>CM069863.1:38082756-38682756 GCA_036172795.1 Pelodytes ibericus
ATGAGGCTGATAAGGCAAGATCAGACCCCGACCACCAGGTGCATTAACACACCATGGTGGTGTGAGTATGGTCTGGCCATCAACCTCTCATGAATCTAAATATATTTACATTCGTGAAAATAATTAATTTATATATATTTAAAGTTAAAAACACCACTATTGCGTATAGTACATTCAGGTCAGGAGGAAATAAACATTTTATTATTTAGATGTCTGGGATTCAGTATGTTGTAATTTAAGTTAGTCAGATCGTATTCTGAATTTCACTGAAACAATGGGAATCCGAATTTTTAAAGAGAACTGATTTTTCTTTAAGTTGATTTTTCTTTATCTTTTTCTATCCCAACAAGGGGGGTTCCAGCCAATATCTATGGGGGTAAGAAGAAAGAATGACATCAGAAAAATATTGAATGTCTTAATATACCCAAATATTTTATAAATCTAGTTTTCTATATATTTAATTTCTAAGACATTATGGTCATTCAACCAAATATACCCATTCTATAGCTGAACTACACAAATCCGTAAAGAATTAAGGGGAAAATGTTATTATCATCTTAAATTTATGGAGCCTCCTCCTATAAAAACGGAGTTAAATTCCATTCTCTATTTAATCCATTGGGATGCAGAGTATTCAATTCATGTATCCACCATGCCTCCCGTTGTTTTAACCTTTTTTCCCTGTCTCCTCCTCTTTTGGCTTTGGGGATGCACTCAATCATCTGAAATCTCAGATCCGATAATCTATGATTTTGATCTAAGAAGTGAGCCGGGACAGGCAATTCTTTTTTGCCAGTACGAATGGTAGATTTATGCTTTGAGAATCTTGCTCTCATTTTTTGTGTAGTTTCTCCTATGTAAATTAAATCACAAGGGCATCTCAATATGTATATTACAAAAGAAGATTCACACGTTAAGTGTGCATTTATCTTATACCACTGGTCTCTTTTTGGGTGTTTAAATTCATTTCCTTTGATTATTGAATTACAGGCTAAACATCCCATGCATGGGAAATTGCCTTTTCTACCAGTTTCTAAAAAAGTAGATTTGCGTATCTGTCCCAAAGAGGGTAGTTCGGCCCTAACCAATTTATTTCCAATAGTTTCTCCCCTCCTAAAGGCAATCATTGGAGGATTTATGAACTCCTTAACATCAGGATAAGCATCACGTAGAATATGCCAATATTTTCTGAAAGTATTTGAGATCTTCTTTATATGGGTTCCTGGGTCAGTTACAAAAATTACTCTATCCCCCTTGTTTTGTCTTTTACTCCTTTCTAAAGTTTTTTTTCGATCTATTTGTGAGATTACTTGAAGATTTTTATTTACTAAAGTGGGGGGATAACCACGATCATAGAATTTCTGTGCCATTTCATGTAATCTTATTGTCTGGGTGGTCTCATCTGGAACAATTCTCTTTACTCTCAGTAGCTGGCTTCTGGGGAGTGATCTCAAGAGACCAGGTGGATGTGCTGATTCATACCTCAATAAGTTGTTACTATCAGTAGGCTTTACATATAAATCTGTAGATAATTCATCTGCTTTTTTCATTATCTTAGTATCCAAAAAAATAATTTCATTAAGGCTCCACTCCATCTTAAAGCCAATCCCCGTATGAGCATCATTTAGTTGGCTCAAAAAACATCCCAAGAGATCCTTTGATCCATTCCACAGCATAAAAATGTCATCTATATATCTATACCATCTAAGAACATGCATTGTAAATAATTCATTAGAATAAACAAAACAATCTTCAAAATGAGACATGAAAATGCTTGCATATGTTGGAGCCACATTTGACCCCATTGCGGTCCCACGTATTTGCAAATAGTAATCATCTCCAAAACGAAAATAATTATTGCGTAGGACCAAATTCAATAGATTAATGATGAAATCCAGATCGTTTCCCTCATAACCCAATTGTATTGCTACATTGTACATGGCTTTAATCCCCTCATCATGAGGAATGGACGTATACAGACTATTTACATCTAGAGAAACTAATATAGTCTGTTCCTCAACCCTTATGTCTTGCAATTTATTCAGTAAATCGGTCGTATCCATTAGATAAGATTTAATTCTTGGTAAAGCCCCTCTGAATACCTTATCCAAAAACACTGATAATGGATTCAGTAAGGAGTCGATCCCTGCCACTATAGGTCTCCCTGGTGGGGCTGTGAGGGATTTGTGGATCTTAGGCAATGTATATAATACCGGAGTTACCGGATGTTTGCACGTTAGAAATGTAAACAGTGCTTTATCTATTATTTTCTCCTCCAGCGCTTTTGTCAAAAAAGTGTCTATTAGTTTCTTAATCTCAAAGATTGGGTCATTACTTAATTTTTGATATGTATTTACATCTGATAATTGACCCTCAATCTCCGAGACATAATCAGTATAGTTCATTATTACTAAGGATCCCCCCTTGTCAGCTGGTTTAATTATAATGTCAGTATTCCTAGACAATTCAGCGAGTGCTAATCTTTCTTCCTTAACCATATTATTTGTATCTTTAGAGAAATGTGGACTGGATAAAGTCTCCTTTATATCTTTCTCCACTAATTGCATAAAGGTATCAATGGGAGCCTCTCTTATATTCTGTACAAAGGTCGATTTGTTACTTAATTTAAGATCCCTCAAAGTAAATGTAGTTTCATCAATATCTGCCATTATTTTATGCTGTGTATTTCTAAACATAACCTTCAATTTAATGTTTCGGAAAAAGCGAAATAAATCCACCTTCACTTGGAAGGATTTAATTGGCCTGGAAGGACAAAACGATAACCCCCTTTCTAATGTCTTTACCTTGTGAATGTCCAAATGCCGATCAGATAAGTTCGTAATCAATGTCTCTTGTTTCTGTTGTTGCGCGTAGTCTGCTGCCGTGGTTCTCGTGTACGGCGAGTGCCGCTTATGTTTCTTGCCTCCCCGCCTTGTTTTTCTCCGGGGGTAGACGGAACCCCCCTCTCCGTCAAAAAAGAGGTAGCTGTCACGTTGGAAGAGTCTCCGGTGGTATCTAATCCCAAGGTAGTTTCTGAAGTTGTTGTCATATATTTTCGATTCTTTGTCTGAAGTGGTGTGGAGAATCTCACTCTCCTATTTTCCCCACTCCAGTTGTAGACATGTCCCTTTAAATAATCATTTGAATCGCGTTGGAATTTGCGTCTTTTACGGCTCTCCACCTCCAATCGAAAAGTATCAATTTTATCTTGTGCTGGTTTGCATAACTCCGATAATTCACTAGGGCTGAATTTGGTTTTGAAATTCTCATCCATTACTTCCAGATCTTTCTCCGTTGAGGCTATTTCCTTCTGAAGATTTTCGATTGTCAATAAGATGATATCCATCGAACATTTGTTAAGAATAGCCTCAAATTTGGTTTTGTAATCCTCATTCTGGGAAAATAGAGTGGGACGAAGTTTCATTCTCAGTCCCCTGGGTATACGCTTCACCCGATAGTATTCAGCCAAATCCCTCACAGCCCCACCAGGGAGACCTATAGTGGCAGGGATCGACTCCTTACTGAATCCATTATCAGTGTTTTTGGATAAGGTATTCAGAGGGGCTTTACCAAGAATTAAATCTTATCTAATGGATACGACCGATTTACTGAATAAATTGCAAGACATAAGGGTTGAGGAACAGACTATATTAGTTTCTCTAGATGTAAATAGTCTGTATACGTCCATTCCTCATGATGAGGGGATTAAAGCCATGTACAATGTAGCAATACAATTGGGTTATGAGGGAAACGATCTGGATTTCATCATTAATCTATTGAATTTGGTCCTACGCAAGAATTATTTTCGTTTTGGAGATGATTACTATTTGCAAATACGTGGGACCGCAATGGGGTCAAATGTGGCTCCAACATATGCAAGCATTTTCATGTCTCATTTTGAAGATTGTTTTGTTTATTCTAATGAATTATTTACAATGCATGTTCTTAGATGGTATAGATATATAGATGACATTTTTATGCTGTGGAATGGATCAAAGGATCTCTTGGGATGTTTTTTGAGCCAACTAAATGATGCTCATACGGGGATTGGCTTTAAGATGGAGTGGAGCCTTAATGAAATTAATTTTTTGGATACTAAGATAATGAAAAAAGCAGATGAATTATCTACAGATTTATATGTAAAGCCTACTGATAGTAACAACTTATTGAGGTATGAATCAGCACATCCACCTGGTCTCTTGAGATCACTCCCCAGAAGCCAGCTACTGAGAGTAAAGAGAATTGTTCCAGATGAGACCACCCAGACAATAAGATTACATGAAATGGCACAGAAATTCTATGATCGTGGTTATCCCCCCACTTTAGTAAATAAAAATCTTCAAGTAATCTCACAAATAGATCGAAAAAAAACTTTAGAAAGGAGTAAAAGACAAAACAAGGGGGATAGAGTAATTTTTGTAACTGACCCAGGAACCCATATAAAGAAGATCTCAAATACTTTCAGAAAATATTGGCATATTCTACGTGATGCTTATCCTGATGTTAAGGAGTTCATAAATCCTCCAATGATTGCCTTTAGGAGGGGAGAAACTATTGGAAATAAATTGGTTAGGGCCGAACTACCCTCTTTGGGACAGATACGCAAATCTACTTTTTTAGAAACTGGTAGAAAAGGCAATTTCCCATGCATGGGATGTTTAGCCTGTAATTCAATAATCAAAGGAAATGAATTTAAACACCCAAAAAGAGACCAGTGGTATAAGATAAATGCACACTTAACGTGTGAATCTTCTTTTGTAATATACATATTGAGATGCCCTTGTGATTTAATTTACATAGGAGAAACTACACAAAAAATGAGAGCAAGATTCTCAAAGCATAAATCTACCATTCGTACTGGCAAAAAAGAATTGCCTGTCCCGGCTCACTTCTTAGATCAAAATCATAGATTATCGGATCTGAGATTTCAGATGATTGAGTGCATCCCCAAAGCCAAAAGAGGAGGAGACAGGGAAAAAAGGTTAAAACAACGGGAGGCATGGTGGATACATGAATTGAATACTCTGCATCCCAATGGATTAAATAGAGAATGGAATTTAACTCCGTTTTTATAGGAGGAGGCTCCATAAATTTAAGATGATAATAACATTTTCCCCTTAATTCTTTACGGATTTGTGTAGTTCAGCTATAGAATGGGTATATTTGGTTGAATGACCATAATGTCTTAGAAATTAAATATATAGAAAACTAGATTTATAAAATATTTGGGTATATTAAGACATTCAATATTTTTCTGATGTCATTCTTTCTTCTTACCCCCATAGATATTGGCTGGAACCCCCCTTGTTGGGATAGAAAAAGATAAAGAAAAATCAACTTAAAGAAAAATCAGTTCTCTTTAAAAATTCGGATTCCCATTGTTTCAGCGAAATTCAGAATACGATCTGACTAACTTAAATTACAACATACTGAATCCCAGACATCTAAATAATAAAATGTTTATTTCCTCCTGACCTGAATGTACTATACGCAATAGTGGTGTTTTTAACTTTAAATATATATAAATTAATTATTTTCACGAATGTAAATATATTTAGATTCATGAGAGGTTGATGGCCAGACCATACTCACACCACCATGGTGTGTTAATGCACCTGGTGGTCGGGGTCTGATCTTGCCTTATCAGCCTCATATATTGATGCACTTTTACATAAAAATATAAAACTTCAAATGTAATAGTATATGTTTTATAAATATATATTCACATCTTTATTATATAATGTTTTAAAATATACATGGTCACAATTCACTTTGCATTATCACTGTTAGCTGTATTGCTTTAAATTTGTAATCGTTGTGTAAAGATTTGTATTGGACCAGGTGTCCCTTCTTTAATTGATTTACTTATTATTGATTGCACTATATAAACCTGTTTGATACCACTTCACGCTAGGCTTGAAGAAAATCCGTCACAGGATTGAAACGTCGCCAAGTGTGTGATTAAAGTTTCTCACTTCACACTGAGTGCTGGTGTCTGCATTCATTATTTTACTGTGTCAGAGACTTGGGAAGCGTCTTGGACTCCTTGCACCAAAACCTGTCTTTATATTTGCGGATCTGGGACTAATTGTTTTCTCACTGTATGTGTGTGTATGTCTGTGTGGTATGTGTATGTATGTCTGTATGTATGTGTATCTCTTTGTCTGCATGGGTATCTGTATGTCTCTGTGTCTGTATGTGTATCTGTTTGTCTGCATGTGTGTCAGTATGTGCCCCTATGTACCTCCATGTGTGTCACTGTTTATATCTGTATGAGTGTCATTCTGTGTATGTGCATCTGCATGTCATTCTGTGTATCTGAATGTGTGTCATTCTGTGTATTAGCATGTGTGTCTGAGTATGTATCTGTATGTATGCACATACAGATATATACACAGACACACATGCTAATACAATGGATATTGTATTATCCATTTGAATGTTATTCCTCTCCTTCCTCTTGTCTGTCTGTCTCTCTCCCCTCATGTGTATAATCTTTCTCCCCTTATGCGTGTATTCTATCTCCCCTACTCCCCCTTATATGTATAGTCTTTCTCCCCCTATGTCTGTTTTCTCCCTTCACTTCTAATGTCTGTCATCTCCCTCCACTCTCATGTCTGTCATCTCTTCCCTCTCTCATGTCTCTCACCTTTCTCCCCTCTCATGTCTCTCATCTCTCTCCCCTCTCTTGTCTCTTGTCTCTCTCCCCTCTCATGTCTGTCGTCTCTCTCCCCTCTCAGATTATTGTGGTTCCTGCCTGCATTATTTACCTGCTACCTATTTTGGACCATCTGTCTACTCTGCCTTCTCCTACCTACTAACCTCGGCTTTCCTAACTACGCTTCTACTTGTTGTTCCAGCCTCTCAGCTCTGCTAAGACAAGACTTCCACTTAAAGTTCAGGGGCTAAATCACCTGGGCAAGGAGTGGCTGCTTATGGCAGAAAACTTTGCTGATCTGGCTGCTGGACTCCAAAACCTGCTAACATCAGTATCATTACAGAATAATATGGCTTATCATTGAGAGCGATGGATCAGAATCTGCATTGCATTTGCACTTCATGATGTTACCTAACATATATTCACATACGGGGTCCCAGTTGAAAATAGACGCTGAGTGCCAGAAATCAGGAGCTATAATGTAATGGTCTAGACACAGGACCCTGTGCTGTCTAGCTTGACGCTCAAGGTTATGTAGCTTCTTAACCCCTTAAGGACAGAGCCTTTGAAACATTTTTGTCCTTTCTGGACAATTAACATTTCTGTGCTGTTTGTGTTTAGCAGTAATTTTCTTCTTTGTCATTTGCTGTACCCACACATATTATATATTGTTTTTATCGGGACAAGAAGGGCTTTCTATGGATGCCATCTTTTTGATCATATCTTATCATATTATTAAAAATAATAATAAAATATGGTAAAAAAAAAAAAATACACAAATTTCTTTGTTTTTATTTAAAACAACTTCTCCTCATCGACAATAGCGAACGAAAAAACATGCTAAATAGATTCTACTATTTCTCCTGAGTACAGGGATACCACCCATGCATAGGTTTGTTGGGTTGTTTGGGGGCTAAAATGCCAAATTTGTGAGGTGCAGTTTTTTGTTTTCCAACTTGAAATTTTTACATGCAGACAGCCTGCACCCATGTCCCATTTGGGACATATTTGAAGCCAGCTAGTGTATTTTACCCCATCAACCCATATATTTTTTAAAAGAAGACACCTTAGGCTATCTCAAATGGTGGTATTTTTACACTTTCCATGCACTAATTCTACCACCAGCCTTTGTCAAACTTTGTGGTAGTAATTTTTTTGTGTTTTTTTTTCACAAACCTTGTACTTCAGACATGAATTCACAGATTTTGGTATGTGTCACTGACAAATAACACCCTAATAAGTGTTCAGCAACATCTCTTGAGTACAGGGATACCACCCATGCATAGGTTTGTTGGGTTGTTTGGGGAGTAAAAGGCCAAATTTGGTAGGTGCAGTTTTTGGTTTTCCAAATTAAAATTTTGACATGCAGACCGCCTGCACGCATGTCCCATTTGGGACATATTTGAAACCAGCCAGTGTATTTTACCCCATCAACCCATATATTTTTTAAAAGTAGACACCCTACGCTATTTCAAATGGTGGTATTTTAACACTTTCCATGCACTAATTCTACCACCAGCCTTTGTCAAAGTTTGTGGTAGTCATTTTATTGTGTATTTTTTCCAACATACATTGCACTTTAGACACAAATTCACATATTTCGGTATGTGTCACTGACAAACAATACCACGATATATGTTCAGCAACATCTCCCGAGCACAGGGATACCACCCATGCATAGCTTTGTCAGCTTTGTTAGGGTTTGAAAGGCTACATTTGAGAGGTGCGCTTTTTGATTTTCAAACTTGGAATTTGAACATGTAGAGCAAGGAAGGGGTTAATAGCTCTTATAAGAGCCTTTGTAGTACTGTACAAAAAAATGAACCCCTAAAAATGCACAGACAAGAAAAAATGTTCTGCTGTGCAGTGATCAGTGGCAGGGAAGGGGTTAATAATACACTACACTATACAAAAGTTATGGCTTTTATAAAAGCCCTTGGGACTCACAATTTATTAACATTTTATTTAATTTATTACAATTTAAAAATTATGTTATACAGATCTGTCTCTTTCCCTCACTAAAACTCAAGTGAGGAGAGGGAGGCAGATCCATATGGGTCAGAACAATATTTACGAACCAGACGAATGGTGATGCTCATCTGAGAAATCACCAAACCACCTTTGCCACTGATCGGCTGTTACTGATCGCTATACACGCGTTCAGACAGCTTCAAAAGGAATACACGTAATCCCCTAGTGGGTATAATTAACCCCTAGTGAGTCTGACAAAAAAAATGCTGATAGCAAAAAAAAATCCTTCGGCGACTAGATTGCTCCATATGCGCTGCTTAGGCAGTGACCATTTGCACTGCTCATATGTGCTGCTTAGGAAGTGATATACGGCAAGGAAGGGGTTAATAGCTCTTAAAAGAGCCTTTGATATACTGTAATAAATCAAAGTAAAAAAAAATAACCCCTAAAAAAATGCACAGACAGCAAAAAATGTGCTGCTGTGTAAGATCACTGCGTACACAGCGATCAATTGCAGGGAAGGGGTTAAATACTGGAAACGGCTTTTATAAAAGCCTTTGGATCTCAATTCTATTAAATATATTATAATTAAAAACTTACATTATACAGCTCTGTCTCCCTCCCTCACTAAAACTCAAGTGAGAGGGAGGCAGATCTACACGGGTCAGATCAAATATTTACACATATTGATCTAACCAGACGAATGGTGATGCTCATCTGAGCAAACGCCAACCCGCCATTGTCACTTATCAGCTGTTACTGCTATACATGCGCTCAGACAGCTAAACAAATTTTTTTACGTTAAACGTAGTCCCCTAGCGGGTATAATTAACACGTGACGGGTGTAATAAAAAAGTTTTACAAAAATTAAAAATGCTTCTGCAGCAAGATTGCTGCATTTGCGTCAGATTGCTGATTAGGCAGTGATCTACGGCAAGAAAGGGGTTAATCTCTCTTAAAAGAGGTTTTTTTATACTGTAATGAATTACAGTAAAAAAAAAATAACCCCGAAAAAATGCACAGACAGCAAAAAATGTGCTGCTGTGTATGATCACTGCATACACAGCGATCAATGGCAGGGAAGGGGTTAAATGGCTTTTATAAAAGCCCTTGGTGTTTAAAATTTTATTAAATTTTTTTTTTTTTATTTTATTTTTTTTTTTTACTTGATCTGATCTGTCTCTCTCCCCTACTAAAAGTAGTAAGGTGAGGGAGGCAGATCAATACTTGTCAAAGGCAATATTTAGTAATATTGCCTTTGACAGTATGGTAAGTGCTCATCAGAGCACTTACCATACATGCCTGCACACAGATCACATAGATCTGTTGTGCCGGCATCGATTGGCTCCCCCTAGAGCATCGGAAGTGAAATACTTTCACTTCCGATGCTCATGCCTTTTTTAAATGGCTGCTACAATCACTCCGTGGAGTGATCGTAGCGCGCCCCTGCACATTTGGGGGGTGTTGCACAATGCCTCTACCTAGAGGCATTGTAGCAACACCGTTAGAGTGAAGAAAGCGACCGCTGGTCGCTTTCTTTACTCAGTTTAATGCATGACGTGCCAGGCACGTCACCTGTCGGCAAGTCCTCGATTTGCCGTGACGTGCCAGGCACGTCATCTGTCGTTAAGGGGTTAAAGGGCCTTGTGTAAGCACCTGCTGTATCCAGGCTAGGACGGAATGAGCTTAAAGACAGCCAAGCAGAGCGAAAGCAGAAAAGCGGAATGAGCTTAAAGACAGCCAAGCAGAGCGAAAGCAGAAAAGCAACAGAACTGAAATAAGGAGTGCAGGGCTACAGGACAGAGGCAAACCATAAGCAAGATAAAGCAGACTCTAAAATGATGATAAACAATACAAGGCACAGGGTTGCAGGTAATAACATAGGAATGATGCAGGGCACAGACAAACACAATGATACAGAAATTAAAGGGACAGTTACAGATATAAATTCACCTAGTGGCCATTTAGATGTTAGCTTGCCAACCACGTCAAGGTACCCCACATTAGGCAAGTCCCCATCTAATATTAACAAAGAATAAAGATTAACATTGCACATACATACAAACAGAGAATATCTGTAGACAGCTGCACAGGACCAGAGGCTGCAGAAACTGAAGGTTGCACATTTATACAAAGCAGAAAAACTAAGAAGAAAGAAATAGTGAAAACCCAGAATGGAACACCTTGCAATATGGTGATAGAAAAATGTCACCTTCAGCTATGGAGCAGGAGCAAACTTCATGGACATTAAATTGGTTCTCCACTTACATCAGGACCGGTTACACATGAGACTGTTCCCTTAGATTAAGTTATGGAAGTAAATCACCATGAGATCATCTCTTTCCAAATAATTTTCTCAACACAGTTTACAGTAATTTTGGGTATACCCTGGCTTACTGTGCATAACCCACAACTGGAAGATTAGAGCCTTGTCATTCCCTTCAGAACACTGCTTACTTAACTGTCAACCTGCTAATACTACCCCTGCTTTTACAGCAATTAGCAAGATTTGTGCTACAGATCTTACCAAGCTTCCTCCACAATATCAGGATTTTGCAGATGTCTGTGACAAGAAGAATGCTGATCAGCTTCCATCTCACAGGACCTATGATTGTCCCACAAACTGCTACATGGGACATGCATCCCATTTGACCGTATATACACTCTTTCTGAACCTGAATTGAAAGTACTCTGAAAATATCTACATGAAAATCTTGCCTAAGGCTTTATCAACCATCTACTTCCCCAACAGGTGCTCCCATATTTTTTGTGGAAAAGAAAGATGGCGGTCTATGACCTTTGATTACAGAGAAATAAACGATATCACTGTCACCTCCACAGTCTCCATGCTATCCTGACGGGGGAGGTACAATGAGGTGACAGAGTCTTCCCCCAGCTCCGGCGGGTCTCCGTTGTGGTTACGGGGGTCCATGATGCTGATCACCAGGTTGTCCCATGGGGGCGGAGCTACTGCCTTTGGTACAGTGACAGAGCGGGCGGGGCTCACACCCGACTACATCTTACCGCCCCTGACACTAGCCACCAATGGGAGAGTTGGAGAGATAGGGTTCCTGAACTTCTGGAAAGACTGCGTTCAGCTAAAATGTTTACGAAACTTGATTTATGAGGGGCCAATAATCTGTTTTGCATAAGATCTGGTGATGAGTGGAAAACAGCTTTCAGAACAAGGTACAGACATTATCAATATCTAGTGATGGTTGGGTTTTGTAATACCCCTGCAACCTTTCACCATCTAATCAATAATGTATTACGGGACCTCCTGGATCAGTTTATTGTAGTATACTTGGATGATAAACTGATCTTGAGGATCATAGAAAACAGGTCTGCATTGTTCTTGAACGCCTCCGTACAGATCAACTGTACATTAAACTAGAAAAATGTGAGTTTGAACAAACAGAAATTCAATTCCTTGGGTATATAATAGCTCCAGAAGATTAAGGCATTGATGCAAGTAAAAAGTTGTACTGCACTGGCCCCATCCCCAAGAATGAAAAAGATATTCAGAGATTTTTGGGGTTTGCTAATTTTTACAGGTGTTTAATTAAGAATTTCTCTTGAATAATTACACCAATTACTGAACTCACCCATAAGTGGATCACTTTCCAGTGGACAGACAAGGCTGATGCAGCATTTTCAAGATTAGAGACTCTGTTTACACCTGCCCCAATTATAGTACCCCCTCAGCCAGAACAACCATTTACTATAGAGGTAGATGCCTCTGATTCTGGTGTTGGAGCTATACTTTCAGACTGGACCTAAGATAATGTTACATCCATGCACTTTCTATTCCCGCCAGATGTCACCTGCACAAAGAACCTATGACATAGGGAATAAATATCTCATGGCTAGAGTTGAGCGGACACCTGGATGTTTGGGTTCGGCGGGTTCGGCCGAACTTCGGGAAAAAGTCGGGGTTCGGGCTCGAACTTGACCTCGAACCCCATTGAAGTCAATGGGGACCCGAACTTTTAGGCACTAAAATGCTTCTCAAAAAGTCCAGGAAAGGGCTAGAGGGCTGCAAAAGGAAGTAAAATGTGGATAAGATTAGGACAAGTGCCCTGCAAACAAATATGGATAGGGACAGGGCCGTCTTTAATAGTGATTGGACCCTGGGCAAGCATTTGCTTGGGCCCCATGGACCCTGCCCCCTCCCCTGCATGCAATCCCGCCATCCATCGCGATGTTACCCCCCCCCCCACACACACACACACATATGCCATAATTGTTGTGCCATTCAGATGCCAGTAATATTGTGCCTTTCAGATGTCAGTAATATTGTGCCATTCAGAGCGCAGTATTATTGTGCCAGTCAGAGCCCAGAAATATTGTGCCATTCAGAGCCCAGTAATATTGTACCAGTCAGATGCCTGTAATATTATGCCAGTCAGATGCCTGTAATATTGTGCCAGTCAGATGCCTGTAATATTATGCCAGTCAGATGCCTGTAATATTATGCCAGTCAGATGCCTGTAATATTGTGCCAGTCAGATGGCTGTAATATTGTGCCAGTCAGATGCCTGTAATATTATGCCAGTCAGATGCCTGTAATATTGTGCCAGTCAGATGCCTGTAATATTATGCCAGTCAGATGCCTGTAATAGTGTGCCAGTCAGATGCCTGTAATATTATGCCAGTCAGATGCCTGTAATAGTGTGCCAGTCAGATGCCTGTACTATTGTGCCAGTCAGATGCCTGTACTATTGTGCCAGTCAGATGCCTGTACTATTGTGCCAGTCAGATGCCTGTAATATTGTGCAAGTCAGATGCCTGTAATATTATGCCAGTCAGATGCCTGTAATATTGTGCCAGTCAGATGCCTGTAATATTGTGCCAGTCAGATGCCTGTAATATTATGCCAGTCAGATGCCTGTAATATTATGCCACTCAGAGCCCAGGAATATTGTGCCAGTCAGATGCCTGTAATATTGTGCCAGTCAGATGCCTGTAATATTATGCCAGTCAGATGCCTGTACTATTGTGCCAGTCAGATGCCTGTAATATTATGCCAGTCAGATGCCTGTAATATTATGCCAGTCAGATGCCTGTAATATTGTGCCAGTCAGATGCCCAGTAATATTGTGCCAGTCAGATGCCCAGTAATATTGTGCCAGTCAGATGCCTGTAATATTGTGCCAGTCAGATGCCTGTAATATTATGCCAGTCAGATGCCTGTAATATTGTGCCAGTCAGATGCCTGTAATATTATGCCAGTCAGATGCCTGTAATATTGTGCCAGTCAGATGCATGTAATATTATGCCAGTCAGATGCCTGTAATATTGTACCAGTCAGATGCCTGTAATATTATGCCAGTCAGATGCCTGTAATATTATGCCAGTCAGATGCCTGTAATATTGTGCCAGTCAGATGCCTGTAATATTATGCCAGTCAGATGCCTGTAATATTGTGCCAGTCAGATGCCTGTAATATTATGCCAGTCAGATGCCCAGTAATATTGTGCCAGTCAGATGCCCAGTAATATTGTGCCAGTTAGATGCCTGTAAAGCCCCAGCCCCCCCCCCTCCCCCTTCCCTAGTACTTACATGAACCTGCTCCGTGTCCCCGCCGGATGTCTCCTCCGTGCAGTCTTCCCTCTTGCACGGAGGAGGGAAACAGTCACCGGATGTGATGCAACGTCACATCCGGCGTCAGTTTTTTTTTTTTTCCCGGTCGTCGCATCCATCGGATGCGGCTTGCCTGAAAAAAGCGTTCACACGCGCAATGCGCTGTGAACGCGGCAAGCAAGGGCTGGGGGCCCACGGGACAGCTGCCTTGGGGCCCCCCAGGAGTAACTGGGCCCAGGGCAGCTGCCCTGTTTGCCCCGCGTTAAAGACGGCCCTGGATAGGGAAATAACTTCAAATAACATAAAATACATACAAATTAAAAATACAGCTGAGCCATAAAATAGCACTAGATGGAATCTTTGATTTTAGCTTTGGAAGAAAATAAATCTAAATCTAAAGCATGGCTGCCAGGAGGATCAACAGAATTATCAATTTGAAAGAGGGTTGGAGTGCAAGGTATTCTCTTTCAGTTTATACTAAGTGACCCATAGGTTGAGGTGGCGGTGTAGGTGGAAGCGGCGCTGTAAGCACAGTATTTGACGGTTCTATTTGACTTTCAGATATGAAGTGCACCGCAAGACGCAAATGTACTATTTAGTACCCAAAACTATTAGAATTTTTCAAAGTGCACTGTAAGCACAGTATTTGACGGTTCTATTTGACTCTCAGATATGAAGTGCACCGCAAGACGCAAATGTACTATTTAGCACCCAAAACTATTAGAATTTTTCAAAGTGCGCTGTAAGCACAGTATTTAATGGTTCTATTTGACTCTCAGATATGAAGTGCACCGCAAGACGCAAATGTACTATTTAGCTCCCAAAACTATTAGAATTTTTCATAGTGCGTTGTAAGCACAGTATTTGAAGGTTCTATTTGATTCTCAGATGTAATACATGTAATGCTATTGCTATTTTAGAAACTGAAATAGAGTCCCCATTAATAAGAATAGGTCAATTGACCTATTCTTATGAATGGGGACTCTATTTCGGTTTATAGAAAGCCAATAGCATTACATACAATGTAATCGCCGAACGCCGAACTCCAACACGAACATACAATGTCCGTGTTCGGGTCCGGGGTCCAAAAACCGTAATGTTCGGAATGAACCCGAACAGTGCGGTTCGGGTTCGCTCAACACTACTCATGGCTATAAAATCTGCCTTCACACAATGGAGACATCTCTTGGAGTGGTCCACCAATCCGATTACTGTGCTTACAGATCACAAAAATGTGAAATGTGTTCGATCAGCCAGGCAAGCCCATTGGTCCCTATTTTTCTCCACGTTTAAAAATATGAAAATTAATTTAAGTGAGCATTGCTCCAAGAAGTTCATCAAGAACGTTTTAGCGACACTATTGCACCCAGAGATCTTCACCCCTTTGCTGTCAGCTAAAACCCACAAGACCCAGAAGCCTTTGCAAACATGCAGCTCCAATACCGGAAGTGACGCACCGAAAGTGATGTCACAGACACACCGGAAGTGATGTCACACATGCACCGGAAGTGACTAGGCGGCATGATATGATTAATCCCGCCCACCTGATTGTTAGCACAGTATTTAAACTCTATTTTTAACCTAGGTAGTGAGTGCAATAACTTCCGAAACACTGTGGTTATGTCACTGTTTTAACCGTATTATACTATTAGTGTGTTCTTTTCATTTACACTAAGGTTCAACTTGTCTCTCCGCCTCCCTGATCCCCTTTTTTTTACAGAATAGGCATAGGCATAACAGGCATAGCATTTAGAATTAATTAAACATAGAATTATACAAATTTTACAAACAAGAGAAACAGTGTTAGTCAAAACCAGTGTCTCTTACTTGGTCTTGTAGGGTAATTGGGTACCATGCATGTAGAAACTATCACAATGAGACTGAGATACTGGGGCAGCCACTTACATGAAGTCATTAGAAGGGTGTGATTGGCATCATATTGGTAATAGTCTCATGGCACTCTTGGCTCTCCAGAAAAGTGGTCCAACATATCCATTTATAAAGATATTTCTGCCCCTCACCTTTCGCAGTACTGATGAAGTTTTCAGAGATGCAGAGATCCTCCACTTTGTTTCTGAATAAGGTGAGCTATTTAGAAGAGTATATGTGAAGCTTTTGAGTTGGTCATAGACAAAACGCTATGTAGGGGACATGGTGGGGCGGCCCAAGAGTGTTTCGAGGAGTTTGAGACTCTGTTCTGTCATGATGTGACCTAGTCTGGGGTATTTTGCTGCAATGGGCAGAAGAGATTTAAATATGGGAGTGGCCAGGGAGGAAATCCCAATGAAATATTATGGATGTGAGAGTAAAGGGGGTGTTTAGCAAACCATTTACCGTATTTGCTCGATTATAAGACGACCCCCCCAAATTTGTAAATTCCTTTAGGAAAAAAACTAAAAGCCTGATTATAAGACTACCCTATAGGAAAAAAGTTTAACTTGTATATATGTAAATTGATTTTTAATATTTAATAAAAACTTTATATAATACAAATGCATTTCTTGTTTTTATTTCCTTTTATGTGCCAATGCGGCCTCTTTCCCCCTCCCCCAGCTGTCTCTTTCCCCCCCAGCGTCTTTCTCTCCCCCCAAAACTTCTCTCTCTTCCCCCTTCCCCTGGTCTCTATCTATCCCCCCGTCCCCTTGTCTGTGTCTCCCCCCTCCCTCCCCTTGTCTGTCTGTGTCCTCCCCCCTCCCTTTGTCTCTCTCTACCCCCCTCTCCCCTTTTCTCTCTCCCCCCCCTCCCCTTGTCTGTCTGTGTCCTCCCCCCTCCCTTTGTCTCTCTCTACCCCCCCTCTCCCCTTTTCTCTCTCCCCCCCTCCCCTTGTCTGTCTGTGTCCTCCCCCTCCCCCTCCCTTTGACTTTCTCTATTCCCCCCCCCTTGTCTGTCTGTGTCCTCTGTCCCCCCCCCTCCCCCTTACCTGGTTTAGTTCCCTGGTGGCTAGTGGGGGCAGCCGGGGGATGTCTGCACGATACGTCCGTCATAATAGACTGCCGTGTCGGGCAGCATGGAGGATATCTGCACGTATCGTGCAGACATCCCCCAGCTGCCCGATTTACCCTGGTGGCTAGTGGGGCAGTAGAGGATGTCTGCCGGAAGTACCCGGCTTCTTCACAGAAGCCCCGGCGGTCGTGCCGGGCGGAAGCAGGGGAGTCTGCGCTCATCGCGCAGACATCCTCTGCTTCTAGAGAGGGGGATCCAGGTCCCCTGCAGCTCTGCTGGGGACCTGGATCCATGTCTTATAGTCTGACCTCAATTTGAGGTCAGATTATAAAACGACCTCGAATGTAAGACGAGGGAGATTTTTCAGAGCATTTGCTCTGAAAAAAACATCGTCTTATATTCGAGCAAATACGGTAATTTTGCCAATTGTTTCCTAAGGTGGATCGTGGGCAAGACAGTGGGGTGGGAAGGGTGCAATATGGCTTTTTGTTGGGTAGGGACCCAGGTGACTGCTGGGATGGGGACGGTCATACCCCTTTGTTCCATGGATACCCATTGTTTATTGGATGGTCTTATGATGACCTTATAATAAAGCTCAAACTGCTCAGATGTTTAGGTCTGATTAGGTACTGGTATCCCAGTCGAGAAGCCTGTTTCTTCCAAATAAATTTAGTGATGACTGTTTAATGTCGGAAAATAAATATTTGGGTATGTGTATGGCCACAGTCTGGAGCAGATAAAGGAGTCTGGGGAGAATGTTCATCTTGACAGAGCATACTCTGCCAAAGAAAGACAAGGACTTCTTCTTCAACCAATTCTCCATATCATATTTTGGTAGTTTTGAGAAGTGGTGGGAAGTTAATACTATATAGTTGGGAGAGGTCACGTGGTATTTGGGTACCAAGGGAGCATATAGCGGTAGATGCCCACTGGAACTGAAATTTGGTTTGTATGTCTGTGATATTGTCTTGGAGAAGTGTAATGTTTAGGATTTTCGATTTAGAGATGTTGGCTTTGATGTTGGAAAGTATGGAGAATTTGTCCATTTTGTGTACAATATTAGGGAGTGATTCATGGGGTTTAGTGACAAGAAGGAGGAGGACATCAGTGAATGTGGCTGCTTTGTAGGGATGGGGATCTATGTCGATTCCGTGAATATTAGGGTGTGTTTCGAGTAGCCGTGAGGAAGTGTTCCATAATGAGAACAAAAAGATGACATCTTTGGCTAATCCCATTCGACAGGGCTGGCTGAAGGCATGTCATATTAGGAAGTGATCCATTTCATCATATTGGGGCAAAGTTTTTTTGTAATACACCCTTCAGAAAGGCCCAGTTCACCCGGTCGAATGCCTTTTTGGCATCTATAGATAACAGGAGGCAGGGGAACCCGTTATGTGTGTGCATAATAAATTAAATGTAGTACTTGGTGGTATTGTCTCTGGCTTCCCTGCCAGAGACAAATCCTACTTGGTCTCTGTGTATAAACTCAGAGTCTATTGGCAAATATTTTCACAAACAGTTTGATATCATTGTTTAAAAAAGAGATGGGGCATAGCTGGAGCATTGGGATGGGTCTTTTCCTGCCTTAGGTATAATGGTAACGTGGGCCTCTTGCACTTGTGGGGGAAGTTTGCAATCATCTGAGAGGGAGTTAAATGCCGAGGCAAACCAGGGAGTTAGTGTGTCCGCAAACACTTTGTAGTAGATGAAGGTGAGGCCATCAGGACCTGGGCTTTTTCCTTTGGTGAATGATTTCAAGGCTAGGGATATTTCCTCTTTAGTGATGTCCGTGTAGTCTAGTGTGAGGGAGGGTGATATATATTTTTTCAAGTATGTGGAAATGTTAGTGAGAGTGGAAGGCCTTGTTTGTGTCCCTGTGTCTTGTAGATTGTATAGAGATTTGTAATAGTCATGAAAAGCCTTAACAATTTGGGCAGTTTGGTGTACCAAGTGTTGAGATTGTGTTTTGATCTTTGGAATGAAGGAATTAGCGTATCTGTCCCCGAGTGCCATCGCCAAATATCTGCCAGGGCTGTTCCCATGTTCCAAAGTTTACTTCTAAGTAGTTGGTGACTGTGTTGAATTTTGTGAGCGCATATGACACCCATGACTAGTCAGTTAATTTACAAGGCTTCTCACTTCTTAGAAAGGACAGAGTAAATAGAAAAGGGGGAGGGATTTGTCTTTATGTAAATCCTACATTAAAGCCCAGTATTAAAGAAGGTGTGCATGATGTAACTGGAACTGATGTGGAGACACTGTGGGTGGGGATTAGCATAGACACTAAAAAGAGTCGAACATTACTTTAAAGTATATGCTACAAGCCACCAAATCTTAGCATTGATGGAGAAGATCAGCTTTTATTACAAAGTGAAAAGGCTGCAAATCTGAATGCAGCCAGGTGAGTAGCCTCCCCAGCACAGTTGGGAGCCAGGACAATAGGAAGGCTAGACAGGTAGTGGTTGTAGGGGATTCTATTATAAGGGAAGGTAGATAGTGTTGGATATTAATAACCATAAAAATATGAATATGCGTTAATAATTATGAATCATTAAAAATATGAAACAACTGGTACATATGGCATCTGCTTTATTCATATGTACCAGTCTCGAGATTACTGTTCAATACCTCTAACAATAGGGTAATCTGTCGCCAGGACAACAAATGCCGAACTGTATGTTGTCTCCCGGGTGCTCGGGTTCGGTTGCGGACTGGGTAGACAGAATGTTGGGAGGGGCTGGGGATGTTCCAACGGTCTTAATACACAGTGGTACTAATGACAAAGTTAATGGTGATGGGGGGGTCCTTAAGAATGATTTTAGGGAAGGTGGTGTAAGCAAGAAGGATTTGGGTTCTTGGAGCAGTTAGCTATAGACTCTATGGATGGGATGGACTGCACCTCAATGATCAGGGGGCTGCAGTATTAGGGGAGAGGATGACTAGAAGGTTAGATGAGCTTTTAAACTAGGCTCTCGGGGGGAGGGTCTAGCTATGGGAAATGAGTAAAGCAGTGGTGGGGTTAACATAGATCATAACGAGGTACATACATTTAAACCTGCGGGCATTAAGTGTTTGTCAACTAAACAGAAAATGGGAAGTAATCTGTAATGTCTTTTAGCAAATGCAAGAAGCTTGACAAACAAAATGGGTGAGCTGGAGATACTGGTAAGTGCTGAATAGTATTATTTAATCAGTATCACAGAAACGTGGTGGGATGAGACCCATGACTGGTCAGTTAATTTACAAGGCTACTCACTTTTTAGAAAGGACAGAGTAAATAGAAAAGGGGGAGGGATTTGTCTATATGGAAATCCTAAATGAAATCCCAATATAAAAGAAGGTGTGCATGACGTAACTGGAACTGATGGGGAGACACTGTGGGTGGAGATTAGCATAGACACTAAAAAGAGTTGCATATTGGGGGCATTTCCAACTGTGGCCACTAGCAGACGTGTTTTACATGGGCTCCGTCCAGACAGAACAGAAACCGGCTTTTTGGGTCGTATTCCCCCCTGATTTGGCACCCAGTCGATATTCTGACACCCCTCCTCAACGATGGGACGAAAAACTAAAAAGTTTGAGAGCTCTCTGAAGCCTAAAAGCCAAGATATCTACCTCAAGTTTGGCGCAATTGCTCTCTCAGCAGGCCCAAACGGACTCTGAGGATTCCTCGGGAGACTCAGGACTCACACAAAGGGAGACTCAGACGAAGCCTTCTAATCCTAAGCCCCAGCGACGAAGGCAGATATACAAAAGCTGTATTTGGATCTACAAACAGTGATTAAAGCTGAACTGGCAAGTGTTCGAGCGGATGTCTCAACACTTTTCACTAAAGTGGACAAGCTGGAAATTTCGGAGGTTCAGACCCGACTGGCTCAATCGGAGGCAGCAAGCCACACGTCCAAACTTACCTTACAGATGGCACAGTTCCACCGACAGCTTACGGTCTTGGAGGGCAGATCGCGCCAATTGAATATCAAGGTACAAGGGGTGCCGGAGGATATTGGGCCCAATATTCTTCCTGCCTATCTGAGGAAAGTTTTCATTCATCTACGACCTGAGGTGGACTCGAAAAACCTGAGAATCGTTGACTTCCATAGGATTAAAAAAGCTGTCAAAGCGCCTTCAGATGCCCCACGCGACCTAATTGTTCACCTGCAATCGCTCTCTGATAAATTAGCTATTTTGAGGGCAGCGGGCACGCTGCAGACTGTTATCTACGAAGGACCTGGCCCCAGAGACTCTCCGATGGAGGAGGTCCATGTTACCCTTAACGGCTCACCCACGTAACCATGAAATACGTTACCGCTGGGGGTTACCTCACTCACTGTCAGTGAACCGGGACAATAAAATACTCCAGATTGAAGACCCAGCTTCTATCGTTGAATTTTTGAAGAGTCTTGATCTTCCTCCGCTGGATAACGAAGATGCCATTGCGACCCGGGACTCTTGAATCAGTGGACTTATCCTTCAAATGGTTTCTTGTCCTGGACGTTCCTTTTTTTATTTTTTATTCTTTTTTTTCTTCTCAACCCAGTCTGTTCCCATGTCATCTGTTTACTCCAGCCGCAGTCTTGCCCCCCCCTCTGGGCATGCCGTCCTCATTTTGAGGCCATGGTGCATTTCAATTTGGCTCACCTTTTTGTGAGACCAAGGCCCGATTTTTCGGCGCTATTTTTTACGATGCAACAGTTTACCCCCATCTGATTTTACCCTCAGATCATTAATTTCTAATATGTCTATTTCTCTTATGTTCTCTTCACGTATTATTCTTATTTCTTGTCGGGTACTCTGCCATCTTTTTTCTCTTTTTCTTCCCCCTTTCTAGTTTTCTCTATTCCCCCCCTCTTTTTTTTTTTTTTTCTTTCTTTTCTCTCTTCTTCTCTCTTTTTTTCCCTGCTGTTTCCTGTTCTATTTTCCTTTTTTTCTATTAATCATCTCTACCCATGTTTTGTTTGTTTATTTAGTTTATTGCTTAAGTTTCTTAAGGGCCTATTTTTTGAATCAGATACTGAGTTTTATTTGTATTGATATGAAGCTGTTATGGCATACATGTTCTTGCATCCTTGTATATAGTACTGAATGACAGTTTATCCTACCTGTGCACTAGGGACCACTAGCAAGGGTGGTTTTAAGATTTATAATGTGTAACAAGGATTTTGGAGCCCTTTTAGGCCTCTTTTCATTTTGTTTTTTACTGAAGAGTAGCAACTACGGGAGACTGTGCCCTACCTGAGTTCGCCCTAGATTAACTAAGACGTTCGCTTATTTCTTATGGTATTGATATAGCTACCACTAAACAAATAATATGTCTTTGAATCTGTTTCAGTATTTTATGTTTAAAATTACACAAAAGTATATTTGCCCCAGTTTATTTGGTCACATCTTTACAAACTTATTTTTCATTTTTAATTTGCCATGTGTTTGTATCATGCATTTTGTATAAGATGTGTACGTATTCATCCGTGACACAATAAAAACTTTAATTAAAAAAAAAAAAAAAAAGAGTTGCATATTACTTGTAGGTGTATGCTACAAGCCACCAAATATTAGCATTGATGGAGCCGATCAACTTTTATAACAAATTGAAAAGGCTGCAAATCTGAAAGAAGTTTAAATCATGGGAGGTTTTAATTACCCAGATATTGATTGGAATTGTGGCACAACTAGTTCCGCTAAGGGCAGAAAGTTTCTGAACCTGCTTAATAACAAATTTATGGCACAATTAGTAGACACCCCAGCTAGAATGGATGCCTGTCTGGATTTGGTAATCAAAACAATGAGGCGCTTATTTCAAACATCCAAGTAAGAGAATACCTGGGGAATAGTGACCATAGCATGGTTTTGTTTAAGATTAATGCAAAAAAGCAAATTGGTAACTACGCCAGCAAAAACCTTAATTTTAGAAGGGCCAACTTTGATGGACTAAGGGCATCATTTGAACAATTAGACTGGGAACGATTGTTTTCTGGACTAAACACAGAAGAAAAGTGGAATTCCTTTAAGTACACATTACAAAAGTACATATGCCAAAATATACCTTAGGGAAACAAAGTCAAAAGACACAAATCAAAACCAATGTGTCTTACTGGTAACGTGAAACAGGAAATACAAAACAAGAAAATGGCATTCAAACATTATAAAAGCAAGCGATCAGCAGAATCATTTATAGAGTACAAAGATGACAGGGGTCTGTTTTAGGCCATCTTCTTTTTAATTTGTTTATTAATAATCTCCCACTTTGTCTCTTTGCCATGTCTCAGTGTTTGATGATGACACTAAATTAGGTAAGGTAATCCAGACTAATCTTGATGTCTTTTCTTTACAGGAAGATTTGGACAGAGTGGGGGACTGGGCAATTAAGTGGCAAATGATGTTCAATATAGACAAATGAAAAGTTATGCATTTTGGGAAAAATAATAACAAAGCAACATATACTTTAAATGGCATCTCGCTGGGAAAAACTACTAATGAAAAGGATTTAGGAATAATTGTAGATAAAAAACGTAGCAACACTGCTCAATGCCAGTCAGTAGCTGCAAGGGCCAATAAGATATTGGCATCTATAAAACGAGGTATAGATTCACGGGAGGATATCACCTTGCCTCTTTACAAGTCAATGGTAAGACCTCACCTTGAATATGCAGTAGAATTCTGGACACCAGTCCTTAAAAAGGATATTATGGAACTAGAAAAATTGCAAAGGAGGGCTACAAAATTAATAAGGGGATTGGAGGATCTTAGTTATGAAGAGAGACTTAAAAAGTTGCATTTATATAATATAGAAAAAAGGCATCTCAGAGGGGATATGAAAACATTATATAAATACCTGCAGGGCAAATATAAAGAGCTCTCCAGTGACCTGTTCATTAACATGAACTTGTTCTTTTTACATGAAATATACAAAGAACAAGTGGTCACCCTAGATTGGAACAGCAAAGATTTCATAGACAGCAAAGGAAGGGATTTTTTACGGTAAGGACAATAAAGTTATGGAACTCACTGCCAAGAGAGGTGGTGCTATCAACTACAATAGATGCATTTAAAAATGGCCTGGATTGTTTTTTTTATTTAGAAAAGCAGGACACACAGCGCTATTAATACTAGAATAAGTATTAACAATAGAGCTTCTTGATCAAGAGAAAACTGATTGCCCTTTGGAGTCAAGAAGAATTTTTTTCCTCTAGGAGGCAAAGTTTGAAATAGCTTCCTTAGGGTTTTGCTTCTTTTGGATCAAAAACGGGAATGATAGGTAGAAGGGTTGAATTTGATGGGCATATGTCATTTTAAAATTAAATTACTATGTTGCTATTGAAGTTGGCAGGGTTTTTCAATAGAGTTTCATTACATTTCCATGGGAGAAAGGGAGTGGGCAGGGAGGAAATTAGGAGTTTTATGGAGACATGGGCATGGTCACTCCATGGGATGTGTCCTATGTTTTAGTGTCACAGTTGGTGCATATGTCTGTGTGAAAGTGTAATGTAGTCTATGCAGGAGTACTGTGGGATTTTTATTCTGTGAAAGTGAGTTTCTTGGATCAGGGCTATATCAGGCCTTTTGCGTTAATAGAGATTAGGTTAACTAGGAGTGAAGAGCTCTTAGTCATTGGGAAATGGTAAAAAAGTACTTAATATCAATTGTATGGAGTATATTAACAAGTGCATGGGAAATATTTGGACCTTGAGAGTGAGAAAAAAATAAACATTTAGGTTAACCAGGGAGATAAACAGTGGTCCTGCAACAAGCGAGAAACAGGAATATAGTACGGAGTGGATCTATATTAGCAGCGGTAGACGTAGCAATTAGTCGAACATCTCATATCATTGGTGAGAGTCTTTTGGGGCAGTAATGTAGGCAACATGGCATGGGAGATGCACATTAAGGCAGTCTAGGTTAATCAGTCCCCTGTCGATTTGGCATGTCCACAATGAAGGGGTAACCTAGCATTGCAAGGGTTAACTGGAGTAACCTAGCATTGTGAGGGTTAACCGTAAGAGCTAGTTTTGTTTTTGTACCTGTTTTAGTTTTTAGCTTCAGTTTAATTAGAAGACACGTACTCATAGGAGTACTTGGGGGAGAGAAGTTGGCAGGGGCCTGGAATCTCAGGTTCTTGCCATCTCCAATTAATCCTACTGATTAGGGAAAGGAGAAGTTACCAGAAGATGATACCAGAATGCTCTTATCTATGTCTTACCCCGTGATTGGAACCACTATGTCTTAATTATCAGTACCTTCCATTTCTTATTCTGGTACTTTCCACTCATTTCTAGATTGTTGTGTAACAGTGTTGTGTAACAGTTATTTAGCATGTATACCATTAACACACCCCTATACGCCTATATATTCATATGTGCACATACATTATAACCAATGAGATTGAAGTAGCCACCTCCTTAATTTGGGGTATATATATGAGTGTTAAATAAATAAAGACTCAGAGTTAAAGGATAAAGAACTTGTGTCTGCTTTCTTTGGCTCTCCACGCGTGTTGTTGAGGACAACTCCCACCACGAGAAGTTAACCATTAAAGATACATTGCCGTGTATGCAGAGACGTTGCTGAGAAGACCCCTCAGCTAGACTCGGTCCCTTTCAGCTGGTGTCAGAAGTGGGATTCAGACAGACAGGGTGAGTACATGTGTATTTTTATACATCTCTGACTTACCCGTGTTTCTCTGAATCCTTAGTTATTCCTAAAAGTCTCTGTTAGATAAAACCCTGTAATAAGTATTCTAGAGACAGGTCGCGCCTGTCATGTAAGCAGATATGTTGCAACAGTTACTGATGATGTTCCAGTAATATAAGTGCCGGCAAATATAGACTATACTGAAGTCTCAGTTAAAAGTCTTACTCACTGATGAAGTGCCAGTGAGAGATGTAAATGTTTTGCATTGACATAGAACAGGGTATAATATAGTATAATATAGAAAACGGCAATCTAAATTCATTCCATATTGCAATTACTCCCAAATTTTGTTCCGTGGTGTGAGTTGATCATCAATTCTGTCATATACTGTATAGTGCATGTATAGAGGTTTTGGGATATCACAATGGGACAGCAAATCAGCTCTTGGCTACTTCTAAATTTTGTGAGAAAGGCAAATTAAAGGATGCCTCTTTGTATGACGATACAAGGTGGACTCCACGAAATTACACCTAAATTACAGCAGTAGTTAATTCAGATGTGATAATGTCAGAATTTTTAATTAAAGGCAAACCCAAAGCGAAAAAAAAAAAGAACAAGGGTAAATCTAAATACCCTGAGACCTGTCCCACAGAAAGCTAAGATAGAGCCGCTGTATCCAGCACTCCGTTTGCTCAGAGCCCCCACAGCACAGCACGGCATGTAAATAGTCAGATAAGAAATTAACTGCTGTGTCTGTGGCCATAAGGTATGTTTGATTTGCCTCCCTGCCAATACTCAGTGTTTTAAGGGGATAGTAGAAATTAATATATAAAGTATAAGAGTATTATAACATTGCATTGTTAAACTGAAATATAAAAGTGTTACGTCTGTCTAGTGTGTCTGGGACACATAAATAAGTTACAAGACAATAGTTCTGGGAATTGAAGTTGTGTATCTGGGATACGCTGTGTAACAGAGGATAGAACATATTGTAAAATATATTGAAGATTAGTTTTCTGTCTGTAACTCCCAAGCACACTGTATCTTGGTGTTTTGGATATATTTGCCACGCAAGTTGATAAGACAATAGAAGCTGTGACATAATATGTTTAATGTTGTCATTAGAAGAATTTTCATTATTGTTTAAATATTTACATAGTAGCAGCAGTCTGGTTTTATAGAGATGTTGCAAAAGGAAGTGTTTTATATTTAGTAGAGTAGAGAAGACGGATCTCCTAAATTACTCAAACCAGAGCGCTCAAAAAAAAAAAAAAAAAAAAACGGCATTTTAGCCTTTCGTATAACAGTTTGAGTGATTATTTGAGTAACGATCTTCTGGGCTATATTCAGCAGTGTGATGAGAAGTTTTATAGTAAATGAGTTCATTCATGTTATGTTCTTTGTTCGTTATAAAGGTCCTGAAGAGTAACCGTAGTTACTGCAGTTTTTGTTATTGTTTGGCAGAAAAGTTGCAGAGTTATTTTATTGTGGCACAGTCATTAATTTTATTAGTGCTATGCATCGTTTTCAAATTAATTTGCTTCTGTATTTGTGTAACTGTATCTTTAAGTAAAAATAGAAATATGTGTGTGTAAAACAGCAAGAGTCATATAGTATCCGAGGTATCTCTTGGACATCATGTTAAATATACGTGATCAATCCATTGGACAGTATAACAGCTGTAAAATTTTACAAAATGCCATTATTTGATTGATTTTGACAAAAGTTTATTTTTATTCAATTTACATGTGCAGAGGCATTATGTAATAATACTATGAATGTAAAAAGTCATATTTTTATTGCTGTAGCAATGTTATTTGCTGTGGATTTTCCCAGCTGCATATTTTGGGGATATTTTAAAGCTGTAACCAGAGCCATTATTTCATGTTCTGGCAAAAGCGTTCTAAAATTTGCAGGATGCTAATTTAAAGGCAAAGACTTAACAGGTTTTACATGTTACCTACTAGAAATGTGTATTTGTTTATGGTATATTTACTCTTTTTTGTATTTGGGTAGTTTGACTAGTATTTAATCTTTATGAAGGTTAGAAGGACTTTTGTAATTAAAGTCTTTATTTTATTAAGACATATTTAGATTTTTCCCAAGGTAGATACCACATCTTCCAACACTCTAGATAAAATTAGAATAATTGGATGAGTGAAAATGTTTTTATTGTAAGGTTGTATTTGTATAAACAGATGCACAGCTACAGCTGAGCTTTAGATTTAAGTAGAATATCAGAGTTGGTACTAGAGAAAGACTTGAGCAACGTTTATTCATAATAAAAGTTAAGGTGTGAATTTTGTGTTGTAAAGATAAGATGTTGAAGGCTTTGTAAGGAGATAAAAGGTTTTTTTCTATGTTGTAGAAAGTCAGAAGATATAAGTTATAATGTGAAATAACGGTATTTATAGCAATAAGAGGCAGAACTTTTAGTTTATGCTGAAAAGTATTGATTAGTGTTTTAAAGCAACTCCCTGCCCATCCAATACAATCTGTGGTAACTTGCATACACTGTAATAGTTTTATGTTCTTAGTGTGGCCAGAATTTGTGTACAGCACTACTTACACTGTTGGTGATTTAGGAATATAATATTCATACTATAGGGATGTTAGATTGCTAGGTAAAGAGCAATGCATATTTAATTAGACACAGAGGTAGCATTTGCATTCTACAACATTTATATACAGTAAATACACACGCACACACGTGCAATGATAAAATGTTAATTTGTTGTGTTCTAATTTTTGTTATTATTAAGGCAAAGTACCCCATGTAATACATGGTGAGAGAATATTGAGATGTTGTTTAAAGTTTTAAATGCAAGACAAGTTTTTAATACGATATATGAGAATGTACGTAATTAGTGGAAAGAATTAGCAAGTGTCGTGTTATAAACAGACAAGTTGTGCTTGTGGTTTTGGAGTTATAGGAGTTAATGTAGCAATTCTTGTTGTGTGTGAAGTTGAGAGAAAGCTTCCCCAGAAGCCCCCCTTCTCTCTGACAGTCTATTTGCAGATAAGAGAATTGTAGCAGCAGCTGCAAAATTATTGCTTTTCTTTTTGTGAAGGGAGGGGGAGAACGGGCCAGAATTCCAATTACTATTAGTTGTTGAGAAGTTCTGTGTTATGTGTTATGATTATATAGTCTAATCATGACAGTATATTTACTAATGGTAAAGAGATACATGATTATTATGTATGAGAACATATTCTCACATTATCAATTGATTCAACTATGATTATAAAAGGGTAATAATTTTTCAAGAACAAAAGAGTGGTACAGATTCACACATTTTTATAATTATATTGCAACACAGACTAGTAGTAATAATATGTTTTAATTATATTTTAAGGTGGAGATTAATAAGATTAGAGACCGCAATATAAATGCGAGTCACAAATCAAATAATTGAAGATGTTTAGTGAAATATTGCATGTTACTAACTGGAATTTTTTTTGAGTTTTATTTCCATATAGATTAAAGCTGTACAGCCAACAAAAGACAAGTTCAAAGTGCACCAACGAATCTAATGCTGATCAAGATTATTTCTAAAGAAAAGTTGATTTTTTAAAAGACGAAAAAGTTTTCCAGTTCAAGTAAAAGGATTCTCTTAAAGTTTATCGGAATATTGTTGTGAAAGTTGTTCAACTCAACTCCCGGATCAACGTTATTTACTTAAAGCACATTCCTGTACTGACAAACAGGCCAACAAAGGAGCAGCAAGTTTTGATGAACATAATAAACCGTGACTACTAGCCAACATAGTCTTCACCCTAAGGGTAACTCGCAATTATATCACCCAGGAGTCTGCAACAGCTACAACAATCTACGGCAGATCATCTTTGTTGGGAAGTATATTTTCATTGAGTATATATGTATAAAATTGTTATTGCTGAATTGTAATTTTTGTGGTAAAGATTTGTTTAATTGTGTTATTATGGGTATGTTTGGCGTATAGTGAATTTTTGAAACTTAACAATTAGACCGACTCTAACAAACAGGATTTAGTCAGACCCATAAAGAAATTGTATTGTTATAGTATTTCTTGTGGAAGTTTATATAGAGAATGTTAGGAAGTTTTTCAGATTTTTTTTTTTAAATAAGTTAGTTTTTGTAAAAAAAAAGTTTAATCAAGAAGGATTATAGATTTAAGGAGTAGGTTAAAAAGTGTTCACAGGTAATCCGTGAGATCCCCTGGGACTGGGAAATTGGCTAGGATCACTTGGAGCGAAACTTGTAAGTGGTATGGCATGTGTGAGATCAGTGTTGCTAATTGTCTGTGTTTATGTTGTTTGTTTCAAGGGTCTCATCCTCAAGTGCATCCCGACTACTGACATCATGCCCCTACAAGAAGACTGGAAGACACTGCTCAAATATTCCCCATTATGGAAGCTTACAGTGCAGCTAAACTGGATGACCTACCAATGTGTGAAATCGAGGAAGTGTGCCATATCACTTGGGATACAATGATTATGTTGACCAGGCAACTCCTGATGGTTATCCTTAAAAACAGACAATGTCAATTTCTAAGACTAAAAGGGGAGAACAGTATGAACATTATATGGACTGTAGGGGCCTCTGGAATTATGTCGTGGATGGGAGACCATAATGTTTTGTCCACAGCCATTTTGTCTGACTGACGCTTTATGTTCTGAATGCATGCCATTTTGTGTGTTTTGAATGCATGTTCAGCTTTGCTCCAAGTCATTTTAAAGTATTTAGTCAACAACAGTCCTGGGGAATTGCAAACTCCGGAATAATATGATGTTTTAATTTATTAGACCACTCAAATGTTATCCAACTTGATTTAAACAATATAAGAGAAGTGGTCACAGATATCAAGTAGGCCCCAGGTTTTGACTGGCCATTTTGAATATGTTCTTGGTTAGAAGATAATTATGGGCTTTGTTTTAATAATAGTAGTTATAGGTGCTTTTTATGTAATCATACAATGCGCTAGATGCACCATTGCTTAGGCTATGCAGTCAAGCAGAAGAAAGCTTTCAGAAATACTGGCTTTCTCTATGATATACCAGAGAGAACAGTGAAGTGAATTATCCATATTAGCATATGGATAAAAGAGTGGAACTGAAGGGGTAACCTAGCATTGCAAGGGTTAACTGGAGTAACCTAGCATTGTGAGGGTTAACCGTAAGAGCTAGTTTTGTTTTTGTACCTGTTTTAGTTTTTAGCTTCAGTTTAATTAGAAGACACGTACTCATAGGAGTACTTGGGGGAGAGAAGTTGGCAGGGGCCTGGAATCTCAGGTTCTTGCCATCTCCAATTAATCCTACTGATTAGGGAAAGGAGAAGTTACCAGAAGATGATACCAGAATGCTCTTATCTATGTCTTACCCCGTGATTGGAACCACTATGTCTTTATTAATTATCAGTACCTTCCATTTCTTATTCTGGTACTTTCCACTCATTTCTAGATTGTTGTGTAACAGTGTTGTGTAACAGTTATTTAGCATGTATACCATTAACACACCCCTATACGCCTATATATTCATATGTGCACATACATTATAACCAATGAGATTGAAGTAGCCACCTCCTTAATTTGGGGTATATATATGAGTGTTAAATAAATAAAGACTCAGAGTTAAAGGATAAAGAACTTGTGTCTGCTTTCTTTGGCTCTCCACGCGTGTTGTTGAGGACAACTCCCACCACGAGAAGTTAACCATTAAAGATACATTGCCGTGTATGCAGAGACGTTGCTGAGAAGACCCCTCAGCTAGACTCGGTCCCTTTCACACAAATGTTCTTTTGCGTGGCGTTGTGGCCTTGACATCCAGGATTGCGTAGGCAAATTTGGTGCTAGCGACCCCAGGTATGTAGTTGGTTTCCAGTTTGGCAAGGCTAGTGTCAGGATGCCCAGGCCTGAGCAAAAAGTTTTGTGGCCCGAGGGATCAGCGATGGAGAATGTCTAGCCTTCCTGTCTGAGTGTCAGGCTCAGGGAGTATCCCCAGTTATAATGTTTGCTTTATGAAGTGAGTCTTTCAGCAGAGTGAAGGCTCCCGTGTTGCAGAGTGAGCCCTCTGATCTTTGGGAGTACAATGGATGGAACGTCCTTTTAGGAAAGGACTTTATTTTTCCTTGCAGTGGATAGCACTGCTTCTTTTTGGGTGTAAGAATGGAAGCAGCAGATCAAGTCTCTAGGGGCAGAGTCCGGAGGGCCTCAGCACACTGGTGTGCCCTGTCAAGATTAATGTCTTGAGAGTAATCAGGGATGTGTATGTCTTTGAAAATCCCACTCAGGAGGGAGTGTGGGCTTTCATCGGCGAGGCTTTCAGGTATGCCCCTGACTCTTAGGTTGCATCGGCGGCCCCTGTTGTTGAGATCCATTAGCTGGATGAGAAAGGATGGGATGACCTTTGCTTGATCAGTCAGTCTTTTGTCTACGGTGGTAACAGCCTCAGTTAATTTAGAGACATTGTCCTCTACCACCTGAATTCTATGCCCTTGGCTGCGTAGGTCTGCCTTCATTTCTACCATCTCCTCTTTAATGACCTGCTTGAGTTGGGTCTTTAAGTCCACTTGTGAGGTTTTAACTTGGGTTAGGAGGTGAATAGAAAAAGTGTCCAAGTCTCCTTTAGTTAGGGATTGAAATGGGGTTTGCAATTTGCCTTCCCTGTTCTCCATGGAATCAGAGTTGTCAAAAAAATACATGTCCGGAGTCTGTTTATTAGGTGAGTTGGCAGCAACAGCAGCCATCTTCAGGCCTTCTGAGACTATCTATGGGGAGCGGTAAACAAAGTCTTTAAGTGACAGGTATGTTCCATTCCACCCCCCTCATGCCTGATGGTGTGTTAGGAATAATTTTTAGCTTTATACCCATTTTTGTGGTGTGGTAAGGCTCTGTTACGCTGGGCTGTCGAACAGGAGATGAGGTAAAATGGGACCTACACCATCGACATCTAGACACACATTCCCCAGGTTTAATATTCTGATTTCATATCGGCCTGGCTCCAGAAATAAACATAGTTCTCCAACTAACTGGGGCTAGGAATACATTAGACTGCAAACCAAATAGGAATTAACATAGAGGGAGTAGACCTAATTACAATACACACAGTAATGTACACAACATAATCAGTTTACCAGTTAATCCAGTTAATACAGAACAATGGATGTTGGAGTAAACTATTGGAGTCACTGTCACATTATAAACCTTCAGAGTGGTCTACTCACAATATATCCAAAGAACAAAAAAGAACTACGCGTTTCGCCTGATCGGCTTCTTCAAGGTTCTTTTTTGTTCTTTGGATATATTATATCACCACCCGGATTTTATTGTGGATCTATATTTATGTCCACAAACGGACCTTACTCAGTCTCTCTGAACACAGCTGAAACTGAGAAAATCAATAGTGAAGCTGCAGCCCGACATGAGAGGACTGGGGAGGCTCTTATCGCAGTGGGATCATTACATCTGCTGAATACATTTACCGGGTAGGGCATTTGAGAAGCCCGAAGCTTTTCTGTGGGATCCTGTGGAGCAGGTCCCACCGTCTAAAAGTGTAAGCCTGCTTGTTGAAAATATCGGCTACATTCTATTACTCATAACTGCTTTTATTCGCTACATGCATTTTTGCCCTCTATACCTGCATTTATTGTAACGCGAAGTATCAATTTTTGCTTCTTTTTATTGTTCAATACAGCTGTAAATCAGTACTATCTTTTAACCCATACGAGGGATAAGAGTATTTTTACTCAAAGTGTTTAAATAAATTGATATATTTTTACAATTTATTCTTATTTCGGGTAGCATTTATTTTTTAGTTATTTATCTTTCTTTTAATGTTATTGCACATATAGATTATAAGCCTTTTTTGCTGAAATACACCTCTATTTAGATAATACAAAGCCCTGTACTCTCTGTATCTCTTGCATGTTCCTCTGTGTTTAATTGGATCCTGTCCTCGTTCAAGAGAAACTTCGACTCTCAAGATTTAAATCAACTTATAAGTATATTTTATCCCTTTTTTTTATTAATATCACTTATTTGTCCGTTTTAATATCATTTTTATTGTGTAGCGCTCCAGTTATTTGTTGTTTTTTTTGCAAGTGTTTTTTTAAACTAAACTACTTTGTAAGTACCAGACAACACCTGTATAGGAGGAATGACTATTTATTTGTGAAAACAGCACAGATATTTATACAGACAAATATGACATCAACTAATCGGGTGGCCCAGGGGAGTCTTATAACATGGGAAGCCTCAAACAGTAGAGAGGCTAATTTAAAACAGGTAATTAAATACAGTAGGATATAACATAATTAAACATCACACATTAAGATAAAGACACATAATGAACGCAACATAATAACATTTCTTAACGCCTCATGAGAGACTGCAGTTTGCAGGACAGGATACAATCTTAACCTGGAGAATACAATGGTACAATGGCTTGGCTGACATCCTAAGTGAGTTTGTCCTAGACACACCCGTAGTTGCCAAGATTTAAAAAAAATTCCAGGGACTTCGCAGTTCAGCTTCCAATTGACCACACCTACAGAAAAAAGCTCAGCCCATTTCATATAATTAGAATAATTTAACCCCCCTACTTGTCACAGTGTAGGTTATATCACCAAGTTCCCACCAACATTACCATGTATCCTTGGTATGCAACATATACATTCGGAGCACAACATCTACATCAGGCACGTGCATTTTATCACTTTCACATGAAACATAAATAAGACGACGACCCAAACTTTGGATATTCCTTTAGGAAAAGAAACTAAACGCCTGAATACAAGACTACCCTATAGGAAAAAAGTTCAACTTGTATATATTCACATGTAAATTGCTTTTTAATATTTAATAAAAATTATGATATAAAAAAAATGCTTTTCTTGTTTTTATTTCCTTTTATGTGCCAATGCTGCCTCTCTCCCCCCTGCGTTGTCTCTCTCTCCCCCCTTAGTGTTGTCTCTGTCTGTCCCACCAGCGTTAGCTCTCTCCTCCTTGTACTCTCCCTCCCCCCAAACTTTTGTCTCTCTCTCCTCCTCACCTTGTGTGTCTCTCTCCCCCTCTCCCTCCCCTTGTGTGTCTCTCTCCACCCCTCCCTCCCCTTGTGTGTCTCCCGCCCCCGTCCCTCCCCTTGTGTCTCTCTGCCCCCTCCCTCCCCTTGTGTGTCTCTCTGCCCCCTCCCTCCCCTTGTGTGTCTCTCTGCCCCCCTCCCTCCCCTTGTGTGTCTCTCTGCCCCCCTCCCCCCACCTCACCTTGTATCTCCCTGTGTCAGGGTTGGTACCTGGGAGTGTAGCGCAGGGGTGTTGGCACTAGGTGGTGCGCACACTAGAAAAGTACGGAGTGGCAGCAGTACCAAGGGGTAAGGCAGAGCAGTGTCAAATACAGTCCAAGGGGTCAATGCAGGCAGAAACGGTTCAAGGTAGGTAATGGATAATCCGTGGTCAGGAGTGGAGAGGTAAATGTAGTCAAAATACAGTCCAAGGGTTCGGTAGCCAGGAGATCAATAATCACAGGGTAACAAGGTGCAAAGGTATGGGTAGGAATCACTGTAGAGGGACTAGCCACACTACAAGCTTGGAAAACGAGCAAGCACTGAATGAACAGTGCTTGCTGTTTAAATAGGGTGCCAGGACCTTTGCTCCACCCACCATCCGGCAGGTCGCTTCCCCCCTCTGGCTTTAGCCAGATAGTGAAGGCAGGAGTAGGACCTGCCCCCTCTCCACACCTCCAGTGCATCCTCCAATGGGAGCACACTACCGGGCCACAGGCCACGCCCTCTGCCATCAGATTGACACCTGCACTTGCGTTACACGAAGCAGGTTGTACTACAGGCCCGGGATGCAGCCTACACGGCAATCGCATGCCCCCCCGGCGGGGTGGAGTCTGCTGGACCAGGTAGGGGGTCCCTGCAGGAGGCATGGGATGGAACTGAAGTCTGACACCCTGGTGGCTAGTGGGGGCAGCCGGGGGATGTCTGCATGATACGTGCAGACATCCTCCATGCTGCCCGACACTTCCGTCCATTATGACGGACAGTCGGTCCATGCAGACATCCCCCAGCTGCCCAAATCTCCCTGGTCTTCAGTGGATGGAGCCGGAGGATGTCTGCACGATACGCGCAGACATCCTCCGCTGCTGCCCAGCACTTCCACCGGGACTTTTATGATGAAGCCGGCTTCATCATAGAAGTCCCCGCGATCGTGCAGGGCGGCAGCAGGGGATGTCTTATATTTGAGCAAATACGCAAAGACCATGTGCAGATGTGCTTCAGTCAGAGAGCTTTGTCTACACCATAAGACATATGTCAGTATGAACCTACCATTTCTGCTTGAAGGCCATTCCATTTATCCACTACCCTATCAGTAAAGTAATACTTTCATTAGTGCCTGGCCTTAGCTTATATCTAGGATAGCCTTATGCCTATCCCATACATGCTTAAACTCCTTCACTGTATTAACATCTACCACTTCTCCTGGAAGACTATTCCATACATCCACTACCCTCTCAGTAAAGTAATACTTTTATTAGTCCCTGGCCTTATCTTATATCTAGGATAACCTTATTCCTATCCCATGCATGCTTAAACTGCTTCACTGTATTAACCTCTACCACTTCTACTGGAAGACTATTCCCTGCATCTACTACCCTGTCAGTAAAGTATTACTTTCATTAGTGCCTGGCCTTAGCTTATATCTAGGATAGCGCATATTCGTATACCATGCATGCTTAAAGTCCTTCACTGTGTTTATCTCTACCACTTCTGCTGGTGTCAGACCCCAGTTCCACCCCATGCCTCCTGCAGGGACCCCCTACTTGGTACAGCAGAGAGGGGGCAGGTCCTACTCCTGCCTTCACTATCTGGCTAAAGCCAGAGGGGGGCGGCAACCTGCAGGATGGTGGGTGGAGGAAAGGTCCTGGCACCCTATTTCAACAGCAAGCACTGTTCATTCACTGTTCTTTACAGTGTTTATGACCCCGAACCCGAACATTTCACTGTATATTCGGGTTCGGAGTTCGGGGTTTGGCTATAAACCGATAGTCTATAAACCGAAAGACATTCGGTTTATAGACTTTCGGTTTATAGAATAGCAATAGCATTACATGTATTCTATCAACCGAAAGTCTATAAACCGAATGTCGTGCGGTTTATAGACTTTCGGTTTATTACGGGCAAAAAAACACTAATAAATGAATTTGGGCAAAAAAACACTAGCAAATGAATGTGGGCAAACAACACAAATGAATGTTGGCAAAAAAACACCGGCAAATGAATGTGGGCAAAAAAACACTGGCAAATTAATGTGGTCAAAAAAACACTGGCAAATGAATGTGGGCAAAAAACACTGGCAAATTAATGTGGGCAAAAAAAACACTGGCAAATGAATGTGGACAAAAAAACTGACCAATAAATGTGGGCAAAAAAAAACACTGACAAATGAATGTGGGCAAAAAAACACTGACAAATGAATGTGGGCAAAAAAAAAAAAACACTGACAAATGAATGGGCAATATAAAACTTACTTACAAATTTATGTGGGCAAAATAAAACTGGCAAATGAATGGGCAATATAAAACTTCCTTACAAATGAAGGTGGGCAAAATAAAACTTACTTACAAATTAATGGGCAAAATTATCTTATTAATAAGTAATGATGGTCTGTGCCTTTGTAAGAGGCACAGACAAACCTGGAACGAAAATGCTCCCTCTCCCTGCATTGAGCTATAGCAGGAGGGAGGGGGGACATATTGATCTACATTTTATTTATTTATTTTTAAGATTGAAAAAAAAAAAAACTGCTCACTTGTATGTGTGTATGTATGAGTGTATGTGACAGACTGTATGTATGTATGTATGACAGACTATGTATGAGTGTATGTGTCTATGTTACAGACTGTATGAATGAGTGTGTGTCTGACAGACTATATGTATGAGTATGTGTCTATGTGACAGACTGTATGTGTCTATGTGACTGACTGTATGTGACGTATGTGTGCCTGTATATGACTGCATGTGATTGTGTGTATGTGCTGTTGTCTGGCTCCTAGTTTGTCAAGCCCTGGTATAAATGTAATATTTAATATTTTAGAGTTTCTTTTGTGGTCAGAAACTTTATTTGTTATTTGTTTGCTAAGAGGGTGGTGGGTGCATGGAATAGTCTTCCAGTAGAAGTGTTAGAGGTTAATACAGTGAAGGAGTTTAAGCATGCATGGGATAGGTATAAGGCTATTCCAGATATAAGATGAGGCCAGGGATTAATGGAAGTATAATTTTCTGAGAGGGCAGTGGATGTATGGAATAGCCTTCCAGCAGAAAGGGTAGAGGTAAACACAGTGAAGGACTTTAAGCATGCATGGTATAAGAATAAGGCTATCCTAGATATAAGATAAGGACAGGCACTAAAGAAAGTATTACTTTACTGAGAGGGTAGTAAATGTATGGAATAGCCTTCCAGTAGAAGTGGTAGAGGTTAATACAGTGAAGGAGTTTAAGCATGCGTGGGATAGGTATATGGCAATCCTAGATTTAAGATAAGGTCAGGGACTAATGAAAGTATTACTTTACTGATAGGGTAGTGGATACAAGGAATGGCCTTCCAGCAGAAGTGGTAGATTCATACTAATGTATGTTTTATGGTGTACACACAGCTCTCTGACTGAAGCACATCTGCACACGGTCTTACTATATTTCATGTAAAAGTTATATAATGTTGCTGCGGATGTAAATGTTGTGCTGTGAATGTATCTGTTGTACACCAAGGATGCTGGTGATGCTGGTGGGAACTTGGTGATATAATCTACACTGTGACTAGTAGGTGGAGTTACATTATGCTAATTATGGGGAGTAGGCGGGGCTTTGGACAGTAGGTGTGGTCAATCTTAAAGTAAGTAATTGGAAGCTGAGCTGCTAAGTGTCCCTGGAAATCTTTTACAAATGTTGGCAACTATGCATGTATTACATCTGAGAGTCAAATAGAACCGTCAAATTCTGTGCTTACAGCGCACTTTGAAAAATTCTGGCTACCTCCTCCTCCAGCGCCACTTCCACCTACACCGCCACGGTCACCGCCTCCTCAACCTATGGGTCACTTAGTAGAAACTGAAAGAGAATACCCTGCACTCCAACCCTCTCTCAAATGGATAATTCTGTTGATCCTCCTGGCAGCCATGCTTTAGATTTAGATTTATGTTCTTCCAAAGCTAAAATCAAAGATTCCATCTAGTGCTATTTTATGGCTCAGCTGTATTTTTTAATTTGTATGTATTTTATGTTTTTTGAAGTTATTTCCCTATCCATATTTGTTTGCAGGGCACTTGTCCTACTCTTACCCACATTTTAATTCCTTTTGCAGCCCTCTAGCCCTTTCCAGGACGTTTTTAGAGCCATTTTAGTGGCCAAAAGTTCGTGTCCCCATTGACTTCAATGGGGTTCGGGTTCAGGGTCAAGTTCGGCCCCTAACCCGAACTTTTTTCCGAAGTTTGGCCGAAACCCGCCGAACCCGAACATCCAGGTGTTCTCTCAACTCTAATACCTACCCTTACCTTTGTACATTGTTACTCCTTGATTATTGATCTCCTGGCTACTGAACCCTTGGACTGTATTTTTGACAACGTTTACCTCTCCACTCCTGACCACGGATTATTCAAATACCTACTTTGAACCTTTTCTGCCTGCATTGACCCCTTGGACTGTATTTGACGCTGTTCTGCCTTATCCCTTGGTACTGCTGCCACTCCATACTTCTCTAATGTGCGCACCACCTAGTGCCAACACCCCTGCACCCCAGGTACCAACCCTGACAAAATGAGAAAGCCATTATGGAGCCTGCAGGAATTGCTGATGCCATTCACGCCCTCACCCAGTAACTCACGGCATTGGCACAAATAGTGCAGAACATTCAAGAGCACCAACAGACCCTTCACGCTCGGATTCAACTGTTACAACAGGTTCCCCCAGAAGTGGGCCCACCACCACCCCTTGCCGCTTTCCCGGGAGAAGGGCAATGGCCGCTCCTGAACCCCATGTGAAGCTCCCTGAATGCTTCTCAGGAGATTGGAGTTTATATCGCTCCTTCATGATGGCTTATGAACTACTTTTTGTCTTAAAGACCCGTACCTATTGTCAGGGTATTTTAATCTCATACTATGGGGGACAAAATGGACTCATATTCTGATATTAAGAAGAACCTTTAATTGACCTCTGTGTTTCAGTCTTCTGCTTTGTTACTTAGTATCATTGTCCAACTTTCAGTGATGTTTGGGTAAGACTTTAAGAAGACAATGAGTCAATATAAGTTAACTATCTGATAAACAAAGGCCTGGTTTTATGATGGGAAAACCAAATACCTGGGAATCCTGGGAGAGCTCTGTGTTAGAAGTGTATATACCAGGTGTTCAAATAGAAACCTGACTAGAATCTTACTAGCAAATTCTTAGGAAGAATGAATTAAGATGTGACCTGATAATATGATAACTAATATATATAGATGTCTGTTTACATGTATATTTACATCCATATATAAAAGCAGATGTATTGGTACATGTATGGTTGTATAAATGCATAAATAGATATTCTGTATTTTATTAATAAGATATACTCTTTGATTTTTATCTATTTAATTCATGTATGTAGTACAGGGGAAGATGTTCCTTACATGTATAAAACCCAACCTTTACCCACAAACCCCCCCAAATAAAAGACGCCAGACTTAAATTGGATTTAAATTAGGCCACAGCTTTATTAACATAACAAATAACTGCATGAGCCACCAACTATCCTCCATTTATTATTTCACTTATAACCTTCTGAAATATATAAATAGATCACAAATATATAACATTAAAATATTAAAGACATCATACAGTCATAACTAGTCCTTGCCAAATAGTCCCTAACACATAACAATCCCGACCTTTTAAAACTAAGGTCCCTACACAAAGGTAGCCCCCCTCCCCCCTCGTCCACATCACCTCATTTCTTCTTTGCCAACCTAATGCTAACCACCAGCCGACTATTAGCTCGGTGGGCACGGCCGTTAGTATCACCTACATTTTATCCGAGGTTAGGGGAGGGGACACTTTACCATCCTTAGGACTTCATCCCTTCCGTCCTTAACTATTAAATTGGCAAGGACACCCCGCCTGCTGCGACAAAGGAGAAAAACATTAAACACACGTATAACAACCAATTGAACACCAATAAAAAAGGGGACGGGTGGGCGGGAAAATAATCCTGCTGTGTCCGTTTTCTAAAATGGCCGACACAGAGAGGGGGGGAGGGCTGCCTTTATACCCTGGTCACAGCCCCTCCCCTCCCTCACCACGTGAGCCATTCCAGTCACTCCCCTCCCTCATACAGGGCCCCCTCCCACCTAGCCTTGCTTGTTTCCCGGGGGACTTGTATGTAGTACAGGGGAAGATGTTCCTTACATGTATAAAACCCAACCTTTACCCACAAACCCCCCCAAATAAAAGACTCCAGACTTAAATTGGATTTAAATTAGGCCACAGCTTTATTAACATAACAAATAACTGCATGAGCCACCAACTATCCTCCATTTATTATTTCACTTATAACATTCTGAAATATATAAATAGATCACAAATATATAACATTAAAATATTAAAGACATCATACAGTCATAACTAGTCCTTGCCAAATAGTCCCTAACACATAACAATCCCGACCTTTTAAAACTAAGGTCCCTACACAAAGGTAGCCCCCCTCCCCCCTCGTCCACATCACCTCATTTCTTCTTTGCCAACCTAATGCTAACCACCAGCCGACTATTAGCTCGGTGGGCACGGCCGTTAGTATCACCTACATTTTATCCGAGGTTAGGGGAGGGGACACTTTACCATCCTTAGGACTTCATCCCTTCCGTCCTTAACTATTAAATTGGCAAGGACACCCCGCCATAAGCACCGTTGTTTAACCACCTTAAATCAACGGTGATCCCCACCACCCCCAGCCATGGCCTGCTCAATTGTCTCCTGTAGTGCTAAATTAAACAGGTCCAGACCCACCTCGTTCAAATGGACCCCGTCACTCCGAAAGAAATTCGCCGCATTTCTCTCAAAAACCCGGTGCCGAATTGTAAAACCCCCAATACCCAAAACAAATTTAGAAACCCGTTTGTTTAATTTAATCCGAGACCTCTCAAGTGCCCTCTGATTTTGAGCACAGCGCCAAAAATTCCTGGGAATAACCTCAGACCATATAATGACCACCTCAGGAAAAAGAACCCGCAGCCTCGCCAAATCCTGCTTGATCGTGTCACCCAGGCCCAACACTGGGAACGTGCCCAAATCATTACCCCCCAGATGTATGACCAAGATATCCGGGGGACCCAGGAGCCGCGAAAGCTGCACTACCTTCGGGAGGAACCGAACCCATCTCATGCCCCTCGTCCCAAACCACCGCACCTCGGCCTGCAGAGGGGAAAGACCCATACGCTCCCCACCCGGGCGAACTGCCGCATGCTGCCGAGCCCAATAAATGTAAGAATGGCCGATCAGCCAAACCCTACATATAGGACGACCTATGAGGATACAAAAGGAACAGATGAGATTAGCCCGCTTGGGCGCACGTAAGACTGAAAACGGCGCGATTCCCACCGCCCGATCCGCCGAACCTCTCGGTCAGAAAAACCAACCCGGGATGCCTCAGTAGCCGCCCCGATCCGGAAGGAATGACCCCCAAATTCACCCCCCGGAATCTCCATAACCTCCAAGGCCCGCTTAAACACCCTGATAAATTGGAAACGGGAAAGGGGGGTGCCATCCAAGTGTAACAGCAGTGACCCCGGCGCAGAAGGCCGGACGTCCAAATAACGATCCAGACATGCCACGGGACAAACACTAGACCCCACAACCTCCCGTAAAGTGACCCAAGCCCCCCTACCCTCCATATCGGTCTTAGACCGCCTGATCTTAAAGCGAACGGACCCAGGCTCCCGCTACACGTCCTGCGACTGGAGCCCCCCTTGTCTCACCTTCGAGGGGCTAACCAGCTCACCCACCCTCAACGCCCCAAAAAATGCGAGCGCAAACGCCGCCTGAAACAACAACACCTCCCCTGCCGACGAACAAACCGACGGAAGAGTGTGGAACAGCCCCAGGAGGAGAGCCCCTGAAACCGGCCTACGCGAATCCCTAGACACCCGAGTCCTGCGCCAGCCTTTCATCGCCTGGCGAACTACAAATTCCTTAGTGATGTCCGGGATCCTGAGTAGCTTGAAACCAAAAGCCAGGCCAGACAGCTTACCGGACACCACACCTGGGGACAGACCCGAAGCTTCCCAGTGCCACAATAGCCAGAGCAAACCCTGTAATCGATCCTCGACCCCATGGAAACCCCCACGAGCCTGCTCCAACTCCTCCCACTCAGCCCAGGCCTTACCGTATCTATCCCACGTCGCCTGACAAACCGACCCCTGAACCCACTGAGTTACTCGACCCGCCCAAGGTCCCAGAGGTCCTGAGGGCAGGGGTACCCTTCCTCGTCTGCCCATGGCGCAGCCGCCCTGAACTCCGGCCACTGCGAACGAGAAAGGGCATCAGCGGTAACATTAAGAACCCCAGGGATATGCACGGCTCTACAAGTAATATTCAAGCAGAGGCAGTGCAAAACCAAACGCCGCAACAGCCGTATGACGGGAGGGGAAGACGCAGTCAGATTGTTAATGGCCTGCACGACCCCCAAATTGTCGCAATGAAAGACCACTCTGCGGTCCCTCAGAGCCGGGCCCCACAGCTCCAGAGACACTAGAATGGGAAACAGTTCCAAAAACGCCAGATTTTTGTCAACCCCGCGACCCGCCAATCGGATGGCCACACACCCGAACTCCATTGAGAACCCAAGATGGCCCCGAAACCCACTGACCCTGCCGCGTCTGTGTACAGGTGGAGATCCAGATTGGAAACTTCCGGGGACTGCCACAACGCCCTACCATTAAAGTTAGCCAAAAAACAATCCCAGACCACCAGGTCATCCCGCAGCGGCCGTGTGAGCCGAATAAAATGATGCGCCCTTGTCACCCCCGCAGTGGCTGCCGCAAGCCGCCTGTTAAAAACCCTTCCCATGGGAATAATGCGGCATGCAAAATTAAGCTTCCCCAACAAAGACTGTAAGGGGCGGAGCTGCAATTTACGTGCCCTGATGGCCCCCGCCACGGCATCCCTGAGCCCCACAACCTTATCCATGGGCAGCCAGGACTCCCCGGCGACAGAGTCTATCTCGATGCCGAGGAAGCTCAGGCACGTCGCCGGGCCCTCCGTCTTCCCAGGTGCCAACGGCACCCCGAAAGAGGCGGCCACACTCTGCACTGATCGCAACACGTGCGCACAAACGTCCGACTGACGAGGACCAACACAAAGAAAATCATCCAGGTAATGCAGTACGGAATCATAACCTGATTCCATTCTCACCACCCATTCCAGGAAAGAACTGAAGCATTCGAAATAGAAGCATGAAATCGAGCAACCCATAGGGAGGCTCAGATCCACGTAGTATTCCCCTTCAAAGAAACACCCCAACAGGTGATGACACTCCGGATGAACCAGCAACAACTGAAATGCAGCTTCAATATCCGTTTTAGCCATAAGGGCCCCTACCCCCGCGTCCCTAACCATACGGACCGCCGCGTCAAACGACACGTATAGCACGCGGCATAATTCCGCGTCAATGTCATCATTCACCGAACCCCCAAAGGGGTAAGACAGATGATGAATGAGACGGAACTTCCCGGGTTCCTTTTTAGGAACCACTCCCAGGGGAGAAACCCGCAGATTCGCGAGGGGAGGTTCCCGAAATGGGCCCGCCATCCTCCCTAATGCGATCTCCTTCCCCAACTTCTCCCTCACAACCTCCGGATTACCCGCCACCGACCGCAAGTTCCGCAAGGATAAAACCGCGGGCCGTTGCCGAAAGGGAATCCAAAAACCCTCTTCAAAACCCGACTCCAGAATATCCGCCGCCCGACGGTTTCTCTAACGGCTTAGCCACGTGCGCATCGCGGCGACGTCCACCGGCGTCCTCCCCCTTTGCGCCCACGTCTGCCTTGTCCCCTGATTTGCCACGCTTAAAGCAACGGGTGGAGGGGTGATTTCCCCCCCCCCGAACACTCGTGCTTGAAGCGGCAGGTAGCCCCCCATTTGCACTGGCCGTCGTTAAACTGCCAGCACGAACCGGGGCGTTTTGGTGTAGACGAGGAGGCTGACGGGGGGGAAGCAGTTCCCATCCCGCCAGCCCCCCCAAGAAAGGAAGACATCCCCCCTTGGGCAGATGCAGGTCGGGTCATGATTGACAACCACAAACCAATATCCATCTGGTCCCATGTCAGTGAAGGGCGGACTGCCAACCGCTGGCGAAACTGTTCGTCGTAACGCCACCAGCTGAGCCCCCCGTATACCCAGCACGCGGTCCAGATTTGGTCCTGATAGCAGAACAAAGCCGAACACCGCTCCGGGAATTTTTCCCCCATCACACTTGCAAAGACCGAGAACGCCCGTATCCAATTCCCGAAGGTCTTAGGGATCTTCCGGAACCGATACTTCTCTTTCTCCTTCTCAGAGTCCTTCAAATCCTTCTCAGGAGGTGGGACATCTTCCAGGGGAATAAGGGAGAGGATCTCCAAATACTCCCCCTTCCAGATTTTTTCCCGAACCTCCCGGGTAAGGTGCAACCCCAGAGGACCCGACCAGCACATGTAAGACGCCCCATGAGCCATGGGCGCAACCGTCCTCGCAGGGGCCTCTACTGTAAGCTCAGCTGAGTCCAGCCCTTCCGAAACCAATCCCCCGGGCGGAGCCGGGGTAATTGGAGCCGGAGCTGGCACTTGAGGGGTGGACAAACACCCCGCAACTGGCGAGCCGCCCAAGCCCCCGCTTGGCAGGCCCGCCGCTTCCCATACCCCCCGCAAATGGGTATCCATCTGCTGTGCCACCGAAGGCATTGAACCCCCCGGGGACCCCAACTGAAGCAGGACCCCCTGTAAACCCCGCATTAACCCCTCCAACGCTGGCGCCAAGTTATTACCCACTACAACAGACCCTCCACCCAGACCCCCCGTGTCCCCGCACTCACCACGCTGATGCGGCAACCCAGATGCCGAGGAGTCCACCGGCAAAGACCCTGCAGTCAGGGCAGACGAGGAAAAAGCAGCACTACCTTGTGAACCTGCAAACAGCAAGTGCTGCGCAACACCTGGGGCATTGCAGGGAGGAACAGCCTGCAGGGAAGAGACAGCGTCATTAGTAGTCCTCCCTCCCCGCCGGGAACCAGCAGGCTCAGCACCAGGACAGACAGGGGCAGAAACAGCAACCGTGGAGCGGGGGGCTGGGGAAAGGCGATCCAGCACCTCACCCTCATCAGAAAGGCCCGATAGGGAGCCCTCAGAGAGGGGCTCAAGGCCGACAGGGACTGGAGGCAAGCGTACAGCCCTCCGATTTGCAACCCGCCTGCCACGCGCCAGCCTGGGCGCCCGGGACCCACTAACCACACCAGATGCCACTAGACCAGACCCAGAAAGGGGGGGAGTAAGGGGGGATGATGCCAGCCGCGCAGCATCCCTGGAGGCACTAATGGCGCCAGATCTCAGTGCCCTGGCCGGAGTGGAGGTGAGCGGAGCTGGGGACAGCGTCAGCAGGCCACCCTGTGCCCTCCGTGTAGGCCTTGCGGCCCGCGACGGCCTATCACGAGAGGGAGGCGCCATGCGGCCTAACGGGCCACATGTAGGCCTTGCAACCAGCGACGGCCTACCACGTGGCAGCAGGGGAACCAGAGCAGACAGTGCTCCGCATGGCAAGACCGCAGGCCTCGCGGGACGCGAGCGCGCGCTGCGGGGAAGGGGGGCAGGGGGCACAGCAACAGAGGTACTCACCGGGCTCGCGTGCGATGAGCGCCGACGACTGCTGCGGTCCCCAGGACTCCTGCTCCGGTGTGCGGCCCTCCGCATGTCTTCAGGGCTCAGGCGGGCGGGGGGGCGCGAGGCACGCCTAACCGACCCGCGATCCACCGCTGGAGTGGGGGCTCCGGCTGGAGCCGCCATCAGTCGCGCCATCTGCTGCTGGAGGTGAGCCCCACCATCCAGCAGCGCTTCTGCTCTGAGGGCAGCCAGGATGTTTTCAACATCCATTGCCCCAGGCCGTTTTGGGAGACTCAGACACGAGCAGAAAATAATCCTGCTGTGTCCGTTTTCTAAAATGGCCGACACAGAGAGGGGGGGAGGGCTGCCTTTATACCCTGGTCACAGCCCCTCCCCTCCCTCACCACGTGAGCCATTCCAGTCACTCCCTTCCCTCATAAAGGTTTCCCTCCCACCTAGCCTTGCTTGTTTCCCGGGGGACTTTACATTTACAATACTTTACCCATGAATATTGCAATGAAATACCATAGCACAATATATTTGGTACATGTGGTGTAGTAGAAGTGATTAGCTATTACATGATATGCCAGGGAAAGTTATGAGTGTTTATAGTCATTTTAATTGTAATGTAGTCATATATACATTCATATGCCTACAATCAAGAATAGGTTGAATGCTTTCTGGGTTTTTATCACATTTAGGAAATTATACGCTAAAATCTTAGAGGGCACAAATATATTAAACTGTGTTCAGGTGTGACCCTGGTGATTAGAAAGTTTGTGATTTAAACATGGTCAGATCTGTGAGCTAAGAGAGCCACCTTTTGATTAATATTATTATACCCTAATCAAATATTAAAAGAGGAGTGTTTTCAGAGAACAAACCAGATTAAAACACATATATCTGACACACCTTCGATGGGTGTGGTATAGAGATGGAAATTTGGGATAAAATTAGGCTAGGAGGGAGTTTTAGGGATCAAGTCTGAAAGATCCAAGCTGGGGAGATTCTTGATCCAAAGCGGCCATACTGACGATATCCAACATCATTCCAGAGGGAACAGATCCAGAAACTATTGGTTATTAGAGATGTCCCGAATAGTTTGCCGGCAAATAGTTCCCGGCGAACACAGCGTGTTCGCGTTTGCCACGACGGGCGAACAATTGCGATGTTCGGTCCGCCCCCTATTCGTTATCATTGAGTAAACTTTGACCCTGTACCTCACAGTCAGTAGACACATTCCAGCCAATCAGCAGCAGAACCTCCCTCCCAGACCCTCCCACCTCCTGGACAGCATCCATTTTAGATTCATTCGGAAGCTGCATTCTTAGTGAGAGGAGGGACAGTGTAGCTGCTGCTGATTTAATAGGGAAATCGATAGCTAGGCTAGTGTATTCAGTGTCCACTACAGTCCTGAAGGACTCATCTGATCTCTGCTGTAAGGACAGCACCCCAAAAAGCCCTTTTTAGGGCTAGAACATCAGTCTGGTTTTTTTTTTTCCCCCTGTGTAATCTAATTGCAGTTGCCTGCCTGTCTGCCAGCGTGTGTGTCAGGCTCACAGCGTATACTGTGCCCACTTGCCCAGTGCCACCACTCATATCTGGTGTCACAATAGCTTGCATTTAAAAAAAAAAAAAATATAGAAGTCATTTTCCTTCACATGTGTGCGTTTCAGGGCCTGCCTGGGCACAGTGTCACACCAGTGCAACTCATATCTGGTGTAACAGTAGTGTACATTTAAAAAAAAAAACACTTTTTTGACTGTGAAATAATAGCAGTCAGTTTCCTTCACGCGTGTGCATTTCAGGGCCTGCCAGGGCACAGTGTCACACCAGTGCAACTCTTATCTGGTGTAACAGTAGTGTACATTTAAAAAAAACAACACTTTTTTGACTGTGAAATAATAGCAGTCAGTTTCCTTCACGCGTGTCCGTTTCAGGGCCTGCAAGGGCACAGTGTCACACCAGTGCAACTCATATCTGGTGTAACAGTAGTGTACATTTAAAAAAAACAACACTTTTTTGACTGTGAAATAATAGCAGTCAGTTTCCTTCACACGTGTGCGTTTCAGGGCCTGCCAGGGCACAGTGTCACACCAGTGCAACTCATATCTGATGTAACAGTAGTGTACATTTAAAAAAACAACACTTTTTTGACTGTGAAATAATAGCAGTCAGTTTCCTTCACGCGTGTGCGTTTCAGGACCTGCCAGGGCACAATGTCACACCAGTGCAACTCATATATGGTGTAACAGTAGTGTACATTTTAAAAAAAACTAGAAATTTGACTGTGAAATAATAGCAGTCAGTTTCCTTCACACGTGTGCGTTTCAGGGCCTGCCAGGGCACAGTGTCACACCAGTGCAACTCATATCTGGTGTAACAGTAGTGTACATTTAAAAAAACAACACTTTTTTGACTGTGAAATAATAGCAGTCAGTTTCCTTCACGCGTGTGCGTTTCAGGACCTGCCAGGGCACAATGTCACACCAGTGCAACTCATATCTGGTGTAACAGTAGTGTACATTTAAAAAAAAACTAGAAATTTGACTGTGAAATAATAGCAGTCAGTTTCCTTCACACGTGTGCGTTTCAGGGCCTGCCAGGGCACAATGTCACACCAGTGCAACTCATATCTGGTGTAACAGTAGTGTACATTTAAAAAAAAACTAGAAATTTGACTGTGAAATAATAGCAGTCAGTTTCCTTCACACGTGTGCGTTTCAGGGCCTGCCAGGGCACAGTGTCACACCAGTGCAACTCATATCTGGTGTAACAGTAGTGTACATTTAAAAAAAAAACACTTTTTTGACTGTGAAATAATAGCAGTCAGTTTCCTTCAAACGTGTGCGTTTCAGGGGCTGCCAGGGCACAGTGTCACACCAGTGCAACTCATATCTGGTGTAACAGTAGTGTACATTTAAAAAAACAACACTTTTTTGACTGTGAAATAATAGCAGTCAGTTTCCTTCACGCGTGTGCGTTTCAGGACCTGCCAGGGCACAATGTCACACCAGTGCAACTCATATCTGGTGTAACAGTAGTGTAAATTTAAAAAAAAACAACAGTATTCTGACTGTGAAATAATAGCAGTCAGTTTCCTTCACACGTGTGCGTTTCAGGGCCTGCCAGGGCACAGTGTCACACCAGTGCAACTCATATCTGGAGTAACAGTAGTGTACATTAAAAAAAAAAAACTTTTTTTACTGTGAAATAATAGCAGTCAGTTTCCTTCAAACGTGTGCGTTTCAGGGGCTGCCAGGGCACAGTGTCACACCAGTGCAACTCATATCTGGTGTAACAGTAGTGTACATTTAAAAAAAAAAACACTTTTTTGACTGTGAAATAATAGCAGTCAGTTTCCTTCACGCGTGTGCGTTTCAGGGCCTGCGAGGGCACAGTGTCACACCAGTGCAACTCATATCTGGTGTAGCAGTAGTGTACATTTAAAAAAAACAACACTTTTTTGACTGTGAAATAATAGCAGTCAGTTTCCTTCACACGTGTGCGTTTCAGGGCCTGCCAGGGCACAGTGTCACACCAGTGCAACTCATATCTTGTGTAACAGTAGTGTACATTTAAAAAAAACAACACTTTTTTGACTGTGAAATAATAACAGTCAGTTTCCTTCATGCGTGTGCGTTTTAGGGCCTGCCAGGGCACAGTGTCACACCAGTGCAACTCATATCTGGTGTAACAGTAGTGTACATTTAAAAAAAACAACACTTTTTGGACTGTGAAATAATATCAGTCAGTTTCCTTCACGCGTGTGCGTTCCAGGGCCTGCGTGGGCACAGTGTCACACCAGTACAACTCACATATGGTGTAACAGTAGTGTACATTTAAAAAAAAAAACACTTTTTTGACTGTGAAATAATAGCAGTCAGTTTCCTTCACACGTGTGCGTTTCAGGGCCTGCTAGGGCAAAGTGTCACACCAGTGCAACTCATATCTGGTGTAACAGTAGTGTACATTTAAAAAAACAAACACTTTTTTGACTGTGAAATAATAGCAGTCAGTTTCCTTCACGCGTGTGCGTTTCAGGGCCTGCCAGGGCACATTGTCACACCAGTGCAACTCATATCTGGTGTAACAGTAGTGTACATTTAAAAAACAACAACACTTTTTTAACTGTGAAATAATAGCAGTCAGTTTCCTTCACACGTGTGCGTTTCAGGGCCTGCTAGGGCAAAGTGTCACACCAGTGCAACTCATATCTGGTGTAACAGTAGTGTACATTTAAAAAACAACAACACTATTTTGACTGTGAAATAATAGCAGTCAGTTTCCTTCACACGTTTGCGTTTCAGGGCCTGCCAGGGCAAAGTGTCACACCAGTGCAACTCATATCTTGTGTAACAGTAGTGTACATTTAAAAAAAAAAACACTTTTTTGACTGTGAAATAATAGCAGTCAGTTTCCGTCATGCGTGTGCGTTTTAGGGCCTGCCAGGGCACAGTGTCACACCAGCGCAACTCATATCTGGTGTAACAGTAGTGTACATTTAAAAAAAAAAACACTTTTTGGACTGTGAAATAATATCAGTCAGTTTCCTTCACGCGTGTGCGTTCCAGGGCCTGCCAGGGCACAGTGTCACACCAGTGCAACTCATTTCTGGTGTAACAGTAGTGTACATTTAAAAAAACAAAACACTTTTTTGACTGTGAAATAATAGCAGTCAGTTTCCTTCACACGTGTGCGTTTCAGGGCCTGCTAGGGCACAATGTCACACCAGTGCAACTCATATCTGGTGTAACAGTAGTGTACATTTAAAAAAAAAAAAAAAAACTTTTTTGACTGTGAAATAATAGCAGTCAGTTTCCTTCACGCGTGTGCGTTCCAGGGCCTGCCGGGGCACAGTCTCACACCAGTGCAACACATATCTGGTGTAACAATAGTGTACATTTTAAAAAAAACAACACTTTTTGGACTGTGAAATAATAGCAGTCAGTTTCCTTCACGCGTGTGCGTTCCAGGGCCTGCCAGGGCACAGTGTCACACCAGTGCAACTCATATCTGGTGTAACAGTAGTGTACATTTAAAAAAAAAAAACACTTTTTTGACTGTGAAATAATAGCAGTTTTCCTTCACACGTGTGCGTTTCAGGGCCTGCTAGGGCACAGTGTCACACCAGTGCAACTCATATCTGGTGTAACAGTAGTGTACATTTAAAAATAACAACACTATTTTGACTGTGAAATAATAGCAGTCAGTTTCCTTCACACGTGTGCGTTTCAGGGCCTGCCAGGGCCCAGTGTCACACCAAATAAACTCATATTTGGTGTAACAGAAGTGTACATTTAAAAAAAACAAAAACTTTTTTGACTGTGAAATAATAGCAGTCAGTTTCCTTCACACGAGTGCGTTTCAGCGCCTGCCAGAGCACATTGTCACACCAGTGCAACTCATATCTGGTGTAACAGTAGTGTACATTTAAAAAAAAACAACACTTTTTTGACTGTGAAATAATAGCAGTCAGTTTCCTTCACACGTGTGCGTTTCAGGGCCTGCTAGGGCACAGTGTCACACCAGTGCAACTCATATCTGGTGTAACAGTAGTGTACATTTAAAAAAAAAAAACTTTTTTGACTGTGAAATAATAGCAGTCAGTTTCCTTCACGCGTGTGCGTTTCAGGGCCTGCCAGGGCACAGTGTCACACCAGTGCAACTCATATCTGGTGTAACAGTAGTGTACATTTAAAAAAAACAACACTTTTTTGACTGTGAAATAATAGCAGTCAGTTTCCTTCACACGTGTGCGTTTCAGGGCCTGCCAGGGCACAGTGTCACACCAGTGCTACTCATATCTGATGTAACAGTAGTGTACATTTAAAAAAACAACACTTTTTTGACTGTGAAATAATAGCAGTCAGTTTCCTTCACGCGTGTGCGTTCCAGGGCCTGCCAGGGCACAGTGTCACACCAGTGCAACTCATATCTGGTGTAACAGTAGTGTACATTTAAAAAAAAAAAAAACACTTTTTTGACTCTGAAATAATAGCAGTCAGTTTCCTTCACACGTGTGCGTTTCAGGGCCTGCCAGGGCACATTGTCACACCAGTGCAACTCATATCTGGTGTAACAGTAGTGTACATTTAAAAAACAACAACACTTTTTTAACTGTGAAATAATAGCAGTCAGTTTCCTTCACACGTGTGCGTTTCAGGGCCTGCTAGGGCAAAGTGTCACACCAGTGCAACTCATATCTGGTGTAACAGTAGTGTACATTTAAAAAACAACAACACTATTTTGACTGTGAAATAATAGCAGTCAGTTTCCTTCACACGTTTGCGTTTCAGGGCCTGCCAGGGCACAGTGTCACACCAGTGCAACTCATATCTTGTGTAACAGTAGTGTACATTTAAAAAAAACAACACTTTTTTGACTGTGAAATAATAGCAGTCAGTTTCCTTCATGCGTGTGCGTTTTAGGGCCTGCCAGGGCACAGTGTCACACCAGCGCAACTCATATCTGGTGTAACAGTAGTGTACATTTTAAAAAAAAAACACTTTTTGGACTGTGAAATAATATCAGTCAGTTTCCTTCACGCGTGTGCGTTCCAGGGCCTGCCAGGGCACAGTGTCACACCAGTGCAACTCATTTCTGGTGTAACAGTAGTGTACATTTAAAAAAACAAAACACTTTTTTGACTGTGAAATAATAGCAGTCAGTTTCCTTCACACGTGTGCGTTTCAGGGCCTGCTAGGGCACAATGTCACACCAGTGCAACTCATATCTGGTGTAACAGTAGTGTACATTTAAAAAAAAAAAAAAAAACTTTTTTGACTGTGAAATAATAGCAGTCAGTTTCCTTCACGCGTGTGCGTTCCAGGGCCTGCCGGGGCACAGTCTCACACCAGTGCAACACATATCTGGTGTAACAATAGTGTACATTTTAAAAAAAACAACACTTTTTGGACTGTGAAATAATAGCAGTCAGTTTCCTTCACGCGTGTGCGTTCCAGGGCCTGCCAGGGCACAGTGTCACACCAGTGCAACTCATATCTGGTGTAACAGTAGTGTACATTTAAAAAAAAAAAACACTTTTTTGACTGTGAAATAATAGCAGTTTCCTTCACACGTGTGCGTTTCAGGGCCTGCTAGGGCACAGTGTCACACCAGTGCAACTCATATCTGGTGTAACAGTAGTGTACATTTAAAAATAACAACACTATTTTGACTGTGAAATAATAGCAGTCAGTTTCCTTCACACGTGTGCGTTTCAGGGCCTGCCAGGGCCCAGTGTCACACCAAATAAACTCATATTTGGTGTAACAGAAGTGTACATTTAAAAAAAACAAAAACTTTTTTGACTGTGAAATAATAGCAGTCAGTTTCCTTCACACGAGTGCGTTTCAGCGCCTGCCAGAGCACATTGTCACACCAGTGCAACTCATATCTGGTGTAACAGTAGTGTACATTTAAAAAAAAAAAACACTTTTTTGACTGTGAAATAATAGCAGTCAGTTTCCTTCACACGTGTGCGTTTCAGGGCCTGCTAGGGCACAGTGTCACACCAGTGCAACTCATATCTGGTGTAACAGTAGTGTACATTTCAAAAAAAAAAACTTTTTTGACTGTGAAATAATAGCAGTCAGTTTCCTTCACGCGTGTGCGTTTCAGGGCCTGCCAGGGCACAGTGTCACACCAGTGCAACTCATATCTGGTGTAACAGTAGTGTACATTTAAAAAAAACAACACTTTTTTGACTGTGAAATAATAGCAGTCAGTTTCCTTCACACGTGTGCGTTTCAGGGCCTGCCAGGGCACAGTGTCACACCAGTGCTACTCATATCTGATGTAACAGTAGTGTACATTTAAAAAAACAACACTTTTTTGACTGTGAAATAATAGCAGTCAGTTTCCTTCACGCGTGTGCGTTCCAGGGCCTGCCAGGGCACAGTGTCACACCAGTGCAACTCATATCTGGTGTAACAGTAGTGTACATTTAAAAAAAAAAAAAACACTTTTTTGACTCTGAAATAATAGCAGTCAGTTTCCTTCACACGTGTGCGTTTCAGGGCCTGCTAGGGCACAGTGTCACACCAGTGCAACTCATATCTGGTGTAACAGTAGTGTACATTTAAAAAAAAAAACACTTTTTTGACTGTGAAATAATAGCAGTCAGTTTCCTTCACGCGTGTGCGTTTCAGGGCCTGCGAGGGCACAGTGTCACACAAGTGCAACTCATATCTGGTGTAGCAGTAGTGTACATTTAAAAAAAACAACACTTTTTTGACTGTGAAATAATAGCAGTCAGTTTCCTTCACACGTGTGCGTTTCAGGGCCTGCCAGGGCACAGTGTCACACCAGTGCAACTCATATCTTGTGTAACAGTAGTGTACATTTAAAAAAAACAACACTTTTTTGACTGTGAAATAATAGCAGTCAGTTTCCTTCATGCGTGTGCGTTTTAGGGCCTGCCAGGGCACAGTGTCACACCAGTGCAACTCATATCTGGTGTAACAGTAGTGTACATTTAAAAAAAACAACACTTTTTGGACTGTGAAATAATATCAGTCAGTTTCCTTCACGCGTGTGCGTTCCAGGGCCTGCGTGGGCACAGTGTCACACCAGTACAACTCATATCTGGTGTAACAGTAGTGTACATTTAAAAAAAAAAAAAAAAACTTTTTTGACTGTGAAATAATAGCAGTCAGTTTCCTTCACGCGTGTGCGTTCCAGGGCCTGCCGGGGCACAGTCTCACACCAGTGCAACACATATCTGGTGTAACAATAGTGTACATTTTAAAAAAAACAACACTTTTTGGACTGTGAAATAATAGCAGTCAGTTTCCTTCACGCGTGTGCGTTCCAGGGCCTGCCAGGGCACAGTGTCACACCAGTGCAACTCATATCTGGTGTAACAGTAGTGTACATTTAAAAAAAAAAAACACTTTTTTGACTGTGAAATAATAGCAGTTTCCTTCACACGTGTGCGTTTCAGGGCCTGCTAGGGCACAGTGTCACACCAGTGCAACTCATATCTGGTGTAACAGTAGTGTACATTTAAAAATAACAACACTATTTTGACTGTGAAATAATAGCAGTCAGTTTCCTTCACACGTGTGCGTTTCAGGGCCTGCCAGGGCCCAGTGTCACACCAAATAAACTCATATTTGGTGTAACAGAAGTGTACATTTAAAAAAAACAAAAACTTTTTTGACTGTGAAATAATAGCAGTCAGTTTCCTTCACACGAGTGCGTTTCAGCGCCTGCCAGAGCACATTGTCACACCAGTGCAACTCATATCTGGTGTAACAGTAGTGTACATTTAAAAAAAAACAACACTTTTTTGACTGTGAAATAATAGCAGTCAGTTTCCTTCACACGTGTGCGTTTCAGGGCCTGCTAGGGCACAGTGTCACACCAGTGCAACTCATATCTGGTGTAACAGTAGTGTACATTTCAAAAAAAAAAACTTTTTTGACTGTGAAATAATAGCAGTCAGTTTCCTTCACGCGTGTGCGTTTCAGGGCCTGCCAGGGCACAGTGTCACACCAGTGCAACTCATATCTGGTGTAACAGTAGTGTACATTTAAAAAAAACAACACTTTTTTGACTGTGAAATAATAGCAGTCAGTTTCCTTCACACGTGTGCGTTTCAGGGCCTGCCAGGGCACAGTGTCACACCAGTGCTACTCATATCTGATGTAACAGTAGTGTACATTTAAAAAAACAACACTTTTTTGACTGTGAAATAATAGCAGTCAGTTTCCTTCACGCGTGTGCGTTCCAGGGCCTGCCAGGGCACAGTGTCACACCAGTGCAACTCATATCTGGTGTAACAGTAGTGTACATTTAAAAAAAAAAAAAACACTTTTTTGACTCTGAAATAATAGCAGTCAGTTTCCTTCACACGTGTGCGTTTCAGGGCCTGCTAGGGCACAGTGTCACACCAGTGCAACTCATATCTGGTGTAACAGTAGTGTACATTTAAAAAAAAAAACACTTTTTTGACTGTGAAATAATAGCAGTCAGTTTCCTTCACGCGTGTGCGTTTCAGGGCCTGCGAGGGCACAGTGTCACACAAGTGCAACTCATATCTGGTGTAGCAGTAGTGTACATTTAAAAAAAACAACACTTTTTTGACTGTGAAATAATAGCAGTCAGTTTCCTTCACACGTGTGCGTTTCAGGGCCTGCCAGGGCACAGTGTCACACCAGTGCAACTCATATCTTGTGTAACAGTAGTGTACATTTAAAAAAAACAACACTTTTTTGACTGTGAAATAATAGCAGTCAGTTTCCTTCATGCGTGTGCGTTTTAGGGCCTGCCAGGGCACAGTGTCACACCAGTGCAACTCATATCTGGTGTAACAGTAGTGTACATTTAAAAAAAACAACACTTTTTGGACTGTGAAATAATATCAGTCAGTTTCCTTCACGCGTGTGCGTTCCAGGGCCTGCGTGGGCACAGTGTCACACCAGTACAACTCATATATGGTGTAACAGTAGTGTACATTTAAAAAAAAAAAACACTTTTTTGACTGTGAAATAATAGCAGTCAGTTTCCTTCACACGTGTGCATTTCAGGGCCTGCTAGGGCAAAGTGTCACACCAGTGCAACTCATATCTGGTGTAACAGTAGTGTACATTTAAAAAAACAAACACTTTTTTGACTGTGAAATAATAGCAGTCAGTTTCCTTCACGCGTGTGCGTTTCAGGGCCTGCCAGGGCACATTGTCACACCAGTGCAACTCATATCTGGTGTAACAGTAGTGTACATTTAAAAAACAACAACACTTTTTTAACTGTGAAATAATAGCAGTCAGTTTCCTTCACACGTGTGCGTTTCAGGGCCTGCTAGGGCAAAGTGTCACACCAGTGCAACTCATATCTGGTGTAACAGTAGTGTACATTTAAAAAACAACAACACTATTTTGACTGTGAAATAATAGCAGTCAGTTTCCTTCACACGTTTGCGTTTCAGGGCCTGCCAGGGCACAGTGTCACACCAGTGCAACTCATATCTAGTTCTGGCCTGGAATAATGCAATATATGTAAGGCCATCATGACAAAGGTTTCCTGTCATTTCCCTCACCTGTCAGTTAAGCCAAGAGCCCAATAAGGGCATGGCAGGGGGGTGGCAATGAGTGGATAGAGGGGATGGCCTTAGGCTATATATTGCAGGATTTACAGAAATGATTTCCTGTTTAAAGTAAAATGACAAGTTCCTTACCTGCTGATATGGAAGCCCTCCTGGCCCAGCACAGGACTGCTGCTTCCATCCATGGTCCAGATTGGCTGATAGATAGAGTGGGTGAGCTGTTACACCTTGCACACACTGTGTCCAGCCTCACACCAGCTTTAACTAATGCCCCTATTAGGCCCATTAGAGCTAGGGCCTCCAGACCCCCAGCCCACTTTAGCCATGATGCAGCAGGGTAAAATCATGGTTATTCCCCCACTCCAGCCTGACTGCTAGCAGGGAGAGGAGAAGACAGAGCTGCATGGTGAGCAGGCCTCATGTGCAGTCTCCTTCTCCTTCTCCCCCTGCATTAGTATCAGCTGCCTCTCACTATGACAGGAGAGCAGCAGCTAGGCAGGCATTAACCCACCACGTGGCCTCTCGGTATGGGGATGCCAGGGAAGCCCGTGGTTATAGTAGTGCAGGGTCCCCACAGCCTGGCAGCAGCAGGCATCATGCTGAAGAGGATTCATCAGGCGAGGATTCCCCTACTCTACAGAGGGGTGGAAGCAGAGGTGACATGCAGAGCAGCAGTGCGCAGGGGACAAAGAGGAGAAACAGGCCAGCTGCCTTTCTACAGGTCCATTAACCCACGACAGCGCAGCAACTCAAGAAGAAGAGGAGAAGTTGCTGGCACGAGTCGGTCCAGGCAGCGCTCATCAAGGGAGTCTTCAGCCAGGTCCACAGTTCCCTTGCAACTGGTCCGGCACCGCAGGGGAGGATCATCCGATGTCTCCTTCTCCCTCTCCCCCTGCATTAGTATCAGCTGCCTCTCACTATGACAGGAGAGCAGTGGCTAGGCAGGCATTATCCCACCACGTGGCCTCTCGGTATGGGGATGCCAGGGAAGCCTGTGGTTATAGTAGTGCAGGGTCCCCACAGCCTGGCAGCAGCAGGCATCATGCTGAAGAGGATTCATCAGGCGAGGATTCCCCTACTCTACAGAGGGGTGGAAGCAGAGGTGACATGCAGAGCAGCAGTGCGCAGGGGACAAAGAGGAGAAACAGGCCAGCTGCCTTTCTACAGGTCCATTAACCCAGGACAGCGCAGCAACTCAAGAAGAAGAGGAGAAGTTGCTGGCACGAGTCGGTCCAGGCAGCGCTCATCAAGGGAGTCTTCAGCCAGGTCCACAGTTCCCTTGCATCCGGTCCGGAACCACAGTGGAGGATCATCCGATGTCAGCCCGTTGCTGTGCTCGCAGTCTCCGAGGGCTTCTCCTGTTCCACTACCCACGGCAGTTCTGCAGGTCAGGGGCTTGTCCGGTGGTGAGTCTCATATTTACCCTTTTACTATCTCACAATCAGCGCACGACACTCAAATGCAACACACTATAGTGGGGAGAGATTCAGTTGGGGGGGTGGAAGGGGTGGGGAATTTGCACACACCTCAGAGGGAGTCCCTTATACTTTCCCAACTGGTGGGAGAGCTGAAGGATATGCTAAAAGTGGTGGAGGCAAGTTCATTGACAGGCCCCCTCCCCCTGACACAGGTATGGGGTGCTTATGCGTCCACAGCTTCTGGTGCGGCACAGGTCCCGGGTGTTCCCCAAGTCAGTAAAGAAGTAGGTGTGACATCTGCTGTGGTCGTTGGGAACCAACGTTGCCCGCCACACCGGCTGTCATGGCGTTGTCCGTCCCGGCCGCGGACACATCCCAAAAAGATACAGGTGGAAAAGGAAAGACACGTTCCGATTATCGGACGCTGCCAGGGGGACATATATATATATATATATATATTTTGCTTGCTACGAGGGCCCCGTAGGTGCGCACCTAATGCAAGAAGTGAGGGAAAAGATTGGTAAGGGCGAGTCTGTTGAAACATTCTCCCTGCTCCCCCTAGAGAAATGTAATCGTGATGAAGTTTCCAAGCCGAATGATCATAAGAAGGAAGACGAGGAGAAGAGGCGGGACCGCCTCATCCCTCGGACTTTCTCAAATTGGCTGCAAGCCTTTGCGATCTTGGCTGGGGTGATTGGTGTAACAAACCCAGAGCAATGCACGGGTTTGTTTTGCTACATGGACTCCATCCACGAAGCGTATAGGGTGTATGGGGGACAAGCTTGGCTTAGATACGACGAACTGTTTCGTCAACGCTTAGCGGTTCGCAAGTCATCGCAAGGACATTGTGATATGGCTCAGGGTCATGGCTCCCGGGCGCAATTTGGCAGTAGCCGCAGGTCTACCTGATTAAGGACCTTCGGCCTCGGCAACAAAAAAGGGCGCATGCTGGCAATTTAACGACTCTACTTGCAAGAGGGGCGGTTCATGCAAATTTAAGCATGACTGCTCCGGTTGTAGGGGAGGCCACCCAGCCTTCAAATGCTTTAAACGGCGACACCAAGAAAAAGGGGGTTCTTTTAACCCATCTGGTGGGAAAGGGGACGACACCAGAGGCCGTAAAGCCAATGGTCTCTTGGCTCAATAGGAGGCAGCTGCCTTGCTGCTGGCTGGTTTCTTGTACGGTTTTGTTATCGCAGCAAAACTCGACTCGGTTTTACCTGTGCCGAAATTTTTTAGATCAGCTGCGCATTTCCTGAAGTGGTGTTTGACAGGTTGCAAAAAGAGGTATTGTTGGTCAGGATGAATGGTTCGTCCTTCCTAATTCCTGGATTGCGTATATCTCCCCTTGGAGTGGTACCCAAAAAGGAACAGAGCAAGTTCTGCCTTATCCACCATCTGTCCTTCGCAAGGGGCAGGTCTGTGAATGACGGAATTGACGATGAACTTTGCAAAGTGTCATACACCTCTTTTTATCAGGCAACCCGATGGGTGCGCAGGATGGGTCAGGGCGCCTTCATGGCAAAAACTGGCATAGAGGCGGCCTTTAGGCTTTTATCGGTACACCCTTCTTGTTTTTATTTACTGGGTTGTCAGTGGCAAGGTGGCATTTATGTTGACAAATGTTTGCCAATGGTATGTGCGATATCATGCTCACTGTTCGAGATGTTTATTTCATTTTTAGAATGGGTGATCAGGGAGGAGTCTGGTGCGGCATCTGTCATTCATTACTTGGATGATTTTTTGTGTGTTGGCCCACCCGACTTCTCCTTGTGCCTTATGCTACTGCGCACCATTTAGAATGCGATGCAGCAATTTGGGGTCCCATTGGCTAGCGACAAGACAGTGGGTCCAGCTACCACATAACGTTTTTGGGGATAGAATGTCCACGGAATGCCGCCTTCCCCTTGATAAAGTGGTTGACCTCGTAGGGTTGTGCCGGCTGTTAAAAGAGCGCGTAAAGTACAGCTTAGACAACTGTAGTCTCTTCTGGGTAAGCTAAATTTTGCTTGCAGGATCATCCCTATGGGCAGAATTTTTGCAGGCGTTTGTCGCTAGCGACAGTAGGGGTGCGGGCGCCGCATGATTACATACGACTGACGGATGAGCATAGGGCTGACCTAGCAGTTGGGGATTCTTTCCTTAGGACATTTAATGGGAGGTCATTGATCCCTGATAGGGCAGTTACCAACAAGGAATTGAATCTTTGGACAGACGCCTCTGGGGCGGTGGGTTTTGGGGCCAATTTCGAACACAAATGGTGTTGGGATTCTTGGCCTCGGCATTTTTTTTTTCCAGTCTGATCTAACAAAAAATCTTGGCCTTTCTGGAGCTATTCCCGATCATAGTCTCAGTGATAGTATGGGGCCATCAGTTGGAAAACATGAAGGTCAGGTTTTGGTGCGACAGCTTGGGGGTGGTGCAAGCCATTAACAACGGGGCGGCTGCATCCCCCCCGGTGATACACCTGTTGACGGAGCTGGTCCTTATTTGTCTACGGAGGACTTTTCTGGAGCAAGTCGTGCATGTTCCCGGGATACAGAAGGATGTGGCTGACTCTTTATCCCAGCATCAAGGGGAGCAGTTCCGGTTGTTGGTGCCCGGGGTGGACGGAGAAACCACTCCCGTCCCCCAATGGATTTGGAAAATCGCGGACGGAAAATAGTTTTTTGATACACCATCTCTGGTACCTGCTACATGGGCCGCGTATAAAAAGGCGTGGGAACAGTGGCGTTCCTTCCTACTATTTGCAGGCAGTCCGTTGGATGTGGACGGGGTCAGCATTATTCGGTTATGGTTTAACGGACAAATGTTTGCAGACAACATTTCTGTGCCGGCCATTAATAGGAAAATGTCTGCAATAGTGGCCTGGTTTAAATTTAGTGGGTTTCCTGATTTGACCAAAGAGTTTTTAGTTAAAATGGCGTTGAAGGGGTATAGGAGGGGATATAAACAGGCCAAAACAGGGCACCTAGTGACATATCAGTTATTATTGCGCTTGCTCACAAGTTCGGCATCCATTTGTAGGTCAAGTTGCGCGGTTCTGTTGTTTAGCATGGCATTCTCCTGGGCTTTTGTTGGTGCCTTCAGAATCAGCAAACTTGTTTCCCCCACAAAGAACAGGCACGGGGGTATTTTGTTGGAGGATGTCCAAAGCGCACAGGATAGTATATGTACAATGATTCGTAAGTCCAAAACAGACCAGTGTGGGTGGTTTGAAAGTCACTATGGTGGCTTTACCTGGTTATATTGCATGCCCGGTATTTTGCTTTAGTCAGTTTCTCCAGGCACGCCCACCGGGCTGCCACACTTTGTTACTGCCCAGCGTCGGGTCAGCTCTGTGTCTTGGCGCTCGGTTTGCAACCACTGCTGTTTGGGTCTCATTCATTTAGGATAGGGGCGGCCACTGACGCAGCATGCTGGGGATTAGGGGATGAGGTGGTGAAATTAATTGGGCGGTGTGAATCGTCTAGATTTCATACGTAAATTGGAACACACCTAGTCTGAATTTTGTCTAGTAGTGCAATAAAAAATATTAAAAAAAAATAAAAAAATAAAAAAATAAGAGAAAATAAAGGCTGGCGGAGAGATAATTCAATTATCTGATTATGTTATTCATTTGCAGGTTGCTAGATTTGCAGAGCTTGGATACTAGGGCATTCATTCAATTTTGGGCAGCCAAGAGGGCTGAATTACGCCCCAACGGCGAGCATTTGGGCCTAGGTCCTGTGGGAGTCTAAGTGCGTTCGATAGGCGTAAGGGGATTACGATAGGCTGCCATGCCGCAGCTGATATCCCAATCAGTAGCCAGGTGGGGCCCACCTCAGGTGTTGGTTCTACATCTGGGTGGCAATTACCTCTGCTCCATTCCGTTGAGGGAGTTGATATGTCATATGAGAGTGGACATGCTTCGACTGTGGCTCCAATATCCCGAGTTGATTATCGTTTGGGCTAACATGGTGTCCAGGATGTCATGGCGTGGAGCGAAGAGTCTTCAGGGCATTGAACGTGCTCGTAAAAAACGAAACTGAACCATCTCTCGTTTTGTGGTGTTTAATAATGGTATTGTAGCTCGGCATCTTGACCTTAACGGGACCGATGCTTCCTTATATAGGAGAGATGGGGTCCATCTTAACCCTGTGGGTCTGGATGTTTGGAACCTGGCGATCCAGACCAGTTTGGAGAAAGCGGTAGCTGTTTGGAGGAGCCTATACGTGTAAGGGTTCACGCGTATTGGCCATGGCGGGGGTCCCCGAGGTTTGGCGCTTGTGCAGGGGGTTGGTCATCTGGGGTATGGCCAACCCGGTTGGGCAGTAGCTGTGGGAAGCTAGCTGCACGGGCTCCCCATGGGCTTGTCCCTGGGGAGTGAGGCATGGCTACTGTGCAAACAGGGACGTCAGTAGCCGTGAGTCATGTGGTACGCCTGCGCCAGATTCTCGGGGTCCTGATCCTAGATGGTCTAGGATAAGGCACACGCTACCGCTAAGGTTCAGTAGTATTGTTTCATGTTGTTTATATTTATGGTTATAAAAGCATGTGTTGGTTGGTATATATGTATATGTATATAATGTTTGTATATATATATAATTGTATATGCCCGGTTATTTATTTATTTATAAAGTTTTAACCATATTTGGTTTACAGTAATATTCGTTACTTATTTCAGCTATATTTTAGCTGTCAATTTATGTTGCAGCATTTCAATAAAGACTGCGACCTTTCTAGCCACTCAGTTGTCTGTCTCTTTATTGGTGGGGGGAATGTATTATCAGGTATACCTTGGTCAAGTTCTGGCCTGGAATAATGCAATATATGTAAGGCCATCATGACAAAGGTTTCCTGTCATTTCCCTCACCTGTCAGTTAAGCCAAGAGCCCAATAAGGGCATGGCAGGGGGGTGGCAATGAGTGGATAGAGGGGATGGCCTTAGGCTATATATTGCAGGATTTACAGAAATGATTTCCTGTTTAAAGTAAAATGACAAGTTCCCTCCCTCCCATCCCTAGGTGACGAAGAAGGAAGTGGCAGCGGGGGTCCCCGAGGTTTGGCGCTTGTGCAGGGGGTTGGTCATCTGGGGTATGGCCAACCCGGTTGGGCAGTAGCTGTGGGAAGCTAGCTGCACGGGCTCCCCATGGGCTTGTCCCTGGGGAGTGAGGCATGGCTACTGTGCAAACAGGGACGTCAGTAGCCGTGAGTCATGTGGTACGCCTGCGCCAGATTCTCGGGGTCCTGATCCTAGATGGTCTAGGATAAGGCACACGCTACCGCTAAGGTTCAGTAGTATTGTTTCATGTTGTTTATATTTATGGTTATAAAAGCATGTGTTGGTTGGTATATATGTATATGTATATAATGTTTGTATATATATATAATTGTATATGCCCGGTTATTTATTTATTTATAAAGTTTTAACCATATTTGGTTTACAGTAATATTCGTTACTTATTTCAGCTATATTTTAGCTGTCAATTTATGTTGCAGCATTTCAATAAAGACTGCGACCTTTCTAGCCACTCAGTTGTCTGTCTCTTTATTGGTGGGGGGAATGTATTATCAGGTATACCTTGGTCATGTGTAACAGTAGTGTACATTTAAAAAAAACAACACTTTTTTGACTGTGAAATAATAGCAGTCAGTTTCCTTCACGCGTGTGCGTTCCAGGGCCTGCCAGGGCACAGTGTCACACCAGTGCAACTCATATCTGGTGTAACAGTAGTGTACATTTAAAAAAAACAACACTTTTTGGACTGTGAAATAATATCAGTCAGTTTCCTTCACGCGTGTGCGTTTCAGGGCCTGCTAGGGCACAGTGTCACACCAGTGCAACTCATATCTGGTGTAACAGTAGTGTACATTTAAAAATAACAACACTATTTTGACTGGGAAATAATAGCAGTCAGTTTCCTTCACACGTGTGCGTTTCAGGGCCTGCCAGGGCCCAGTGTCACACCAAATAAACTCATATTTGGTGTAACAGAAGTGTACATTTAAAAAAAACAAAAACTTTTTTGACTGTGAAATAATAGCAGTCAGTTTCCTTCACACGAGTGCGTTTCAGCGCCTGCCAGAGCACATTGTCACACCAGTGCAACTCATATCTGGTGTAACAGTAGTGTACATTTAAAAAAAAACAACACTTTTTTGACTGTGAAATAATAGCAGTCAGTTTCCTTCACACGTGTGCGTTTCAGGGCCTGCTAGGGCACAGTGTCACACCAGTGCAACTCATATCTGGTGTAACAGTAGTGTACATTTAAAAAAAAAAAAACTTTTTTGACTGTGAAATAATAGCAGTCAGTTTCCTTCACGCGTGTGCGTTTCAGGGCCTGCCAGGGCACAGTGTCACACCAGTGCAACTCATATCTGGTGTAACAGTAGTGTACATTTAAAAAAAACAACACTTTTTTGACTGTGAAATAATAGCAGTCAGTTTCCTTCACACGTGTGCGTTTCAGGGCCTGCCAGGGCACAGTGTCACACCAGTGCTACTCATATCTGATGTAACAGTAGTGTACATTTAAAAAAACAACACTTTTTTGACTGTGAAATAATAGCAGTCAGTTTCCTTCACGCGTGTGCGTTCCAGGGCCTGCCAGGGCACAGTGTCACACCAGTGCAACTCATATCTGGTGTAACAGTAGTGTACATTTAAAAAAAAAAAAACACTTTTTTGACTGTGAAATAATAGCAGTCAGTTTCCTTCACACGTGTGCGTTTCAGGGCCTGCTAGGGCACAGTGTCACACCAGTGCAACTCATATCTGGTGTAACAGTAGTGTACATTTAAAAATAACAACACTATTTTGACTGTGAAATAATAGCAGTCAGTTTCCTTCACACGTGTGCATTTCAGGGCCTGCCAGGGCCCCGTGTCACACCAAATCAACTCATATCTGGTGTAACAGTAGTGTACATTTAAAAAAAAAAACACTTTTTTGACTGTGAAATAATAGCAGTCAGTTTCCTTCACGCGTGTGCGTTTCAGGGCCTGCGAGGGCACAGTGTCACACCAGTGCAACTCATATCTGGTGTAGCAGTAGTGTACATTTAAAAAAAACAACACTTTTTTGACTGTGAAATAATAGCAGTCAGTTTCCTTCACACGTGTGCGTTTCAGGGCCTGCCAGGGCACAGTGTCACACCAGTGCAACTCATATCTTGTGTAACAGTAGTGTACATTTAAAAAAAACAACACTTTTTTGACTGTGAAATAATAGCAGTCAGTTTCCTTCATGCGTGTGCGTTTTAGGGCCTGCCAGGGCACAGTGTCACACCAGTGCAACTCATATCTGGTGTAACAGTAGTGTACATTTAAAAAAAACAACACTTTTTGGACTGTGAAATAATATCAGTCAGTTTCCTTCACGCGTGTGCGTTCCAGGGCCTGCGTGGGCACAGTGTCACACCAGTACAACTCATATATGGTGTAACAGTAGTGTACATTTAAAAAAAAAAAACACTTTTTTGACTGTGAAATAATAGCAGTCAGTTTCCTTCACACGTGTGCGTTTCAGGGCCTGCTAGGGCAAAGTGTCACACCAGTGCAACTCATATCTGGTGTAACAGTAGTGTACATTTAAAAAAACAAACACTTTTTTGACTGTGAAATAATAGCAGTCAGTTTCCTTCACGCGTGTGCGTTTCAGGGCCTGCCAGGGCACATTGTCACACCAGTGCAACTCATATCTGGTGTAACAGTAGTGTACATTTAAAAAACAACAACACTTTTTTAACTGTGAAATAATAGCAGTCAGTTTCCTTCACACGTGTGCGTTTCAGGGCCTGCTAGGGCAAAGTGTCACACCAGTGCAACTCATATCTGGTGTAACAGTAGTGTACATTTAAAAAACAACAACACTATTTTGACTGTGAAATAATAGCAGTCAGTTTCCTTCACACGTTTGCGTTTCAGTGCCTGCCAGGGCACAGTGTCACACCAGTGCAACTCATATCTTGTGTAACAGTAGTGTACATTTAAAAAAAACAACACATTTTTGACTGTGAAATAATAGCAGTCAGTTTCCTTCATGCGTGTGCGTTTTAGGGCCTGCCAGGGCACAGTGTCACACCAGCGCAACTCATATCTGGTGTAACAGTAGTGTACATTTTAAAAAAAAAACACTTTTTGGACTGCGAAATAATATCAGTCAGTTTCCTTCACGCGTGTGCGTTCCAGGGCCTGCCAGGGCACAGTGTCACACCAGTGCAACTCATTTCTGGTGTAACAGTAGTGTACATTTAAAAAAACAAAACACTTTTTTGACTGTGAAATAATAGCAGTCAGTTTCCTTCACACGTGTGCGTTTCAGGGCCTGCTAGGGCACAATGTCACACCAGTGCAACTCATATCTGGTGTAACAGTAGTGTACATTTAAAAAAAAAAAAAACACTTTTTTGACTGTGAAATAATAGCAGTCAGTTTCCTTCACGCGTGTGCGTTCCAGGGCCTGCCGGGGCACAGTCTCACACCAGTGCAACACATATCTGGTGTAACAATAGTGTACATTTTAAAAAAAACAACACTTTTTGGACTGTGAAATAATAGCAGTCAGTTTCCTTCACGCGTGTGCGTTCCAGGGCCTGCCAGGGCACAGTGTCACACCAGTGCAACTCATATCTGGTGTAACAGTAGTGTACATTTAAAAAAAAAAAACACTTTTTTGACTGTGAAATAATAGCAGTTTCCTTCACACGTGTGCGTTTCAGGGCCTGCTAGGGCACAGTGTCACACCAGTGCAACTCATATCTGATGTAACAGTAGTGTACATTTAAAAATAACAACACTATTTTGACTGTGAAATAATAGCAGTCAGTTTCCTTCACACGTGTGCGTTTCAGGGCCTGCCAGGGCCCAGTGTCACACCAAATAAACTCATATTTGGTGTAACAGAAGTGTACATTTAAAAAAAACAAAAACTTTTTTGACTGTGAAATAATAGCAGTCAGTTTCCTTCACACGAGTGCGTTTCAGCGCCTGCCAGAGCACATTGTCACACCAGTGCAACTCATATCTGGTGTAACAGTAGTGTACATTTAAAAAAAAACAACACTTTTTTGACTGTGAAATAATAGCAGTCAGTTTCCTTCACACGTGTGCGTTTCAGGGCCTGCTAGGGCACAGTGTCACACCAGTGCAACTCATATCTGGTGTAACAGTAGTGTACATTAAAAAAAAAAAAAACTTTTTTGACTGTGAAATAATAGCAGTCAGTTTCCTTCACGCGTGTGCGTTTCAGGGCCTGCCAGGGCACAGTGTCACACCAGTGCAACTCATATCTGGTGTAACAGTAGTGTACATTTAAAAAAAACAACACTTTTTTGACTGTGAAATAATAGCAGTCAGTTTCCTTCACACGTGTGCGTTTCAGGGCCTGCCAGGGCACAGTGTCACACCAGTGCTACTCATATCTGATGTAACAGTAGTGTACATTTAAAAAAACAACACTTTTTTGACTGTGAAATAATAGCAGTCAGTTTCCTTCACGCGTGTGCGTTCCAGGGCCTGCCAGGGCACAGTGTCACACCAGTGCAACTCATATCTGGTGTAACAGTAGTGTACATTTAAAAAAAAAAAAACACTTTTTTGACTGTGAAATAATAGCAGTCAGTTTCCTTCACACGTGTGCGTTTCAGGGCCTGCTAGGGCACAGTGTCACACCAGTGCAACTCATATCTGGTGTAACAGTAGTGTACATTTAAAAATAACAACACTATTTTGACTGTGAAATAATAGCAGTCAGTTTCCTTCACACGTGTGCATTTCAGGGCCTGCCAGGGCCCAGTGTCACACCAAATCAACTCATATTTGGTGTAACAGAAGTGTACATTTAAAAAAAACAAAAAATTTTTTGACTGTGAAATAATAGCAGTCAGTTTCCTTCACACGAGTGCGTTTCAGCGCCTGCCAGAGCACATTGTCACACCAGTGCAACTCATATCTGTTGTAACAGTAGTGTACATTTAAAAAAAAACAACACTTTTTTGACTGTGAAATAATAGCAGTCAGTTTCCTTCACACGTGTGCGTTTCAGGGCCTGCCAGGGCACAGTGTCACACCAGTGCTACTCATATCTGATGTAACAGTAGTGTACATTTAAAAAAACAACACTTTTTTGACTGTGAAATAATAGCAGTCAGTTTCCTTCACGCGTGTGCGTTCCAGGGCCTGCCAGGGCACAGTGTCACACCAGTGCAACTCATATCTGGTGTAACAGTAGTGTACATTTAAAAAAAAAAAAACACTTTTTTGACTGTGAAATAATAGCAGTCAGTTTCCTTCACACGTGTGCGTTTCAGGGCCTGCTAGGGCACAGTGTCACACCAGTGCAACTCATATCTGGTGTAACAGTAGTGTACATTTAAAAATAACAACACTATTTTGACTGTGAAATAATAGCAGTCAGTTTCCTTCACACGTGTGCATTTCAGGGCCTGCCAGGGCCCAGTGTCACACCAAATCAACTCATATTTGGTGTAACAGAAGTGTACATTTAAAAAAAACAAAAAATTTTTTGACTGTGAAATAATAGCAGTCAGTTTCCTTCACACGAGTGCGTTTCAGCGCCTGCTAGGGCACAGTGTCACACCAGTGCAACTCATATCTGGTGTAACAGTAGTGTACATTTAAAAAAAAAAAAACTTTTTTGACTGTGAAATAATAGCAGTCAGTTTCCTTCACGCGTGTGCGTTTCAGGGCCTGCCAGGGCACAGTGTCACACCAGTGCAACTCATATCTGGTGTAACTGTAGTGTACATTTAAAAAAAACAACACTTTTTTGACTGTGAAATAATAGCAGTCAGTTTCCTTCACACGTGTGCATTTCAGGGCCTGCCAGGGCACAGTGTCACACCAGTGCTACTCATATCTGATGTAACAGTAGTGTACATTTAAAAAAACAACACTTTTTTGACTGTGAAATAATAGCAGTCAGTTTCCTTCACGCGTGTGCGTTTCAGGACCTGCCAGGGCACAATGTCACACCAGTGCAACTCATATCTGGTGTAACAGTAGTGTACATTTTAAAAAAAACTAGAAATTTGACTGTGAAATAATAGCAGTCAGTTTCCTTCACACGTGTGCGTTTCAGGGCCTGCCAGGGCACAGTGTCACACCAGTGCAACTCATATCTGGTGTAACAGTAGTGTACATTTAAAAAAAAAACACTTTTTTGACTGTGAAATAATAGCAGTCAGTTTCCTTCACACGTGTGCGTTTCAGGGCCTGCCAGGGCACAGTGTCACACCAGTGCAACTCATATCTGGATTAACAGTAGTGTACATTAAAAAAAAAACACTTTTTTTACTGTGAAATAATAGCAGTCAGTTTCCTTCACGCGTGTGCGTTTCAGGGCCTGCCAGGGCACAGTGTCACACCAGTGCAACTCATATCTGGTGTAACAGTAGTGTACATTTAAAAAAAACAACACTTTTTTGACTGTGAAATAATAGCAGTCAGTTTCCTTCACACGTGTGCGTTTCAGGGCCTGCCAGGGCACAGTGTCACACCAGTGCTACTCATATCTGATGTAACAGTAGTGTACATTTAAAAAAACAACACTTTTTTGACTGTGAAATAATAGCAGTCAGTTTCCTTCACGCGTGTGCGTTTCAGGACCTGCCAGGGCACAATGTCACACCAGTGCAACTCATATCTGGTGTAACAGTAGTGTACATTTTAAAAAAAACTAGAAATTTGACTGTGAAATAATAGCAGTCAGTTTCCTTCACGCGTGTGCGTTTCAGGGCCTGTCCAGGGCACATTGTCACACCAGTGCAACTCATATCTGGTGTAACAGTAGTGTAAATTAAAAAAAAAAAAAACTATTCTGACTGTGAAATATTAGCAGTCAGTTTCCTTCACACGTGTGCGTTTCAGGGCCTGCCAGGGCACAGTGTCACACCAGTGCAACTCATATCTGGAGTAACAGTAGTGTACATTAAAAAAAAAACACTTTTTTTACTGTGAAATAATAGCAGTCAGTTTCCTTCACGCGTGTGCGTTTCAGGGCCTGCCAGGGCACAGTGTCACACCAGTGCAACTCATATCTGGTGTAACAGTAGTGTACATTTAAAAAAAACAACACTTTTTTGACTGTGAAATAATAGCAGTCAGTTTCCTTCACACGTGTGCGTTTCAGGGCCTGCCAGGGCACAGTGTCACACCAGTGCTACTCATATCTGATGTAACAGTAGTGTACATTTAAAAAAACAACACTTTTTTGACTGTGAAATAATAGCAGTCAGTTTCCTTCACGCGTGTGCGTTTCAGGACCTGCCAGGGCACAATGTCACACCAGTGCAACTCATATCTGGTGTAACAGTAGTGTACATTTAAAAAAAAACTAGAAATTTGACTGTGAAATAATAGCAGTCAGTTTCCTTCACACGTGTGCGTTTCAGGGCCTGCCAGGGCACAGTGTCACACCAGTGCAACTCATATCTGGTGTAACAGTAGTGTACATTTAAAAAAAAAACACTTTTTTGACTGTGAAATAATAGCAGTCAGTTTCCTTCACGCTTGTGCGTTTCAGGGCCTGTCCAGGGCACATTGTCACACCAGTGCAACTCATATCTGGTGTAACAGTAGTGTAAATTAAAAAAAAAACAACACTATTCTGACTGTGAAATATTAGCAGTCAGTTTCCTTCACACGTGTGCGTTTCAGGGCCTGCCAGGGCACAGTGTCACACCAGTGCAACTCATATCTGGAGTAACAGTAGTGTACATTAAAAAAAAAACACTTTTTTTACTGTGAAATAATAGCAGTCAGTTTCCTTCACACGTGTGCGTTTCAGGGCCTGCCAGGGCACAGTGTCACACCAGTGCAACTCATATCTGGTGTAACAGTAGTGTACATTTAAAAAAAACAACACTTTTTTGACTGTGAAATAATAGCAGTCAGTTTCCTTCATACTTGTGCGTTTCAGGGGCTGCCAGGGCACAGTGTCACACCAGTGCAACTCATATCTGGTGTAACAGTAGTGTACATTTAAAAAAAAAAACACTTTTTTGACTGTGAAATAATAGCAGTCAGTTTCCTTCACACGTGTGCGTTTCAGGGCCTGCTAGTGCAAAGTGTCACACCAGTGCAACTCATATCTGGTGTAACAGTAGTGTACATTTAAAAAAAAAAAAACACTATTTTGACTGTGAAATAATAGCAGTCAGTTTCCTTCACACGTGTGCGTTTCAGGGCCTGCTAGGGCAAAGTGTCACACCAGTGCAACTCATATCTGGTGTAACAGTAGTGTACATTTAAAAAAACAAACACTTTTTTGACTGTGAAATAATAGCAGTCAGTTTCCTTCACACGTGTGCGTTTCAGGGCCTGCCAGGGCACATTGTCACACCAGTGCAACTCATATCTGGTGTAACAGTAGTGTACATTTAAAAAACAACAACACTTTTTTGACTGTGAAATAATAGCAGTCAGTTTCCTTCACACGTGTGCGTTTCAGGGCCTGCTAGGGCAAAGTGTCACACCAGTGCAACTCATATCTGGTGTAACAGTAGTGTACATTTAAAAAACAACAACACTATTTTGACTGTGAAATAATAGCAGTCAGTTTCCTTCACGTGTGTGCGTTCCAGGGCCTGCCAGGGCATAGTGTCACACCAGTGCAACTCATATCTGGTGTAACAGTAGTGTACATTTAAAAAAACAACACTTTTTTGACTGTGAAATAATAGCAGTCAGTTTCCTTCACGCGTGTGCGTTTCAGGGCCTGCGAGGGCACAGTGTCACACCAGTGCAACTCATATCTGGTGTAACAGTAGTGTACATTTAAAAAAAACAACACTTTTTTGACTGTGAAATAATAGCAGTCAGTTTCCTTCACACGTTTGCGTTTCAGGGCCTGCCAGGGCACAGTGTCACACCAGTGCAACTCATATTTTGTGTAACAGTAGTGTACATTTAAAAAAAACAACACTTTTTTGACTGTGAAATAATAGCAGTCAGTTTCCTTCATGCGTGTGCGTTTTAGGGCCTGCCAGGGCACAGTGTCACACCAGTGCAACTCATATCTGGTGTAACAGTAGTTTACATTTAAAAAAAAAACACTTTTTTGACTGTGAAATAATAGCAGTCAGTTTCCTTCACACGTGTGCGTTTCAGGGCCTGCTAGGGCAAAGTGTCACACCAGTGCAACTCATATCTGGTGTAACAGTAGTGTACATTTAAAAAAAAACAACACTATTTTGACTGTGAAATAATAGCAGTCAGTTTCCTTCACGCGTGTGCGTTCCAGGGCCTGCCAGGGCACAGTGTCACACCAGTGCAACTCATATCTGGTGTAACAGTAGTGTACATTTAAAAAAAAAAACACTTTTTTGACTGTGAAATAATAGCAGTCAGTTTCCTTCACGCGTGTTTGTTTCAGGGCCTGCGAGGGCATAGTGTCACACCAGTGGAACTCATATCTGGTGTAGCAGTAGTGTACATTTAAAAAAAACAACACTTTTTTGACTGTGAAATAATAGCAGTCAGTTTCCTTCACACGTGTGCGTTTCAGGGCCTGCCAGGGCACAGTGTCACACCAGTGCAACTCATATCTTGTGTAACAGTAGTGTACATTTAAAAAAAAAAACACTTTTTTGACTGTGAAATAATAGCAGTCAGTTTCCTTCATGCGTGTGCGTTTTAGGGCCTACCAGGGCACAGTGTCACACCAATGCAACTCATATCTGGTGTAACAGTAGTGTACATTTAAAAAAAACAACACTTTTTGGACTGTGAAATAATATCAGTCAGTTTCCTTCACGCGTGTGCGTTCCAGGGCCTCCGTGGGCACAGTGTCACACCAGTACAACTCATATATGGTGTAACAGTAGTGTACATTTAAAAAAAAAAAACACTTTTTTGACTGTGAAATAATAGCAGTCAGTTTCCTTCACACGAGAACCCTGGGAAATTATGCAAATTAATTGTACAGGACATGTATGGGCGAGGGGGAGGCAAAAGATGACTGACGGGGGCTGGGGGGAGGGGCCTCAAGGGGGAGTTGATAAAAGCCCTGGAGCCTCTCTCCCCAGCAGCCATTTTAATCTGTAAACGCACCTGGTAGCAATTTTGCAGCTCTGGTGTTTCATTCACGGCCCAGGCATGGAGATTGAGGCAATGCTCGCTGCCCTGAGGGCTGAGGCCCTTACAGATGGTGGCAGACGGTTGAGGCAGCAGTTTGCAGCGCTGCAGGCTGCTACACCCGCGGTGGCATCGCCTCCCGCGGGTCCTCGTGGGGGGGCGCGGCGGGTGTCCCGCCCGCCCGCTCGACTGAGCCCGGATGCCGGCTCCATCCAGCCTCACCGGAGCAGGAGTGGAGCTGGGCGAAGAAGCGGCCTTCGCCCGTCGGCCGCGCGGCCCGCTGCGTCCGACGGCGGACCTGCTAGTGCAGCCACGCGACCGTCCCCGGTGGCTGGTGGGAGCGGGGATCGCAGGCCGCGCCCCTCCCCTCGGGGTTTGGAGCGCGACGCACGGAGGACATCCAGGGCTGTGACCAGGTCCGGTACAGCCCTGCTACCTTCCCCCCCGCGTCCGGATGCGGGGCCTAGCAGGAGGAGGAGCACGGATCGGCAGGCCAGGGTGGTGAGTAGGCCTCAGGGCCTAAAACGGGGGTCCCTTCGATTACCCTCCCGGGCGGGGGACAGTGGGGAGGCTGTGGGCAGCTGCAGTGAGTCTTCTGGGGATGAGGATCCGGCCCTGGGTCTCTTACTGCCCCCTACCCCTACTCCTACCCCTGTTACTACTTACCAGGTTCCCTTGGCTGGGCTTCTCTCCCCTCCTGATCTGGCGTTGTATTCACCTGTCTCTCCTTCACAGGCTCCAGCTACTAGTGCTGTGCCACTCCACGTCCCCCATCCTGCTTCCCAGGTTGCGGGTGATTCAGCGGCCTCCCGGGCCTCCACGCCGGCTCTGGGCGCGGTACAGGGAGACACTGGTGAGTCCACGGGGCAACCTTTGGCGGGGTTTTCTGGGGTGGGTGGGGTGGGGTCTACCGTTACTCCTGCTAGTCAGCCATGGGTGGATTTGTTGCAATGCTTGCGGGGGGCGATCGAGCAAGTGAGCCGGGTGGCTGGGCCTTCTGGTAGTGCGGCCCTGCAGGGCATCGATAGTACGATGGGCGGCGTGTGGGGTTCCACGGGGGGTTCACCGGGGGTGGTTTCTGGTTTACCGGGCACGGCGGGGGTCCCACAGTCCCCCTCATTACCGCCCCCTTTGTTGCTGCCGGCGGCCACTGCTGCGGCACTCCCTGCGGTTCCCTTGTCAATGCCTAGTACATCGGCGGCACCGAGTACGTCGGCGTCGATGGTTGGGGCGGCTGATTTGACACACCCAGTTGCGCCGATGGCGCATGGGGCCGCGTATTTATGTTGGTCGGGCCCCTTAGGCCTTCATCTTAAACCGGAGGTGAGGGAGCGTATTTGGAAGGGCGAGTATGTGGAAATTTATTCGCTCCTTCCCATGGAGGACGTTCCTCCTCCTGAGAAGGAGTTGAAGGATGCCGAGAAAGAAAAGGAGAAGTACCGTTATCGCAAAATCCCAAAGAATTATGGGAATTGGATTCGGGCTTTCTCCATCTTGGCCAGCGTCATTGGGGAGAAATCCCCTGAAAAATGTTGCTCCTTGTTTTGTTACCAGGATCAAATCTGGAATGCGTGTAGGATTTATGGGGGTCTCAGCTGGTGGCGCTATGATGAGCAATTCCGGCAACGGATTGCTTTACGGCCTACTTTGGGTTGGGATCAAATGGACGTGGGGCTGTGGCTGGCCATTATGACCCGGCCAGCCTCGCATCAGGGGGGTTTGACGTCCTTTCTTGGGGGGGTCGGGGGACTGGGTTTGCCCTCTCCCTCGGCCACGACCCAACGACGACCGGGAGGGTGCTGGCAATTTAATGAGGGTCAGTGCAAGTTTGGCGCCGGTTGTCGCTTCAAACATGAGTGTTCCGGTTGCGGGGGTAGCCACCCCGCCACCCGGTGCTTTAAGCGTCAGAGAGGTGGGGACAAGTCTGACGTGGGCGGAAAGGGGGATGACGCCGGTGGACGTCGGGGCAATGCGCCCATGGCTATGCCGGTATAGGAATCGTAGGGCGGCGGACATTTTGTTGCACGGGTTTGAGTTTGGTTTCAGGATCCCCTTTCAGGAGCGGGAGGTTTGTTTGCGGTTGCGTAATTTGCGTTCGGTGGCTGAGCACCCTGAGGTGGTGCGGGATAAGTTGGCTAAGGAAGTGGCTCTGGGCCGTATGGCGGGTCCTTTTGATTCGCCCCCGTTGGCCGCTTTACGGGTTTCTCCCCTGGGGGTGGTTCCCAAAAAGGAACCGGGAAAGTTCCGGCTGATCCAGCATCTGTCTTACCCCTATGGGGAGTCGGTTAACGATGACATTGATGCAGAATTGTGCCGGGTGTCTTATGCGTCCTTTGATTCGGCGGTTAGGATGGTGAGGGCGGCAGGGGCTGGTGCTTTGATGGCAAAAACCGATGTGGAGTCGGCCTTCCGGCTTCTTCCGGTTCATCCAGACTGTCATCACCTCCTCGGGTGCCATTTTGAAGGGAAGTTTTACGTTGACTTGTGCCTTCCCATGGGTTGTTCTATTTCCTGTTTTTATTTTGAGTGCTTTAGCACATTTTTGGATTGGGTAATCAGGGAGGAGTCCGAGGTGCAACTCAGTGATGCATTACCTGGATGACTTCCTGCTGGTGGGTCCCTCGGGTTTGCAAGTCTGTGGCCATTTGTTGAGGACGGCCCAGGTGGTTCTGGCTTCGTTTGGGGTCCCATTGGCGACAGACAAAACGGAGGGCCCGACTACCTGTATTTCCTTCCTGGGCATCGAGATTGACTCCCTGGCCGGCGAATGCCGGCTTCCTCAGGATAAATTGTTGGGCCTTAGGGCGGACATTTCCAAGGCTTGCGGCTTGAGAAAAATTCAGCTCAGGGCGTTGCAATCTTTATTGGGGAAGCTCAACTTTGCCTGTAAAATTATGCCAATGGGCAGGGTGTTTAGCAGACGTCTGGCAGGGGCTACGGCGGGGGTGTGCCGGCCGCACCATTATGTCAGGCTCACTCGGCCCCTAAGGGATGATCTGGCGGTGTGGGATGATTTTTTGAGCAGGTACAATGGACGGTCGTTGTGGCAGGCTCCGGAGGTGTCCAACGCAGATCTCCATCTGTACACGGATGCCTCAGGATCCGTGGGCTACGGGGCAATTTTGGGGTCCCAGTGGTCTGCCGATACTTGGCCCCCGTTCTGGGGTTCGGGGGGCCTGACAAAGAATTTAGCTTTTTTGGAGCTATTTCCTATTCTGGTGTCAGTGGTCCTTTGGGGAACTACGTTACGTGATCGCAGGGTGGTCTTCCACTGTGACAACATGGGAGTGGTGTTAGCGGTGAATAACCTGACGGCTTCTTCCCCGCCGGTAGTTCGGCTGTTGCGGCTTCTGGTCCTTAACTGCCTTGATTTTAATGTGACCTTTCGTGCTGTTCATATCCCTGGGGTGCATAACGTAATTGCGGATGCACTTTCTCGTTCGCAGTGGGCAACGTTCCGGGCGGCAGCACCATGGGCGGACCCGGAGGGTATCCCGTGCCCGTCGACGCTGTGGGACCTTGGGTTGGGCGAATAGCACAGTGGGTTAGCCAGTCTGTCGCTGGATCCACATGGAAGCGTTACGGTAAAGTTTGGGGGGAATGGTTGGATCTGGAGTCGGCTCGTGGGGGTTTCAGGGACGATGGGGCTCGCTTGGAAGGTTTACTGTGGTTGTTGTGGCATTGGGACGCGGCTGGCTTGTCGCCCGCGGCGGTAACGGCACGGATGTCAGGCCTCAGTTTCTGGTTCAGAGCTTCTGGGCTACGGGACGTGACTAAGGAGTTTTTAGTGCGTCAGGCGTTGAAGGGTTGGAGGAGGAGTGTTCATTCCGTGGATTACCGTAAACCGGTGTCCGGGGCTTTGTTGCTGGGCCTGTGCCACATACTGCCGGTGGTTTGCCACTCGCCTTTTGAGGTGGATCTGTTTCGGTTAGCTTTTTCCATGGCATTTTTTGGGGCTTTGCGTATTGGGGAATTGGTTAGCCAGGCAAAAACGAAGCCAGGGGGTATACTGGCGGCTGATATGGTGCGGGAACCTGGTCTGGTGAGGTTTTTGATCAGGCGCTACAAAACGGATGTACTTGGGGTTGGGAAGTGGGTCTCCCTGCGGGAAGTCCCCGGTTCTATGGTATGCCCGGTGGCTTGTTTTGACCGGTACGGTTTGGTCCGACCGGCCGGTTCCAATTCATTGCTGGTGCACGCTGATGCGACTCCTTTGTCTAGATTCCAGTTTATCAGGGTCTTCCGGATGGCAGTTGAGGCCCTGGGCCTTCCAAGCCGGGAGTTCGGGGGTCACTCGTTCAGGATTGGCGCTGCGTCTGAGGCCGCAAGGCTGGGTTATGCTGAGCGGGCTATCAGGCAGATTGGGCGGTGGGAATCCCGCAGGTTTCTATCTTATGTCCGTCCGGCTGGTCTGATCTCAGTTTCCTCTGCTTTAAATTCACAGATGTTGCGCCTAGTAGGGTGTGGCTTATAGGCCACTCGTACATATTCTGGGCACGGAGTCGGGCTGCCGTGCGACCTGGGGGAGAGTGCATGGGCTTTCCGGGAGCCGTGGCGGACGTTCGGTGGTTCGGGTTCCGGGGTATGCGGTGGGTACGCTTGTTACCCGAGGTGGTTCAGCTGTCTCGGCTGTTGGGGCCCCCTGATATTTTACTTATTCATCTGGGGGGCAATGATCTGGGTTCGGTCCCTGTGTGGACCCTGGGGGATACCATAAAAAGGGATCTGGCGAGGCTGCTGGTGCTCTTTCCTGGTGTGTCGCTGGTGTGGTCAGAGGTGGTACCACGTAATTATTGGAGGTGTGCGCTCAATCAGAGGGCGCTGGAACGGAGCCGGGTAAAATTGAATAAACGAGTGTCTCGTTTTGTGTTGAGTGTGGGGGGCGTGACTATACGCCATAGGGTTTTTGAGTCCGATGCGGCAAGGTATTTCAGGAGTGATGGAGTTCACTTAACTGAGGTGGGCCTTGATCTGTTTAACTTGGCTTTGCAGGATGGTTTGGAACAGGCCATGGCGGTGGTGGTGGGTGGTCTCCGCTGATTTAAGGTGTTAAACGAGCGGGTCTGTGGCAGGGGTTGGCTGTCCTTGCCAGTAGGGGATATGTTTTGGAAAATGGAGTTGGAGTTATTACAAGGAGAATGGATCTCGGGTCCTCCCCTAACCTTAAAAGCAACATGGAAGTTGTTTGTAGTGGACGTGCCCACTGAGCTAAGTGAGTCGGCTAGTGGTAAGCATTGTGGGAGAGATGGGCCAGGTGGAGTTATGGCATCTCAAGGGACGGGGAGGGGAGGCGAGCTTCTGGATTCTGGATTTGGTTGGAAAAAGGTGGCCATATGTAAATATATGGGTGGAAGTTTAAAATGATTTTACTGGCAAGGGCTTAGTCAATTTGTCAGGCTGTATTCTGTTTTATACATATAAGTATTAAAGGATGGTGGTGGTTTATACAGCCTGATATGTGTTTAATAAAGAAGTGCTGTGGCCTTGTTGTACCATCACAAGTCTCGTGTCCATTTATTGGGGGGAACATGGGCTGGTATGGTTATGGGTGACTGTGGGGTTATGGTATGTCTCAGGAATCGGGCATCTATCCCCTCTGCATACATACATGTGCGTTTCAGGGCCTGCTAGGGCAAAGTGTCACACCAGTGCAACTCATATCTGGTGTAACAGTAGTGTACATTTAAAAAAACAAACACTTTTTTGACTGTGAAATAATAGCAGTCAGTTTCCTTCACGCGTGTGCGTTTCAGGGCCTGCCAGGGCACATTGTCACACCAGTGCAACTCATATCTGGTGTAACAGTAGTGTACATTTAAAAAACAACAACACTTTTTTAACTGTGAAATAATAGCAGTCAGTTTCCTTCACACGTGTGCGTTTCAGGGCCTGCTAGGGCAAAGTGTCACACCAGTGCAACTCATATCTGGTGTAACAGTAGTGAACATTTAAAAAAAAACAACACTATTTTGACTGTGAAATAATAGCAGTCAGTTTCCTTCACACGTTTGCGTTTCAGGGCCTGCCAGGGCACAGTGTCACACCAGTGCAACTCATATCTTGTGTAACAGTAGTGTACATTTAAAAAAAACAACACTTTTTTGACTGTGAAATAATAGCAGTCAGTTTCCTTCATGCGTGTGCGTTTTAGGGCCTGCCAGGGCACAGTGTCACACCAGTGCAACTCATATCTGGTGTAACAGTAGTGTACATTTAAAAAAAACAACACTTTTTGGACTGTGAAATAATATCAGTCAGTTTCCTTCACGCGTGTGCGTTCCAGGGCCTGCCAGGGCACAGTGTCACACCAGTGCAACTCATTTCTGGTGTAACAGTAGTGTACATTTAAAAAAACAAAACACTTTTTTGACTGTGAAATAATAGCAGTCAGTTTCCTTCACACGTGTGCGTTTCAGGGCCTGCTAGGGCACAGTGTCACACCAGTGCAACTCATATCTGGTGTAACAGTAGTGTACATTTAAAAAAAAAAAAAAAACACTTTTTTGACTGTGAAATAATAGCAGTCAGTTTCCTTCACGCGTGTGCGTTCCAGGGAATGCCAGGGCACAGTCTCACACCAGTGCAACACATATCTGGTGTAACAATGGTGTACATTTTAAAAAAAACAACACTTTTTGGACTGTGAAATAATAGCAGTCAGTTTCCTTCACGCGTGTGCGTTCCAGGGCCTGCCAGGGCACAGTGTCACACCAGTGCAACTCATATCTGGTGTAACAGTAGTGTACATTTTTAAAAAAAAAACACTTTTTTGACTGTGAAATAATAGCAGTCAGTTTCCTTCACACGTGTGCGTTTCAGGGCCTGCTAGGGCACAGTGTCACACCAGTGCAACTCATATCTGGTGTAACAGTAGTGTACATTTAAAAATAACAACACTATTTTGAATGTGAAATAATAGCAGTCAGTTTGTTTCACACGTGTGCGTTTCAGGGCCTGCCAGGGCCCAGTGTCACACCAAATCAACTCATATTTGGTGTAACAGAAGTGTACATTTAAAAAAAACAAAAACTTTTTTGACTGTGAAATAATAGCAGTCAGTTTCCTTCACACGTGTGCGTTTCAGCGCCTGCCAGAGCACATTGTCACACCAGTGCAACTCATATCTGGTGTAACAGTAGTGTACATTTAAAAAAAAACAACACTTTTTTGACTGTGAAATAATAGCAGTCAGTTTCCTTCACACGTGTGCGTTTCAGGGCCTGCTAGGGCACAGTGTCACACCAGTGCAACTCATATCTGGTGTAACAGTAGTGTACATTTAAAAAAAAAAAAACTTTTTTGACTGTGAAATAATAGCAGTCAGTTTCCTTCACGCGTGTGCGTTTCAGGGCCTGCCAGGGCACAGTGTCACACCAGTGCAACTCATATCTGGTGTAACAGTAGTGTACATTTAAAAAAAACAACACTTTTTTGACTGTGAAATAATAGCAGTCAGTTTCCTTCACACGTGTGCGTTTCAGGGCCTGCCAGGGCACAGTGTCACACCAGTGCTACTCATATCTGATGTAACAGTAGTGTACATTTAAAAAAACAACACTTTTTTGACTGTGAAATAATAGCAGTCAGTTTCCTTCACGCGTGTGCGTTTCAGGACCTGCCAGGGCACAATGTCACACCAGTGCAACTCATATCTGGTGTAACAGTAGTGTACATTTTAAAAAAAACTAGAAATTTGACTGTGAAATAATAGCAGTCAGTTTCCTTCACACGTGTGCGTTTCAGGGCCTGCCAGGGCACAGTGTCACACCAGTGCAACTCATATCTTGTGTAACAGTAGTGTACATTTAAAAAAAAAAACACTTTTTTGACTGTGAAATAATAGCAGTCAGTTTCCTTCATGCGTGTGCGTTTTAGTGCCTGCCAGGGCACAGTGTTACACCAGTGCAACTCATATCTGGTGTAACAGTAGTGTACATTTAAAAAAAACAACACTTTTTGGACTGTGAAATAATATCAGTCAGTTTCCTTCACGCGTGTGCGTTCCAGGGCCTGCCAGGGCACAGTGTCACACCAGTGCAACTCATATCTGGTGTAACAGTAGTGTACATTTAAAAAAACAACACTTTTTTGACTGTGAAATAATAGCAGTCAGTTTCCTTCACACGTGTGCGTTTCAGGGCCTGCCAGGGCACAGTGTCACACCAGTGCAACTCATATCTTGTGTAACAGTAGTGTACATTTAAAAAAAACAACACTTTTTTGACTGTGAAATAATAGCAGTCAGTTTCCTTCATGCGTGTGCGTTTTAGGGCCTGCCAGGGCACAGTGTCACACCAGTGCAACTCATATCTGGTGTAACAGTAGTGTACATTTAAAAAAACAACACTTTTTTGACTGTGAAATAATAGCAGTCAGTTTCCTTCACGCGTGTGCGTTTCAGGGCCTGCGAGGGCACAGTGTCACACCAGTGCAACTCAAATCTGGTGTAACAGTAGTGTACATTTAAAAAAACAACACTTTTTTGACTGTGAAATAATAGCAGTCAGTTTCCTTCACACGTGTGCGTTTCGGGGCCTGCCAGGGCACAGTGTCACACCAGTGCAACTCATATCTTGTGTAACAGTAGTGTACATTTAAAAAAAAAAACACTTTTTTGACTGTGAAATAATAGCAGTCAGTTTCCTTCATGCGTGTGCGTTTTAGTGCCTGCCAGGGCACAGTGTTACACCAGTGCAACTCATATCTGGTGTAACAGTAGTGTACATTTAAAAAAAACAACACTTTTTGGACTGTGAAATAATATCAGTCAGTTTCCTTCACGCGTGTGCTTTCCAGGGCCTGCCAGGGCACAGTGTCACACCAGTGCAACTCATATCTGGTGTAACAGTAGTGTACATTTAAAAAAAAACAACACTTTTTTGACTGTGAAATAATAGCAGTCAATTTCCTTCACACGTGTGCGTTTCAGGGCCTCCTAGGGCACAGTGTCACACCAGTGCGACTCATATCTGGTCTAACAGTAGTGTACATTTAAAAAAAAAAAAAAAACTTTTTTGACTGTGAAATAATAGCAGTCAGTTTCCTTCACGCGTGTGCGTTCCAGGGCCTACCAGGGCACAGTGTCACACCAGTGCAACTCATATCTGGTGTAACAGTAGTGTACATTTAAAAAAAAACACTTTTTTGACTGTGAAATAATAGCAGTCAGTTTCCTTCACACGTGTGCGTTTCAGTGCCTGCTAGGGCACAGTGTCACACCAGTGCAACTCATATCTGGTGTAACAGTAGTGTACATTTAAAAATAACAACACTATTTTGACTGTGAAATAATAGCAGTCAGTTTCCTTCACACGTGTGCGTTTCAGGGCCTGCCAGGGCCCAGTGTCACACCAGTGCAACTCATATTTGGTGTAACAGAAGTATACTTTTAAAAAAAAAACTTTTTTGACTGTGAAATAATAGCAGTCAGTTTCCTTCACACGTGTGCGTTTCAGAGCCTGCTAGAGCACATTGTCAGACCAGTGCAACTCATATCTGGTGTAACAGTAGTGTACATTTTAAAAAAAACAACACTTTTTTGACTGTGAAATAATAGAAGTCAGTTTCCTTCACACGTGTGCGTTTCAGGGCCTGCTAGGGCACAGTGTCACACCAGTGCACCTCATATCTGGTGTAACAGTAGTGTACATTTAAAAAAAAAAAACACTTTTTTGACTGTGAAATAATAGCAGTCAGTTTCCTTCACGCGTGTGCGTTTCAGGGCCTGCTAGGGCACAGTGTCACACCAGTGCAACTCATATCTGGTGTACCAGTAGTGTAGATTTAAAAAAAAAAAAAACTTTTTTGACTGTGAAGTAATAGCAGTCAGTTTCCTTCACGTGTGTGCGTTTCAGAGCCTGCCAGAGCACATTCTCACACCAGTGCAACTCATATCTGGTGTAACAGTAGTGTACATTTTAAAAAAAACAACACTTTTTTGACTGTAAAATAATAGCAGTCAGTTTCCTTCACGCGTGTGCACACCAGTGCAACTCATATCTGGTGTAACAGTAGTGTACATTTAAAAAAAACAAAGCTTTTTTGACTGTGAAATAATAGCAGTCAGTTTCCTTCACAAGCGTGCGTTCCAGGGCCTGCCAGGGCACAGTGTCACACCAGTGCAACTCACATCTGGTGTAACAGTAGTGTAAATTGAAAAAAAAAAAAAAACTTTTTTGACTGTGAAATAATAGCAGTCAGTTTCCTTCACGCGTGTGCGTTCCAGGGCATGCCAGGGCACAGTGTCACACCAGTGCAACTCATATCTGGTGTAACAGTAGTGTACATTTAAAAAAAAAAAAACACTTTTTTGACTGTGAAATAATAGCAGTCAGTTTCCTTCACGCGTGTGCGTTTCAGGGCATGCCAGGGCACAGTGTCACACCAGTGCAACTCATATCTGGTGTAACAGTAGTGTACATTTAAAAAATAAAAACTTTTTTGACTGTGAAATAATAGCAGTCAGTTTCTTTCACGCGTGTGCACACCAGTGCAACTCATATCTGGTGTAACAGTAGTGTACATTTTAAAAAAAAAAAACTTTTTTGACTGTGAAATAATAGCAGTCAGTTTCCTTCACACGTGTGCGTTTCAGGGCCTGCTAGGGCACATTGTCACACCAGTGCAACTCATATCTGGTGTAACAGTAGTGTACATTTAAAAAAAAAAAACTTTTTTGACTGTGAAGTAAAAGCAGTCAATTTCCTTCACGCGTGCGCGTTCCAAGGCCTGCCAGGGCACAGTGTCACACCAGTGCAACTCATATCTGGTGTAACAGTAGTGTACATTTAAAAAAAACAAAAAACTTTTTTGACTGTGAAATAATAGCAGTCAGTTTCCTTCACACGTGTGCGTTTCAGGGCCTGCTAGGGAACAGTGTCACACCAGTGCAACTCATATCTGGTGTAACAGTAGTGTACATTTAAAAAAAAAAAAAACTTTTTTGACTGTGAAATAATAGCAGTGAGTTTCCTTCACACGTGTGCGTATCAGGGCCTGCTAGGGCACAGTGTCACACCAGTGCAACTCATATCTGGTGTAACAGTAGTGTACATTTTAAAAAAACAACACTTTTTTGACTGTGAAATAATAGCAGTCAGTTTCCTTCACACGTGTGCGTTTCAGGGCCTGCTAGGGCACAGTGTCACACCAGTGCAACTCATATCTGGTGTAACAGTAGTGTACATTTAAAAAAAAACAAAACTTTTTTGACTGTGAAATAATAGCAGTGAGTTTCCTTCACACGTGTGCGTATCAGGGCCTGCTAGGGCACAGTGTCACACCAGTGCAACTCATATCTGGTGTAACAGTAGTGTACATATTAAAAAAACAACACTTTTTTGACTGTGAAATAATAGCAGTCAGTTTCCTTCACACTTGTGCGTTTCAGGGCCTGCCAGGGCACATTGTCACACCAATGCAACTCATATCTGGTTTAACAGTAGTTTACATTTAAAAAAAACAAACACTTTTTTGACTGTGAAATAATAGCAGTCAGTTTCCTTCACACGTGTGCGTTTCAGGGCCTGCTAGGGCACATTGTCACACCAGTGCAACTCATATCTGGTGTAACAGTAGTGTACATTTTAAAAAAACAACACTTTTTTGACTGTGAAATAATAGCAGTCAGTTTCCTTCACACGTATGCGTTTCAGGGCCTGCCAGGGCACATTGTCACACCAGTGCAACTCATATCTGGTTTAACAGTAGTTTACATTTAAAAAAAAAAAACACTTTTTTGAATGTGAAATAATAGCAGTCAGTTTCCTTAACACGTGTGCGTTTCAGGGCCTGCTAGGGCACAGTGTCACACCAGTGCAACTCATATCTGGTGTAACAGTAGTGTACATTTTAAAAAAACAACACTTTTTTGACTGTGAAATAATAGCAGTCAGTTTCCTTCACGCGTGTGCGTTCCAGGGCCTGCCAGGGCACAGTGTCACACCAGTGCAACTCATATCTGGCGCAACAGTAGTGTACATTTTAAAAAAAACAACACTTTTTTGACTGTGAAATAATAGCAGTGAGTTTCCTTCACACGTGTGCGTATCAGGGCCTGCTAGGGCACAGTGTCACACCAGTGCAACTCATATCTGGTGTAACAGTAGTGTACATTTAAAAAAAACAACACTTTTTGGACTGTGAAATAATATCAGTCAGTTTCCTTCACACGTGAGCGTTTCAGGGCCTGCCAGGGCACAGTGTCACACCAGTGCAACTCATATCTGGTGTAACAGTAGTGTACATTTAAAAAAAAAAAACACTTTTTTGACTGTGAAATAATAGCAGTCAGTTTCCTTCACATGTGTGTGTTTCAGGGCCTGCTAGGGCACAGTGTCACACCAGTGCAACTCATATCTGGTGTAACAGTAGTGTACATTTAAAAAAAAAAAACACATTTTTGACTGTGAAATAATAGCAGTCAGTTTCCTTCACATGTGTGTGTTTCAGGGCCTGCTAGGGCACAGTGTCACACCAGTGCAACTCATATCTGGTGTAACAGTAGTGTACATTTAAAAAAAAAAAACACTTTTTTTGACTGTGAAATAATAGCAGTCAGTTTCCTACAAGCGTGTGCGTTCCAGGGCCTGCCAGGGCAGAGTGTCACACCAGTGCAACTCATATCTGGTGTAACAGTAGTGTACATTTAAAAAAAAAAAACCTTTTTTGACTGTGGAATAATAGCAGTCAGTTTCCTTCACGCGTGTGCGTTTCAGAGCCTGCCAGAGCACATTGTCAGACCAGTGCAACTCATATCTGGTGTAACAGTAGTGTATATTTAAAAAAAAAAAAACTTTTTTGACTGTGAAATAATAGCAGTCAGTTTCCGTCACGCGTGTGCGTTTCAGAAACATACCAGGGCACATTGTCACACCAGTGCAACTCATATCTGGTGTAACAGTAGTGTACATTTAAAAAAAAAAAACACTTTTTTGACTGAAATATTAGCAGTCAGTTTCCTTCACACGTGTGCGTTTCAGGGCCTGCTAGGGCACAGTTTCACACCAGTGCAACTCATATCTGGTGTAACAATAGTGTACATTGAAAAAAAAAAAAATACTTTTTTGACTGTGAAATAATAGCAGTCAGTTTCCTTCATGCGTGTGCGTTTTAGGGCCTGCCAGGGCACAGTGTCACACCAGTGCAACTCATATCTGGTGTAACAGTAGTGTACATTTAAAAAAACAACACTTTTTTGACTGTGAAATAATAGCAGTCAGTTTCCTTCACGCGTGTGCGTTTCAGGGCCTGCGAGGGCACAGTGTCACACCAGTGCAACTCAAATCTGGTGTAACAGTAGTGTACATTTAAAAAAAAAAACAACTTTTTTGACTGTGAAATAATAGCAGTGAGTTTCCTTCACACGTGTGCGTATCAGGGCCTGCTAGGGCACAGTGTCACACCAGTGACACTCATATCTGGTGTAACAGTAGTGTACATATTAAAAAAACAACACTTTTTTGACTGTGAAATAATAGCAGTCAGTTTCCTTCACACGTGTGCGTTTCAGGGCCTGCTAGGGCTTAGTGTCACACCAGTGCAACTCATATCTGGTGTAACAGTAGTGTACATTTAAAAAAAAAAAAAACTTTTTTGACTGTGAAATAATAGCAGTCAGTTTCCTTCACACGTGAGCGTTTCAGGGCCTGCCAGGGCACAGTGTCACACCAGTGCAACTCATATCTGGTGTAACAGTAGTGTACATTTAAAAAAAAAAAAAACTTTTTTGACTGTGAAATAATAGCAGTCAGTTTCCTTCACATGTGTGTGTTTCAGGGCCTGCTAGGGCACAGTGTCACACCAGTGCAACTCATATCTGGTGTAACAGTAGTGTACATTTAAAAAAAAAAAAACTTTTTTGACTGTGGAATAATAGCAGTCAGTTTCCTTCACGCGTGTGCGTTTCAGAGCCTGCCAGAGCACATTGTCAGACCAGTGCAACTCATATCTGGTGTAACAGTAGTGTATATTTAAAAAAAAAAAAACTTTTTTGACTGTGAAATAATAGCAGTCAGTTTCCGTCACGCGTGTGCGTTTCAGAAACATACCAGGGCACATTGTCACACCAGTGCAACTCATATCTGGTGTAACAGTAGTGTACATTTAAAAAAAAAAAACACTTTTTTGACTGAAATATTAGCAGTCAGTTTCCTTCACACGTGTGCGTTTCAGGGCCTGCTAGGGCACAGTTTCACACCAGTGCAACTCATATCTGGTGTAACAATAGTGTACATTGAAAAAAAAAAAAATACTTTTTTGACTGTGAAATAATAGCAGTCAGTTTCCTTCACACGTGTGCGTTTCAGGGCCTACTAGGGCACAGTTTCACACCAGTGCAACTCATATCTGGTGTAACAATAGTGTACATTGAAAAAAAAAAAAAACACTTTTTTGACTGTGAAATAATAGCAGTCAGTTTCCTTCACGCGTGTGCGTTCCAGGGCCTGCCAGGGCACAGTGTCACACCAGTGCAACTCATATCTGGTGTAACAGTAGTGTACATTTAAAAAGAAAAAACCTTTTTTGACTGTGAAATAATAGCAGTCAGTTTCCTTCACGTGTGTGCGTTCCAGGGACTGCCAGGGCACAGTGTCACACCAGTGCATCTCATATCTGGTGTAACAGTAGTGTACATTTAAAAAAAAAAAAACACTTTTTTGACTGTGAAATAATAGCAGTCAGTTTCCTTCACACGTGTGCGTTTCAGGGCCTGCCAGGGCACAGTGTCTCACCAGTGCAACTCATATCTGGAGTAACAGTAGTGTACATTTAAAAAAACAACACTTTTTTGACTGTGAAATAATAGCAGTCAGTTTCCTTCACGCGTGTGCGTTTCAGGACCTGCGAGGGCACAGTGTCACACCAGTGCAACTCATATCTGGTGTAACAGTAGTGTACATTTAAAAAAAACAACACTTTTTTGACTGTGAAATAATAGCAGTCAGTTTCCTTCACGCGTGTGCGTTTCAGGGCCTGCGAGGGCACAGTGTCACACCAGTGCAACTCATATCTGGTGTAACAGTAGTGTACATTTAAAAAAAACAACACTTTTTTGACTGTGAAATAATAGCAGTCAGTTTCCTTCACACGTGTGCGTTCCAGGGCCTGCCAGGGCACAGTGTCACACCAGTGCAACTCATATCTGGTGTAACAGTAGTGTACATTTAAAAAAAAAAAAAACTTTTTTGACTGTGAAATAATAGCAGTCAGTTTCCTTCATGCGTGTACGTTTCAGGGGCTGCCAGGGCACAGTGTCACACCAGTGCAACTCATATCTGGTGTAACAGTAGTGTACATTTAAAAAAACAACACTTTTTTGACTGTGAAATAATAGCAGTCAGTTTCCTTCACACGTGTGCGTTTCAGGGCCTGCCAGGGCACAGTGTCACACCAGTGCAACTCATATCTTGTGTAACAGTAGTGTACATTTAAAAAAAACAACACTTTTTTGACTGTGAAATAATAGCAGTCAGTTTCCTTCATGCGTGTGCGTTTTAGGGCCTGCCAGGGCACAGTGTCACACCAGTGCAACTCATATCTGGTGTAACAGTAGTGTACATTTAAAAAAACAACACTTTTTTGACTGTGAAATAATAGCAGTCAGTTTCCTTCACGCTTGTGCGTTTCAGGGCCTGCGAGGGCACAGTGTCACACCAGTGCAACCCAAATCTGGTGTAACAGTAGTGTACATTTAAAAAAACAACACTTTTTTGACTGTGAAATAATAGCAGTCAGTTTCCTTCACACGTGTGCGTTTCGGGGCCTGCCAGGGCACAGTGTCACACCAGTGCAACTCATATCTTGTGTAACAGTAGTGTACATTTAAAAAAAAAAACACTTTTTTGACTGTGAAATAATAGCAGTCAGTTTCCTTCATGCATGTGCGTTTTAGTGCCTGCCAGGGCACAGTGTTACACCAGTGCAACTCATATCTGGTGTAACAGTAGTGTACATTTAAAAAAAACAACACTTTTTGGACTGTGAAATAATATCAGTCAGTTTCCTTCACGCGTGTGCGTTCCAGGGCCTGCCAGGGCACAGTGTCACACCAGTGCAACTCATATCTGGTGTAACAGTAGTGTACATTTAAAAAAACAACACTTTTTTGACTGTGAAATAATAGCAGTCAGTTTCCTTCACACGTGTGCGTTTCAGGGCCTGCCAGGGCACAGTGTCACACCAGTGCAACTCATATCTTGTGTAACAGTAGTGTACATTTAAAAAAAACAACACTTTTTTGACTGTGAAATAATAGCAGTCAGTTTCCTTCATGCGTGTGCGTTTTAGGGCCTGCCAGGGCACAGTGTCACACCAGTGCAACTCATATCTGGTGTAACAGTAGTGTACATTTAAAAAAACAACACTTTTTTGACTGTGAAATAATAGCAGTCAGTTTCCTTCACGCGTGTGCGTTTCAGGGCCTGCGAGGGCACAGTGTCACACCAGTGCAACTCAAATCTGGTGTAACAGTAGTGTACATTTAAAAAAACAACACTTTTTTGACTGTGAAATAATAGCAGTCAGTTTCCTTCACACGTGTGCGTTTCGGGGCCTGCCAGGGCACAGTGTCACACCAGTGCAACTCATATCTTGTGTAACAGTAGTGTACATTTAAAAAAAAAAACACTTTTTTGACTGTGAAATAATAGCAGTCAGTTTCCTTCATGCGTGTGCGTTTTAGTGCCTGCCAGGGCACAGTGTTACACCAGTGCAACTCATATCTGGTGTAACAGTAGTGTACATTTAAAAAAAACAACACTTTTTGGACTGTGAAATAATATCAGTCAGTTTCCTTCACGCGTGTGCTTTCCAGGGCCTGCCAGGGCACAGTGTCACACCAGTGCAACTCATATCTGGTGTAACAGTAGTGTACATTTAAAAAAAAACAACACTTTTTGACTGTGAAATAATAGCAGTCAATTTCCTTCACACGTGTGCGTTTCAGGGCCTCCTAGGGCACAGTGTCACACCAGTGCGACTCATATCTGGTCTAACAGTAGTGTACATTTAAAAAAAAAAAAAACACTTTTTTGACTGTGAAATAATAGCAGTCAGTTTCCTTCACGCGTGTGCGTTCCAGGGCCTACCAGGGCACAGTGTCACACCAGTGCAACTCATATCTGGTGTAACAGTAGTGTACATTTAAAAAAAAACACTTTTTTGACTGTGAAATAATAGCAGTCAGTTTCCTTCACACGTGTGCGTTTCAGTGCCTGCTAGGGCACAGTGTCACACCAGGGCAACTCATATCTGGTGTAACAGTAGTGTACATTTAAAAATAACAACACTATTTTGACTGTGAAATAATAGCAGTCAGTTTCCTTCACATGTGTGCGTTTCAGGGCCTGCCAGGGCCCAGTGTCACACCAGTGCAACTCATATTTGGTGTAACAGAAGTATACTTTTAAAAAAAAAACTTTTTTGACTGTGAAATAATAGCAGTCAGTTTCCTTCACACGTGTGCGTTTCAGAGCCTGCTAGAGCACATTGTCAGACCAGTGCAACTCATATCTGGTGTAACAGTAGTGTACATTTTAAAAAAAACAACACTTTTTTGACTGTGAAATAATATCAGTCAGTTTCCTTCACGCGTGTGCGTTCCAGGGCCTGCCAGGGCATAGTGTCACACCAGTGCAACTCATATCTGGTGTAACAGTAGTGTACATTTAAAAAAACAACACTTTTTTGACTGTGAAATAATAGCAGTCAGTTTCCTTCACACGTGTGCGTTTCAGGGCCTGCCAGGGCACAGTGTCACACCAGTGCAACTCATATCTTGTGTAACAGTAGTGTACATTTAAAAAAAAAACACTTTTTTGACTGTGAAATAATAGCAGTCAGTTTCCTTCATGCGTGTGCGTTTTAGGGCCTGCCAGGGCACAGTGTCACACCAGTGCAACTCATATCTGGTGTAACAGTAGTGTACATTTAAAAAAACAACACTTTTTTGACTGTGAAATAATAGCAGTCAGTTTCCTTCACGCGTGTGCGTTTCAGAGCCTGCGAGGGCACAGTGTCACACCAGTGCAACTCAAATCTGGTGTAACAGTAGTGTACATTTAAAAAAACAACACTTTTTTGACTGTGAAATAATAGCAGTCTGTTTCCTTCACACGTGTGCGTTTCGGGGCCTGCCAGGGCACAGTGTCACACCAGTGCAACTCATATCTTGTGTAACAGTAGTGTACATTTAAAAAAAAAAACACTTTTTTGACTGTGAAATAATAGCAGTCAGTTTCCTTCATGCGTGTGCGTTTTAGTGCCTGCCAGGGCACAGTGTTACACCAGTGCAACTCATATCTGGTGTAACAGTAGTGTACATTTAAAAAAAACAACACTTTTTGGACTGTGAAATAATATCAGTCAGTTTCCTTCACGCGTGTGCTTTCCAGGGCCTGCCAGGGCACAGTGTCACACCAGTGCAACTCATATCTGGTGTAACAGTAGTGTACATTTAAAAAAAAAAAACACTTTTTTGACTGTGAAATAATAGCAGTCAATTTCCTTCACACGTGTGCGTTTCAGGGCCTCCTAGGGCACAGTGTCACACCAGTGCGACTCATATCTGGTCTAACAGTAGTGTACATTTAAAAAAAAAAAAACACTTTTTTGACTGTGAAATAATAGCAGTCAGTTTCCTTCACGCGTGTGCGTTCCAGGGCCTACCAGGGCACAGTGTCACACCAGTGCAACTCACATCTGGTGTAACAGTAGTGTACATTTAAAAAAAAACACTTTTTTGACTGTGAAATAATAGCAGTCAGTTTCCTTCACACGTGTGCGTTTCAGTGCCTGCTAGGGCACAGTGTCACACCAGTGCAACTCATATCTGGTGTAACAGTAGTGTACATTTAAAAATAACAACACTATTTTGACTGTGAAATAATAGCAGTCAGTTTCCTTCACATGTGTGCGTTTCAGGGCCTGCCAGGGCCCAGTGTCACACCAGTGCAACTCATATTTGGTGTAACAGAAGTATACTTTTAAAAAAAAAACTTTTTTGACTGTGAAATAATAGCAGTCAGTTTCCTTCACACGTGTGCGTTTCAGAGCCTGCTAGAGCACATTGTCAGACCAGTGCAACTCATATCTGGTGTAACAGTAGTGTACATTTTAAAAAAAACAACACTTTTTTGACTGTGAAATAATAGAAGTCAGTTTCCTTCACACGTGTGCGTTTCAGGGCCTGCTAGGGCACAGTGTCACACCAGTGCAACTCATATCTGGTGTAACAGTAGTGTACATTTAAAAAAAACCAACACTTTTTTGACTGTGAAATAATAGCAGTCAGTTTCCTTCACGCGTGTGCGTTTCAGGGCCTGCCAGGGCACAGTGTCACACCAGTGCAACTCATATCTGGTGTAACAGTAGTGTACATTTAAAAAAAAACTAGAAATTTGACTGTGAAATAATAGCAGTCAGTTTCCTTCACACGTGTGCGTTTCAGGGCCTGCTAGGGCACAGTGTCACAGCAGTGCAACTCATATCTGGTGTAACAGTAGTGTACATTTTAAAAAAACAACACTTTTTTGACTGTGAAATAATAGCAGTCAGTTTCCTTCACACGTGTGCGTTTCAGGGCCTGCTAGGGCACAGTGTCACACCAGTGCAACTCATATCTGGTGTACCAGTAGTGTAGATTTAAAAAAAAAAAAACTTTTTTGACTGTGAAGTAATAGCAGTCAGTTTCCTTCACGTGTGTGCGTTTCAGAGCCTGCCAGAGCACATTCTCACACCAGTGCAACTCATATCTGGTGTAACAGTAGTGTACATTTTCAAAAAAACAACACTTTTTTGACTGTAAAATAATAGCAGTCAGTTTCCTTCACGCGTGTGCACACCAGTGCAACTCATATCTGGTGTAACAGTAGTGTACATTTAAAAAAAACAAAGCTTTTTTGACTGTGAAATAATAGCAGTCAGTTTCCTTCACAAGTGTGCGTTCCAGGGCCTGCCAGGGCACAGTGTCACACCAGTGCAACTCACATCTGGTGTAACAGTAGTGTAAATTGAAAAAAAAAAAAAAACTTTTTTGACTGTGAAATAATAGCAGTCAGTTTCCTTCACGCGTGTGCGTTCCAGGGCATGCCAGGGCACAGGCTCACACCAGTGCAACTCATATCTGGTGTAACAGTAGTGTACATTTAAAAAAAAAAAAACACTTTTTTGACTGTGAAATAATAGCAGTCAGTTTCCTTCACGCGTGTGCGTTTCAGGGCATGCCAGGGCACAGTGTCACACCAGTGCAACTCATATCTGGTGTAACAGTAGTGTACATTTAAAAAAAAAAAAACACTTTTTTGACTGTGAAATAATAGCAGTCAATTTCCTTCACGCGTGCGCGTTCCAAGGCCTGCCAGGGCACAGTGTCACACCAGTGCAACTCATATCTGGTGTAATAGTAGTGTACATTTAAAAAAAAAAACAACCTTTTTTGACTGTGAAATAATAGCAGTCAGTTTCCTTCACACGTGTGCGTTTCAGGGCCTGCTAGGGCACAGTGTCACACCAGTGCAACTCATATCTGGTGTAACAGTAGTGTACATATTAAAAAAACAACACTTTTTTGACTGTGAAATAATAGCAGTCAGTTTCCTTCACACGTGTGCGTTTCAGGGCCTGCCAGGGCACATTGTCACACCAGTGCAACTCATATCTGGTGTAACAGTAGTGTACATTTTAAAAAAACAACACTTTTTTGACTGTGAAATAATAGCAGTCAGTTTCCTTCACACGTGTGCGTATCAGGGCCTGATAGGGCACAGTGTCACACCAGTGCAACTCATATCTGGTGTAACAGTAGTGTACATTTAAAAAAAAAAAAAACTTTTTTGACTGTGAAATAATAGCAGTCAGTTTCCTTCACACGTATGCGTTTCAGGGCCTGCCAGGGCACATTGTCACACCAGTGCAACTCATATCTGGTTTAACAGTAGTTTACATTTAAAAAAAACAAACACTTTTTTGAATGTGAAATAATAGCAGTCAGTTTCCTTAACACGTGTGCGTTTCAGGGCCTGCTAGGGCACAGTGTCACACCAGTGCAACTCTGGTGTAACAATATCTGGTGTAACAGTAGTGTACATTTTAAAAAAACAACACTTTTTTGACTGTGAAATAATAGCAGTCAGTTTCCTTCACGCGTGTGCGTTCCAGGGCCTGCCAGGGCACAGTGTCACACCAGTGCAACTCATATCTGGCGCAACAGTAGTGTACATTTTAAAAAAAACAACACTTTTTTGACTGTGAAATAATAGCAGTGAGTTTCCTTCACACGTGTGCGTTTCAGGGCCTGCTAGGGCACAGTGTCACACCAGTGCAACTCATATCTGGTGTAACAGTAGTGTACATTTTAAAAAAACAACACTTTTTTGACTGTGAAATAATAGCAGTCAGTTTCCTTCACACGTGTGCGTTTCAGGGCCTGCTAGGGCACAGTGTCACACCAGTGCAACTCATATCTGGTGTAACAGTAGTGTACATTTAAAAAAAAAAAAAACTTTTTTGACTGTGAAATAATAGCAGTCAGTTTCATTCACACGTATGCGTATCAGGGCCTGCTAGGGCATAGTGTCACACCAGTGCAACTCATATCTGGTGTAACAGTAGTGTACATATTAAAAAAACAACACTTTTTTGACTGTGAAATAATAGCAGTCAGTTTCCTTCACACGTGTGCGTTTCAGGGCCTGCCAGGGCACATTGTCACACCAGTGCAACTCATATCTGGTTTAACAGTAGTTTACATTTAAAAAAAAAAAAACACTTTTTTGACTGTGAAATAATAGCAGTCAGTTTCCTTCACACGTGTGCGTTTCAGGGCCTGCTAGGGCACAGTGTCACACCAGTGCAACTCATATCTGGTGTAACAGTAGTGTACATTTTAAAAAAACAACACTTTTTTGACTGTGAAATAATAGCAGTCAGTTTCCTTCACACGTGTGCGTATCAGGGCCTGATAGGGCACAGTGTCACACCAGTGCAACTCATATCTGGTGTAACAGTAGTGTACATTTAAAAAAAAAAAAAACTTTTTTGACTGTGAAATAATAGCAGTCAGTTTCCTTCACACGTATGCGTTTCAGGGCCTGCCAGGGCACATTGTCACACCAGTGCAACTCATATCTGGTTTAACAGTAGTTTACATTTAAAAAAAACAAACACTTTTTTGACTGTGAAATAACAGCAGTCAGTTTCCTTAACACGTGTGCGTTTCAGGGCCTGCTAGGGCACAGTGTCACACCAGTGCAACTCATATCTGGTGTAACAGTAGTGTACATTTTAAAAAAACAACACTTTTTTGACTGTGAAATAATAGCAGTCAGTTTCCTTCACGCGTGTGCGTTCCAGGGCCTGCCAGGGCACAGTGTCACACCAGTGCAACTCATATCTGGCGTAACAGTAGTGTACATTTTAAAAAAAACAACACTTTTTTGACTGTGAAATAATAGCAGTCAGTTTCCTTCACACGTGTGCGTTTCAGGGCCTGCTAGGGCACAATCTCACACCAGTGCAACTCATATCTGGTGTAACAGTAGTGTACATTGAAAAAAAAACAACGCTTTTTTGACTGTGAAATAATAGCAGTCAGTTTCCTTCACACGTGTGCGTTTCAGGGCCTGCTAGGGCACATTGTCACACCAGTGCAACTCATATCTGGTGTAACAGTAGTGTACATTTTAAAAAAACAACACTTTTTTGACTGTGAAATAATAGCAGTCAGTTTCCTTCACACGTGTGCGTATCAGGGCCTGATAGGGCACAGTGTCACACCAGTGCAACTCATATCTGGTGTAACAGTAGTGTACATTTAAAAAAAAACAAACTTTTTTGACTGTGAAATAATAGCAGTCAGTTTCCTTCACGCGTGTGCGTTTCAGAGCCTGCCAGAGCACATTGTCAGACCAGTGCAACTCATATCTGGTGTAACAGTAGTGTACATATTAAAAAAACAACACTTTTTTGACTGTGAAATAATAGCAGTCAGTTTCCTTCACACGTGTGCATTTCAGGGCCTGCTAAGGCACAGTCTCACACCAGTGCAACTCATATCTGGTGTAACAGTAGTGTACATTTAAAAAAAAACAACACTTTTTTGACTGTGAAATAATAGCAGTCAATTTCCTTCACACGTGTGCGTTTCAGGGCCTCCTAGGGCACAGTGTCACACCAGTGCAACTCATATCTGGTGTAACAGTAGTGTACATTTAAAAATAACAACACTATTTTGACTGTGAAATAATAGCAGTCAGTTTACTTCACATGTGTGCGTTTCAGGGCCTGCCAGGGCCCAGTGTCACACCAGTGCAACTCATATTTGGTGTAACAGAAGTATACTTTTAAAAAAAAAAAAAACTTTTTTGACTGTGAAATAATAGCAGTCAGTTTCCTTCACACGTGTGCGTTTCAGAGCCTGCTAGAGCACATTGTCAGACCAGTGCAACTCATATCTGGTGTAACAGTAGTGTACATTTTAAAAAAAACAACACTTTTTTGACTGTGAAATAATAGAAGTCAGTTTCCTTCACACGTGTGCGTTTCAGGGCCTGCTAGGGCACAGTGTCACACCAGTGCAACTCATATCTGGTGTAACAGTAGTGTACATTTAAAAAAAACCAACACTTTTTTGACTGTGAAATAATAGCAGTCAGTTTCCTTCACGCGTGTGTGTTTCAGGGCCTGCCAGGGCACAGTGTCACACCAGTGCAACTCATATCTGGTGTAACAGTAGTGTACATTTAAAAAAAAACTAGAAATTTGACTGTGAAATAATAGCAGTCAGTTTCCTTCACACGTGTGCGTTTCAGGGCCTGCTAGGGCACAGTGTCACAGCAGTGCAACTCATATCTGGTGTAACAGTAGTGTACATTTTAAAAAAACAACACTTTTTTGACTGTGAAATAATAGCAGTCAGTTTCCTTCACACGTGTGCCTTTCAGGGCCTGCTAGGGCACAGTGTCACACCAGTGCAACTCATATCTGGTGTACCAGTAGTGTAGATTTAAAAAAAAAAAAACTTTTTTGACTGTGAAGTAATAGCAGTCAGTTTCCTTCACGTGTGTGCGTTTCAGAGCCTGCCAGAGCACATTCTCACACCAGTGCAACTCATACTTTGTGTAACAGTAGTGTACATTTTAAAAAAAACAACACTTTTTTGACTGCAAAATAATAGCAGTCAGTTTCCTTCACGCGTGTGCACACCAGTGCAACTCATATCTGGTGTAACAGTAGTGTACATTTAAAAAAAACAAAGCTTTTTTGACTGTGAAATAATAGCAGTCAGTTTCCTTCACAAGTGTGCGTTCCAGGGCCTGCCAGGGCACAGTGTCACATCAGTGCAACTCACATCTGGTGTAACAGTAGTGTAAATTGAAAAAAAAAAAAAAACTTTTTTGACTGTGAGATAATAGCAGTCAGTTTCCTTCACGCGTGTGCGTTCCAGGGCATGCCAGGGCACAGTCTCACACCAGTGCAACTCATATCTGGTGTAACAGTAGTGTACATTTAAAAAAAAAAAAACACTTTTTTGACTGTGAAATAATAGCAGTCAGTTTCCTTCACGCGTGTGCGTTTCAGGGCATGCCAGGGCACAGTGTCACACCAGTGCAACTCATATCTGGTGTAACAGTAGTGTACATTTAAAAAATAAAAACTTTTTTGACTGTGAAATAATAGCAGTCAGTTTCTTTCACGCGTGTGCACACCAGTGCAACTCATATCTGGTGTAACAGTAGTGTACATTTAAAAAAAAAAAACTTTTTTGACTGTGAAGTAAAAGCAGTCAATTTCCTTCACGCGTGCGCGTTCCAAAGCCTGCCAGGGCACAGTGTCACACCAGTGCAACTCATATCTGGTGTAACAGTAGTGTACATTTAAAAAAAAAAAAAACCTTTTTTGACTGTGAAATAATAGCAGTCAGTTTCCTTCACACGTGTGCGTTTCAGGGCCTGCTAGGGCATAGTGTCACACCAGTGCAACTCATATCTGGTGTAACAGTAGTGTACATTTAAAAAGAAAAAACACTTTTTTGACTGTGAAATAATAGCAGTGAGTTTCCTTCACACGTGTGCGTATCAGGGCCTGCTAGGGCACAGTGTCACACCAGTGCAACTCATATCTGGTGTAACAGTAGTGTACATTTTAAAAAAACAACACTTTTTTGACTGTGAAATAATAGCAGTCAGTTTCCTTCACACGTGTGCGTTTCAGGGCCTGCTAGGGCACAGTGTCACACCAGTGCAACTCATATCTGGTGTAACAGTAGTTTACATTTAAAAAAAACAAACACTTTTTTGACTGTGAAATAATAGCAGTCAGTTTCCTTCACACGTGTGCGTTTCAGGGCCTGCTAGGGCACATTGTCACACCAGTGCAACTCATATCTGGTGTAACAGTAGTGTACATTTTAAAAAAACAACACTTTTTTGACTGTGAAATAATAGCAGTCAGTTTCCTTCACACGTGTGCGTATCAGGGCCTGATAGGGCACAGTGTCACACCAGTGCAACTCATATCTGGTGTAACAGTAGTGTACATTTAAAAAAAAAAAAAACTTTTTTGACTGTGAAATAATAGCAGTCAGTTTCCTTCACACGTATGCGTTTCAGGGCCTGCCAGGGCACATTGTCACACCAGTGCAACTCATATCTGGTTTAACAGTAGTTTACATTTAAAAAAAACAAACACTTTTTTGAATGTGAAATAATAGCAGTCAGTTTCCTTAACACGTGTGCGTTTCAGGGCCTGCTAGGGCACAGTGTCACACCAGTGCAACTCATATCTGGTGTAACAGTAGTGTACATTTTAAAAAAACAACACTTTTTTGACTGTGAAATAATAGCAGTCAGTTTCCTTCACACGTGTGCGTTTCAGGGCCTGCTAGGGCACAGTGTCACACCAGTGCAACTCATATCTGGTGTAACAGTAGTGTACATTTAAAAAAAAAAAAAACTTTTTTGACTGTGAAATAATAGCAGTGAGTTTCCTTCACACCTGTGCGTATCAGGGCCTGCTAGGGCACAGTGTCACACCAGTGCAACTCATATCTGGTGTAACAGTAGTGTACATATTAAAAAAACAACACTTTTTTGACTGTGAAATAATAGCAGTCAGTTTCCTTCACACGTGTGCGTTTCAGGGCCTGCCAGGGCACATTGTCACACCAGTGCAACTCATATCTGGTTTAACAGTAGTTTACATTTAAAAAAAACAAACACTTTTTTGACTGTGAAATAATAGCAGTCAGTTTCTTTCACACGTGTGCGTTTCAGGGCCTGCCAGGGCACAGTGTCACACCAGTGCAACTCATATCTGGTGTAACAGTAGTGTACATTTTAAAAAAACAACACTTTTTTGACTGTGAAATAATAGCAGTCAGTTTCCTTCACACGTGTGCGTATCAGGGCCTGATAGGGCACAGTGTCACACCAGTGCAACTCATATCTGGTGTAACAGTAGTGTACATTTAAAAAAAAAAAAAATTTTTTTGACTGTGAAATAATAGCAGTCAGTTTCCTTCACACGTATGCGTTTCAGGGCCTGCCAGGGCACATTGTCACACCAGTGCAACTCATATCTGGTTTAACAGTAGTTTACATTTAAAAAAAACAAACACTTTTTTGACTGTGAAATAACAGCAGTCAGTTTCCTTAACACGTGTGCGTTTCAGGGCCTGCTAGGGCACAGTGTCACACCAGTGCAACTCATATCTGGTGTAACAGTAGTGTACATTTTAAAAAAACAACACTTTTTTGACTGTGAAATAATAGCAGTCAGTTTCCTTCACGCGTGTGCGTTCCAGGGCCTGCCAGGGCACAGTGTCACACCAGTGCAACTCATATCTGGCGTAACAGTAGTGTACATTTTAAAAAAAACAACACTTTTTTGACTGTGAAATAATAGCAGTCAGTTTCCTTCACACGTGTGCGTTTCAGGGCCTGCTAGGGCACAATCTCACACCAGTGCAACTCATATCTGGTGTAACAGTAGTGTACATTGAAAAAAAAACAACGCTTTTTTGACTGTGAAATAATAGCAGTCAGTTTCCTTCACACGTATGCGTTTCAGGGCCTGCCAGGGCACATTGTCACACCAGTGCAACTCATATCTGGTTTAACAGTAGTTTACATTTAAAAAAAAAAAACACTTTTTTGACTGTGAAATAATAGCAGTCAGTTTCCTTCACGCGTGTGCGTTTCAGGGCCTGCGAGGGCACAGTGTCACACCAGTGCAACTCATATCTGGTGTAACAGTAGTGTACATTTAAAAAAAACAACACTTTTTTGACTGTGAAATAATAGCAGTCAGTTTCCTTCACACGTGTGCGTTTCAGGGCCTGCCAGGGCACAGTGTCACACCTGTGCAACTCATATCTTGTGTAACAGTAGTGTACATTTTAAAAAAACAACACTTTTTTGACTGTGAAATAATAGCAGTCAGTTTCCTTCATGCGTGTGCGTTTTAGTGCCTGCCAGGGCACAGTGTCACACCAGTGCAACTCATATCTGGTGTAACAGTAGTGTACATTTAAAAAAACAACACTTTTTTGACTGTGAAATAATAGCAGTCAGTTTCCTTCACACGTGTGCGTTTCAGGGCCTGCCAGGGCACAGTGTCACACCAGTGCAACTCATATCTTGTGTAACAGTAGTGTACATTTAAAAAAAACAACACTTTTTTGACTGTGAAATAATAGCAGTCAGTTTCCTTCATGCGTGTGCGTTTTAGGGCCTGCCAGGGCACAGTGTCACACCAGTGCAACTCATATCTGGTGTAACAGTAGTGTACATTTAAAAAAACAACACTTTTTTGACTGTGAAATAATAGCAGTCAGTTTCCTTCACGCGTGTGCGTTTCAGGGCCTGCGAGGGCACAGTGTCACACCAGTGCAACTCAAATCTGGTGTAACAGTAGTGTACATTTAAAAAAAACAACACTTTTTTGACTGTGAAATAATAGCAGTCAGTTTCCTTCACACGTGTGCGTTTCGGGGCCTGCCAGGGCACAGTGTCACACCAGTGCAACTCATATCTTGTGTAACAGTAGTGTACATTTAAAAAAAAAAACACTTTTTTGACTGTGAAATAATAGCAGTCAGTTTCCTTCATGCGTGTGCGTTTTAGTGCCTGCCAGGGCACAGTGTTACACCAGTGCAACTCATATCTGGTGTAACAGTAGAGTACATTTAAAAAAAAACAACACTTTTTGGACTGTGAAATAATATCAGTCAGTTTCCTTCACGCGTGTGCGTTCCAGGGCCTGCCAGGGCACAGTGTCACACCAGTGCAACTCATATCTGGTGTAACAGTAGTGTACATTTAAAAAAAAACAACACTTTTTTGACTGTGAAATAATAGCAGTCAATTTCCTTCACACGTGTGCGTTTCAGGGCCTCCTAGGGCACAGTGTCACACCAGTGCGACTCATATCTGGTCTAACAGTAGTGTACATTTTAAAAAAAAACACTTTTTTGACTGTGAAATAATAGCAGTCAGTTTCCTTCACGCGTGTGCGTTCCAGGGCCTGCCAGGGCACAGTCTCACACCAGTGCAACACATATCTGGTGTAACAATAGTGTACATTTAAAAAAAAACAACACTTTTTGGACTGTGAAATAATAGCAGTCAGTTTCCTTCACGCGTGTGCGTTCCAGGGCCTGCCAGGGCACAGTGTCACACCAGTGCAACTCATATCTGGTGTAACAGTAGTGTACATCTAAAAAAAAAACACTTTTTTGACTGTGAAATAATAGCAGTCAGTTTCCTTCACACGTGTGCGTTTCAGTGCCAGCTAGGGCATAGTGTCACACCAGTGCAACTCATATCTGGTGTAACAGTAGTGTACATTTAAAAATAACAACACTATTTTGACTGTGAAATAATAGCAGATAATAGCAGTCAGTTTCCTTCACATGTGTGCGTTTCAGGGCCTGCCAGGGCCCAGTGTCACACCAGTGCAACTCATATTTGGTGTAACAGAAGTATACATTTAAAAAAAAAAAAAAACTTTTTTGACTGTGAAATAATAGCAGTCAGTTTCCTTCACACGTGTGCGTTTCAGAGCCTGCCAGAGCACATTGTCAGACCAGTGCAACTCATATCTGGTGTAACAGTAGTGTACATTTTAAAAAAAACAACACTTTTTTGACTGTGAAATAATAGAAGTCAGTTTCCTTCACACGTGTGCGTTTCAGGGCCTGCTAGGGCACAGTGTCACACCAGTGCAACTCATATCTGGTGTAACAGTAGTGTACATTTAAAAAAAACCAACACTTTTTTGACTGTGAAATAATAGCAGTCAGTTTCCTTCACGTGTGTGCGTTTCAGGGCCTGCCAGGGCACAGTGTCACACCAGTGCAACTCATAACTGGTGTAACAGTAGTGTACATTTAAAAAAAAACTAGAAATTTGACTGTGAAATAATAGCAGTCAGTTTCCTTCACACGTGTGCGTTTCAGGGCCTGCTAGGGCACAGTGTCACAGCAGTGCAACTCATATCTGGTGTAACAGTAGTGTACATTTAAAAAAAACAACACTTTTTTGACTGTGAAATAATAGCAGTCAGTTTCCTTCACGCGTGTGCGTTCCAGGGCCTGCCAGGGCACAGTCTCACACCAGTGCAACACATGTATGATGTAAAGGGGAATGTTCCTTACTTACTTATAAAACCCCATACCCTCTCCCAATAATGACACGAGACATGTATGGAGTTAAATAGGCCACAGCTTTCTTTATTTACAAACCAAGAGGAACTGTATGCCAAACCTTCTCCACTTTTCATCTATTTCTTATAAATTATTAACTCTGTAAAATATAAATACTTTAATAACACACCAAAACATAATTAACATACAGCTCCAAATAGTCCTTGCCAATTGTAAACATTAAATCACCATCCTTTAAACTGGAGTCCCTAGAAGAGACACCCCTCTCCCCTCGTCCATACTAATTCCATCATTATTCCAAACCTAATGCTAACCACCAGCCGACTTTTAGCTCGGTGGGCACGACCATTAGCCATCCTTCTAATATTTGAGAGGTTAGGAGAGGGTCCACCCTATCCATCCTTTGACTCGATCCTCCATTCATAACAGTATTGGCAAGGACCACCCCGCCTGCTGTGACAGAGAAAAGGTATTAATACAAAATCATAATACAATATAAACAATAGGGAGGGTGGGCGGGAGATTTTTCCTGCTGTGTCCGTTTGAAATTAAAATGGCTGCTGACTCCAAGATGGAGGGGTCCTTAAATACCCCAACCCACAGCCACTCCCCCACCAGCACTGTCATAGGTGCCACTCACACCCCTCACTCATACATGCCCCCTCCCACCTAGGCTTTGCCTGTTTCCCGGGGAACTTGTATGATGTAAAGGGGAATGTTCCTTACTTACTTATAAAACCCCATACCCTCTCCCAATAATGACACGAGACATGTATGGAGTTAAATAGGCCACAGCTTTCTTTATTTACAAACCAAGAGGAACTGTATGCCAAACCTTCTCCACTTTTCATCTATTTCTTATAAATTATTAACTCTGTAAAATATAAATACTTTAATAACACACCAAAACATAATTAACATACAGCTCCAAATAGTCCTTGCCAATTGTAAACATTAAATCACCATCCTTTAAACTGGAGTCCCTAGAAGAGACACCCCTCTCCCCTCGTCCATACTAATTCCATCATTATTCCAAACCTAATGCTAACCACCAGCCGACTTTTAGCTCGGTGGGCACGACCATTAGCCATCCTTCTAATATTTGAGAGGTTAGGAGAGGGTCCACCCTATCCATCCTTTGACTCGATCCTCCATTCATAACAGTATTGGCAAGGACCACCCCGCCACAGACACCGCTGTTTAACCCCCCTTAAATCAGCGGTGACCACCCACCAAAGCCATGGCCTGTTCCATAGCCTCCTGCAAGGCCAAATTAAAAAGGTCCAAACCAACGTCAGTCAGGTGAACCCCATCACTGCGGAAGAAAACAGCCGCATTCCTCTCAAACACCCTATGACGGACCGTAATCCCCCCTATACCCAACACAAATTTGGAGACCCTTTTATTTAACTTAATCCGAGAACGCTCCAGGGCCCTTTGATTCTGGGCACACCTCCAGTAATTCCTAGGGACGACCTCAGACCAAACCAAACCTACATCCGGGAATAAGACCTGCAACCTGGCCAAATCCCGCCTGATAGCGTCTCCCAATGCCAATACCGGAGCCGTGCCCAAATCATTACCCCCTAAGTGAATAACTATTATATCCGGGGGACCCACCAGCCGAGCCAACTGAACCACCTCAGGCAGGAATTGGATCCACCTCATCCCTCTTGCCCCCAGCCATCGAACCTCCGCTTGAAAAGGAGAAAAACCCATCCGTTCCCCTCCCGGGCGGACAGCTGCACGCCGCCGAGCCCAGTAGATATAAGAGTGGCCGATCAGCCAAATCTTATATGGGCCATGATCTAAACGGGCAAGAAAGGTGAAGAATCAATTAGTCCAGCCGGGCGAACATACGATTGAAAGCGGCGCGATTCCCAACGCCCTATGCGCTGCACCGCCCGAGCCGAAAAACCCACTCTGGAGGCCTCTGTAGCCGCCCCTATCCGAAAGGAGTGCCCCCCAAATTCGGAACTAGCAATCCCCATAGCATCCAAGGATTTCTTAAACACCCGCAAGAACTGAAAGCGAGACAATGGGGACCCATCCAAGTGCAGTAGCAGAGAGCCGGGGGCCTCCGGGCGAACAAGAAGGTAGGAATCCAAGCATGCCACCGGGCATACCACCGAACCCCTAACCTCCTGTAAAACCACCCAAGCACCTTTACCTGCCATATCGGTCTTAGAACGCCGTATCAAAAACCGCAGGGACCCCGGCTCCCGCAGCACGTCCTGCCGCAAGAGTCCCCCTTGTCTTGTCTTGGAGGGGCTCACCAATTCTCCAATCCGCAAAGCACCAAAAAAGGCAAAAGCCAACGCAACCTTGAACAATGACACTGCACCCGGAGATGAACAAACAGATGGCAACGTATGAAAGAGCCCCAACAGAAGGGCCCCAGACACCGGTCTGCGAGAATCCCTACTCACCCTACCCCTGCGCCACCCCTTAAGGGCCTGGCGCACCACAAAGTCCTTCGTGATGTCCGTGACCCTGCGGATTTTAAATCCAAAGGCCAAACCCGCAAGTTTACCCGAAACCGCCCCAGGGGATAACCCCGATGCCTCCCAATGCCATAGCAACCACAACAGACCCTGAATACTCTCATCCAGGGTCCGGAAACCCCCATGGGACCTCTCCAAATTCTCCCATTCCGCCCAGGCCTTCCCGTACCTTTCCCAAGTTGCATGACATACCGACCCCTGAACCCAGTCCGCTACTCGTCCTGCCCAAGGTCCCACAGGTCCTGAGGGCAGGGGGAACCCTCCTCGTCCGCCCAAGGGGCCGCAGCCCTGAAGACCGGCCACTGCGAACGAGAAATGGCATCGGCTATGACATTCTGCACTCCGGGAATATGCACAGCCCTACAAGTCACGTTAATACAAAGACATCGCAGCACCAGGCGCCGCAGGAGCCTAATCACTGGAGGGGAAGAGGCCGTCAAGTTGTTTATAGCCATAACCACCCCCATATTATCGCAGTGGAAAACGACCCTGCGATCCCGCAAGGCCGACCCCCAAAGCTCCAACGCCACCAAGATAGGGAACAATTCCAGAAATGCCAAATTCCGCGTCAAGCCAGATGTCCGCCATTCCGACGGCCACACACCCGAGGACCATTGCCTCCCCAAGATGGCCCCAAAACCCACAGACCCAGCCGCGTCGGTATATAAATGGAGATCCCCGTTGGACACCTCAGGGGCCTGCCATAGGGCTTTCCCATTGAAATTCTCCAAGAAAGAATCCCAAACCCCCAGATCCTCCCGCAAGGGCCTCGTTAAACGGATAAAATGGTGAGCATGAGCCACCCCAGCCGTGGCACCAGCCAAACGTCTATTGAAAACCCGGCCCATCGGAATAATCCGACAGGCAAAATTCAATTTACCCAACAAGGACTGCAATGGGCGAAGCTGTATCTTACGCACCCGCCGCGCCTCAGCCACCGCCACCCTGAGACCCGCCACCTTATCAGACGGCAGGCGGCACTCCCCGGCCACCGAGTCAATCTCGATGCCCAGGAAGCTAAGGCACGTCGCTGGGCCCTCCGTTTTGCTAGGAGCCAATGGAACCCCGAACCCGCTCGAAACCATTTCCACCGATCTCAATAGGTGAGCACACACATTAGATCGGGGAGGGCCAACGCACAGGAAATCATCAAGATAGTGCAGCACAGAGTCACAACCCGCCTCCATGCGCACCACCCATTCCAAGAACGTACTGAAGCATTCGAAATAAAAACAGGAAATCGAGCACCCCATGGGCAAGCACAAATCCACGTAAAATTCCCCTTCAAAGAAACATCCTAATAGATGATGACACTCCGGGTGCACGGGCAACAACCGAAAAGCCGACTCAACATCCGTTTTGGCCATAAGGGCCCCCACTCCCGCGGCCCTGACCATCCGTACCGCTGCGTCAAAGGACACGTACGACACCCGGCACAATTCCGCGTCAATGTCATCATTCACCGAACCCCCGTGGGGATGCGATAAATGGTGTATAAGACGGAATTTGCCAGGCTCCTTCTTGGGTACCACCCCCAGGGGAGACACCCGCAAGTTATGCAATGGAGGGTCCCGAAAGGGACCCGCCATTCTCCCCATAGCAATTTCCTTCGCCAACTTTTCCCTCACCACTGCCGGATAAGATGCCACTGACCGCAAGTTACGAAAAGACATCACCGTAGGTCGGTCCTGGAAAGGGATCCAAAATCCCTCTTCAAAACCTGATAACAGGATATCCGCAGCCCTGCGGTTGTGGTACCTATTTAACCACGGGCGCATCGCGGCGACGTCCACCGGCGTCCTCCCCCTTTGAGCCCATGTCCGACTTATCGCCTGACTTCCCACGTTTAAAGCAACGGGAGGAGGGGTGATTACCTCCGCACACCGAGCATTCGTGCTTAAACCTGCAGTTTGACCCCCACTTACACTGCCCGTCATTAAACTGCCAGCAAGACCCCGGACGTTTTTGCACGGCCGACGGGGTGGGGGTGGTTCCACCCATCCCGCCGGCCCCCCCGAGAAAGGAAGATAGACCCCCTTGGGCCGATGCGGGCCGCGTCATAATAGACAGCCATAGCCCGATGTCCATTTGATCCCAGGAGAGCGTAGGACGCACGGCCAAGCGCTGGCGAAACTGCTCGTCGTATCGCCACCAACTCAGTCCCCCATAAACCCTACACGCCGTCCAAATCTGATCCTGATAGCAGAAAAGCGACGAGCATCGCTCAGGATATTTTTCCCCCATCACACTGGCCAAAATTGAAAACCCCCTAATCCAGTTACCGTAGGTCTTAGGGATCTTACGGTACTTGTATTTCTCCTTTTCTTTTTCGGAGTCTTTTAACTCCTTCTCAGGAGGAGGAACATCCTCTAGGGGAATCAAAGAGAATATCTCCAGGAATTCCCCCTTCCAGATTTTTTCCTTAACCTCCTGCTTCAAGTGCAGGCCCAGCGGGCCCGACCAACACATATAGGAAGCCCCGTTAGCCACCGGGGCCACAACCGTAACCGGAGCCTCAAGCATACTAGCCCCAGGCTCCACCCCAGAGACCGTTGCATCCCCTGCCGCAGCTACCACCGGGGGAGATAAAGCCTGCAACGGGGCCTGTGCGGGGACCGCCACGGGCCCAGTACCCATCACGCCCGTACCAGCCAACCCCCCTGCTTCCCACACCCCCCGCAGCTGCGCATCCAGCTGCTGTGATACAGAAGGAATCCCTGGAACCCCGGGCGCAGACAAATGCAGCAATACCCCTTGCAAACCCCGCATCAAACCCTCCCACGCAGGCGCCAAACCAGACCCCGGTAAAAAACCACACTCACCGGTTGGAGGTAGCAGCCCAGGCGCTGCTAGGCCGGAAGGCGCCAGACCCGCAGCGGGGACCGTAGGAAGAGCACCCGCCACCGACTGAATCACCGGAGGGGGCACCTGTTGCCCCACCGGAGCATGAGAAAAATGAACATCCTGAGGATAAGAAACAGTGCCATCAGCGACCCTCCCCCCCAAGTGGGGCCCAGTGGGCCCATGACCCTCAGCCAACGCAGCACGGGCAGTCATCGAGGAATGGGGAACCGGGGAGGGGGTCCATACCTCATCCTCCCCTTCTGAGTAGCCCGACAGGGACCCCTCCGCTGGAGGAGCTGGGCCGGACGGCCTTGGAGGTAAGCGGGACGCCCTCCGTTCACTCGCCCGTCTGCCACGTGCCTGGGGTGCACGGGGCCTCCTCCCCCCGCTGGGGGGACCAGGAGGCGTGGGCACCACCGGGGGCCTTACCGGAGGCGCGGTAACCACCGCTAGACCTCCAGGGGAGACAACACCGCCAGACCGGAGGATCCTGAGCGGCGTGGAAGTAGGTAAGGCCGGGGAAGCGCTCTGGCGTGGGCCTGAAGCCCGACGGGCGGGCCTCGCGGCCGGCGACGGCCCGCCCTGGATAATGGGTGGGAGCGGGGAGACCTCCGGAGAGGCAGTAGGCCTTGCGGCCTGCAAGCGAGCACTACGGGGCAGGGATGGGGAAGGCCGAGGCCTTCCCGGCGTACTCACCGGCCTCGCGGGAAACGAGCGCCGCCGTCCCTCTTGATCTCCGGGGCTCCGACTCCGGTACCCACCGCTGGGGCCTGCAACAGGACTCAGGCGGGCGGGGGGGCGCGAAACACGCCTGCCCGACCCGCGACCAGCCTCAGGAACGGGGGCTCCGGACGGAGTCCCCCTCAGCCGAGCCATCTGTTGCTGGAGGTGTGCCCCACCATCCAGCAGCGCTTCAGCCCTAAGGGCCGCTAGAATGTGCTCCACATCCATGCCTTAGGCCGTTTCACTAAAGACACGAGCAGAGAGAAAGATTTTTCCTGCTGTGTCCGTTTGAAATTAAAATGGCTGCTGACTCCAAGATGGAGGGGTCCTTAAATACCCCAACCCACAGCCACTCCCCCACCAGCACTGTCATAGGTGCCACTCACACCCCTCACTCATACATGCCCCCTCCCACCTAGGCTTTGCCTGTTTCCCGGGGAACTTATCTGGTGTAACAATAGTGTACATTTAAAAAAAAACAACACTTTTTGGACTGTGAAATAATAGCAGTCAGTTTCCTTCACGCGTGTGCGTTCCAGGGCCTGCCAGGGCACAGTGTCACACCAGTGCAACTCATATCTGGTGTAACAGTAGTGTACATCTAAAAAAAAAACACTTTTTTGACTGTGAAATAATAGCAGTCAGTTTCCTTCACACGTGTGCGTTTCAGTGCCTGCTAGGGCATAGTGTCACACCAGTGCAACTCATAACTGGTGTAACAGTAGTGTACATTTAAAAATAACAACACTATTTTGACTGTGAAATAATAGCAGATAATAGCAGTCAGTTTCCTTCACATGTGTGCGTTTCAGGGCCTGCCAGGGCCCAGTGTCACACCAGTGCAACTCATATTTGGTGTAACAGAAGTATACATTTAAAAAAAAAAAAAACTTTTTTGACTGTGAAATAATAGCAGTCAGTTTCCTTCACACGTGTGCGCTTCAGAGCCTGCCAGAGCACATTGTCAGACCAGTGCAACTCATATCTGGTGTAATCAGTAGTGTACATTTTAAAAAAAACAACACTTTTTTGACTGTGAAATAATAGAAGTCAGTTTCCTTCACACGTGTGCGTTTCAGGGCCTGCTAGGGCACAGTGTCACACCAGTGCAACTCATATCTGGTGTAACAGTAGTGTACATTTAAAAAAAACCAACACTTTTTTGACTGTGAAATAATAGCAGTCAGTTTCCTTCACGCGTGTGCGTTTCAGGGCCTGCCAGGGCACAGTGTCACACCAGTGCAACTCATAACTGGTGTAACAGTAGTGTACATTTAAAAAAAAACTAGAAATTTGACTGTGAAATAATAGCAGTCAGTTTCCTTCACACGTGTGCGTTTCAGGGCCTGCTAGGGCACAGTGTCACAGCAGTGCAACTCATATCTGGTGTAACAGTAGTGTACATTTAAAAAAAACAACACTTTTTTGACTGTGAAATAATAGCAGTCAGTTTCCTTCACACGTGTGCGTTTCAGGGCCTGCTAGGGCACAGTGTCACACCAGTGCAACTCATATCTTGTGTACCAGTAGTGTAGATTTAAAGAAAAAAAAACTTTTTTGACTGTGAAGTAATAGCAGTCAGTTTCCTTCACGTGTGTGCGTTTCAGAGCCTGCCAGAGCACATTCTCACACCAGTGCAACTCATATCTGGTGTAACAGTAGTGTACATTTTAAAAAAAACAACACTTTTTTGACTGTAAAATAATAGCAGTCAGTTTCCTTCACGCGTGTGCACACCAGTGCAACTCATATCTGGTGTAACAGTAGTGTACATTTAAAAAAAACAAAGCTTTTTTGACTGTGAAATAATAGCAGTCAGTTTCCTTCACGAGTGTGCGATCCAGGGCCTGCCAGGGCACAGTGTCACACCAGTGCAACTCACATCTGGTGTAACAGTAGTGTAAATTGAAAAAAAAAAAAAAACATTTTTGACTGTGAAATAATAGCAGTCAGTTTCCTTCACGCGTGTGCGTTCCGGGGCATGCCAGGGCACAGTCTCACACCAGTGCAACTCATATCTGGTGTAACAGTAGTGTACATTTAAAAAAAAAACAACACTTTTTTGACTGTGAAATAATAGCAGTCAGTTTCCTTCACGCGTGTGCGTTTCAGGGCATGCCAGGGCACAGTGTCACACCAGTGCAACTCATATCTGGTGTAACAGTAGTGTACATTTAAAAATAACAACACTATTTTGACTGTGAAATAATAGCAGATAATAGCAGTCAGTTTCCTTCACATGTGTGCGTTTCAGGGCCTGCCAGGGCCCAGTGTCACACCAGTGCAACTCATATTTGGTGTAACAGAAGTATACATTTAAAAAAAAAAAAAACTTTTTTGACTGTGAAATAATAGCAGTCAGTTTCCTTCACGCGTGTGCGTTTCAGGGCATGCCAGGGCACAGTGTCACACCAGTGCAACTCATATCTGGTGTAACAGTAGTGTACATTTAAAAATAACAACACTATTTTGACTGTGAAATAATAGCAGATAATAGCAGTCAGTTTCCTTCACATGTGTGCGTTTCAGGGCCTGCCAGGGCCCAGTGTCACACCAGTGCAACTCATATTTGGTGTAACAGAAGTATACATTTAAAAAAAAAAAAAACTTTTTTGACTGTGAAATAATAGCAGTCAGTTTCCTTCACACGTGTGCGTTTCAGAGCCTGCCAGAGCACATTGTCAGACCAGTGCAACTCATATCTGGTGTAACAGTAGTGTACATTTTAAAAAAAACAACACTTTTTTGACTGTGAAATAATAGAAGTCAGTTTCCTTCACACGTGTGCGTTTCAGGGCCTGCTAGGGCACAGTGTCACACCAGTGCAACTCATATCTGGTGTAACAGTAGTGTACATTTAAAAAAAAACAACACTTTTTTGACTGTGAAATAATAGCAGTCAGTTTCCTTCACGCGTGTGCGTTTCAGGGCCTGCCAGGGCACAGTGTCACACCAGTGCAACTCATAACTGGTGTAACAGTAGTGTACATTTAAAAAAAAACTAGAAATTTGACTGTGAAATAATAGCAGTCAGTTTCCTTCACACGTGTGCGTTTCAGGGCCTGCTAGGGCACAGTGTCACAGCAGTGCAACTCATATCTGGTGTAACAGTAGTGTACATTTAAAAAAAACAACACTTTTTTGACTGTGAAATAATAGCAGTCAGTTTCCTTCACACGTGTGCGTTTCAGGGCCTGCTAGGGCACAGTGTCACACCAGTGCAACTCATATCTTGTGTACCAGTAGTGTAGATTTAAAGAAAAAAAAACTTTTTTGACTGTGAAGTAATAGCAGTCAGTTTCCTTCACGTGTGTGCGTTTCAAAGCCTGCCAGAGCACATTCTCACACCAGTGCAACTCATATCTGGTGTAACAGTAGTGTACATTTTAAAAAAAACAACACTTTTTTGACTGTAAAATAATAGCAGTCAGTTTCCTTCACGCGTGTGCACACCAGTGCAACTCATATCTGGTGTAACAGTAGTGTACATTTAAAAAAAACAAAGCTTTTTTGACTGTGAAATAATAGCAGTCAGTTTCCTTCACGAGTGTGCGTTCCAGGGCCTGCCAGGGCACAGTGTCACACCAGTGCAATTCACATCTGGTGTAACAGTAGTGTAAATTGAAAAAAAAAAAAAAACTTTTTTGACTGTGAAATAATAGCAGTCAGTTTCCTTCACGCGTGTGCGTTCCGGGGCATGCCAGGGCACAGTCTCACACCAGTGCAACTCATATCTGGTGTAACAGTAGTGTACATTTAAAAAAAAAAAAACACTTTTTTGACTGTGAAATAATAGCAGTCAGTTTCCTTCACGCGTGTGCGTTTCAGGGCATGCCAGGGCACAGTGTCACACCAGTGCAACTCATATCTGGTGTAACAGTAGTGTACATTTAAAAAAAAAAAACTTTTTTGACTGTGAAATAATAGCAGTCAGTTTCTTTCACGCGTGTGCACACCAGTGCAACTCATATCTGGTGTAACAGTAGTGTACATTTAAAAAAAAAAAAACACTTTTTTGACTGTGAAATAATAGCAGTCAGTTTCCTTCACGCGTGTGCGTTTCAGGGCATGCCAGGGCACAGTGTCACACCAGTGCAACTCATATCTGGTGTAACAGTAGTGTACATTTAAAAAAAAAAAACTTTTTTGACTGTGAAATAATAGCAGTCAGTTTCTTTCACGCGTGTGCACACCAGTGCAACTCATATCTGGTGTAACAGTAGTGAACATTTAAAAAAAAAAAAACACTTTTTTGACTGTGAAATAATAGCAGTCAGTTTCCTTCACACGTGAGCGTTTCAGGGCCTGCTAGGGCACAGTGTCACACCAGTGCAACTCATATCTGGTGTAACAGTAGTGTACATTTAAAAAAAAAAAAAACTTTTTTGACTGTGAAATAATAGCAGTGAGTTTCCTTCACACGTGTGCGTATCAGGGCCTGCTAGGGCACAGTGTCACACCAGTGCAACTCATATCTGGTGTAACAGTAGTGTACATTTAAAAAAAACAAAGCTTTTTTGACTGTGAAATAATAGCAGTCAGTTTCCTTCACGAGTGTGCGTTCCAGGGCCTGCCAGGGCACAGTGTCACACCAGTGCAATTCACATCTGGTGTAACAGTAGTGTAAATTGAAAAAAAAAAAAAAACTTTTTTGACTGTGAAATAATAGCAGTCAGTTTCCTTCACGCGTGTGCGTTCCGGGGCATGCCAGGGCACAGTCTCACACCAGTGCAACTCATATCTGGTGTAACAGTAGTGTACATTTAAAAAAAAAAAAACACTTTTTTGACTGTGAAATAATAGCAGTCAGTTTCCTTCACGCGTGTGCGTTTCAGGGCATGCCAGGGCACAGTGTCACACCAGTGCAACTCATATCTGGTGTAACAGTAGTGTACATTTAAAAAAAAAAAACTTTTTTGACTGTGAAATAATAGCAGTCAGTTTCTTTCACGCGTGTGCACACCAGTGCAACTCATATCTGGTGTAACAGTAGTGTACATTTAAAAAAAAAAAAACACTTTTTTGACTGTGAAATAATAGCAGTCAGTTTCCTTCACGCGTGTGCGTTTCAGGGCATGCCAGGGCACAGTGTCACACCAGTGCAACTCATATCTGGTGTAACAGTAGTGTACATTTAAAAAAAAAAAACTTTTTTGACTGTGAAATAATAGCAGTCAGTTTCTTTCACGCGTGTGCACACCAGTGCAACTCATATCTGGTGTAACAGTAGTGAACATTTAAAAAAAAAAAAACACTTTTTTGACTGTGAAATAATAGCAGTCAGTTTCCTTCACACGTGAGCGTTTCAGGGCCTGCTAGGGCACAGTGTCACACCAGTGCAACTCATATCTGGTGTAACAGTAGTGTACATTTTAAAAAAACAACACTTTTTTGACTGTGAAATAATAGCAGTCAGTTTCCTTCACACGTGTGCGTTTCAGGGCCTGCTAGGGCACAGTGTCACACCAGGGCAACTCATATCTGGTGTAACAGTAGTGTACATATTAAAAAAATCACACTTTTTTGACTGTGAAATAATAGCAGTCAGTTTCCTTCACACGTGTGCGTTTCAGGGCCTGCCAGGGCACATTGTCACACCAGACATTGTCACACCAGTGCAACTCATATCTGGATTAACAGTAGTTTACATTTAAAAAAAAAAAACACTTTTTTGACTGTGAAATAATAGCAGTCAGTTTCCTTCACATGTGTGCGTTTCAGGGCCTGCTAGGGCACAGTGTCACACCAGTGCAACTCATATCTGGTGTAACAGTAGTGTACATTTTAAAAAAACAACACTTTTTTGACTGTGAAATAATAGCAGTCAGTTTCCTTCACACGTGTGCGTATCAGGGCCTGATAGGGCACAGTGTCACACCAGTGCAACTCATATCTGGTTTAACAGTAGTTTACATTTAAAAAAAACAAACACTTTTTTGACTGTGAAATAATAGCAGTCAGTTTCCTTAACACGTGTGCGTTTCAGGGCCTGCTAGGGCACAGTGTCACACCAGTGCAACTCATATCTGGTGTAACAGTAGTGTACATTTTAAAAAAACAACACTTTTTTGACTGTGAAATAATAGCAGTCAGTTTCCTTCACGCGTGTGCGTTCCAGGGCCTGCCAGGGCACAGTGTCACATCAGTGCAACTCATATCTGGCGTAACAGTAGTGTACATTTTAAAAAAAACAACACTTTTTTGACTGTGAAATAATAGCAGTCAGTTTCCTTCACACGTGTGCGTTTCAGGGCCTGCTAGGGCACAATCTCACACCAGTGCAACTCATATCTGGTGTAACAGTAGTGTACATTGAAAAAAAAACAACGCTTTTTTGACTGTGAAAAAATAGCAGTCAGTTTCCTTCACGCGTGTGCGTTCCAGGGCCTGCCAGGGCACAGTGTCACACCAGTGCAACTCATGTATGATGTAAAGGGGAATGTTCCTTACTTACTTATAAAACCCCATACCCTCTCCCAATAATGACACGAGACATGTATGGAGTTAAATAGGCCACAGCTTTCTTTATTTACAAACCAAGAGGAACTGTATGCCAAACCTTCTCCACTTTTCATCTATTTCTTATAAATTATTAACTCTGTAAAATATAAATACTTTAATAACACACCAAAACATAATTAACATACAGCTCCAAATAGTCCTTGCCAATTGTAAACATTAAATCACCATCCTTTAAACTGGAGTCCCTAGAAGAGACACCCCTCTCCCCTCGTCCATACTAATTCCATCATTATTCCAAACCTAATGCTAACCACCAGCCGACTTTTAGCTCGGTGGGCACGACCATTAGCCATCCTTCTAATATTTGAGAGGTTAGGAGAGGGTCCACCCTATCCATCCTTTGACTCGATCCTCCATTCATAACAGTATTGGCAAGGACCACCCCGCCTGCTGTGACAGAGAAAAGGTATTAATACAAAATCATAATACAATATAAACAATAGGGAGGGTGGGCGGGAGATTTTCCCTGCTGTGTCCGTTTGAAATTAAAATGGCTGCTGACTCCAAGATGGAGGGGTCCTTAAATACCCCAACCCACAGCCACTCCCCCACCAGCACTGTCATAGGTGCCACTCACACCCCTCACTCATACATGCCCCCTCCCACCTAGGCTTTGCCTGTTTCCCGGGGAACTTATCTGGGGTAACAGTAGTGTACATTTAAAAAAAAACAACACTTTTTTGACTGTGAAATAATAGCAGTCAGTTTCCTTCACATGTGTGTGTTTCAGGGCCTGCTAGGGCACAGTGTCACACCAGTGCAACTCATATCTGGTGTAACAGTAGTGTACATTTAAAAAAAAAAAAACTTTTTTGACTGTGAAATAATAGCAGTCAGTTTCCTTCACGCGTGTGCGTTTCAGAGCCTGCCAGAGCACATTGTCAGACCAGTGCAACTCATATCTGGTGTAACAGTAGTGTACATTTAAAAAAAAAAAAAACTTTTTTGACTGTGAAATAATAGCAGTGAGTTTCCTTCACACGTGTGCGTATCAGGGCCTGCTAGGGCACAGTGTCACACCAGTGCAACTCATATCTGGTGTAACAGTAGTGTACATATTAAAAAAACAACACTTTTTTGACTGTGAAATAATAGCAGTAAGTTTCCTTCACACGTGTGCGTTTCAGGGCCTGCTAGGGCACAGTGTCACACCAGTGCAACTCATATCTGGTGTAACAGTAGTGTACATATTAAAAAAACAACACTTTTTTGACTGTGAAATAATAGCAGTCAGTTTCCTTCACACGTGTGCATTTCAGGGCCTGCTAAGGCACAGTCTCACACCAGTGCAACTCATATCTGGTGTAACAGTAGTGTACATTTAAAAAAAAACAACACTTTTTTGACTGTGAAATAATAGCAGTCAATTTCCTTCACACGTGTGCGTTTCAGGGCCTCCTAGGGCACAGTGTCACACCAGTGCAACTCATATCTGGTCTAACAGTAGTGTACATTTAAAAAAAAAAAAAACACTTTTTTGACTGTGAAATAATAGCAGTCAGTTTCCTTCACGCGTGTGCGTTCCAGGGCCTGCCAGGGCACAGTCTCACACCAGTGCAACACATATCTGGTGTAACAATAGTGTACATTTAAAAAAAAACAACACTTTTTTGACTGTGAAATAATAGCAGTCAGTTTCCTTCACATGTGTGCGTTTCAGGGCCTGCCAGGGCCCAGTGTCACACCAGTGCAACTCATATCTGTTGTAACAGTAGTGTACATTTTAAAAAAAACAACACTTTTTTGACTGTGAAATAATAGAAGTCAGTTTCCTTCACACGTGTGCGTTTCAGGGCCTGCTAGGGCATAGTGTCACACCAGTGCAACTCATATCTGGTGTAACAGTAGTGTACATTTAAAAAAAACCAACACTTTTTTGACTGTGAAATAATAGCAGTCAGTTTCCTTCACGCGTGTGCGTTTCAGGGCCTGCCAGGGCACAGTGTCACACCAGTGCAACTCATATCTGGTGTAACAGTAGTGTACATTTAAAAAAAAACTAGAAATTTGACTGTGAAATAATAGCAGTCAGTTTCCTTCACACGTGTGCGTTTCAGGGCCTGCTAGGGCACAGTGTCACAGCAGTGCAACTCATATCTGGTGTAACAGTAGTGTACATTTTAAAAAAACAACACTTTTTTGACTGTGAAATAATAGCAGTCAGTTTCATTCACACGTGTGCGTTTCAGGGCCTGCTAGGGCACAGTGTCACACCAGTGCAACTCATATCTGGTGTACCAGTAGTGTAGATTTTAAAAAAAAAAAACTTTTTTGACTGTGAAGTAATAGCAGTCAGTTTCCTTCACGTGTGTGCGTTTCAGTGCCTGCCAGAGCACATTCTCACACCAGTGCAACTCATATCTGGTGTAACAGTAGTGTACATTTTAAAAAAAAAAACACTTTTTTGACTGTAAAATAATAGCAGTCAGTTTCCTTCACGCGTGTGCACACCAGTGCAACTCATATCTGGTGTAACAGTAGTGTACATTTAAAAAAAACAAAACTTTTTTGACTGTGAAGTAATAGCAGTCAGTTTCCTTCACGTGTGTGCGTTTCAGAGCCTGCCAGAGCACATTCTCACACCAGTGCAACTCATATCTGGTGTAACAGTAGTGTACATTTAAAAAAAAACAACACTTTTTTGACTGTAAAATAATAGCAGTCAGTTTCCTTCACGCGTGTGCACACCAGTGCAACTCATATCTGGTGTAACAGTAGTGTACATTTAAAAAAAACAAAGCTTTTTTGACTGTGAAATAATAGCAGTCAGTTTCCTTCACGAGTGTGCGTTCCAGGGCCTGCCAGGGCACAGTGTCACACCAGTGCAACTCACATCTGTTGTAACAGTAGTGTAAATTGAAAAAAAAAAAAAAACTTTTTTGACTGTGAAATAATAGCAGTCAGTTTCCTTCACGCGTGTGCGTTCCAGGGCATGCCAGGGCACAGTCTCCCACCAGTGCAACTCATATCTGGTGTAACAGTAGTGTACATTTAAAAAAAAACACTTTTTTGACTGTGAAATAATAGCAGTCAGTTTCCTTCACACGTGTGCGTTTCAGTGCCTGCTAGGGCACAGTGTCACACCAGTGCAACTCATATCTGGTGTAACAGAAGTATACATTTAAAAAAAACAAAAACTTTTTTGACTGTGAAATAATAGCAGTCAGTTTCCTTCACACGTGTGCGTTTCAGAGCCTGCCAGAGCACATTGTCAGACCAGTGCAACTCATATCTGGTGTAACAGTAGTGTACATTTTAAAAAAAACAACACTTTTTTGACTGTGAAATAATAGAAGTCAGTTTCCTTCACACGTGTGCGTTTCAGGGCCTGCTAGGGCACAATCTCACACCAGTGCAACTCATATCTGGTGTAACAGTAGTGTACATTGAAAAAAAAACAACGCTTTTTTGACTGTGAAAAAATAGCAGTCAGTTTCCTTCACGCGTGTGCGTTCTAGGGCCTGCAAGGGCACAGTGTCACACCAGTGCAACTCATATCTGGTGTAACAGTAGTGTACATTTAAAAAAAAAAAAAACTTTTTTGACTGTGAAATAATAGCAGTCAGTTTCCTTCACACGTATGCGTTTCATGGCCTGCCAGGGCACATTGTCACACCAGTGCAACTCATATCTGGTTTAACAGTAGTTTACATTTAAAAAAAACAAACACTTTTTTGACTGTGAAATAATAGCAGTCAGTTTCCTTAACACGTGTGCGTTTCAGGGCCTGCTAGGGCACAGTGTCACACCAGTGCAACTCATATCTGGTGTAACAGTAGTGTACATTTTAAAAAAACAACACTTTTTTGACTGTGAAATAATAGCAGTCAGTTTCCTTCACGCGTGTGCGTTCCAGGGCATGCCAGGGCACAGTCTCCCACCAGTGCAACTCATATCTGGTGTAACAGTAGTGTACATTTAAAAAAAAACACTTTTTTGACTGTGAAATAATAGCAGTCAGTTTCCTTCACACGTGTGCGTTTCAGTGCCTGCTAGGGCACAGTGTCACACCAGTGCAACTCATATCTGGTGTAACAGAAGTATACATTTAAAAAAAACAAAAACTTTTTTGACTGTGAAATAATAGCAGTCAGTTTCCTTCACACGTGTGCGTTTCAGAGCCTGCCAGAGCACATTGTCAGACCAGTGCAACTCATATCTGGTGTAACAGTAGTGTACATTTTAAAAAAAACAACACTTTTTTGACTGTGAAATAATAGAAGTCAGTTTCCTTCACACGTGTGCGTTTCAGGGCCTGCTAGGGCACAATCTCACACCAGTGCAACTCATATCTGGTGTAACAGTAGTGTACATTGAAAAAAAAACAACGCTTTTTTGACTGTGAAAAAATAGCAGTCAGTTTCCTTCACGCGTGTGCGTTCTAGGGCCTGCAAGGGCACAGTGTCACACCAGTGCAACTCATATCTGGTGTAACAGTAGTGTACATTTAAAAAAAAAAAAAACTTTTTTGACTGTGAAATAATAGCAGTCAGTTTCCTTCACACGTATGCGTTTCATGGCCTGCCAGGGCACATTGTCACACCAGTGCAACTCATATCTGGTTTAACAGTAGTTTACATTTAAAAAAAACAAACACTTTTTTGACTGTGAAATAATAGCAGTCAGTTTCCTTAACACGTGTGCGTTTCAGGGCCTGCTAGGGCACAGTGTCACACCAGTGCAACTCATATCTGGTGTAACAGTAGTGTACATTTTAAAAAAACAACACTTTTTTGACTGTGAAATAATAGCAGTCAGTTTCCTTCACGCGTGTGCGTTCCAGGGCCTGCCAGGGCACAGTGTCACACCAGTGCAACTCATATCTGGCGTAACAGTAGTGTACATTTTAAAAAAAACAACACTTTTTTGACTGTGAAATAATAGCAGTCAGTTTCCTTCACACGTGTGCGTTTCAGGGCCTGCTAGGGCACAATCTCACACCAGTGCAACTCATATCTGGTGTAACAGTAGTGTACATTGAAAAAAAAACAACGCTTTTTTGACTGTGAAAAAATAGCAGTCAGTTTCCTTCACGCGTGTGCGTTCCAGGGCCTGCCAGGGCACAGTGTCACACCAGTGCAACTCATATCTGGGGTAACAGTAGTGTACATTTAAAAAAAAACAACACTTTTTTGACTGTGAAATAATAGCAGTCAGTTTCCTTCACATGTGTGTGTTTCAGGGCCTGCTAGGGCACAGTGTCACACCAGTGCAACTCATATCTGGTGTAACAGTAGTGTACATTTAAAAAAAAAAAAACTTTTTTGACTGTGAAATAATAGCAGTCAGTTTCCTTCACGCGTGTGCGTTTCAGAGCCTGCCAGAGCACATTGTCAGACCAGTGCAACTCATATCTGGTGTAACAGTAGTGTACATATTAAAAAAACAACACTTTTTTGACTGTGAAATAATAGCAGTAAGTTTCCTTCACACGTGTGCGTTTCAGGGCCTGCTAGGGCACAGTGTCACACCAGTGCAACTCATATCTGGTGTAACAGTAGTGTACATATTAAAAAAACAACACTTTTTTGACTGTGAAATAATAGCAGTAAGTTTCCTTCACACGTGTGCGTTTCAGGGCCTGCTAGGGCACAGTGTCACACCAGTGCAACTCATATCTGGTGTAACAGTAGTGTACATATTAAAAAAACAACACTTTTTTGACTGTGAAATAATAGCAGTCAGTTTCCTTCACACGTGTGCATTTCAGGGCCTGCTAAGGCACAGTCTCACACCAGTGCAACTCATATCTGGTGTAACAGTAGTGTACATTTAAAAAAAAACAACACTTTTTTGACTGTGAAATAATAGCAGTCAATTTCCTTCACACGTGTGCGTTTCAGGGCCTCCTAGGGCACAGTGTCACACCAGTGCAACTCATATCTGGTCTAACAGTAGTGTACATTTAAAAAAAAAAAAAACACTTTTTTGACTGTGAAATAATAGCAGTCAGTTTCCTTCACGCGTGTGCGTTCCAGGGCCTGCCAGGGCACAGTCTCACACCAGTGCAACACATATCTGGTGTAACAATAGTGTACATTTAAAAAAAAACAACACTTTTTTGACTGTGAAATAATAGCAGTCAGTTTCCTTCACATGTGTGCGTTTCAGGGCCTGCCAGGGCCCAGTGTCACACCAGTGCAACTCATATTTGGTGTAACAGAAGTATACATTTAAAAAAAACAAAAACTTTTTTGATTGTGAAATAATAGCAGTCAGTTTCCTTCACACGTGTGCGTTTCAGAGCCTGCCAGAGCACATTGTCAGACCAGTGCAACTCATATCTGTTGTAACAGTAGTGTACATTTTAAAAAAAACAACACTTTTTTGACTGTGAAATAATAGAAGTCAGTTTCCTTCACACGTGTGCGTTTCAGGGCCTGCTAGGGCATAGTGTCACACCAGTGCAACTCATATCTGGTGTAACAGTAGTGTACATTTAAAAAAAACCAACACTTTTTTGACTGTGAAATAATAGCAGTCAGTTTCCTTCACACGTGTGCGTTTCAGGGCCTGCCAGGGCACAGTGTCACACCAGTGCAACTCATATCTGGTGTAACAGTAGTGTACATTTAAAAAAAAACTAGAAATTTGACTGTGAAATAATAGCAGTCAGTTTCCTTCACACGTGTGCGTTTCAGGGCCTGCTAGGGCACAGTGTCACAGCAGTGCAACTCATATCTGGTGTAACAGTAGTGTACATTTTAAAAAAACAACACTTTTTTGACTGTGAAATAATAGCAGTCAGTTTCATTCACACGTGTGCGTTTCAGGGCCTGCTAGGGCACAGTGTCACACCAGTGCAACTCATATCTGGTGTACCAGTAGTGTAGATTTTAAAAAAAAAAAACTTTTTTGACTGTGAAGTAATAGCAGTCAGTTTCCTTCACGTGTGTGCGTTTCAGAGCCTGCCAGAGCACATTCTCACACCAGTGCAACTCATATCTGGTGTAACAGTAGTGTACATTTAAAAAAAAACAACACTTTTTTGACTGTAAAATAATAGCAGTCAGTTTCCTTCACGCGTGTGCACACCAGTGCAACTCATATCTGGTGTAACAGTAGTGTACATTTAAAAAAAACAAAGCTTTTTTGACTGTGAAATAATAGCAGTCAGTTTCCTTCACGAGTGTGCGTTCCAGGGCCTGCCAGGGCACAGTGTCACACCAGTGCAACTCACATCTGTTGTAACAGTAGTGTAAATTGAAAAAAAAAAAAAAATTTTTTGACTGTGAAATAATAGCAGTCAGTTTCCTTCACGCGTGTGCGTTCCAGGGCATGCCAGGGCACAGTCTCCCACCAGTGCAACTCATATCTGGTGTAACAGTAGTGTACATTTAAAAAAAAACACTTTTTTGACTGTGAAATAATAGCAGTCAGTTTCCTTCACACGTGTGCGTTTCAGTGCCTGCTAGGGCACAGTGTCACACCAGTGCAACTCATATCTGGTGTAACAGAAGTATACATTTAAAAAAAACAAAAACTTTTTTGACTGTGAAATAATAGCAGTCAGTTTCCTTCACACGTGTGCGTTTCAGAGCCTGCCAGAGCACATTGTCAGACCAGTGCAACTCATATCTGGTGTAACAGTAGTGTACATTTTAAAAAAAACAACACTTTTTTGACTGTGAAATAATAGAAGTCAGTTTCCTTCACACGTGTGCGTTTCAGGGCCTGCTAGGGCACAATCTCACACCAGTGCAACTCATATCTGGTGTAACAGTAGTGTACATTGAAAAAAAAACAACGCTTTTTTGACTGTGAAAAAATAGCAGTCAGTTTCCTTCACGCGTGTGCGTTCTAGGGCCTGCAAGGGCACAGTGTCACACCAGTGCAACTCATATCTGGTGTAACAGTAGTGTACATTTAAAAAAAAAAAACACTTTTTTGACTGTGAAATAATAGCAGTCAGTTTCCTTCACGCGTGTGCGTTTCAGAGCCTGCCAGAGCACATTGTCAGACCAGTGCAACTCATATCTGGTGTAACAGTAGTGTACATTTAAAAAAAAAAAAAACTTTTTTGACTGTGCAATAATAGCAGTGAGTTTCCTTCACACGTGTGCGTATCAGGGCCTGCTAGGGCACAGTGTCACACCAGTGCAACTCATATCTGGTGTAACAGTAGTGTACATTTTAAAAAAACAACACTTTTTTGACTGTGAAATAATAGAAGTCAGTTTCCTTCACACGTGTGCGTTTCAGGGCCTGCTAGGGCACAATCTCACACCAGTGCAACTCATATCTGGTGTAACAGTAGTGTACATTGAAAAAAAAACAACGCTTTTTTGACTGTGAAAAAATAGCAGTCAGTTTCCTTCACGCGTGTGCGTTCTAGGGCCTGCAAGGGCACAGTGTCACACCAGTGCAACTCATATCTGGTGTAACAGTAGTGTACATTTAAAAAAAAAAAACACTTTTTTGACTGTGAAATAATAGCAGTCAGTTTCCTTCACATGTGTGTGTTTCAGGGCCTGCTAGGGCACAGTGTCACACCAGTGCAACTCATATCTGGTGTAACAGTAGTGTACATTTAAAAAAAAAACAACTTTTTTGACTGTGAAATAATAGCAGTCAGTTTCCTTCACGCGTGTGCGTTTCAGAGCCTGCCAGAGCACATTGTCAGACCAGTGCAACTCATATCTGGTGTAACAGTAGTGTACATTTAAAAAAAAAAAAAACTTTTTTGACTGTGCAATAATAGCAGTGAGTTTCCTTCACACGTGTGCGTATCAGGGCCTGCTAGGGCACAGTGTCACACCAGTGCAACTCATATCTGGTGTAACAGTAGTGTACATATTAAAAAAACAACATTTTTTTTGACTGTGAAATAATAGCAGTCAGTTTCCTTCACACGTGTGCGTTTCAGGGCCTGCTAGGGCATAGTGTCACACCAGTGCAACTCATATCTGGTGTAACAGTAGTGTACATTTTAAAAAAACAACACTTTTTTGACTGTGAAATAATAGCAGTCAGTTTCCTTCACACGTGTGCGTATCAGGGCCTGATAGGGCACAGTGTCACACCAGTGCAACTCATATCTGGTGTAACAGTAGTGTACATTTAAAAAAAAAAAAAACTTTTTTGACTGTGAAATAATAGCAGTCAGTTTCCTTCACACGTATGCGTTTCAGGGCCTGCCAGGGCACATTGTCACACCAGTGCAACTCATATCTGGTTTAACAGTAGTTTACATTTAAAAAAAAAAAACACTTTTTTGACTGTGAAATAATAGCAGTCAGTTTCCTTCACACGTGTGCGTTTCAGGGCCTGCTAGGGCACAGTGTCACACCAGTGCAACTCATATCTGGTGTAACAGTAGTGTACATTTTAAAAAAACAACACTTTTTTGACTGTGAAATAATAGCAGTCAGTTTCCTTCACGCGTGTGCGTTCCAGGGCCTGCCAGGGCACAGTGTCACACCAGTGCAACTCATATCTGGCGTAACAGTAGTGTACATTTTAAAAAAAACAACACTTTTTTGACTGTGAAATAATAGCAGTCAGTTTCCTTCACACTTGTGCGTTTCAGGGCCTGCTAGGGCACAATCTCACACCAGTGCAACTCATATCTGGTGTAACAGTAGTGTACATTGAAAAAAAAACAACGCTTTTTTGACTGTGAAAAAATAGCAGTCAGTTTCCTTCACGCGTGTGCGTTCTAGGGCCTGCAAGGGCACAGTGTCACACCAGTGCAACTCATATCTGGTATAACAGTAGTGTACATTTAAAAAAAAACAACACTTTTTTGACTGTGAAATAATAGCAGTCAGTTTCCTTCACATGTGTGTGTTTCAGGGCCTGCTAGGGCACAGTGTCACACCAGTGCAACTCATATCTGGTGTAACAGTAGTGTACATTTAAAAAAAAAACAACTTTTTTGACTGTGAAATAATAGCAGTCAGTTTCCTTCACGCGTGTGCGTTTCAGAGCCTGCCAGAGCACATTGTCAGACCAGTGCAACTCATATCTGGTGTAACAGTAGTGTACATTTAAAAAAAAAAAAAACTTTTTTGACTGTGCAATAATAGCAGTGAGTTTCCTTCACACGTGTGCGTATCAGGGCCTGCTAGGGCACAGTGTCACACCAGTGCAACTCATATCTGGTGTAACAGTAGTGTACATATTAAAAAAAAACACTTTTTTAACTGTGAAATAATAGCAGTCAGTTTCCTTCACACGTGTGCGTTTCAGGGCCTGCTAGGGCACAGTGTCACACCAGTGCAACTCATATCTGGTGTAACAGTAGTGTACATTTAAAAAAAACCAACACTTTTTTGACTGTGAAATAATAGCAGTCAGTTTCCTTCACGCGTGTGCGTTTCAGGGCCTGCCAGGGCACAGTGTCACACAAGTGCAACTCATATCTGGTGTAACAGTAGTGTGCATTTTAAAAAAAACTAGAAATTTGACTGTGAAATAATAGCAGTCAGTTTCCTTCACACATGTGCGTTTCAGGGCTTTCTAGGGCACATTGTCACACCAGTGCAACTCATATCTGGTGTAACAGTAGTGTACATTTTAAAAAAAAATAACACTTTTTTGACTGTGAAATAATAGCATTCAATTTCCTTCACGAGTGTGCGTTTCAGAGCTTGCCAGAGCACATTGTCACACCAGTGCAACTCATATCTGGTGTAACAGTAGTGTACATTTAAAAAAAAAAAAACACCTTTTTTGACTGTAAAATAATAGCAGTCAGTTTCCTTCAGGCGTGTGAGTTCCAGGGCCTGCCAGGGCACAGTGTCACACCAGTGCAACTCATATCTGGTGTAACAGTAGTGTACATTTAAAAAAAACAAAACACTTTTTTGACTATGAAATAATAGCAGTCAGTTTCCTTCACGCGTGTGCGTTCCAGGGCCTGCCAGGGCACAGTGTCACACCAGTGCAACTCATATCTGGTGTAACAGTAGTGTGCATTTTAAAAAAAACTAGAAATTTGACTGTGAAATAATAGCAGTCAGTTTCCTTCACGCGTGTGCGTTCCAGTACCTGCCAGTGCATAGTGTCACACCAGTGCAACTCATATCTGGTGTAACAGTAGTGTACATTTAAAAAAAAAAAACACTTTTTTGACTGTGAAATAATAGAAGTCAGTTTCCTTCACACGTGTGTGTTTCAGGGCCTGCTAGGGCACAGTGTCACACCAGTGCAACTCATATCTGGTGTAACAGTAGTGTACATTTAAAAAAAAAAAAACACTTTTTTGACTGTGAAATAATAGCAGTCAGTTTCCTTCACGCGTGTGCGTTTCAGGGCCTGCCAGGGCACAGTGTCACACCAGTGCAACTCATATCTGGTGTAACAGTAGTGTACATTTTAAAAAAAACAATACTTTTTTGACTGTGAAATAATAGAAGTCAGTTTCCTTCACACGTGTGCGTATCAGGGCCTGCTAGGGCACAGTGTCACACCAGTGCAACTCATATCTGGTGTAACAGTAGTGTACATTTAAAAAAAAACAACACTTTTTTGACTGTGAAATAATAGCAGTCAGTTTCCTTCACGCGTGTGCGTTTCAGGGCCTGCCAGGGCACAGTGTCACACCAGTGCAACTCATATCTGGTGTAACAGTAGTGTACATTTAAAAAAAAACTAGAAATTTGACTGTGAAATAATAGCAGTCAGTTTCCTTCACACGTGTGCGTTTCAGGGCCTGCCAGTGCATAGTGTCACACCAGTGCAACTCATATCTGGTGTAACAGTAGTGTACATTTAAAAAAAAAAAAAACACTTTTTTGACTGTGAAATAATAGCAGTCAGTTTCCTTCACGCGTGTGCGTTTCAGGGCCTGCCAGGGCACAGTGTCACACCAGTGCAACTCATATCTGGTGTAACAGTAGTGTACATTTTAAAAAAAACAACACTTTTTTGACTGTGAAATAATAGAAGTCAGTTTTCTTCACACGTGTGCGTATCAGGGCCTGCTAGGGCACAGTGTCACACCAGTGCAACTCATATCTGGTGTAACAGTAGTGTACATTTAAAAAAAAAAAAACTTTTTTGACTTTGAAATAATAGCAGTCAGTTTCCTTCACGCGTGTGCGTTTCAGAGCCTGCCAGAGCACATTGTCAGACCAGTGCAACTCATATCTGGTGTAACAGTAGTGTACATATTAAAAAAACAACACTTTTTTGACTGTGAAATAATAGCAGTCAGTTTCCTTCACACGTGTGCATTTCAGGGCCTGCTAAGGCACAGTCTCACACCAGTGCAACTCATATCTGGTGTAACAGTAGTGTACATTTAAAAAAAAACAACACTTTTTTGACTGTGAAATAATAGCAGTCAATTTCCTTCACACGTGTGCGTTTCAGGGCCTCCTAGGGCACAGTGTCACACCAGTGCAACTCATATCTGGTCAAACAGTAGAGTACATTTAAAAAAAAAAAAAACACTTTTTTGACTGTGAAATAATAGCAGTCAGTTTCCTTCAAGCGTGTGCGTTCCAGGGCCTGCCAGGGCACAGTCTCACACCAGTGCAACACATATCTGGTGTAACAATAGTGTACATTTTTAAAAAAACAACACTTTTTGGTCTGTGAAATAATAGCAGTCAGTTTCCTTCACGCGTGTGCGTTCCAGGGCCTGCCAGGGCACAGTATCACACCAGTGCAACTCATGTATGTATGCAGAGGGGATAGATGCCCGATTCCTGAGACATACCATAACCCCAAAATCCCCCATAACCATACCAGCCCATGTTCCCCCCAATAATGGACACGAGACTTGTGATGGTACAACAAGGCCACAGCACTTCTTTATTAAACACATGTCAGGCTGTATAAACCACCACCATCCTTTAATACTTTTATGTATAAAACAGAATACAGCCTGACAAATTGACTAAGCCCTTGCCAGTAAAACCATTTTCCACTTCCACCCATATATTTATATATGGCCACCTTTTTTCCAACCAAATCCAGAATCCATAAGCTCGCCTCCCCTCCTCGTCCCTTGAGATGCCATAACTCCATCTGGCCCATCTCTCCCACAATGCTTACCACTAGCCGACTCACTTAGCTCAGTGGGCACGTCAACTACAAACAACTTCCATGTTGCTTTTAAGGTTAAGGGGAGGACCCGAGCACCATTCTCCTTGTAATAACTCCAACTCCATTTTCCAAAACATATCCCCTACTGGCAAGGACAGCCAACCCCCGCCTGCTGCGACAAAAGAAAGTTAATACATAGAAAACACATAAACATAGGGAGGGAGGGTGGGAAAATTGCTACCAGGTGCGTTTACAGATTAAAATGGCTGCTGGGGAGAGAGGCTCCAGGGCTTTTATCAACTCCCCCTTGAAGCCCCTCCCCCAGCCCCCGTCAGTCATCTCTTGCCTCCCCCTCGCCCATACATGTCCTGTACAATTAATTTGCATAATTTCCCAGGGTTCTTGTATGTATGCAGAGGGGATAGATGCCCGATTCCTGAGACATACCATAACCCCAAAATCCCCCATAACCATACCAGCCCATGTTCCCCCCAATAATGGACACGAGACTTGTGATGGTACAACAAGGCCACAGCACTTCTTTATTAAACACATGTCAGGCTGTATAAACCACCACCATCCTTTAATACTTTTATGTATAAAACAGAATACAGCCTGACAAATTGACTAAGCCCTTGCCAGTAAAACCATTTTCCACTTCCACCCATATATTTATATATGGCCACCTTTTTTCCAACCAAATCCAGAATCCATAAGCTCGCCTCCCCTCCTCGTCCCTTGAGATGCCATAACTCCATCTGGCCCATCTCTCCCACAATGCTTACCACTAGCCGACTCACTTAGCTCAGTGGGCACGTCAACTACAAACAACTTCCATGTTGCTTTTAAGGTTAAGGGGAGGACCCGAGCACCATTCTCCTTGTAATAACTCCAACTCCATTTTCCAAAACATATCCCCTACTGGCAAGGACAGCCAACCCCCGCCACAGACCCGCTCGTTTAACACCTTAAATCAGCGGGGACCACCCACCACCACCGCCATGGCCTGTTCCAAACCATCCTGCAACGCCAAGTTAAACAGATCAAGGCCCACCTCAGTTAAGTGAACTCCATCACTCCTGAAATACCGAGCCGCATCGGACTCAAAAACCCTATGGCGTATAGTCACGCCCCCCACACTCAACACAAAACGAGACACTCGTTTATTCAATTTCACCCGGCTCCGTTCCAGCGCCCTCTGATTGAGCGCACACCTCCAATAATTACGTGGCACCACCTCTGACCACACCAGCGACACACCAGGAAAGAGCACCAGCAGCCTCGCCAGGTCCCTTTTTATGGTATCCCCCAGAGTCCACACAGGGACCGAACCCAGATCATTGCCCCCCAGATGAATAAGTAAAATATCAGGGGGCCCCAACCGCCGAGACAACTGAACCACCACGGGTAACAAGCGTACCCACCGCATACCCCGGAACCCGAACCACCGAACGTCCGCCACGGCTCCCGGAAAGCCCAGGCACTCTCCCCCAGGTCGCACGGCAGCCCGACTCCGTGCCCAGAATATGTACGAGTGGCCTATAAGCCACACCCTCCTAGGCGCAACATCTGTGAATTTAAAGCAGAGGAAACTGAGATCAGACCAGCCGGACGGACATAAGATAGAAACCTGCGGGATTCCCACCGCCCAATCTGCCTGATAGCCCGCTCAGCATAACCCAGCCTTGCGGCCTCAGACGCAGCGCCAATCCTGAACGAGTGACCCCCGAACTCCCGGCTTGGAAGGCCCAGGGCCTCGACTGCCATCCGGAAGACCCTGATAAACTGGAATCTAGACAAAGGAGTCGCATCAGCGTGCACCAGCAATGAATTGGAACCGACCGGTCGGACCAAACCGTACCGGTCAAAACAAGCCACCGGGCATACCATAGAACCGGGGACTTCCCGCAGGGAGACCCACTTTCCAACCCCAAGTACATCCGTCTTGGAGCGCCTGATCAAAAACCTCACCAGACCAGGTTCCCGCACCATATCAGCCGCCAGTATACCCCCTGGCTTCGTTTATGCCTGGCTAACCAATTCCCCAATACGCAAAGCTCCAAAAAATGCCATGGAAAAGGCTAACCGAAACAGATCCACCTCAAAAGGCGAGTGGCAAACCACCGGCAGTATGTGGCACAGGCCCAGCAACAAAGCCCCGGACACCGGTTTACGGTAATCCACGGAATGAACGCCCCTCCTCCAACCCTTCAACGCCTGACGCACTAGAAACTCCTTAGTCACGTCCCGTAGCCCAGAAGCTCTGAACCAGAAACTGAGGCCTGACATCCGTGCCGTTACTGCCGCGGGCGACAAGCCAGCCGCGTCCCAATGCCACAACAACCACAGTAAACCTTCCAAGCGAGCCCCATCATCCCTAAAACCCCCACGAGCCGACTCCAGATCCAACCATTCCCCCCAAACTTTACCGTAACGCTTCCATGTGGATCCAGCGACAGACTGGCTAACCCACTGTGCTATTCGCCCAACCCAAGGTCCCACAGCGTCGACGGGCACGGGATACCCTCCGGGTCCGCCCATGGTGCTGCCGCCCGGAACGTTGCCCACTGCGAACGAGAAAGTGCATCCGCAATTACGTTATGCACCCCAGGGATATGAACAGCACGAAAGGTCACATTAAAATCAAGGCAGTTAAGGACCAGAAGCCGCAACAGCCGAACTACCGGCGGGGAAGAAGCCGTCAGGTTATTCACCGCCAACACCACTCCCATGTTGTCACAGTGGAAGACCACCCTGCGATCCCGTAACGTAGTTCCCCAAAGGACCACTGACACCAGAATAGGAAATAGCTCCAAAAAAGCTAAATTCTTTGTCAGGCACCCCGAACCCCAGAACGGGGGCCAAGTCTCGGCAGACCACTGGGACCCCAAAATCGCCCCGTAGCCCACGGATCCTGAGGCATCCGTGTACAGATGGAGATCTGCGTTGGACACCTCCGGAGCCTGCCACAACGACCGTCCATTGTACCTGCTCAAAAAATCATCCCACACCGCCAGATCATCCCTTAGGGGCCGAGTGAGCCTGACATAATGGTGCGGCCGGCACACCCCCGCCGTAGCCCCCGCCAGACGTCTGCTAAACACCCTGCCCATTGGCATAATTTTACAGGCAAAGTTGAGCTTCCCCAATAAAGATTGCAACGCCCTGAGCTGAATTTTTCTCAAGCCGCAAGCCTTAGAAATGTCCGCCCTAAGGCCCAACAATTTATCCTGAGGAAGCCGGCATTCCCCGGCCAGGGAGTCAATCTCAATGCCCAGGAATGAAATACAGGTAGTCGGGCCCTCCGTTTTGTCTGCCGCCAATGGGACCCCAAACGAAGCCAGAACCACCTGGGCCGTCCTCAACAAATGGCCACAGACTTGCAAACCCGAGGGACCCACCAGCAGGAAGTCATCCAGGTAGTGCATCACTGAGTTGCACCCGGACTCCTCCCTGATTACCCAATCCAAAAAGGTGCTAAAGCACTCAAAATAAAAACAGGAAATAGAACAACCCATGGGAAGGCACAAGTCAACGTAAAACTTCCCTTCAAAATGGCACCCGAGGAGGTGATGACAGTCTGGATGAACCGGAAGAAGCCGGAAGGCCGACTCCACATAGGTTTTGGCCATCAACGCACCAGCCCCTGCCGCCCTCACCATCCGAACCGCCGAATCAAAGGACGCATAAGACACCCGGCACAATTCTGCATCAATGTCATCGTTAACCGACTCCCCATAGGGGTAAGACAGATGCTGGATCAGCCGGAACTTTCCCGGTTCCTTTTTGGGAACCACCCCCAGGGGAGAAACCCGTAAAGCGGCCAACGGGGGCGAATCAAAAGGACCCGCCATACGGCCCAGAGCCACTTCCTTAGCCAACTTATCCCGCACCACCTCGGGGTGCTCAGCCACCGAACGTAAATTACGCAACCGCAAACAAACCTCCCGCTCCTGAAAGGGGATCCTGAAACCAAACTCAAACCCGTGCAACAAAATGTCCGCCGCCCTACGATTCCTATACCGGCTTAGCCATGGGCGCATTGCCGCGACGTCCACCGGCGTCATCCCCCTTTCCGCCCACGTCAGACTTGTCCCCACCTCTCTGACGCTTAAAGCACCGGGTGGCGGGGTGGCTACCCCCGCAACCGGAACACTCATGTTTGAAGCGACAACCGGCGCCAAACTTGCACTGACCCTCATTAAATTGCCAGCACCCTCCCGGTCGTCGTTGGGTCGTGGCCGAGGGAGAGGGCGAACCCAGTCCCCCGACCCCCCCGAGAAAGGACGTCAAACCCCCCTGATGCGAGGCTGGCCGGGTCATAATGGCCAGCCACAGCCCCACGTCCATTTGATCCCAACCCAAAGTAGGCCGTAAAGCAATCCGTTGCCGGAATTGCTCATCATAGCGCCACCAGCTGAGACCCCCATAAATCCTACACGCATTCCAGATTTGATCCTGGTAACAAAACAAGGAGCAACATTTGTCAGGGGATTTCTCCCCAATGACGCTGGCCAAGATGGAGAAAGCCCGAATCCAATTCCCATAATTCTTTGGGATTTTGCGATAACGGTACTTCTCCTTTTCTTTCTCGGCATCCTTCAACTCCTTCTCAGGAGGAGGAACGTCCTCCATGGGGAGGAGCGAATAAATTTCCACGTACTCGCCCTTCCAAATACGCTCCCTTACCTCCGGTTTAAGGTGAAGGCCTAAGGGGCCCGACCAACATAAATACGCGGCCCCATGCGCCATCGGTGCAACAGGGTGTGTCAAATCAGCCGCCCCAACCATTGACGCCGACGTACTCGGTGCCGCCGATGTACTAGGCATTGACAAGGGAACCGCAGGGAGCGCCGCAGCAGTGGCCGCCGGCAGCAACAAAGGGGGCGGTAATAAGGGGGACTGTGGGACCCCCGCCGTGCCCGGTAAACCAGAAACCACCCCCGGTGAACCCCCCGTGGAACCCCACACGCTGCCCATCGTACTATCGATGCCCTGCAGGGCTGCACTACCAGAAGGCCCAGCCACCCGGCTCACTTGCTCTATCGCCCCCCGCAAGCATTGCCACAAATCCACCCAAGGCTGACTAGCAGGAGAAACGGTAGCCCCCACCCCACCCACCCCAGAAAACCCCGCCAAAGGTTGCCCCGTGGACTCACCAGTGTCTCCCTGAACCGCGCCCAGAGCCGGCGTGGAGGCCCGGGAGGCCGCTGAATCACCCGCAACCTGGGAAGCAGGATGGGGGACGTAGAGTGGCACAGCACTAGTAGCTGGAGCCTGTGAAGTAGAGACAGGTGAGTACAACGCCAGATCAGGAGGAGAGAGAAGCCCAGCCAAGGGAACCTGGTAAGTAGTCACAGGGGTAGGAGTAGGGGACGGGGTAGGGGGCAGTAAGAGACCCAGGGCCGGATCCTCATCCCCAGAAGACCCACTGCAGCTGCCCACAGCCTCCCCACTGCCCCCCGCCCGGGAGGGTAATCGCAGGGACCCCCGTTTTCGGCCCTGAGGCCTACTCACCACCCTGGCCTGCCGATCCGTGCTCCTCCTCCTGCTAGGCCCCGCATCCGGACGCGGGGGGGAAGGTAGCAGGGCTGTACCGGACCTGGTCACAGCCCTGGATGTCCTCCGTCCGTCGCGCTCCAAACCCCGAGGGGAGGGGCGCGGCCTGCGATCCCCGCTCCCACTAGCCACCGGGGACGGTCGCGTGGCTGAACTAGCAGGCCCGCCGCCGGACGCAGCGGGCCGTGCGGCCGACGGGCGAAGGACGCTCCTTCGCCCAGCTCCGCTCCTGCTCCGATGAGGCTGGATGGAGCCGGCATCCGGGCTCAGTCGGGCGGGCGGGCGGGACACCCGCCGCGCCCCGCCACGAGGACCCGCGGGAGGCGATGCCACCGCGGGCGTAGCAGCCTGCAGCGCTGCAAACTGCTGCCTCAAACGTCTGCCACCATCTGTAAGAGCCTCAGCCCTCAGGGCAGCGAGCATTGCCTCAATCTCCATGCCTGGGCCGTGAATGAAACACCAGAGCTGCAAAAAATTGCTACCAGGTGCGTTTACAGATTAAAATGGCTGCTGGGGAGAGAGGCTCCAGGGCTTTTATCAACTCCCCCTTGAAGCCCCTCCCCCAGCCCCCGTCAGTCATCTCTTGCCTCCCCCTCGCCCATACATGTCCTGTACAATTAATTTGCATAATTTCCCAGGGTTCTTATCTGGTGTAACAGTAGTGTACATTTAAAAAAAAACACTTTTTTGACTGTGAAATAATAGCAGTCAGTTTCCTTCACACGTGTGCGTTTCAGTGCCTGCTAGGGCACAGTGTCACACCAGTGCAACTCATATCTGGTGTAACAGTAGTGTACATTTAAAAATAACAACACTTTTTTGACTGTGAAATAATAGCAGTCAGTTTCCTTCACATGTGTGCGTTTCAGGGCCTGCCAGGGCCCAGTGTCACACCAGTGCAACTCATATTTGGTGTAACAGAAGTATACATTTAAAAAAAACAAAAACTTTTTTGACTGTGAAATAATAGCAGTCAGTTTCCTTCACACGTGTGCGTTTCAGAGCCTGCCAGAGCACATTGTCAGACCAGTGCAACTCATATCTGGTGTAACAGTAGTGTACATTTTAAAAAAAACAACACTTTTTTGACTGTGAAATAATAGAAGTCAGTTTCCTTCACACGTGTGCGTTTCAGGGCCTGCTAGGGCACAGTGTCACACCAGTGCAACTCATATCTGGTGTAGTAACAGTAGTGTACATTTAAAAAAAACCAACACTTTTTTGACTGTGAAATAATAGCAGTCAGTTTCCTTCACGCGTGTGCGTTTCAGGGCCTGCCAGGGCACAGTGTCACACCAGTGCAACTCATATCTGGTGTAACAGTAGTGTACATTTAAAAAAAAACTAGAAATTTGACTGTGAAATAATAGCAGTCAGTTTCCTTCACACGTGTGCGTTTCAGGGCCTGCTAGGGCACAGTGTCACAGCAGTGCAACTCATATCTGGTGTAACAGTAGTGTACATTTTAAAAAAACAACACTTTTTTGACTGTGAAATAATAGCAGTCAGTTTCCTTCACACGTGTGTGTTTCAGGGCCTGCTAGGGCACAGTGTCACACCAGTGCAACTCATATCTGGTGTACCAGTAGTGTAGATTTAAAAAAAAAAAAACTTTTTTGACTATGAAGTAATAGCAGTCAGTTTCCTTCACGTGTGTGCGTTTCAGTGCCTACCAGAGCACATTCTCACACCAGTGCAACTCATATCTGGTGTAACAGTAGTGTACATTTTAAAAAAAACAACACTTTTTTGACTGTAAAATAATAGCAGTCAGTTTCCTTCACGCGTGTGCACACCAGTGCAACTCATATCTGGTGTAACAGTAGTGTACATTTAAAAAAAACAAAGCTTTTTTGACTGTGAAATAATAGCAATCAGTTTCCTTCACGAGTGTGCGTTCCAGGGCCTGCCAGGGCACAGTGTCACACCAGTGCAACTCACATCTGGTGTAACAGTAGTGTAAATTGAAAAAAAAAAAAAACTTTTTTGACTGTGAAATAATAGCAGTCAGTTTCTTTCACGCGTGTGCACACCAGAGCAACTCATATCTGTTGTAACAGTAGTGTACATTTAAAAAAAAAAAAAACCTTTTTTGACTGTGAAATAATAGCAGTCAATTTCCTTCACACGTGTGCGTTTCAGGGCCTGCTAGGGCACAGTGTCACACCAGTGCAACTCATATCTGGTGTAACAGTAGTGTACATTTAAAAAAAAAAAAAAACTTTTTTGACTGTGAAGTAATAGCAGTCAATTTCCTTCACGCGTGCGCGTTCCAACGCCTGCCAGGGCAAAGTGTCACACCAGTGCAACTCATATCTGGTGTAACAGTAGTGTACATTTAAAAAAAAAAAAAACTTTTTTGACTGTGAAATAATAGCAGTGAGTTTCCTTCACACGTGTGCGTATCAGGGCCTGCTAGGGCACAGTGTCACACCAGTGCAACTCATATCTGGTGTAACAGTAGTGTACATTTTAAAAAAACAACACTTTTTTGACTGTGAAATAATAGAAGTCAGTTTCCTTCACACGTGTGCGTTTCAGGGCCTGCTAGGGCACAGTGTCACACCAGTGCAACTCATATCTGGTGTAGTAACAGTAGTGTACATTTAAAAAAAACCAACACTTTTTTGACTGTGAAATAATAGCAGTCAGTTTCCTTCACGCGTGTGCGTTTCAGGGCCTGCCAGGGCACAGTGTCACACCAGTGCAACTCATATCTGGTGTAACAGTAGTGTACATTTAAAAAAAAACTAGAAATTTGACTGTGAAATAATAGCAGTCAGTTTCCTTCACACGTGTGCGTTTCAGGGCCTGCTAGGGCACAGTGTCACAGCAGTGCAACTCATATCTGGTGTAACAGTAGTGTACATTTTAAAAAAACAACACTTTTTTGACTGTGAAATAATAGCAGTCAGTTTCCTTCACACGTGTGTGTTTCAGGGCCTGCTAGGGCACAGTGTCACACCAGTGCAACTCATATCTGGTGTACCAGTAGTGTAGATTTAAAAAAAAAAAAAACTTTTTTGACTATGAAGTAATAGCAGTCAGTTTCCTTCACGTGTGTGCGTTTCAGTGCCTACCAGAGCACATTCTCACACCAGTGCAACTCATATCTGGTGTAACAGTAGTGTACATTTTAAAAAAAACAACACTTTTTTGACTGTAAAATAATAGCAGTCAGTTTCCTTCACGCGTGTGCACACCAGTGCAACTCATATCTGGTGTAACAGTAGTGTACATTTAAAAAAAACAAAGCTTTTTTGACTGTGAAATAATAGCAATCAGTTTCCTTCACGAGTGTGCGTTCCAGGGCCTGCCAGGGCACAGTGTCACACCAGTGCAACTCACATCTGGTGTAACAGTAGTGTAAATTGAAAAAAAAAAAAAACTTTTTTGACTGTGAAATAATAGCAGTCAGTTTCTTTCACGCGTGTGCGTTTCAGGGCATGCCAGGGCACAGTGTCACACCAGTGCAACTCATATCTGGTGTAACAGTAGTGTACATTTAAAAAAAAAAAACTTTTTTGACTGTGAAATAATAGCGGTCAGTTTCTTTCACGCGTGTGCACACCAGAGCAACTCATATCTGTTGTAACAGTAGTGTACATTTAAAAAAAAAAAAAACCTTTTTTGACTGTGAAATAATAGCAGTCAATTTCCTTCACACGTGTGCGTTTCAGGGCCTGCTAGGGCACAGTGTCACACCAGTGCAACTCATATCTGGTGTAACAGTAGTGTACATTTAAAAAAAAAAAAAACTTTTTTGACTGTGAAGTAATAGCAGTCAATTTCCTTCACGCGTGCGCGTTCCAACGCCTGCCAGGGCAAAGTGTCACACCAGTGCAACTCATATCTGGTGTAACAGTAGTGTACATTTAAAAAAAAAAAAAACTTTTTTGACTGTGAAATAATAGCAGTGAGTTTCCTTCACACGTGTGCGTATCAGGGCCTGCTAGGGCACAGTGTCACACCAGTGCAACTCATATCTGGTGTAACAGTAGTGTACATTTTAAAAAAACAACACTTTTTTGACTGTGAAATAATAGCAGTCAGTTTCCTTCACACGTGTGCGTTTCAGGGCCTGCCAGGGCACAGTGTCACACCAGTGCAACTCATATCTGGTGTAACAGTAGTGTACATTTAAAAAAAAAAAAACTTTTTTGACTGTGAAGTAATAGCAGTCAATTTCCTTCACGCGTGCGCGTTCCAACGCCTGCCAGGGCACAGTGTCACACCAGTGCAACTCATATCTGGTGTAACAGTAGTGTACATTTAAAAAAAAAAAAAACTTTTTTGACTGTGAAATAATAGCAGTGAGTTTCCTTCACACGTGTGCGTATCAGGGCCTGCTAGGGCACAGTGTCACACCAGTGCAACTCATATCTGGTGTAACAGTAGTGTACATTTTAAAAAAACAACACTTTTTTGACTGTGAAATAATAGCAGTCAGTTTCCTTCACACGTGTGCGTTTCAGGGCCTGCTAGGGCACAGTGTCACACCAGTGCAACTCATATCTGGTGTAACTGTAGTGTACATTTAAAAAAAAACAAACACTTTTTTGACTGTGAAATAATAGCAGTCAGTTTCCTTCACACGTGTGCGTTTCAGGGCCTGCCAGGGCACAGTGTCACACCAGTGCAACTCATATCTGGTGTAACAGTAGTGTACATTTAAAAAAAAACAACTTTTTTGACTGTGAAATAATAGCAGTCAGTTTCCTTCATGCGTGTACGTTTCAGGGGCTGCCAGGGCACAGTGTCACACCAGTGCAACTCATATCTGGTGTAACAGTAGTGTACATTTAAAAAAACAACACTTTTTTGACTGTGAAATAATAGCAGTCAGTTTCCTTCACGCGTGTGCGTTTCAGGGCCTGCGAGGGCACAGTGTCACACCAGTGCAACTCATATCTGGTGTAACAGTAGTGTACATTTAAAAAAAACAACACTTTTTTGACTGTGAAATAATAGCAGTCAGTTTCCTTCACACGTGTGCGTTTCAGGGCCTGCCAGGGCACAGTGTCACACCTGTGCAACTCATATCTTGTGTAACAGTAGTGTACATTTAAAAAAAACAACACTTTTTTGACTGTGAAATAATAGCAGTCAGTTTCCTTCATGCGTGAGCGTTTTAGTGCCTGCCAGGGCATAGTGTCAGACCAGTGCAACTCATATCTGGTGTAACAGTAGGTTACATTTAAAAAAAAAAACACTTTTTGGACTGTGAAATAATATCAGTCAGTTTCCTTCACGCGTGTGCGTTCCAGGGCCTGCCAGGGCACAGTGTCACACCAGTGCAACTCATATCTGGTGTAACAGTAGTGTACATTTAAAAAAAAAAAAAACTTTTTTGACTGTGAAATAATAGCAGTCAGTTTCCTTCATGCGTGAGCGTTTTAGTGCCTGCCAGGGCATAGTGTCAGACCAGTGCAACTCATATCTGGTGTAACAGTAGGTTACATTTAAAAAAAAAAACACTTTTTGGACTGTGAAATAATATCAGTCAGTTTCCTTCACGCGTGTGCGTTCCAGGGCCTGCCAGGGCACAGTGTCACACCAGTGCAACTCATATCTGGTGTAACAGTAGTGTACATTTAAAAAAAAAAAAAACTTTTTTGACTGTGAAATAATAGCAGTCAGTTTCCTTCATGCGTGTACGTTTCAGGGGCTGCCAGGGCACAGTGTCACACCAGTGCAACTCATATCTGGTGTAACAGTAGTGTACATTTAAAAAAACAACACTTTTTTGACTGTGAAATAATAGCAGTCAGTTTCCTTCACACGTGTGCGTTTCAGGGCCTGCCAGGGCACAGTGTCACACCAGTGCAACTCATATCTTGTGTAACAGTAGTGTACATTTAAAAAAAACAACACTTTTTTGACTGTGAAATAATAGCAGTCAGTTTCCTTCATGCGTGTGCGTTTTAGGGCCTGCCAGGGCATAGTGTCACACCAGTGCAACTCATATCTGGTGTAACAGTAGTGTACATTTAAAAAAACAACACTTTTTTGACTGTGAAATAATAGCAGTCAGTTTCCTTCACGCGTGTGCGTTTCAGGGCCTGCGAGGGCACAGTGTCACACCAGTGCAACTCAAATCTGGTGTAACAGTAGTGTACATTTAAAAAAAAAAAACTTTTTTGACTGTGAAATAATAGCAGTCAGTTTCCTTCACGTGTGTGCGTTTCAGAGCCTGCCAGAGCACATTGTCAGACCAGTGCAACTCATATCTGGTGTAACAGTAGTGTACATTTAAAAAAAAAAAAAACTTTTTTGACTGTGCAATAATAGCAGTGAGTTTCCTTCACACGTGTGCGTATCAGGGCCTGCCAGGGCACAGTGTCACACCAGTGCAACTCATATCTTGTGTAACAGTAGTGTACATTTAAAAAAAACAACACTTTTTTGACTGTGAAATAATAGCAGTCAGTTTCCTTCATGCGTGTGCGTTTTAGGGCCTGCCAGGGCATAGTGTCACACCAGTGCAACTCATATCTGGTGTAACAGTAGTGTACATTTAAAAAAACAACACTTTTTTGACTGTGAAATAATAGCAGTCAGTTTCCTTCACGCGTGTGCGTTTCAGGGCCTGCGAGGGCACAGTGTCACACCAGTGCAACTCAAATCTGGTGTAACAGTAGTGTACATTTAAAAAAAAAAAACTTTTTTGACTGTGAAATAATAGCAGTCAGTTTCCTTCACGTGTGTGCGTTTCAGAGCCTGCCAGAGCACATTGTCAGACCAGTGCAACTCATATCTGGTGTAACAGTAGTGTACATTTAAAAAAAAAAAAAACTTTTTTGACTGTGCAATAATAGCAGTGAGTTTCCTTCACACGTGTGCGTATCAGGGCCTGCTAGGGCACAGTGTCACACCAGTGCAACTCATATCTGGTGTAACAGTAGTGTACATATTAAAAAAACAACACTTTTTTGACTGTGAAATAATAGCAGTCAGTTTCCTTCACACGTGTGCATTTCAGGGCCTGCTAAGGCACAGTCTCACACCAGTGCAACTCATATCTGGTGTAACAGTAGTGTACATTTAAAAAAAAAAAACACTTTTTTGACTGTGAAATAATAGCAGTCAGTTTCCTTCACACGTGTGAGTTTCAGGGCCTGCCAGAGCACATTGTCACACCAGTGCAACTCATATCTGGTGTAACAGTAGTGTACATTTAAAAAAACAAAACACTTTTTTGAATGTAAAATAATAGCAGTCAGTTTCCTTCACACGTGTGCGTTTCAGGGCGTCCTAGAGCACAGTGTCACACCATGCAACTCATATCTGGTGTAACAGTAGTGTACATTTAAAAAAAAAAAACACTTTTTTGACTGTGAAATAATAGCAGTCAATTTCCTTCACGCGTTTGCGATTCATAGCCTGCCAGAGCACATTGTCACACCAGTGCAACTCATATCTGGTGTAACAGTAGTGTACATTTAAAAAAAAAAAAACACTTTTTTGACTGTGAAATAATAGCAGTCAGTTTCCTTCACACATGTGCGTTTCAGGGCTTTCTAGGGCACAGTGTCACACCAGTGCAACTCATATCTGGCGTAACAGTAGTGTACATTTTAAAAAAAACAACACTTTTTTGACTGTGAAATAATAGCAGTCAGTTTCCTTCACACGTGTGCGTTTCAGGGCCTGCTAGGGCACAATCTCACACCAGTGCAACTCATATCTGGTGTAACAGTAGTGTACATTGAAAAAAACACAACGCTTTTTTGACTGTGAAATAATAGCAGTCAGTTTCCTTCACACGTATGCGTTTCAGGGCCTGCCAGGGCACATTGTCACACCAGTGCAACTCATATCTGGTTTAACAGTAGTTTACATTTAAAAAAAAAAAACACTTTTTTGACTGTGAAATAATAGCAGTCAGTTTCCTTCACATGTGTGTGTTTCAGAACCTGCTAGGGCAGAGTGTCACACCAGTGCAACTCATATCTGGTGTAACAGTAGTGTACATTTAAAAAAAAAAAAACTTTTTTGACTTTGAAATAATAGCAGTCAGTTTCCTTCACGCGTGTGCGTTTCAGAGCCTGCCAGAGCACATTGTCAGACCAGTGCAACTCATATCTGGTGTAACAGTAGTGTACATTTAAAAAAAAACAACACTTTTTTGACTGTGAAATAATAGCAGTCAGTTTCCTTCACGTGTGTGCGTTTCAGAGCCTGCCAGAGCACATTGTCAGACCAGTGCAACTCATATCTGGTGTAACAGTAGTGTACATTTAAAAAAAAAAAAAACTTTTTTGACTGTGAAATAATAGCAGTCAGTTTCCTTCACACGTGTGAGTTTCAGGGCCTGCCAGAGCACATTGTCACACCAGTGCAACTCATATCTGGTGTAACAGTAGTGTACATTTAAAAAAACAAAACACTTTTTTGAATGTAAAATAATAGCAGTCAGTTTCCTTCACACGTGTGCGTTTCAGGGCGTCCTAGAGCACAGTGTCACACCATGCAACTCATATCTGGTGTAACAGTAGTGTACATTTAAAAAAAAAAAACACTTTTTTGACTGTGAAATAATAGCAGTCAATTTCCTTCACGCGTTTGCGATTCATAGCCTGCCAGAGCACATTGTCACACCAGTGCAACTCATATCTGGTGTAACAGTAGTGTACATTTAAAAAAAAAAAAACACTTTTTTGACTGTGAAATAATAGCAGTCAGTTTCCTTCACACATGTGCGTTTCAGGGCTTTCTAGGGCACAGTGTCACACCAGTGCAACTCATATCTGGCGTAACAGTAGTGTACATTTTAAAAAAAACAACACTTTTTTGACTGTGAAATAATAGCAGTCAGTTTCCTTCACACGTGTGCGTTTCAGGGCCTGCTAGGGCACAATCTCACACCAGTGCAACTCATATCTGGTGTAACAGTAGTGTACATTGAAAAAAACACAACGCTTTTTTGACTGTGAAATAATAGCAGTCAGTTTCCTTCACACGTATGCGTTTCAGGGCCTGCCAGGGCACATTGTCACACCAGTGCAACTCATATCTGGTTTAACAGTAGTTTACATTTAAAAAAAAAAAACACTTTTTTGACTGTGAAATAATAGCAGTCAGTTTCCTTCACATGTGTGTGTTTCAGAACCTGCTAGGGCAGAGTGTCACACCAGTGCAACTCATATCTGGTGTAACAGTAGTGTACATTTAAAAAAAAAAAAACTTTTTTGACTTTGAAATAATAGCAGTCAGTTTCCTTCACGCGTGTGCGTTTCAGAGCCTGCCAGAGCACATTGTCAGACCAGTGCAACTCATATCTGGTGTAACAGTAGTGTACATATTAAAAAAACAACACTTTTTTGACTGTGAAATAATAGCAGTCAGTTTCCTTCACACGTGTGCATTTCAGGGCCTGCTAAGGCACAGTCTCACACCAGTGCAACTCATATCTGGTGTAACAGTAGTGTACATTTAAAAAAAAACAACACTTTTTTGACTGTGAAATAATAGCAGTCAATTTCCTTCACACGTGTGCGTTTCAGGGCCTCCTAGGGCACAGTGTCACACCAGTGCAACTCATATCTGGTCAAACAGTAGAGTACATTTAAAAAAAAAAAAAACACTTTTTTGACTGTGAAATAATAGCAGTCAGTTTCCTTCAAGCGTGTGCGTTCCAGGGCCTGCCAGGGCACAGTCTCACACCAGTGCAACACATATCTGGTGTAACAATAGTGTACATTTTTAAAAAAACAACACTTTTTGGTCTGTGAAATAATAGCAGTCAGTTTCCTTCACGCGTGTGCGTTTCAGGGCCTGCTAGGGCACAGTGTCACACCAGTGCAACTCATATCTGGTGTAACAGTAGTGTACATTTAAAAAAAAAACTAGAAATTTGACTGTGAAATAATAGCACTCAGTTTCCTTCACACGTGTGCGTTTCAGGGCCTGCTAGGGCACAGTGTCACACCAGTGCAACTCATATCTGGTGTACCAGTAGTGTAGATTTAAAAAAAAACAACACTTTTTTGACTGTAAAATAATAGCAGTCAGTTTCCTTCACGCGTGTGCACACCAGTGCAACTCATATCTGGTGTAACAGTAGTGTACATTTAAAAAAAACAAAGCTTTTTTGACTGTGAAATAATAGCAGTCAATTTCCTTCACACGTGTGCGTTTCAGGGCCTCCTAGGGCACAGTGTCACACCAGTGCAACTCACATCTGGTGTAACAGTAGTGTAAATTGAAAAAAAAAAAAAAACTTTTTTGACTGTGAAATAATAGCAGTCAGTTTCCTTCACGCGTGTGCGTTCCAGGGCATGCCAGGGCACAGTCTCACACCAGTGCAACTCATATCTGGTGTAACAGTAGTGTACATTTAAAAAAAAAAAAACACTTTTTTGACTGTGAAATAATAGCAGTCAGTTTCCTTCACGCGTGTGCGTTTCAGGGCATGCCAGGGCACAGTGTCACACCAGTGCAACTCATATCTGGTGTAACAGTAGTGTACATTTAAAAAAAAAAAACACTTTTTTGACTGTGAAATAATAGCAGTCAGTTTCCTTCACATGTGTGTGTTTCAGGGCCTGCTAGGGCACAGTGTCACACCAGTGCAACTCATATCTGGTGTAACAGTAGTGTACATTTAAAAAAAAAACAACTTTTTTGACTGTGAAATAATAGCAGTCAGTTTCCTTCACGCGTGTGCGTTTCAGAGCCTGCCAGAGCACATTGTCAGACCAGTGCAACTCATATCTGGTGTAACAGTAGTGTACATTTAAAAAAAAAAAAAACTTTTTTGACTGTGCAATAATAGCAGTGAGTTTCCTTCACACGTGTGCGTATCATGGCCTGCTAGGGCACAGTGTCACACCAGTGCAACTCATATCTGGTGTAACAGTAGTGTACATATTAAAAAAACAACACTTTTTTGACTGTGAAATAATAGCAGTCAGTTTCCTTCACACGTGTGCGTTTCAGGGCCTGCTAGGGCATAGTGTCACACCAGTGCAACTCATATCTGGTGTAACAGTAGTGTACATATTAAAAAAACAACACTTTTTTGACTGTGAAATAATAGCAGTCAGTTTCCTTCACACGTGTGCATTTCAGGGCCTGCTAAGGCACAGTCTCACACCAGTGCAACTCATATCTGGAGTAACAGTAGTGTACATTTAAAAAAAAAAAACACTTTTTTGACTGTGAAATAATAGCAGTCAGTTTCCTTCACACGTGTGAGTTTCAGGGCCTGCCAGAGCACATTGTCACACCAGTGCAACTCATATCTGGTGTAACAGTAGTGTACATTTAAAAAATCAAAACACTTTTTTGAATGTAAAATAATAGCAGTCAGTTTCCTTCACACGTGTGCGTTTCAGGGCGTCCTAGAGCACAGTGTCACACCATGCAACTCATATCTGGTGTAACAGTAGTGTACATTTAAAAAAAAAAAACACTTTTTTGACTGTGAAATAATAGCAGTCAATTTCCTTCACGCGTTTGCGATTCATAGCCTGCCAGAGCACATTGTCACACCAGTGCAACTCATATCTGGTGTAACAGTAGTGTACATTTAAAAAAAAAAAAACACTTTTTTGACTGTGAAATAATAGCAGTCAGTTTCCTTCACACATGTGCGTTTCAGGGCTTTCTAGGGCACAGTGTCACACCAGTGCAACTCATATCTGGCGTAACAGTAGTGTACATTTTAAAAAAAACAACACTTTTTTGACTGTGAAATAATAGCAGTCAGTTTCCTTCACACGTGTGCGTTTCAGGGCCTGCTAGGGCACAATCTCACACCAGTGCAACTCATATCTGGTGTAACAGTAGTGTACATTGAAAAAAAACCAACGCTTTTTTGACTGTGAAATAATAGCAGTCAGTTTCCTTCACACGTATGCGTTTCAGGGCCTGCCAGGGCACATTGTCACACCAGTGCAACTCATATCTGGTTTAACAGTAGTTTACATTTAAAAAAAAAAAACACTTTTTTGACTGTGAAATAATAGCAGTCAGTTTCCTTCACATGTGTGTGTTTCAGAACCTGCTAGGGCACAGTGTCACACCAGTGCAACTCATATCTGGTGTAACAGTAGTGTACATTTAAAAAAAAAAAAACTTTTTTGACTTTGAAATAATAGCAGTCAGTTTCCTTCACGCGTGTGCGTTTCAGAGCCTGCCAGAGCACATTGTCAGACCAGTGCAACTCATATCTGGTGTAACAGTAGTGTACATATTAAAAAAACAACACTTTTTTGACTGTGAAATAATAGCAGTCAGTTTCCTTCACACGTTTGCATTTCAGGGCCTGCTAAGGCACAGTCTCACACCAGTGCAACTCATATCTGGTGTAACAGTAGTGTACATTTAAAAAAAAACAACACTTTTTTGACTGTGAAATAATAGCAGTCAATTTCCTTCACACGTGTGCGTTTCAGGGCCTCCTAGGGCACAGTATCACACCAGTGCAACTCATATCTGGCGTAACAGTAGTGTACATTTAAAAAAACAAAACACTTTTTTGAATGTAAAATAATAGCAGTCAGTTTCCTTCACACGTGTGCGTTTCAGGGCGTCCTAGAGCACAGTGTCACACCATGCAACTCATATCTGGTGTAACAGTAGTGTACATTTAAAAAAAAAAAACACTTTTTTGACTGTGAAATAATAGCAGTCAATTTCCTTCACGCGTTTGCGATTCATAGCCTGCCAGAGCACATTGTCACACCAGTGCAACTCATATCTGGTGTAACAGTAGTGTACATTTAAAAAAAAAAAAACACTTTTTTGACTGTGAAATAATAGCAGTCAGTTTCCTTCACACATGTGCGTTTCAGGGCTTTCTAGGGCACAGTGTCACACCAGTGCAACTCATATCTGGCGTAACAGTAGTGTACATTTTAAAAAAAACAACACTTTTTTGACTGTGAAATAATAGCAGTCAGTTTCCTTCACACGTGTGCGTTTCAGGGCCTGCTAGGGCACAATCTCACACCAGTGCAACTCATATCTGGTGTAACAGTAGTGTACATTGAAAAAAAAACAACGCTTTTTTGACTGTGAAATAATAGCAGTCAGTTTCCTTCACACGTATGCGTTTCAGGGCCTGCCAGGGCACATTGTCACACCAGTGCAACTCATATCTGGTTTAACAGTAGTTTACATTTAAAAAAAAACAACACTTTTTTGACTGTGAAATAATAGCAGTCAGTTTCCTTCACATGTGTGTGTTTCAGAACCTGCTAGGGCACAGTGTCACACCAGTGCAACTCATATCTGGTGTAACAGTAGTGTACATTTAAAAAAAAAAAAACTTTTTTGACTTTGAAATAATAGCAGTCAGTTTCCTTCACGCGTGTGCGTTTCAGAGCCTGCCAGAGCACATTGTCAGACCAGTGCAACTCATATCTGGTGTAACAGTAGTGTACATATTAAAAAAACAACACTTTTTTGACTGTGAAATAATAGCAGTCAGTTTCCTTCACACGTGTGCATTTCAGGGCCTGCTAAGGCACAGTCTCACACCAGTGCAACTCATATCTGGTGTAACAGTAGTGTACATTTAAAAAAAAACAACACTTTTTTGACTGTGAAATAATAGCAGTCAATTTCCTTCACACGTGTGCGTTTCAGGGCCTCCTAGGGCACATTGTCACACCAGTGCAACTCATATCTGGTCAAACAGTAGAGTACATTTAAAAAAAAAAAAAACACTTTTTTGACTGTGAAATAATAGCAGTCAGTTTCCTTCAAGCGTGTGCGTTCCAGGGCCTGCCAGGGCACAGTCTCACACCAGTGCAACACATATCTGGTGTAACAATAGTGTACATTTTTAAAAAAACAACACTTTTTGGTCTGTGAAATAATAGCAGTCAGTTTCCTTCACGCGTGTGCGTTCCAGGGCCTGCCAGGGCACAGTATCACACCAGTGCAACTCATATCTGGCGTAACAGTAGTGTACATTTAAAAAAAACAAAACACTTTTTTGAATGTAAAATAATAGCAGTCAGTTTCCTTCACACGTGTGCGTTTCAGGGCGTCCTAGAGCACAGTGTCACACCATGCAACTCATATCTGGTGTAACAGTAGTGTACATTTAAAAAAAAAAAACACTTTTTTGACTGTGAAATAATAGCAGTCAATTTCCTTCACGCGTTTGCGATTCATAGCCTGCCAGAGCACATTGTCACACCAGTGCAACTCATATCTGGTGTAACAGTAGTGTACATTTAAAAAAAAAAAAACTTTTTTGACTTTGAAATAATAGCAGTCAGTTTCCTTCACGCGTGTGCGTTTCAGAGCCTGCCAGAGCACATTGTCAGACCAGTGCAACTCATATCTGGTGTAACAGTAGTGTACATATTAAAAAAAAAACACTTTTTTGACTGTGAAATAATAGCAGTCAGTTTCCTTCACACGTGTGCATTTCAGGGCCTGCTAAGGCACAGTCTCACACCAGTGCAACTCATATCTGGTGTAACAGTAGTGTACATTTAAAAAAAAACAACACTTTTTTGACTGTGAAATAATAGCAGTCAATTTCCTTCACACGTGTGCGTTTCATGGCCTCCTAGGGCACAGTGTCACACCAGTGCAACTCATATCTGGTCAAACAGTAGAGTACATTTAAAAAAAAAAAAAACACTTTTTTGACTGTGAAATAATAGCAGTCAGTTTCCTTCAAGCGTGTGCGTTCCAGGGCCTGCCAGGGCACAGTCTCACACCAGTGCAACACATATCTGGTGTAACAATAGTGTACATTTTTAAAAAAACAACACTTTTTGGTCTGTGAAATAATAGCAGTCAGTTTCCTTCACGCGTGTGCGTTTCAGGGCCTGCTAGGGCACAGTGTCACACCAGTGCAACTCATATCTGGTGTAACAGTAGTGTACATTTAAAAAAAAAACTAGAAATTTGACTGTGAAATAATAGCACTCAGTTTCCTTCACACGTGTGCGTTTCAGGGCCTGCTAGGGCACAGTGTCACACCAGTGCAACTCATATCTGGTGTACCAGTAGTGTAGATTTAAAAAAAAACAACACTTTTTTGACTGTAAAATAATAGCAGTCAGTTTCCTTCACGCGTGTGCACACCAGTGCAACTCATATCTGGTGTAACAGTAGTGTACATTTAAAAAAAACAAAGCTTTTTTGACTGTGAAATAATAGCAGTCAGTTTCCTTCACGCGTGTGCGTTTCAGGGCATGCCAGGGCACAGTGTCACACCAGTGCAACTCATATCTGGTGTAACAGTAGTGTACATTTAAAAAAAAAAAACACTTTTTTGACTGTGAAATAATAGCAGTCAGTTTCCTTCACATGTGTGTGTTTCAGGGCCTGCTAGGGCACAGTGTCACACCAGTGCAACTCATATCTGGTGTAACAGTAGTGTACATTTAAAAAAAAAAAAACTTTTTTGACTGTGAAATAATAGCAGTCAGTTTCCTTCACGCGTGTGCGTTTCAGAGCCTGCCAGAGCACATTGTCAGACCAGTGCAACTCATATCTGGTGTAACAGTAGTGTACATTTAAAAAAAAAAAAAACTTTTTTGACTGTGCAATAATAGCAGTGAGTTTCCTTCACACGTGTGCGTATCATGGCCTGCTAGGGCACAGTGTCACACCAGTGCAACTCATATCTGGTGTAACAGTAGTGTACATATTAAAAAAACAACACTTTTTTGACTGTGAAATAATAGCAGTCAGTTTCCTTCACACGTGTGCGTTTCAGGGCCTGCTAGGGCATAGTGTCACACCAGTGCAACTCATATCTGGTGTAACAGTAGTGTACATATTAAAAAAACAACACTTTTTTGACTGTGAAATAATAGCAGTCAGTTTCCTTCACACGTGTGCATTTCAGGGCCTGCTAAGGCACAGTCTCACACCAGTGCAACTCATATCTGGTGTAACAGTAGTGTACATTTAAAAAAAAAAAACACTTTTTTGACTGTGAAATAATAGCAGTCAGTTTCCTTCACACGTGTGAGTTTCAGGGCCTGCCAGAGCACATTGTCACACCAGTGCAACTCATATCTGGTGTAACAGTAGTGTACATTTAAAAAATCAAAACACTTTTTTGAATGTAAAATAATAGCAGTCAGTTTCCTTCACACGTGTGCGTTTCAGGGCGTCCTAGAGCACAGTGTCACACCATGCAACTCATATCTGGTGTAACAGTAGTGTACATTTAAAAAAAAAAAACACTTTTTTGACTGTGAAATAATAGCAGTCAATTTCATAGCTTGCGATTCATAGCCTGCCAGAGCACATTGTCACACCAGTGCAACTCATATCTGGTGTAACAGTAGTGTACATTTAAAAAAAAAAAAACACTTTTTTGACTGTGAAATAATAGCAGTCAGTTTCCTTCACACATGTGCGTTTCAGGGCTTTCTAGGGCACAGTGTCACACCAGTGCAACTCATATCTGGCGTAACAGTAGTGTACATTTTAAAAAAAACAACACTTTTTTGACTGTGAAATAATAGAAGTCAGTTTCCTTCACACGTGTGCGTTTCAGGGCCTGCTAGGGCACAATCTCACACCAGTGCAACTCATATCTGGTGTAACAGTAGTGTACATTGAAAAAAAAACAACGCTTTTTTGACTGTGAAATAATAGCAGTCAGTTTCCTTCACACGTATGCGTTTCAGGGCCTGCCAGGGCACATTGTCACACCAGTGCAACTCATATCTGGTTTAACAGTAGTTTACATTTAAAAAAAAAAAACACTTTTTTGACTGTGAAATAATAGCAGTCAGTTTCCTTCACATGTGTGTGTTTCAGAACCTGCTAGGGCACAGTGTCACACCAGTGCAACTCATATCTGGTGTAACAGTAGTGTACATTTAAAAAAAAAAAAACTTTTTTGACTTTGAAATAATAGCAGTCAGTTTCCTTCACGCGTGTGCGTTTCAGAGCCTGCCAGAGCACATTGTCAGACCAGTGCAACTCATATCTGGTGTAACAGTAGTGTACATATTAAAAATACAACACTTTTTTGACTGTGAAATAATAGCAGTCAGTTTCCTTCACACGTGTGCATTTCAGGGCCTGCTAAGGCACAGTCTCACACCAGTGCAACTCATATCTGGTGTAACAGTAGTGTACATTTAAAAAAAAACAACACTTTTTTGACTGTGAAATAATAGCAGTCAATTTCCTTCACACGTGTGCGTTTCAGGGCCTCCTAGGGCACAGTGTCACACCAGTGCAACTCATATCTGGTCAAACAGTAGAGTACATTTAAAAAAAAAAAAAACACTTTTTTGACTGTGAAATAATAGCAGTCAGTTTCCTTCAAGCGTGTGCGTTCCAGGGCCTGCCAGGGCACAGTCTCACACCAGTGCAACACATATCTGGTGTAACAATAGTGTACATTTTTAAAAAAACAACACTTTTTGGTCTGTGAAATAATAGCAGTCAGTTTCCTTCACGCGTGTGCGTTCCAGGGCCTGCAGGGACAGTATCACACCAGTGCAACTCATATCTGGCGTAACAGTAGTGTACATTTAAAAAAACAAAACACTTTTTTGAATGTAAAATAATAGCAGTCAGTTTCCTTCACACGTGTGCGTTTCAGGGCGTCCTAGAGCACAGTGTCACACCATGCAACTCATATCTGGTGTAACAGTAGTGTACATTTAAAAAAAAAAAACACTTTTTTGACTGTGAAATAATAGCAGTCAATTTCCTTCACGCGTTTGCGATTCATAGCCTGCCAGAGCACATTGTCACACCAGTGCAACTCATATCTGGTGTAACAGTAGTGTACATTTAAAAAAAAAAAAACACTTTTTTGACTGTGAAATAATAGCAGTCAGTTTCCTTCACACATGTGCGTTTCAGGGCTTTCTAGGGCACAGTGTCACACCAGTGCAACTCATATCTGGCGTAACAGTAGTGTACATTTTAAAAAAAACAACACTTTTTTGACTGTGAAATAATAGCAGTCAGTTTCCTTCACACGTGTGCGTTTCAGGGCCTGCTAGGGCACAATCTCACACCAGTGCAACTCATATCTGGTGTAACAGTAGTGTACATTGAAAAAAAAACAACGCTTTTTTGACTGTGAAATAATAGCAGTCAGTTTCCTTCACACGTATGCGTTTCAGGGCCTGCCAGGGCACATTGTCACACCAGTGCAACTCATATCTGGTTTAACAGTAGTTTACATTTAAAAAAAAAAAACACTTTTTTGACTGTGAAATAATAGCAGTCAGTTTCCTTCACATGTGTGTGTTTCAGAACCTGCTAGGGCACAGTGTCACACCAGTGCAACTCATATCTGGTGTAACAGTAGTGTACATTTAAAAAAAAAAAAACTTTTTTGACTTTGAAATAATAGCAGTCAGTTTCCTTCACGCGTGTGCGTTTCAGAGCCTGCCAGAGCACATTGTCAGACCAGTGCAACTCATATCTGGTGTAACAGTAGTGTACATATTAAAAAAACAACACTTTTTTGACTGTGAAATAATAGCAGTCAGTTTCCTTCACACGTGTGCATTTCAGGGCCTGCTAAGGCACAGTCTCACACCAGTGCAACTCATATCTGGTGTAACAGTAGTGTACATTTAAAAAAAAACAACACTTTTTTGACTGTGAAATAATAGCAGTCAATTTCCTTCACACGTGTGCGTTTCAGGGCCTCCTAGGGCACATTGTCACACCAGTGCAACTCATATCTGGTCAAACAGTAGAGTACATTTAAAAAAAAAAAAAACACTTTTTTGACTGTGAAATAATAGCAGTCAGTTTCCTTCAAGCGTGTGCGTTCCAGGGCCTGCCAGGGCACAGTCTCACACCAGTGCAACACATATCTGGTGTAACAATAGTGTACATTTTTAAAAAAACAACACTTTTTGGTCTGTGAAATAATAGCAGTCAGTTTCCTTCACGCGTGTGCGTTCCAGGGCCTGCCAGGGCACAGTATCACACCAGTGCAACTCATATCTGGTGTAACAGTAGTGTACATTTAAAAAAAAACACTTTTTTGACTGTGAAATAATAGCAGTCAGTTTCCTTCACACGTGTGCGTTTCAGTGCCTGCTAGGGCACAGTGTCACACCAGTGCAACTCATATCTGGTGTAACAGTAGTGTACATTTAAAAATAACAACACTTTTTTGACTGTGAAATAATAGCAGTCAGTTTCCTTCACATGTGTGCGTTTCAGGGCCTGCCAGGGCCCAGTGTCACACCAGTGCAACTCATATTTGGTGTAACAGAAGTATACATTTAAAAAAAACAAAAACTTTTTTGACTGTGAAATAATAGCAGTCAGTTTCCTTCACACGTGTGCGTTTCAGAGCCTGCCAGAGCACATTGTCAGACCAGTGCAACTCATATCTGGTGTAACAGTAGTGTACATTTTAAAAAAAACAACACTTTTTTGACTGTGAAATAATAGAAGTCAGTTTCCTTCACACGTGTGCGTTTCAGGGCCTGCTAGGGCACAGTGTCACACCAGTGCAACTCATATCTGGTGTAGTAACAGTAGTGTACATTTAAAAAAAACCAACACTTTTTTGACTGTGAAATAATAGCAGTCAGTTTCCTTCACGCGTGTGCGTTTCAGGGCCTGCCAGGGCACAGTGTCACACCAGTGCAACTCATATCTGGTGTAACAGTAGTGTACATTTAAAAAAAAACTAGAAATTTGACTGTGAAATAATAGCAGTCAGTTTCCTTCACACGTGTGCGTTTCAGGGCCTGCTAGGGCACAGTGTCACAGCAGTGCAACTCATATCTGGTGTAACAGTAGTGTACATTTTAAAAAAACAACACTTTTTTGACTGTGAAATAATAGCAGTCAGTTTCCTTCACACGTGTGTGTTTCAGGGCCTGCTAGGGCACAGTGTCACACCAGTGCAACTCATATCTGGTGTACCAGTAGTGTAGATTTAAAAAAAAAAAAACTTTTTTGACTATGAAGTAATAGCAGTCAGTTTCCTTCACGTGTGTGCGTTTCAGTGCCTACCAGAGCACATTCTCACACCAGTGCAACTCATATCTGGTGTAACAGTAGTGTACATTTTAAAAAAAACAACACTTTTTTGACTGTAAAATAATAGCAGTCAGTTTCCTTCACGCGTGTGCACACCAGTGCAACTCATATCTGGTGTAACAGTAGTGTACATTTAAAAAAAACAAAGCTTTTTTGACTGTGAAATAATAGCAATCAGTTTCCTTCACGAGTGTGCGTTCCAGGGCCTGCCAGGGCACAGTGTCACACCAGTGCAACTCACATCTGGTGTAACAGTAGTGTAAATTGAAAAAAAAAAAAAACTTTTTTGACTGTGAAATAATAGCAGTCAGTTTCCTTCACGCGTGTGCGTTTCAGGGCATGCCAGGGCACAGTGTCACACCAGTGCAACTCATATCTGGTGTAACAGTAGTGTACATTTAAAAAAAAAAAACTTTTTTGACTGTGAAATAATAGCGGTCAGTTTCTTTCACGCGTGTGCACACCAGAGCAACTCATATCTGTTGTAACAGTAGTGTACATTTAAAAAAAAAAAAAACCTTTTTTGACTGTGAAATAATAGCAGTCAATTTCCTTCACACGTGTGCGTTTCAGGGCCTGCTAGGGCACAGTGTCACACCAGTGCAACTCATATCTGGTGTAACAGTAGTGTACATTTAAAAAAAAACAAAAACTTTTTTGACTGTGAAGTAATAGCAGTCAATTTCCTTCACGCGTGCGCGTTCCAACGCCTGCCAGGGCAAAGTGTCACACCAGTGCAACTCATATCTGGTGTAACAGTAGTGTACATTTAAAAAAAAAAAAAACTTTTTTGACTGTGAAATAATAGCAGTGAGTTTCCTTCACACGTGTGCGTATCAGGGCCTGCTAGGGCACAGTGTCACACCAGTGCAACTCATATCTGGTGTAACAGTAGTGTACATTTTAAAAAAACAACACTTTTTTGACTGTGAAATAATAGCAGTCAGTTTCCTTCACACGTGTGCGTTTCAGGGCCTGCCAGGGCACAGTGTCACACCAGTGCAACTCATATCTGGTGTAACAGTAGTGTACATTTAAAAAAAAAAAAACTTTTTTGACTGTGAAGTAATAGCAGTCAATTTCCTTCACGCGTGCGCGTTCCAACGCCTGCCAGGGCACAGTGTCACACCAGTGCAACTCATATCTGGTGTAACAGTAGTGTACATTTAAAAAAAAAAAAAACTTTTTTGACTGTGAAATAATAGCAGTGAGTTTCCTTCACACGTGTGCGTATCAGGGCCTGCTAGGGCACAGTGTCACACCAGTGCAACTCATATCTGGTGTAACAGTAGTGTACATTTTAAAAAAACAACACTTTTTTGACTGTGAAATAATAGCAGTCAGTTTCCTTCACACGTGTGCGTTTCAGGGCCTGCTAGGGCACAGTGTCACACCAGTGCAACTCATATCTGGTGTAACTGTAGTGTACATTTAAAAAAAAAAAAACACTTTTTTGACTGTGAAATAATAGCAGTCAGTTTCCTTCACACGTGTGCGTTTCAGGGCCTGCCAGGGCACAGTGTCACACCAGTGCAACTCATATCTGGTGTAACAGTAGTGTACATTTAAAAAAACAACACTTTTTTGACTGTGAAATAATAGCAGTCAGTTTCCTTCACGCGTGTGCGTTTCAGGGCCTGCGAGGGCACAGTGTCACACCAGTGCAACTCATATCTGGTGTAACAGTAGTGTACATTTAAAAAAAACAACACTTTTTTGACTGTGAAATAATAGCAGTCAGTTTCCTTCACACGTGTGCGTTTCAGGGCCTGCCAGGGCACAGTGTCACACCTGTGCAACTCATATCTTGTGTAACAGTAGTGTACATTTAAAAAAAACAACACTTTTTTGACTGTGAAATAATAGCAGTCAGTTTCCTTCATGCGTGAGCGTTTTAGTGCCTGCCAGGGCATAGTGTCAGACCAGTGCAACTCATATCTGGTGTAACAGTAGGTTACATTTAAAAAAAAAAACACTTTTTGGACTGTGAAATAATATCAGTCAGTTTCCTTCACGCGTGTGCGTTCCAGGGCCTGCCAGGGCACAGTGTCACACCAGTGCAACTCATATCTGGTGTAACAGTAGTGTACATTTAAAAAAAAAAAAAACTTTTTTGACTGTGAAATAATAGCAGTCAGTTTCCTTCATGCGTGAGCGTTTTAGTGCCTGCCAGGGCATAGTGTCAGACCAGTGCAACTCATATCTGGTGTAACAGTAGGTTACATTTAAAAAAAAAAACACTTTTTGGACTGTGAAATAATATCAGTCAGTTTCCTTCACGCGTGTGCGTTCCAGGGCCTGCCAGGGCACAGTGTCACACCAGTGCAACTCATGTATGTATGCAGAGGGGATAGATGCCCGATTCCTGAGACATACCATAACCCCACAATCCCCCATAACCATACCAGCCCATGTTCCCCCCAATAATGGACACGAGACTTGTGATGGTACAACAAGGCCACAGCACTTCTTTATTAAACACATATCAGGCTGTATAAACCACCACCATCCTTTAATACTTATATGTATAAAACAGAATACAGCCTGACAAATTGACTAAGCCCTTGCCAGTAAAACCATTTTCCACTTCCACCCATATATTTATATATGGCCACCTTTTTCCAACCAAATCCAGAATCCAGAAGCTCGCCTCCCCTCCTCGTCCCTTGAGATGCCATAACTCCATCTGGCCCATCTCTCCCACAATGCTTACCACTAGCCGACTCACTTAGCTCAGTGGGCACGTCAACTACAAACAACTTCCATGTTGCTTTTAAGGTTAAGGGGAGGACCCGAGCACCATTCTCCTTGTAATAACTCCAACTCCATTTTCCAAAACATATCCCCTACTGGCAAGGACAGCCAACCCCCGCCTGCTGCGACAAAAGAAAGTTAGTACATAGAAAACACATAAACATAGGGAGGGAGGGTGGGAAATTGCTACCAGGTGCGTTTACAGATTAAAATGGCTGCTGGGGAGAGAGGCTCCAGGGCTTTTAACAACTCCCCCCTTGAAGCCCCTCCCCCAGCCCCCGTCAGTCATCTCTTGCCTCCCCCTCGCCCATACATGTCCTGTACAATTAATTTGCATAATTTCCCAGGGTTCTTATCTGGTGTAACAGTAGTGTACATTTAAAAAAAAAAAAAACTTTTTTGACTGTGAAATAATAGCAGTCAGTTTCCTTCATGCGTGTACGTTTCAGGGGCTGCCAGGGCACAGTGTCACAACAGTGCAACTCATATCTGGTGTAACAGTAGTGTACATTTAAAAAAAACAACACTTTTTTGACTGTGAAATAATAGCAGTCAGTTTCCTTCACACGTGTGCGTTTCAGGGCCTGCCAGGGCCCAGTGTCACACCAGTGCAACTCATATCTGGTGTAACAGTAGTGTACATTTAAAAAAAACCAACACTTTTTTGACTGTGAAATAATAGCAGTCAGTTTCCTTCACGCGTGTGCGTTTCAGGGCCTGCCAGGGCACAGTGTCACACCAGTGCAACTCATAACTGGTGTAACAGTAGTGTACATTTAAAAAAAAACTAGAAATTTGACTGTGAAATAATAGCAGTCAGTTTCCTTCACACGTGTGCGTTTCAGGGCCTGCTAGGGCACAGTGTCACAGCAGTGCAACTCATATCTGGTGTAACAGTAGTGTACATTTAAAAAAAACAACACTTTTTTGACTGTGAAATAATAGCAGTCAGTTTCCTTCACACGTGTGCGTTTCAGGGCCTGCTAGGGCACAGTGTCACACCAGTGCAACTCATATCTTGTGTACCAGTAGTGTAGATTTAAAGAAAAAAAAACTTTTTTGACTGTGAAGTAATAGCAGTCAGTTTCCTTCACGTGTGTGCGTTTCAGAGCCTGCCAGAGCACATTCTCACACCAGTGCAACTCATATCTGGTGTAACAGTAGTGTACATTTTAAAAAAAACAACACTTTTTTGACTGTAAAATAATAGCAGTCAGTTTCCTTCACGCGTGTGAACACCAGTGCAACTCATATCTGGTGTAACAGTATTGTACATTTAAAAAAAACAAAGCTTTTTTGACTGTGAAATAATAGCAGTCAGTTTCCTTCACGAGTGTGCGTTCCAGGGCCTGCCAGGGCACAGTGTCACACCAGTGCAACTCACATCTGGTGTAACAGTAGTGTAAATTGAAAAAAAAAAAAAACTTTTTTGACTGTGAAATAATAGCAGTCAGTTTACTTCACGCGTGTGCGTTCCGGGGCATGCCAGGGCACAGTCTCACACCAGTGCAACTCATATCTGGTGTAACAGTAGTGTACATTTAAAAAAAAAAAAACACTTTTTTGACTGTGAAATAATAGCAGTCAGTTTCCTTCACGCGTGTGCGTTTCAGGGCATGCCAGGGCACAGTGTCACACCAGTGCAACTCATATCTGGTGTAACAGTAGTGTACATTTAAAAATAACAACACTATTTTGACTGTGAAATAATAGCAGATAATAGCAGTCAGTTTCCTTCACATGTGTGCGTTTCAGGGCCTGCCAGGGCCCAGTGTCACACCAGTGCAACTCATATTTGGTGTAACAGAAGTATACATTTAAAAAAAAAAAAAACTTTTTTGACTGTGAAATAATAGCAGTCAGTTTCCTTCACACGTGTGCGTTTCAGAGCCTGCCAGAGCACATTGTCAGACCAGTGCAACTCATATCTGGTGTAACAGTAGTGTACATTTTAAAAAAAACAACACTTTTTTGACTGTGAAATAATAGAAGTCAGTTTCCTTCACACGTGTGCGTTTCAGGGCCTGCTAGGGCACAGTGTCACACCAGTGCAACTCATATCTGGTGTAACAGTAGTGTACATTTAAAAAAAACCAACACTTTTTTGACTGTGAAATAATAGCAGTCAGTTTCCTTCACGCGTGTGCGTTTCAGGGCCTGCCAGGGCACAGTGTCACACCAGTGCAACTCATAACTGGTGTAACAGTAGTGTACATTTAAAAAAAAACTAGAAATTTGACTGTGAAATAATAGCAGTCAGTTTCCTTCACACGTGTGCGTTTCAGGGCCTGCTAGGGCACAGTGTCACAGCAGTGCAACTCATATCTGGTGTAACAGTAGTGTACATTTAAAAAAAACAACACTTTTTTGACTGTGAAATAATAGCAGTCAGTTTCCTTCACACGTGTGCGTTTCAGGGCCTGCTAGGGCACAGTGTCACACCAGTGCAACTCATATCTTGTGTACCAGTAGTGTAGATTTAAAGAAAAAAAAACTTTTTTGACTGTGAAGTAATAGCAGTCAGTTTCCTTCACGTGTGTGCGTTTCAGAGCCTGCCAGAGCACATTCTCACATAAGTGCAACTCATATCTGGTGTAACAGTAGTGTACATTTTAAAAAAAACAACACTTTTTTGACTGTAAAATAATAGCAGTCAGTTTCCTTCACGCGTGTGCACACCAGTACAACTCATATCTGGTGTAACAGTAGTGTACATTTAAAAAAAACAAAGCTTTTTTGACTGTGAAATAATAGCAGTCAGTTTCCTTCACGAGTGTGCGTTCCAGGGCCTGCCAGGGCACAGTGTCACACCAGTGCAACTCACATCTGGTGTAACAGTAGTGTAAATTGAAAAAAAAAAAAAAACTTTTTTGACTGTGAAATAATAGCAGTCAGTTTCCTTCACGCGTGTGCGTTCCGGGGCATGCCAGGGCACAGTCTCACACCAGTGCAACTCATATCTGGTGTAACAGTAGTGTAAATTTAAAAAAAAAAAAACACTTTTTTGACTGTGAAATAATAGCAGTCAGTTTCCTTCACGCGTGTGCGTTTCAGGGCATGCCAGGGCACAGTGTCACACCAGTGCAACTCATATCTGGTGTAACAGTAGTGTACATTTAAAAAAAAAAAAAAACTTTTTTGACTGTGAAATAATAGCAGTCAGTTTCCTTCACGCGTGTGCGTTCCGGGGCATGCCAGGGCACAGTGTCACACCAGTGCAACTCATATCTGGTGTAACAGTAGTGTACATTTAAAAAAAAAAAACTTTTTTGACTGTGAAATAATAGCAGTCAGTTTCTTTCACGCGTGTGCACACCAGTGCAACTCATATCTGGTGTAACAGTAGTGTACATTTAAAAAAAAAAAAACACTTTTTTGACTGTGAAATAATAGCAGTCAGTTTCCTTCACACGTGAGCGTTTCAGGGCCTGCTAGGGCACAGTGTCACACCAGTGCAACTCATATCTGGTGTAACAGTAGTGTACATTTAAAAAAAAAAAAAACTTTTTTGACTGTGAAATAATAGCAGTGAGTTTCCTTCACACGTGTGCGTATCAGGGCCTGCTAGGGCACAGTGTCACACCAGTGCAACTCATATCTGGTGTAACAGTAGTGTACATTTTAAAAAAACAACACTTTTTTGACTGTGAAATAATAGCAGTCAGTTTCCTTCACACGTGTGCGTTTCAGGGCCTGCTAGGGCACAGTGTCACACCAGTGCAACTCATATCTGGTGTAACAGTAGTGTACATTTAAAAAAAAAAAAAACTTTTTTGACTGTGAAATAATAGCAGTGAGTTTCCTTCACACGTGTGCGTATCAGGGCCTGCTAGGGCACAGTGTCACACCAGTGCAACTCATATCTGGTGTAACAGTAGTGTACATTTAAAAAAAAACTAGAAATTTGACTGTGAAATAATAGCAGTCAGTTTCCTTCACACGTGTGCGTTTCAGGGCCTGCTAGGGCACAGTGTCACAGCAGTGCAACTCATATCTGGTGTAACAGTAGTGTACATTTAAAAAAAACAACACTTTTTTGACTGTGAAATAATAGCAGTCAGTTTCCTTCACACGTGTGCGTTTCAGGGCCTGCTAGGGCACAGTGTCACACCAGTGCAACTCATATCTTGTGTACCAGTAGTGTAGATTTAAAGAAAAAAAAACTTTTTTGACTGTGAAGTAATAGCAGTCAGTTTCCTTCACGTGTGTGCGTTTCAGAGCCTGCCAGAGCACATTCTCACACCAGTGCAACTCATATCTGGTGTAACAGTAGTGTACATTTTAAAAAAAACAACACTTTTTTGACTGTAAAATAATAGCAGTCAGTTTCCTTCACGCGTGTGCACACCAGTACAACTCATATCTGGTGTAACAGTAGTGTACATTTAAAAAAAACAAAGCTTTTTTGACTGTGAAATAATAGCAGTCAGTTTCCTTCACGAGTGTGCGTTCCAGGGCCTGCCAGGGCACAGTGTCACACCAGTGCAACTCACATCTGGTGTAACAGTAGTGTAAATTGAAAAAAAAAAAAAAACTTTTTTGACTGTGAAATAATAGCAGTCAGTTTCCTTCACGCGTGTGCGTTCCGGGGCATGCCAGGGCACAGTCTCACACCAGTGCAACTCATATCTGGTGTAACAGTAGTGTAAATTAAAAAAAAAAAAAACACTTTTTTGACTGTGAAATAATAGCAGTCAGTTTCCTTCACGCGTGTGCGTTTCAGGGCATGCCAGGGCACAGTGTCACACCAGTGCAACTCATATCTGGTGTAACAGTAGTGTACATTTAAAAAAAAAAAAAAACTTTTTTGACTGTGAAATAATAGCAGTCAGTTTCCTTCACGCGTGTGCGTTCCGGGGCATGCCAGGGCACAGTCTCACACCAGTGCAACTCATATCTGGTGTAACAGTAGTGTACATTTAAAAAAAAAAAACACTTTTTTGACTGTGAAATAATAGCAGTCAGTTTCCTTCACGCGTGTGCGTTTCAGGGCATTCCAGGGCACAGTGTCACACCAGTGCAACTCATATCTGGTGTAACAGTAGTGTACATTTAAAAAAAAAAAACTTTTTTGACTGTGAAATAATAGCAGTCAGTTTCTTTCACGCGTGTGCACACCAGTGCAACTCATATCTGGTGTAACAGTAGTGTACATTTAAAAAAAAAAAAACACTTTTTTGACTGTGAAATAATAGCAGTCAGTTTCCTTCACACGTGAGCGTTTCAGGGCCTGCTAGGGCACAGTGTCACACCAGTGCAACTCATATCTGGTGTAACAGTAGTGTACATTTAAAAAAAAAAAAACTTTTTTGACTGTGAAATAATAGCAGTGAGTTTCCTTCACACGTGTGCGTATCAGGGCCTGCTAGGGCACAGTGTCACACCAGTGCAACTCATATCTGGTGTAACAGTAGTGTACATTTTAAAAAAACAACACTTTTTTGACTGTGAAATAATAGCAGTCAGTTTCCTTCACACGTGTGCGTTTCAGGGCCTGCTAGGGCACAGTGTCACACCAGTGCAACTCATATCTGGTGTAACAGTAGTGTACATTTAAAAAAAAAAAAAACTTTTTTGACTGTGAAATAATAGCAGTGAGTTTCCTTCACACGTGTGCGTATCAGGGCCTGCTAGGGCACAGTGTCACACCAGTGCAACTCATATCTGGTGTAACAGTAGTGTATATATTAAAAAAATCACACTTTTTTGACTGTGAAATAATAGCAGTCAGTTTCCTTCACACGTGTGCGTTTCAGGGCCTGCCAGGGCACATTTTCACACCAGACATTGTCACACCAGTGCAACTCATATCTGGTTTAACAGTAGTTTACATTTAAAAAAAAAAAACACTTTTTTGACTGTGAAATAATAGCAGTCAGTTTCCTTCACACGTGTGCGTTTCAGGGCCTGCTAGGGCACAGTGTCACACCAGTGCAACTCATATCTGGTGTAACAGTAGTGTACATTTTAAAAAAACAACACTTTTTTGACTGTGAAATAATAGCAGTCAGTTTCCTTCACACGTGTGCGTTTCAGGGCCTGATAGGGCACAGTGTCACACCAGTGCAACTCATATCTGGGGTAACAGTAGTGTACATTTAAAAAAAAAAAAAAACTTTTTTGACTGTGAAATAATAGCAGTCAGTTTCCTTCACACGTATGCGTTTCAGGGCCTGCCAGGGCACATTGTCACACCAGTGCAACTCATATCTGGTTTAACAGTAGTTTACATTTAAAAAAAACAAACACTTTTTTGACTGTGAAATAATAGCAGTCAGTTTCCTTAACACGTGTGCGTTTCAGGGCCTGCTAGGGCACAGTGTCACACCAGTGCAACTCATATCTGGTGTAACAGTAGTGTACATTTTAAAAAAACAACACTTTTTTGACTGTGAAATAATAGCAGTCAGTTTCCTTCACGCGTGTGCGTTCCAGGGCCTGCCAGGGCACAGTGTCACACCAGTGCAACTCATATCTGGCGTAACAGTAGTGTACATTTTAAAAAAAACAACACTTTTTTGACTGTGAAATAATAGCAGTCAGTTTCCTTCACACGTGTACTTTTCAGGGCCTGCTAGGGCACAATCTCACACCAGTGCAACTCATATCTGGTGTAACAGTAGTGTACATTGAAAAAAAAACAACGCTTTTTTGACTGTGAAAAAATAGCAGTCAGTTTCCTTCACGCGTGTGCGTTCCAGGGCCTGCCAGGGCACAGTGTCACACCAGTGCAACTCATATCTGGGGTAACAGTAGTGTACATTTAAAAAAAAACAACACTTTTTTGACTGTGAAATAATAGCAGTCAGTTTCCTTCACATGTGTGTGTTTCAGGGCCTGCTAGGGCACAGTGTCACACCAGTGCAACTCATATCTGGTGTAACAGTAGTGTACATTTAAAAAAAAAAAAACTTTTTTGACTGTGAAATAATAGCAGTCAGTTTCCTTCACGCGTGTGCGTTTCAGAGCCTGCCAGAGCACATTGTCAGACCAGTGCAACTCATATCTGGTGTAACAGTAGTGTACATTTAAAAAAAAAAAAAACTTTTTTGACTGTGAAATAATAGCAGTGAGTTTCCTTCACACGTGTGCGTATCAGGGCCTGCTAGGGCACAGTGTCACACCAGTGCAACTCATATCTGGTGTAACAGTAGTGTACATATTAAAAAAACAACACTTTTTTGACTGTGAAATAATAGCAGTAAGTTTCCTTCACACGTGTGCGTTTCAGGGCCTGCTAGGGCACAGTGTCACACCAGTGCAACTCATATCTGGTGTAACAGTAGTGTACATTTAAAAAAAAACAACACTTTTTTGACTGTGAAATAATAGCAGTCAATTTCCTTCACACGTGTGCATTTCAGGGCCTGCTAAGGCACAGTCTCACACCAGTGCAACTCATATCTGGTCTAACAGTAGTGTACATTTAAAAAAAAAAAAAACACTTTTTTGACTGTGAAATAATAGCAGTCAGTTTCCTTCACGCGTGTGCGTTCCAGGGCCTGCCAGGGCACAGTCTCACACCAGTGCAACACATATCTGGTGTAACAATAGTGTACATTTAAAAAAAAACAACACTTTTTGGTTTGTGAAATAATAGCAGTCAGTTTCCTTCACGCGTGTGCGTTCCAGGGCCTGCCAGGGCACAGTATCACACCAGTGCAACTCATATCTGGTGTAACAGTAGTGTACATTTAAAAAAAAACACTTTTTTGACTGTGAAATAATAGCAGTCAGTTTCCTTCACATGTGTGCGTTTCAGGGCCTGCCAGGTCCCAGTGTCACACCAGTGCAACTCATATTTGGTGTAACAGAAGTATACATTTAAAAAAAACAAAAACTTTTTTGACTGTGAAATAATAGCAGTCAGTTTCCTTCACACGTGTGCGTTTCAGAGCCTGCCAGAGCACATTGTCAGACCAGTGCAACTCATATCTGGTGTAACAGTAGTGTACATTTTAAAAAAAACAACACTTTTTTGACTGTGAAATAATAGAAGTCAGTTTCCTTCACACGTGTGCGTTTCAGGGCCTGCTAGGGCACAGTGTCACACCAGTGCAACTCATATCTGGTGTAACAGTAGTGTACATTTAAAAAAAAACTAGAAATTTGACTGTGAAATAATAGCAGTCAGTTTCCTTCACACGTGTGCGTTTCAGGGCCTGCTAGGGCACAGTGTCACAGCAGTGCAACTCATATCTGGTGTAACAGTAGTGTACATTTTAAAAAAACAACACTTTTTGACTGTGAAATAATAGCAGTCAGTTTCATTCACACGTGTGCGTTTCAGGGCCTGCTAGGGCACAGTGTCACACCAGTGCAACTCATATCTGGTGTACCAGTAGTGTAGATTTAAAAAAAAAAAAACTTTTTTGACTGTGAAGTAATAGCAGTCAGTTTCCTTCACGTGTGTGCGTTTCAGTGCCTGCCAGAGCACATTCTCACACCAGTGCAACTCATATCTGGTGTAACAGTAGTGTACATTTAAAAAAAAACAACACTTTTTTGACTGTAAAATAATAGCAGTCAGTTTCCTTCACGCGTGTGCACACCAGTGCAACTCATATCTGGTGTAACAGTAGTGTACATTTAAAGAAAACAAAACTTTTTTGACTGTGAAGTAATAGCAGTCAGTTTCCTTCACGTGTGTGCGTTTCAGAGCCTGCCAGGGCACAGTGTCACACCAGTGCAACTCACATCTGTTGTAACAGTAGTGTAAATTGAAAAAAAAACAAAAACTTTTTTGACTGTGAAATAATAGCAGTCAGTTTCCTTCACGCGTGTGCGTTCCAGGGCATGCCAGGGCACAGTCTCACACCAGTGCAACTCATATCTGGTGTAACAGTAGTGTACATTTAAAAAAAAACACTTTTTTGACTGTGAAATAATAGCAGTCAGTTTCCTTCACACGTGTGCGTTTCAGTGCCTGCTAGGGCAGAGTGTCACACCAGTGCAACTCATATCTGGTGTAACAGAAGTATACATTTAAAAAAAACAAAAACTTTTTTGACTGTGAAATAATAGCAGTCAGTTTCCTTCACACGTGTGCGTTTCAGAGCCTGCCAGAGCACATTGTCAGACCAGTGCAACTCATATCTGGTGTAACAGTAGTGTACATTTTAAAAAAAACAACACTTTTTTGACAGTGAAATAATAGAAGTCAGTTTCCTTCACACGTGTGCGTTTCAGGGCCTGCTAGGGCACAATCTCACACCAGTGCAACTCATATCTGGTGTAACAGTAGTGTACATTGAAAAAAAAACAACGCTTTTTTGACTGTGAAAAAATAGCAGTCAGTTTCCTTCACGCGTGTGCGTTCTAGGGCCTGCAAGGGCACAGTGTCACACCAGTGCAACTCATATCTGGTGTAACAGTAGTGTACATTTAAAAAAAAAAAACACTTTTTTGACTGTGAAATAATAGCAGTCAGTTTCCTTCACATGTGTGTGTTTCAGGGCCTGCTAGGGCACAGTGTCACACCAGTGCAACTCATATCTGGTGTAACAGTAGTGTACATTTAAAAAAAAAACAACTTTTTTGACTGTGAAATAATAGCAGTCAGTTTCCTTCACGCGTCTGCGTTTCAGAGCCTGCCAGAGCACATTGTCAGACCAGTGCAACTCATATCTGGTGTAACAGTAGTGTACATTTAAAAAAAAAAAAAACTTTTTTGACTGTGCAATAATAGCAGTGAGTTTCCTTCACACGTGTGCGTATCAGGGCCTGCTAGGGCACAGTGTCACACCAGTGCAACTCATATCTGGTGTAACAGTAGTGTACATTTTAAAAAAAACAACACTTTTTTGACTGTGAAATAATAGAAGTCAGTTTCCTTCACACGTGTGCGTTTCAGGGCCTGCTAGGGCACAATCTCACACCAGTGCAACTCATATCTGGTGTAACAGTAGTGTACATTGAAAAAAAAACAACGCTTTTTTGACTGTGAAAAAATAGCAGTCAGTTTCCTTCACGCGTGTGCGTTCTAGGGCCTGCAAGGGCACAGTGTCACACCAGTGCAACTCATATCTGGTGTAACAGTAGTGTACATTTAAAAAAAACCAACACTTTTTTGACTGTGAAATAATAGCAGTCAGTTTCCTTCACGCGTGTGCGTTTCAGGGCCTGCCAGGGCACAGTGTCACACCAGTGCAACTCATATTTGGTGTAACAGTAGTGTACATTTAAAAAAAAACTAGAAATTTGACTGTGAAATAATAGCAGTCAGTTTCCTTCACACGTGTGCGTTTCAGGGCCTGCTAGGGCACAGTGTCACAGCAGTGCAACTCATATCTGGTGTAACAGTAGTGTACATTTTAAAAAAACAACACTTTTTTGACTGTGAAATAATAGCAGTCAGTTTCATTCACACGTGTGCGTTTCAGGGCCTGCTAGGGCACAGTGTCACACCAGTGCAACTCATATCTGGTGTACCAGTAGTGTAGATTTAAAAAAAAAAAAACTTTTTTGACTGTGAAGTAATAGCAGTCAGTTTCCTTCACGTGTGTGCGTTTCAGTGCCTGCCAGAGCACATTCTCACACCAGTGCAACTCATATCTGGTGTAACAGTAGTGTACATTTTAAAAAAAACAACACTTTTTTGACTGTAAAATAATAGCAGTCAGTTTCCTTCACGCGTGTGCACACCAGTGCAACTCATATCTGGTGTAACAGTAGTGTACATTTAAAGAAAACAAAACTTTTTTGACTGTGAAGTAATAGCAGTCAGTTTCCTTCACGTGTGTGCGTTTCAGAGCCTGCCAGAGCACATTCTCACACCAGTGCAACTCATATCTGGTGTAACAGTAGTGTACATTTAAAAAAAAACAACACTTTTTTGACTGTAAAATAATAGCAGTCAGTTTCCTTCACGCGTGTGCACACCAGTGCAACTCATATCTGGTGTAACAGTAGTGTACATTTAAAAAAAACAAAGCTTTTTTGACTGTGAAATAATAGCAGTCAGTTTCCTTCACGAGTGTGCGTTCCAGGGCCTGCCAGGGCACAGTGTCACACCAGTGCAACTCACATCTGTTGTAACAGTAGTGTAAATTGAAAAAAAACAAAAAAATTTTTTGACTGTGAAATAATAGCAGTCAGTTTCCTTCACGCGTGTGCGTTCCAGGGCATGCCAGGGCACAGTCTCACACCAGTGCAACTCATATCTGGTGTAACAGTAGTGTACATTTAAAAAAAAACACTTTTTTGACTGTGAAATAATAGCAGTCAGTTTCCTTCACACGTGTGCGTTTCAGTGCCTGCTAGGGCACAGTGTCACACCAGTGCAACTCATATCTGGTGTAACAGTAGTGTACATTTTAAAAAAAACAACACTTTTTTGACTGTGAAATAATAGAAGTCAGTTTCCTTCACACGTGTGCGTTTCAGGGCCTGCTAGGGCACAATCTCACACCAGTGCAACTCATATCTGGTGTAACAGTAGTGTACATTTAAAAAAAAAAAAAACTTTTTTGACTGTGAAATAATAGCAGTCAGTTTCCTTCACACGTATGCGTTTCAGGGCCTGCCAGGGCACATTGTCACACCAGTGCAACTCATATCTGGTTTAACAGTAGTTTACATTTAAAAAAAACAAACACTTTTTTGACTGTGAAATAATAGCAGTCAGTTTCCTTCACACGTGTGTGTTTCAGGGCCTGCTAGGGCACAGTGTCACACCAGTGCAACTCATATCTGGTGTAACAGTAGTGTACATTTTAAAAAAACAACACTTTTTTGACTGTGAAATAATAGCAGTCAGTTTCCTTCACGCGTGTGCGTTCCAGGGCCTGCCAGGGCACAGTGTCACACCAGTGCAACTCATATCTGGCGTAACAGTAGTGTACATTTTAAAAAAAACAACACTTTTTTGACTGTGAAATAATAGCAGTCAGTTTCCTTCACACGTGTGCGTTTCAGGGCGTGCTAGGGCACAATCTCACACCAGTGCAACTCATATCTGGTGTAACAGTAGTGTACATTGAAAAAAAAACAACGCTTTTTTGACTGTGAAAAAATAGCAGTCAGTTTCCTTCACGCGTGTGCGTTCTAGGGCCTGCAAGGGCACAGTGTCACACCAGTGCAACTCATATCTGGTGTAACAGTAGTGTACATTTAAAAAAAAAACAACTTTTTTGACTGTGAAATAATAGCAGTCAGTTTCCTTCACACGTATGCGTTTCAGGGCCTGCCAGGGCACATTGTCAGACCAGTGCAACTCATATCTGGTGTAACAGTAGTGTACATTTAAAAAAAAAAAAAACTTTTTTGACTGTGCAATAATAGCAGTGAGTTTCCTTCACACGTGTGCGTATCAGGGCCTGCTAGGGCACAGTGTCACACCAGTGCAACTCATATCTGGTGTAACAGTAGTGTACATATTAAAAAAAAACACTTTTTTAACTGTGAAATAATAGCAGTCAGTTTCCTTCACACGTGTGCGTTTCAGGGCCTGCTAGGGCATAGTGTCACACCAGTGCAACTCATATCTGGTGTAACAGTAGTGTACATATTAAAAAAACAACACTTTTTTGACTGTGAAATAATAGCAGTCAGTTTCCTTCACACGTGTGCATTTCAGGGCCTGCTAAGGCACAGTCTCACACCAGTGCAACTCATATCTGGTGTAACAGTAGTGTACATTTAAAAAAAAAAACACTTTTTTGACTGTGAAATAATAGCAGTCAGTTTCCTTCACACGTGTGCGTTTCAGGGCGTAATAGAGCACAGTGTCACACCATGCAACTCATATCTGGTGTAACAGTAGTGTACATTTAAAAAAAAAAAACACTTTTTTGACTGTGAAATAATAGCAGTCAATTTCCTTCACGCGTTTGCGATTCATAGCCTGCCAGAGCACATTGTCACACCAGTGCAACTCATATCTGGTGTAACAGTAGTGTACATTTAAAAAAAAAAAAACACCTTTTTTGACTGTAAAATAATAGCAGTCAGTTTCCTTCAGGCGTGTGAGTTCCAGGGCCTGCCAGGGCACAGTGTCACACTAGTGCAACTCATATCTGGTGTAACAGTAGTGTGCATTTTAAAAAAAACTAGAAATTTGACTGTGAAATAATAGCAGTCAGTTTCCTTCACACATGTGCGTTTCAGGGCTTTCTAGGGCACATTGTCACACCAGTGCAACTCATATCTGGTGTAACAGTAGTGTACATTTTAAAAAAAATAACACTTTTTTGACTGTGAAATAATAGCATTCAATTTCCTTCACGAGTGTGCGTTTCAGAGCCTGCCAGAGCACATTGTCACACCAGTGCAACTCATATCTGGTGTAACAGTAGTGTACATTTAAAAAAAAAAAAACACCTTTTTTGACTGTAAAATAATAGCAGTCAGTTTGCTTCAGGCGTGTGAGTTCCAGGGCCTGCCAGGGCACAGTGTCACACCAGTGCAACTCATATCTGGTGTAACAGTAGTGTACATTTAAAAAAAAAAAAACACTTTTTTGACTATGAAATAATAGCAGTCAGTTTCCTTCACGCGTGTGCGTTTCAGGGCCTGCCAGGGCACAGTGTCACACCAGTGCAACTCATATCTGGTGTAACAGTAGTGTACATTTAAAAAAAAACTAGAAATTTGACTGTGAAATAATAGCAGTCAGTTTCCTTCACACGTGTGCGTTTCAGGGCCTGCCAGTGCATAGTGTCACACCAGTGCAACTCATATCTGGTGTAACAGTAGTGTACATTTAAAAAAAAAAAAACACTTTTTTGACTGTGAAATAATAGCAGTCAGTTTCCTTCACGCGTGTGCGTTTCAGGGCATGCCAGGGCACAGTGTCACACCAGTGCAACTCATATCTGGTGTAACAGTAGTGTACATTTAAAAAAAAACTAGAAATTTGACTGTGAAATAATAGCAGTCAGTTTCCTTCACACGTGTGCGTTTCAGGGCCTGCTAGGGCACAGTGTCACAGCAGTGCAACTCATATCTGGTGTAACAGTAGTGTACATTTTAAAAAAACAACACTTTTTTGACTGTGAAATAATAGCAGTCAGTTTCATTCACACGTGTGCGTTTCAGGGCCTGCTAGGGCACAGTGTCACACCAGTGCAACTCATATCTGGTGTACCAGTAGTGTAGATTTAAAAAAAAAAAAACTTTTTTGACTGTGAAGTAATAGCAGTCAGTTTCCTTCACGTGTGTGCGTTTCAGTGCCTGCCAGAGCACATTCTCACACCAGTGCAACTCATATCTGGTGTAACAGTAGTGTACATTTTAAAAAAAACAACACTTTTTTGACTGTAAAATAATAGCAGTCAGTTTCCTTCACGCGTGTGCACACCAGTGCAACTCATATCTGGTGTAACAGTAGTGTACATTTAAAGAAAACAAAACTTTTTTGACTGTGAAGTAATAGCAGTCAGTTTCCTTCACGCGTGTGCGTTTCAGAGCCTGCCAGAGCACATTGTCAGACCAGTGCAACTCATATCTGGTGTAACAGTAGTGTACATTTAAAAAAAAAAAAAACTTTTTTGACTGTGCAATAATAGCAGTGAGTTTCCTTCACACGTGTGCGTATCAGGGCCTGCTAGGGCACAGTGTCACACCAGTGCAACTCATATCTGGTGTAACAGTAGTGTACATTTTAAAAAAAACAACACTTTTTTGACTGTGAAATAATAGAAGTCAGTTTCCTTCACACGTGTGCGTTTCAGGGCCTGCTAGGGCACAATCTCACACCAGTGCAACTCATATCTGGTGTAACAGTAGTGTACATTGAAAAAAAAACAACGCTTTTTTGACTGTGAAAAAATAGCTGTCAGTTTCCTTCACGCGTGTGCGTTCTAGGGCCTGCAAGGGCACAGTGTCACACCAGTGCAACTCATATCTGGTGTAACAGTAGTGTACATTTAAAAAAAAAAAAAACTTTTTTGACTGTGCAATAATAGCAGTGAGTTTCCTTGACACGTGTGCGTATCAGGGCCTGCTAGGGCACAGTGTCACACCAGTGCAACTCATATCTGGTGTAACAGTAGTGTACATATTAAAAAAACAACATTTTTTTTGACTGTGAAATAATAGCAGTCAGTTTCCTTCACACGTGTGCGTTTCAGGGCCTGCTAGGGCATAGTGTCACACCAGTGCAACTCATATCTGGTGTAACAGTAGTGTACATTTTAAAAAAACAACACTTTTTTGACTGTGAAATAATAGCAGTCAGTTTCCTTCACACGTGTGCGTATCAGGGCCTGATAGGGCACAGTGTCACACCAGTGCAACTCATATCTGGTGTAACAGTAGTGTACATTTAAAAAAAAAAAAAACTTTTTTGACTGTGAAATAATAGCAGTCAGTTTCCTTCACACGTATGCGTTTCAGGGCCTGCCAGGGCACATTGTCACACCAGTGCAACTCATATCTGGTTTAACAGTAGTTTACATTTAAAAAAAACAAACACTTTTTTGACTGTGAAATAATAGCAGTCAGTTTCCTTCACACGTGTGTGTTTCAGGGCCTGCTAGGGCACAGTGTCACACCAGTGCAACTCATATCTGGTGTAACAGTAGTGTACATTTTAAAAAAACAACACTTTTTTGACTGTGAAATAATAGCAGTCAGTTTCCTTCACGCGTGTGCGTTCCAGGGCCTGCCAGGGCACAGTGTCACACCAGTGCAACTCATATCTGGCGTAACAGTAGTGTACATTTTAAAAAAAACAACACTTTTTTGACTGTGAAATAATAGCAGTCAGTTTCCTTCACACGTGTGCGTTTCAGGGCGTGCTAGGGCACAATCTCACACCAGTGCAACTCATATCTGGTGTAACAGTAGTGTACATTGAAAAAAAAACAACGCTTTTTTGACTGTGAAAAAATAGCAGTCAGTTTCCTTCACGCGTGTGCGTTCTAGGGCCTGCAAGGGCACAGTGTCACACCAGTGCAACTCATATCTGGTGTAACAGTAGTGTACATTTAAAAAAAAAACAACTTTTTTGACTGTGAAATAATAGCAGTCAGTTTCCTTCACACGTATGCGTTTCAGGGCCTGCCAGGGCACATTGTCAGACCAGTGCAACTCATATCTGGTGTAACAGTAGTGTACATTTAAAAAAAAAAAAAACTTTTTTGACTGTGCAATAATAGCAGTGAGTTTCCTTCACACGTGTGCGTATCAGGGCCTGCTAGGGCACAGTGTCACACCAGTGCAACTCATATCTGGTGTAACAGTAGTGTACATATTAAAAAAAAACACTTTTTTAACTGTGAAATAATAGCAGTCAGTTTCCTTCACACGTGTGCGTTTCAGGGCCTGCTAGGGCATAGTGTCACACCAGTGCAACTCATATCTGGTGTAACAGTAGTGTACATATTAAAAAAACAACACTTTTTTGACTGTGAAATAATAGCAGTCAGTTTCCTTCACACGTGTGCATTTCAGGGCCTGCTAAGGCACAGTCTCACACCAGTGCAACTCATATCTGGTGTAACAGTAGTGTACATTTAAAAAAAAAAACACTTTTTTGACTGTGAAATAATAGCAGTCAGTTTCCTTCACACGTGTGAGTTTCAGGGCCTGCCAGAGCACATTGTCACACCAGTGCAACTCATATCTGGTGTAACAGTAGTGTACATTTAAAAAAACAAAACACTTTTTTGAATGTAAAATAATAGCAGTCAGTTTCCTTCACACGTGTGCGTTTCAGGGCGTAATAGAGCACAGTGTCACACCATGCAACTCATATCTGGTGTAACAGTAGTGTACATTTAAAAAAAAAAAACACTTTTTTGACTGTGAAATAATAGCAGTCAATTTCCTTCACGCGTTTGCGATTCATAGCCTGCCAGAGCACATTGTCACACCAGTGCAACTCATATCTGGTGTAACAGTAGTGTACATTTAAAAAAAAAAAAACACCTTTTTTGACTGTAAAATAATAGCAGTCAGTTTCCTTCAGGCGTGTGAGTTCCAGGGCCTGCCAGGGCACAGTGTCACACTAGTGCAACTCATATCTGGTGTAACAGTAGTGTGCATTTTAAAAAAAACTAGAAATTTGACTGTGAAATAATAGCAGTCAGTTTCCTTCACACATGTGCGTTTCAGGGCTTTCTAGGGCACATTGTCACACCAGTGCAACTCATATCTGGTGTAACAGTAGTGTACATTTTAAAAAAAATAACACTTTTTTGACTGTGAAATAATAGCATTCAATTTCCTTCACGAGTGTGCGTTTCAGAGCCTGCCAGAGCACATTGTCACACCAGTGCAACTCATATCTGGTGTAACAGTAGTGTACATTTAAAAAAAAAAAAACACCTTTTTTGACTGTAAAATAATAGCAGTCAGTTTGCTTCAGGCGTGTGAGTTCCAGGGCCTGCCAGGGCACAGTGTCACACCAGTGCAACTCATATCTGGTGTAACAGTAGTGTACATTTAAAAAAAAACAAACACTTTTTTGACTATGAAATAATAGCAGTCAGTTTCCTTCACGCGTGTGCGTTCCAGGGCCTGCCAGGGCACAGTGTCACACCAGTGCAACTCATATCTGGTGTAACAGTAGTGTGCATTTTAAAAAAAACTAGAAATTTGACTGTGAAATAATAGCAGTCAGTTTCCTTCACGCGTGTGCGTTCCAGTACCTGCCAGTGCATAGTGTCACACCAGTGCAACTCATATCTGGTGTAACAGTAGTGTACATTTTAAAAAAAACACTTTTTTGACTGTGAAATAATAGCAGTCAGTTTCCTTCACACGTGTGAGTTTCAGGGCCTGCCAGAGCACATTGTCACACCAGTGCAACTCATATCTGGTGTAACAGTAGTGTACATTTAAAAAAACAAAACACTTTTTTGAATGTAAAATAATAGCAGTCAGTTTCCTTCACACGTGTGCGTTTCAGGGCGTAATAGAGCACAGTGTCACACCATGCAACTCATATCTGGTGTAACAGTAGTGTACATTTAAAAAAAAAAAACACTTTTTTGACTGTGAAATAATAGCAGTCAATTTCCTTCACGCGTTTGCGATTCATAGCCTGCCAGAGCACATTGTCACACCAGTGCAACTCATATCTGGTGTAACAGTAGTGTACATTTAAAAAAAAAAAAACACCTTTTTTGACTGTAAAATAATAGCAGTCAGTTTCCTTCAGGCGTGTGAGTTCCAGGGCCTGCCAGGGCACAGTGTCACACTAGTGCAACTCATATCTGGTGTAACAGTAGTGTGCATTTTAAAAAAAACTAGAAATTTGACTGTGAAATAATAGCAGTCAGTTTCCTTCACACATGTGCGTTTCAGGGCTTTCTAGGGCACATTGTCACACCAGTGCAACTCATATCTGGTGTAACAGTAGTGTACATTTTAAAAAAAATAACACTTTTTTGACTGTGAAATAATAGCATTCAATTTCCTTCACGAGTGTGCGTTTCAGAGCCTGCCAGAGCACATTGTCACACCAGTGCAACTCATATCTGGTGTAACAGTAGTGTACATTTAAAAAAAAAAAAACACCTTTTTTGACTGTAAAATAATAGCAGTCAGTTTGCTTCAGGCGTGTGAGTTCCAGGGCCTGCCAGGGCACAGTGTCACACCAGTGCAACTCATATCTGGTGTAACAGTAGTGTACATTTAAAAAAAAACAAACACTTTTTTGACTATGAAATAATAGCAGTCAGTTTCCTTCACGCGTGTGCGTTCCAGGGCCTGCCAGGGCACAGTGTCACACCAGTGCAACTCATATCTGGTGTAACAGTAGTGTGCATTTTAAAAAAAACTAGAAATTTGACTGTGAAATAATAGCAGTCAGTTTCCTTCACGCGTGTGCGTTCCAGTACCTGCCAGTGCATAGTGTCACACCAGTGCAACTCATATCTGGTGTAACAGTAGTGTACATTTTAAAAAAAACACTTTTTTCTTCCGGTATGCCTCTTATCCTCAGGTTTTGCCTACGTGATCTGTCTTCTAATTGTGTTACTTTGATTTCGAGAGTTTGAAAGTTAACTTTAAGCAACTCATTCTCTTTTTGGATACATTGTAGGTCTGCTTGTAGGTTTTTAATGCTTTCGGAATGGAGAGACACTTTTTCAGAGATATGTGAGATTTCCTGTTTTATTGATTGTGTGTTCTCTTTCATTTCAGTACTCAGTTTCTCATATAGTTGATTTATATTGAAAATACGACTAGGTGACTGTGTCGATTGAGAATCTTCTAACACAACTTCCGCAGTGGTTCCTTCCACTAATCCTGGTGTTTCTTTGAGGAAGTCTTTGGCTGTGGGTAATGGTTTGGGGGAATAGTAGGTCGATAGTGGTCTTAACTTATCTAGACTTTGTCTCTTTTCCCTCTCCTTTTCCTTCTCCTTCTCTCTCTTGGGGGCCATATTGGGAACTTTGCGTAAGTAGATTTTTTTCCCTTTTTCTCCTCCTCTCTCTGTCCCTCGGGATCTATACTGCGGATCTGCAGTGAGGTTAAACTGCTATGCAGTGCTTGTATCAGGTTTGTGGCACTGGAGGGTAGGTGAGTGATAAAGTTTTCCCAAAAAATCAAGAGAGGAAAAAAAAAAAAAAAAAAAAAAAAAAAAAAAAGGTGTTCTCCTGCAGTAGCAGCAAATGCTCAGCTGGGGTTTAGTGTAAGGATATAGAGGCAAAATTTTGGTCAGAATAGGCTCTTACTCCTAGAATATCTATGTATATGTGTTGCTCCTGATATAGCTACCAGTGAGCCAGTGAGATTTATTTTAGGAGTATTTACGGGTAGCGAGCTGAATTTTGCGCTGATAAGTTGGAGCCCTATCTGCAAGACCTCTTAAACTGTTATGTAGATGGAGACCTATTAGGCACGGTGCCTATGGAAAGATTTCACAGACTAGTCAAGACAAAAGACCCTAAATTTCATGAAGCTCCAAGAGATGTAATCATCAGATTCTATAACTGCTACCTGAAAGATCTTCTAGTTAGGGAATTTAAAAAAGCACCAGCCAAGGACGAGAGATTTAAAAACCTATTACTGTTTCCGGACCTATCAATTACAACAAGATCACAAAGAAGAAGCTTTGGAGACTGTACAAAGCAGCTTAGAGAGGCAAATGTAAAATACAGATGGGGTTTCCCAACTAAAATCATAATCACAAAAGATGGACACACCCTCTCTTTTTCTGATCCGGTCCACCTACAAAAATTCATATCCTCCGCATACGCAGAAGAAAAATGAGGCAGTCAATCTCAAAACAGCAGGAAGAAATTAGAATCGATAAGTCAATAGGATCCACCCAACTGTATATATAACGGATCCACAATATTTTGCAATTTTTCTCTCTTTCTCTTCTCTCTTTGTCTTTTTCCCCTTACTTCCACTTTATCTCCACCTATTCACTCATATCACGACACATAGAACTCGCACAGAGTATCACAATTAGCTAGAGACACTTACATGACTTAATACACTCTATACATTTTTTTTTTCTTTCTCCCCCTATTTCCACTTCATGTCCACCTTGTCACTCATATCACGGCACTTTGAACAAGCACAGTGTACCACAATTAGTTAGAGACTCTTACAGGACTCAATACACCCTAAATACATACATTGTTTTTTTTTTTTTTTTTTTTTTTTTTTTTCCCCTACTCACCTATCTTCACTTAAGCGCACCAATTCACATAAATTCGACACACAGTCCTTTCACAGAGCATCACAATTAGCTAGACACTCATATGATTTAACAATTTTTTTTTTTTTTTTTTTTTTTTCCCACAATAGCACATGCTAGACAATTCATCTATCCAACACTATATCCGCACACCCACAGTACTCTCCGCACAGATTTTTAGATCACGAAGGTAACAAACCATATAACAGCATATATTTCACACTCACATAGTAATTATATTTCTTGAAAGGGAAAGGGAGCGGGAGGGGATCATGTGGATAGCTTCTTAAAGAGGGGGGGCTCAATAGAACAGAGAACTCTTAGATACACATATAAAAGCTCAGGGGCGGCACCACGCACATGTATGATACGCCCGATCATTTTTGATGGGGCAAAAATCGCATCCAAGTACTGTATGCGAAGGTGGGATGAATGTGAAAGATGAATGGATGGTCTCGTGGTGGAATCGTTTGGTGGATAAGGTGGGGTCGGGGGAAAGCGGAAGACAGCAGAAAATATGTCACTTAAACTTGCCTCCATAAATTGTCAGGGATTAAACTCCCCACATAAACGAGCTTTCTTGTTTGACTTGATTTGTCGGGAGCAAGTGGATATTTGTTTTGCCCAGGAGACCCACTGGACTACGGGTGCTGATAGATATTGGAAATATAAGAAATACCCCACTGTCTATACTTCTAACTTAGACAAAAAAAAGAAACGAGGGGTTGCAATAATAATCGGGAAAAGAGTAAAGTTTGAATGCATTCATACTGAAACAGATAATGAAGGGAGATACATTATCCTAATTTGTAATCTCAATGATGTGACACATACTTTGGTTAATGTCTACGCACCCAACGTTGCTGCGGTGGGTTTCCTGGGCAAGATTTACTCCAGAGTTCAAGACCTCTGCAAGGGACTTTTAGTTATGGGCGGCGACCTAAATTGCATACATGACATAAAATTAGATAAACGTATGATGCACGGCTCACAACCAGACAAAAGGTCTAAGCTTTTAGCAAATTCCTTCTCTGACTGGCTAGCTCGGAACAAGCTCTACGACATCTGGAGAACACAAAACCCAGGTGCGAGGGATTATACCTTCTACTCACAAGTGCATTATTCATACTCCAGAATAGACATGTTCCTCACAAATAATAGATCTATCAATAGATTCACTTCGTCTTCTATAGGTAATACAACATGGTCAGACCATGCACCAATCTTTATCAGCATAGAAAATAATAAAAATTACAATATTAGAACTAAATGGCGTCTCAACGAGTCCCTATTAAATAACAGGTCATTTAAAGAGGAATTTAGAAACCAAGCCACACTTTTCTTGAACGAAAATGACAATGGGTCGGTTGATGAGGTGACTGCGTGGTGTGCAATGAAATGCACGATGCGAGGCTATCTCATTAAGCAGGGCACAAAGGTCAAAAGGGCCAGGGGCTCGGAATTGGCAGATCTCTATGTGAGACTAGCCCAGCTCGAAGCCCTTAACAGACTAAATCCTAACATAACAGTAACTAAACAACTAAGTGAGATACAGCAAGAAATAAAAGGTAAATTAATCGAAAAAGCTGACAGGTCCCTTCAAATTCTAAAGCAAGAGTGGTATTATAGCAGCAACAGAGCTAGTAAGAACTTGACCAATAAGATTAAACACAGGAACAGCCATATTAAGATCAATAAAATAATATGGAAAAATAAATCTAAATTATCACCGAAAGATATCAGCGAAACATTTAAAGAATATTATAAGTCTCTATATAATTTGCCAGCGGTAGAAAAAAACGTTAAGCAGATAAGATCCTTTTTGGCCAAGCTAAACCTACCAAAACTTTCAGAGGAAAATATAGAACGGTTAAACTCTCCATTTCAGCTGTCTGAGGTGAAAGAGGCAATTAGAAATTTAAAAAAAAACAAGGCCCCTGGTCCGGACGGCTTCTCTGCTCCCTTCTTCCAGTCTCTGGCAGATATTATTTCTCCCTTACTACTAAGAGTCTATAGCAATATAGCATTGGGTCAGCTTTTCCCAACAGAGATGCTACAAGCATCAATAACTCCAATCCCCAAATCTGGGAAAGACCCCAAATGTGTGACAAACTATAGGCCCATCTCGTTAATAAATTTAGATGTTAAAATATTTTCAAAAATGCTGGCCGGAAGACTGGAGGGAGTGATAGCGGATATAGTAAGCCCGGACCAGACAGGCTTCATTACAGGTAGGAATGGGGAGGATAACACTCGTAGGATATTAAACCTCATATATGAGATCCAATCCAGGACTCTACCATCCGTCTTCTTGGCATTAGATGCCGAGAAGGCGTTTGATAGGGTTAGCTGGTCATTTCTACGAGAGACTCTACACGCTTTCGGCTTTTCGGGCAAGTTCGTAATCAGCACAATGGCTCTATATGAAAATCCACAAGCAAAGATATCGGGACCAGATTTAGACTCTGATTTTTTCCATATTAACAACGGGACCAGACAGGGGTGCCCTCTAGCACCCCGGTTATATGTGCTAACTATAGAACCACTTGCTGCCTTAATACGTCAGAACAATAGAATAGAGGGCATAAACACAGGTCCAATATCTCATAAGATTACGCTCTATGCAGACGACATCATATTAACCTTGGGCAAGCCAGGAAAATCAATCTCAGAAGTACTATCACAGATAGCAGAATATGGTCAATACTCAAATTATAAGCTCAATCTTAATAAAACACAATTGATATATTTTAACCTAAACCACCAACTTCTGAGTAATCTTAAAAAACAATTCCCATTCAGATTTGATCTGCCACACATTGAATACTTAGGTATCCAAATTCATCAAAACCTTAAAGATATGATAAGTGGGAACTATTCCTTTTTATTGGATAAACTAAAAACCCAATTTGCATCCTGGAAGGGCTATGAGATTTCCTGGCTGGGCAGACTGAATGTTATAAAGAGTTATGTCATCCCTAAACTGACGTACCTGTTTAGAACCATTCCACTGCCCATACCTGGGAAAACTCTAAAACAGTTTGAAATATTATTTTCCGCATATATATGGAACGGGAAACCCCCAAGAATAGCAAGGGCCACACTCAGAAGGAAATTATCACAAGATGGAGTTAACTACCCAAACATTGCTGAATTGTACGATTCATGTATGGTCTATCACTTTATGGTATGGGATTGTAAACAAAGCTATAATTTGAGCTGGTACAATTATGAGAAGTGGAAATGTAATAATTGTAAACCAATTTGTCTCTACTGGTTGAATCAGGAGCAATTCAATAGACTGAACATTACAAACCCTATTATCGTAAACATTGTTAAACAAATGTTCAAGTTTAAAAGAAAATTTGCCTCTTCTGATTCTTTGACTGGAGGGGCCCCGTTAGAGACGCTCCAACTATTGACGGAAGATCTGGATCTGAGACAGTGGCTCAGGGCGGGGTTGACTCAAGTTTCAGATCTACTGCCTGCTCTATCCTCTGGCACTTTCTCTGAACTACAGAGTAAGTTTAAATTACCAAACATAGAACAATATACATTCTTAAGAATTAAGAGCACCCTAAATGCTAATCCCTTAAGAGTTCACTCAGATCTAGATACCTTTATGGACGCACACTATAATAAACACCTTATATCCAAAATAACTGAGCTCTATAAACGGGAGTCGGACCTGGTGAAAACTAAAGCCATATGCAAATGGGAAGAGGAATTGGGGTTGGAGTATCCAATTGAGACATGGTTCCGTGCATGGGGCAGAATGAGGAAAGCAGTTCACTGCATAAATTTACACGAGCAATTCTTTAAGCTGATGCATCACTGGTACTATGTTCCAGCGGTCATGAATAAAATGTTCAACTCCTCCACGGAGAGCTGTTGGAGGTGTCAGACTATGCCCGGAACCATGTCACATATATGGTGGAGTTGCCCAAGACTAGACCCCATAAAAATGGAACTGGGCGAACTTATTAAGGCTTTATTTGGATTGGACTGGTCACCGACACCTCAGTCTTTTTTGTTTAACATAGAGGTCCCGCTAAAGAAAAAAGCTAACGCGGACTTAGCGATAAACATTTTCTCGGCAATAAAGATATGCTTAGCTCGAAACTGGAAGGAACAGAACCCTCCAATATGGCAGAATATTCTAAATCAAATAGAGTACCAACATAATATGGAGAAGTATTTTTACAAAATAAACGACAACTTAAACACATACTATGAAATATGGGCCCCATGGCAGACCCTTAGCCAAACTTAACTGGATTCCTATCAAACTTAAACTCAATCAAACAAGGGGGAGGCAATCCCAAACAAGAAACCCCCGACCACACTACAGCTTTACTAAAGAAAACCAGGTACACCACGAGACCAAGGTATAAATGTACGTATGGATGAATGTTGAGAGGAAGAATGCTAATAGAATGTATGAGCAAAAGACACTCTTAATCGATCCAACAATTAAAGGGAACTGGCAATTATCCCAGAAATGTCACAACACAATTTCAGCTTTACAAGTGTAAATATGACTACTTTCCTCTCTGCTCTATAAACTAAAACCTCTTTAGATCACAAGATAAGCCCTAGACCAACAAAAGCTGAGATAGGGGAAGATGTGAGGGAGGATGGAGGTAGTGAGAAGCTGAGAAGTACAGAGAGAACAGGAAAGAACTAAGCCAATCTAACTTAAGAGCGTTGTCTAAGCTCTAAAAGACACAATGATGTAAAAACCTAACAATTCTCATGTTTGATTAAACAACGCAAAACTGAGTGTCAAGAAAAAAAAAAAGAAAAAAAAAACAAAAAAAAAAAAAAACACTTTTTTGACTGTGAAATAATAGAAGTCAGTTTCCTTCACACGTGTGCGTATCAGGGCCTGCTAGGGCACAGTGTCACACCAGTGCAACTCATATCTGGTGTAACAGTAGTGTACATTTAAAAAAAAACAACACTTTTTTGACTGTGAAATAATAGCAGTCAGTTTCCTTCACGCGTGTGCGTTTCAGGGCCTGCCAGGGCACAGTGTCACACCAGTGCAACTCATATCTGGTGTAACAGTAGTGTACATTTAAAAAAAAACTAGAAATTTGACTGTGAAATAATAGCAGTCAGTTTCCTTCACACGTGTGCGTTTCAGGGCCTGCCAGTGCATAGTGTCACACCAGTGCAACTCATATCTGGTGTAACAGTAGTGTACATTTAAAAAAAAAAAAACACTTTTTTGACTGTGAAATAATAGCAGTCAGTTTCCTTCACGCGTGTGCGTTTCAGGGCATGCCAGGGCACAGTGTCACACCAGTGCAACTCATATCTGGTGTAACAGTAGTGTACATTTTAAAAAAAACAACACTTTTTTGACTGTGAAATAATAGAAGTCAGTTTTCTTCACACGTGTGCGTATCAGGGCCTGCTAGGGCACAGTGTCACACCAGTGCAACTCATATCTGGTGTAACAGTAGTGTACATTTAAAAAAAAACCAACACTTTTTTGATTGTGAAATAATAGCAGTCAGTTTCCTTCACGCGTGTGCGTTTCAGGGCCTGCCAGGGCACAGTGTCACACCAGTGCAACTCATATCTGGTGTAACAGTAGTGTACATTTAAAAAAAAAACTAGAAATTTGACTGTGAAATAATAGCAGTCAGTTTCCTTCACACGTGTGCGTTTCAGGGCCTGCTAGGGCACAGTGTCACACCAGTGCAACTCATATCTGGTGTACCAGTAGTGTAGATTTAAAAAAAAACAACACTTTTTTGACTGTAAAATAATAGCAGTCAGTTTCCTTCACGCGTGTTCACACCAGTGCAACTCATATCTGGTGTAACAGTAGTGTACATTTAAAAAAAACAAAGCTTTTTTGACTGTGAAATAATAGCAGTCAGTTTCCTTCACGAGTGTGCGTTCCAGGGCCTGCCAGGGCACAGTGTCACACCAGTGCAACTCACATCTGGTGTAACAGTAGTGTAAATTGAAAAAAAAAAAAAAACTTTTTTGACTGTGAAATAATAGCAGTCAGTTTCCTTCACGCGTGTGCGTTCCAGGGCATGCCAGGGCACAGTCTCACACCAGTGCAACTCATATCTGGTGTAACAGTAGTGTACATTTAAAAAAAAAAAAACACTTTTTTGACTGTGAAATAATAGCAGTCAGTTTCCTTCACGTGTGTGCGTTTCAGGGCATGCCAGGGCACAGTGTCACACCAGTGCAACTCATATCTGGTGTAACAGTAGTGTACATTTAAAAAAAAAAAAAACTTTTTTGACTGTGAAATAATAGCAGTCAGTTTCCTTCACGCGTGTGCGTTTCAGAGCCTGCCAGAGCACATTGTCAGACCAGTGCAACTCATATCTGGTGTAACAGTAGTGTACATTTAAAAAAAAAAAAAAAACTTTTTTGACTGTGCAATAATAGCAGTGAGTTTCCTTCACACGTGTGCGTATCAGGGCCTGCTAGGGCACAGTGTCACACCAGTGCAACTCATATCTGGTGTAACAGTAGTGTACATATTAAAAAAACAACACTTTTTTGACTGTGAAATAATAGCAGTCAGTTTCCTTCACACGTGTGCGTTTCAGGGCCTGCTAGGGCATAGTGTCACACCAGTGCAACTCATATCTGGTGTAACAGTAGTGTACATATTAAAAAAACAACACTTTTTTGACTGTGAAATAATAGCAGTCAGTTTCCTTCACACGTGTGCATTTCAGGGCCTGCTAAGGCACAGTCTCACACCAGTGCAACTCATATCTGGTGTAACAGTAGTGTACATTTAAAAAAAAAAAACACTTTTTTGACTGTGAAATAATAGCAGTCAGTTTCCTTCACACGTGTGAGTTTCAGGGCCTGCCAGAGCACATTGTCACACCAGTGCAACTCATATCTGGTGTAACAGTAGTGTACATTTAAAAAAACAAAACACTTTTTTGAATGTAAAATAATAGCAGTCAGTTTCCTTCACACGTGTGCGTTTCAGGGCGTCCTAGAGCACAGTGTCACACCATGCAACTCATATCTGGTGTAACAGTAGTGTACATTTAAAAAAAAAAAACACTTTTTTGACTGTGAAATAATAGCAGTCAATTTCCTTCACGCGTTTGCGATTCATAGCCTGCCAGAGCACATTGTCACACCAGTGCAACTCATATCTGGTGTAACAGTAGTGTACATTTAAAAAAAAAAAAACACTTTTTTGACTGTGAAATAATAGCAGTCAGTTTCCTTCACACATGTGCGTTTCAGGGCTTTCTAGGGCACAGTGTCACACCAGTGCAACTCATATCTGGCGTAACAGTAGTGTACATTTTTAAAAAAACAACACTTTTTTGACTGTGAAATAATAGCAGTCAGTTTCCTTCACACGTGTGCGTTTCAGGGCCTGCTAGGGCACAATCTCACACCAGTGCAACTCATATCTGGTGTAACAGTAGTGTACATTGAAAAAAAAACAACACTTTTTTGACTGTGAAATAATAGCAGTCAGTTTCCTTCACACGTATGCGTTTCAGGGCCTGCCAGGGCACATTGTCACACCAGTGCAACTCATATCTGGTTTAACAGTAGTTTACATTTAAAAAAAAAAAACACTTTTTTGACTGTGAAATAATAGCAGTCAGTTTCCTTCACATGTGTGTGTTTCAGAACCTGCTAGGGCACAGTGTCACACCAGTGCAACTCATATCTGGTGTAACAGTAGTGTACATTTAAAAAAAAAAAAACTTTTTTGACTTTGAAATAATAGCAGTCAGTTTCCTTCACGCGTGTGCGTTTCAGAGCCTGCCAGAGCACATTGTCAGACCAGTGCAACTCATATCTGGTGTAACAGTAGTGTACATATTAAAAAAACAACACTTTTTTGACTGTGAAATAATAGCAGTCAGTTTCCTTCACACGTGTGCATTTCAGGGCCTGCTAAGGCACAGTCTCACACCAGTGCAACTCATATCTGGTGTAACAGTAGTGTACATTTAAAAAAAAACAACACTTTTTTGACTGTGAAATAATAGCAGTCAATTTCCTTCACACGTGTGCGTTTCAGGGCCTCCTAGGGCACAGTGTCACACCAGTGCAACTCATATCTGGTCTAACAGTAGTGTACATTTAAAAAAAAAAAAAACACTTTTTTGACTGTGAAATAATAGCAGTCAGTTTCCTTCAAGCGTGTGCGTTCCAGGGCCTGCCAGGGCACAGTCTCACACCAGTGCAACACATATCTGGTGTAACAATAGTGTACATTTTTAAAAAAACAACACTTTTTGGTCTGTGAAATAATAGCAGTCAGTTTCCTTCACGCGTGTGCGTTCCAGGGCCTGCCAGGGCACAGTATCACACCAGTGCAACTCATATCTGGTGTAACAGTAGTGTACATTTAAAAAAAAACACTTTTTTGACTGTGAAATAATAGCAGTCAGTTTCCTTCACACGTGTGCGTTTCAGTGCCTGCTAGGGCACAGTGTCACACCAGTGCAACTCATATCTGGTGTAACAGTAGCGTACATTTAAAAATAACAACACTTTTTTGACTGTGAAATAATAGCAGTCAGTTTCCTTCACATGTGTGCGTTTCAGGGCCTGCCAGGGCCCAGTGTCACACCAGTGCAACTCATATTTGGTGTAACAGAAGTATACATTTAAAAAAAACAAAAACTTTTTTGACTGTGAAATAATAGCAGTCAGTTTCCTTCACACGTGTGCGTTTCAGAGCCTGCCAGAGCACATTGTCAGACCAGTGCAACTCATATCTGGTGTAACATTAGTGTACATTTTAAAAAAAACAACACTTTTTTGACTGTGAAATAATAGAAGTCAGTTTCCTTCACACGTGTGCGTTTCAGGGCCTGCTAGGGCACAGTGTCACACCAGTGCAACTCATATCTGGTGTAACAGTAGTGTACATTTTAAAAAAAACAACACTTTTTTGACTGTGAAATAATAGCAGTCAGTTTCCTTCACGCGTGTGCGTTTCAGGGCCTGCCAGGGCACAGTGTCACACCAGTGCAACTCATATCTGGTGTAACAGTAGTGTACATTTAAAAAAAAACTAGAAATTTGACTGTGAAATAATAGCAGTCAGTTTCCTTCACACGTGTGCGTTTCAGGGCCTGCTAGGGCACAGTGTCACAGCAGTGCAACTCATATCTGGTGTAACAGTAGTGTACATTTTAAAAAAACAACACTTTTTTGACTGTGAAATAATAGCAGTCAGTTTCCTTCACACGTGTGTGTTTCAGGGCCTGCTAGGGCACAGTGTCACACCAGTGCAACTCATATCTGGTGTACCAGTAGTGTAGATTTAAAAAAAAAAAAACTTTTTTGACTGTGAAGTAATAGCAGTCAGTTTCCTTCACGTGTGTGCGTTTCAGTGCCTGCCAGAGCACATTCTCACACCAGTGCAACTCATATCTGGTGTAACAGTAGTGTACATTTTAAAAAAAACAACACTTTTTTGACTGTAAAATAATAGCAGTCAGTTTCCTTCACGCGTGTGCACACCAGTGCAACTCATATCTGGTGTAACAGTAGTGTACATTTAAAAAAAACAAAGCTTTTTTGACTGTGAAATAATAGCAATCAGTTTCCTTCACGAGTGTGCGTTCCAGGGCCTGCCAGGGCACAGTGTCACACCAGTGCAACTCACATCTGGTGTAACAGTAGTGTAAATTGAAAAAAAAAAAAAAACTTTTTTGACTGTGAAATAATAGCAGTCAGTTTCCTTCACGCGTGTGCGTTTCAGGGCATGCCAGGGCACAGTGTCACACCAGTGCAACTCATATCTGGTGTAACAGTAGTGTACATTTAAAAAAAAAAAACTTTTTTGACAGTGAAATAATAGCGGTCAGTTTCTTTCACGCGTGTGCACACCAGAGCAACTCATATCTGTTGTAACAGTAGTGTACATTTAATAAAAAAAAAACCTTTTTTGACTGTGAAATAATAGCAGTCAGTTTCCTTCACACGTGTGCGTTTCAGGGCCTGCTAGGGCACAGTGTCACACCAGTGCAACTCATATCTGGTGTAACAGTAGTGTACATTTAAAAAAAAAAAACAACTTTTTTGACTGTGAAGTAATAGCAGTCAATTTCCTTCACGCGTGCGCGTTCCAACGCCTGCCAGGGCAAAGTGTCACACCAGTGCAACTCATATCTGGTGTAACAGTAGTGTACATTTAAAAAAAAAAAAAACTTTTTTGACTGTGAAATAATAGCAGTGAGTTTCCTTCACACGTGTGCGTATCAGGGCCTGCTAGGGCACAGTGTCACACCAGTGCAACTCATATCTGGTGTAACAGTAGTGTACATTTTAAAAAAACAACACTTTTTTGACTGTGAAATAATAGCAGTCAGTTTCCTTCACACGTGTGCGTTTCAGGGCCTGCTAGGGCACAGTGTCACAGCAGTGCAACTCATATCTGGTGTAACAGTAGTGTACATTTTAAAAAAACAACACTTTTTTGACTGTGAAATAATAGCAGTCAGTTTCCTTCACACGTGTGTGTTTCAGGGCCTGCTAGGGCACAGTGTCACACCAGTGCAACTCATATCTGGTGTACCAGTAGTGTAGATTTAAAAAAAAAAAAACTTTTTTGACTGTGAAGTAATAGCAGTCAGTTTCCTTCACGTGTGTGCGTTTCAGTGCCTGCCAGAGCACATTCTCACACCAGTGCAACTCATATCTGGTGTAACAGTAGTGTACATTTTAAAAAAAACAACACTTTTTTGACTGTAAAATAATAGCAGTCAGTTTCCTTCACGCGTGTGCACACCAGTGCAACTCATATCTGGTGTAACAGTAGTGTACATTTTAAAAAAACAACACTTTTTTGACTGTGAAATAATAGCAGTCAGTTTCCTTCACACGTGTGCGTTTCAGGGCCTGCTAGGGCACAGTGTCACAGCAGTGCAACTCATATCTGGTGTAACAGTAGTGTACATTTTAAAAAAACAACACTTTTTTGACTGTGAAATAATAGCAGTCAGTTTCCTTCACACGTGTGTGTTTCAGGGCCTGCTAGGGCACAGTGTCACACCAGTGCAACTCATATCTGGTGTACCAGTAGTGTAGATTTAAAAAAAAAAAAACTTTTTTGACTGTGAAGTAATAGCAGTCAGTTTCCTTCACGTGTGTGCGTTTCAGTGCCTGCCAGAGCACATTCTCACACCAGTGCAACTCATATCTGGTGTAACAGTAGTGTACATTTTAAAAAAAACAACACTTTTTTGACTGTGAAATAATAGCAATCAGTTTCCTTCACGAGTGTGCGTTCCAGGGCCTGCCAGGGCACAGTGTCACACCAGTGCAACTCACATCTGGTGTAACAGTAGTGAAAATTGAAAAAAAAAAAAAAACTTTTTTGACTGTGAAATAATAGCAGTCAGTTTCCTTCACGCGTGTGCGTTTCAGGGCATGCCAGGGCACAGTGTCACACCAGTGCAACTCATATCTGGTGTAACAGTAGTGTACATTTAAAAAAAAAAAACTTTTTTGACAGTGAAATAATAGCGGTCAGTTTCTTTCACGCGTGTGCACACCAGAGCAACTCATATCTGTTGTAACAGTAGTGTACATTTAATAAAAAAAAAACCTTTTTTGACTGTGAAATAATAGCAGTCAGTTTCCTTCACACGTGTGCGTTTCAGGGCCTGCTAGGGCACAGTGTCACAGCAGTGCAACTCATATCTGGTGTAACAGTAGTGTACATTTTAAAAAAACAACACTTTTTTGACTGTGAAATAATAGCAGTCAGTTTCCTTCACACGTGTGCGTTTCAGGGCCTGCCAGGGCACAGTGTCACACCTGTGCAACTCATATCTTGTGTAACAGTAGTGTACATTTAAAAAAAACAACACTTTTTTGACTGTGAAATAATAGCAGTCAGTTTCCTTCATGCGTGTGCGTTTTAGTGCCTGCCAGGGCATAGTGTCAGACCAGTGCAACTCATATCTGGTGTAACAGTAGGTTACATTTAAAAAAAAAAACACTTTTTGGACTGTGAAATAATATCAGTCAGTTTCCTTCACGCGTGTGCGTTCCAGGGCCTGCCAGGGCACAGTGTCACACCAGTGCAACTCATATCTGGTGTAACAGTAGTGTACATTTAAAAAAAAACAAAACTTTTTTGACTGTGAAATAATAGCAGTCAGTTTCCTTCATGCGTGTACGTTTCAGGGGCTGCCAGGGCACAGTGTCACACCAGTGCAACTCATATCTGGTGTAACAGTAGTGTACATTTAAAAAAACAACACTTTTTTGACTGTGAAATAATAGCAGTCAGTTTCCTTCACACGTGTGCGTTTCAGGGCCTGCCAGGGCACAGTGTCACACCAGTGCAACTCATATCTTGTGTAACAGTAGTGTACATTTAAAAAAAACAACACTTTTTTGACTGTGAAATAATAGCAGTCAGTTTCCTTCATGCGTGTGCGTTTTAGGGCCTGCCAGGGCATAGTGTCACACCAGTGCAACTCATATCTGGTGTAACAGTAGTGTACATTTAAAAAAACAACACTTTTTTGACTGTGAAATAATAGCAGTCAGTTTCCTTCACGCGTGTGCGTTTCAGGGCCTGCGAGGGCACAGTGTCACACCAGTGCAACTCAAATCTGGTGTAACAGTAGTGTACATTTAAAAAAAACAACACTTTTTTGACTGTGAAATAATAGCAGTCAGTTTCCTTCACACGTGTGCGTTTCGGGGCCTGCCAGGGCATAGTGTCACACCAGTGCAACTCATATCTTGTGTAACAGTAGTGTACATTTAAAAAAAAAAACACTTTTTTGACTGTGAAATAATAGCAGTCAGTTTCCTTCATGCGTGTGCGTTTTAGTGCCTGCCAGGGCACAGTGTTACACCAGTGCAACTCATATCTGGTGTAACAGTAGTGTACATTTAAAAAAAAAAAACACTTTTTGGACTGTGAAATAATATCAGTCAGTTTCCTTCACGCGTGTGCGTTCCAGGGCCTGCCAGGGCACAGTGTAACACCAGTGCAACTCATATCTGGTGTAACAGTAGTGTACATTTAAAAAAAAACAACACTTTTTTGACTGTGAAATAATAGCAGTCAATTTCCTTCACACGTGTGCGTTTCAGGGCCTCCTAGGGCACAGTGTCACACCAGTGCGACTCATATCTGGTCTAACAGTAGTGTACATTTTAAAAAAAAACACTTTTTTGACTGTGAAATAATAGCAGTCAGTTTCCTTCACGCGTGTGCGTTCCAGGGCCTGCCAGGGCACAGTCTCACACCAGTGCAACACATATCTGGTGTAACAATAGTGTACATTTAAAAAAAAACAACACTTTTTGGACTGTGAAATAATAGCAGTCAGTTTCCTTCACGCGTGTGCGTTCCAGGGCCTGCCAGGGCATAGTGTCACACCAGTGCAACTCATATCTGGTGTAACAGTAGTGTACATTTAAAAAAAAAACACTTTTTTGACTGTGAAATAATAGCAGTCAGTTTCCTTCACACGTGTGCGTTTCAGTGCCTGCTAGGGCACTGTGTCACACCAGTGCAACTCATATCTGGTGTAACAGTAGTGTACATTTAAAAATAACAACACTATTTTGACTGTGAAATAATAGCAGATAATAGCAGTCAGTTTCCTTCACATGTGTGCGTTTCAGGGCCTGCCAGGGCCCAGTGTCACACCAGTGCAACTCATATTTGGTGTAACAGAAGTATACATTTAAAAAAAAAAAAAACTTTTTTGACTGTGAAATAATAGCAGTCAGTTTCCTTCACACGTGTGCGTTTCAGAGCCTGCCAGAGCACATTGTCAGACCAGTGCAACTCATATCTGGTGTAACAGTAGTGTACATTTTAAAAAAAACAACACTTTTTTGACTGTGAAATAATAGAAGTCAGTTTCCTTCATGCGTGTGCGTTTTAGGGCCTGCCAGGGCATAGTGTCACACCAGTGCAACTCATATCTGGTGTAACAGTAGTGTACATTTAAAAAAACAACACTTTTTTGACTGTGAAATAATAGCAGTCAGTTTCCTTCACGCGTGTGCGTTTCAGGGCCTGCGAGGGCACAGTGTCACACCAGTGCAACTCAAATCTGGTGTAACAGTAGTGTACATTTAAAAAAAACAACACTTTTTTGACTGTGAAATAATAGCAGTCAGTTTCCTTCACACGTGTGCGTTTCGGGGCCTGCCAGGGCACAGTGTCACACCAGTGCAACTCATATCTTGTGTAACAGTAGTGTACATTTAAAAAAAAAAACACTTTTTTGACTGTGAAATAATAGCAGTCAGTTTCCTTCATGCGTGTGCGTTTTAGTGCCTGCCAGGGCACAGTGTTACACCAGTGCAACTCATATCTGGTGTAACAGTAGTGTACATTTAAAAAAAAAAAACACTTTTTGGACTGTGAAATAATATCAGTCAGTTTCCTTCACGCGTGTGCGTTCCAGGGCCTGCCAGGGCACAGTGTCACACCAGTGCAACTCATATCTGGTGTAACAGTAGTGTACATTTAAAAAAAAACAACACTTTTTTGACTGTGAAATAATAGCAGTCAATTTCCTTCACACGTGTGCGTTTCAGGGCCTCCTAGGGCACAGTGTCACACCAGTGCGACTCATATCTGGTCTAACAGTAGTGTACATTTAAAAAAAAAACACTTTTTTGACTGTGAAATAATAGCAGTCAGTTTCCTTCACGCGTGTGCGTTCCAGGGCCTGCCAGGGCACAGTCTCACACCAGTGCAACACATATCTGGTGTAACAATAGTGTACATTTAAAAAAAAACAACACTTTTTGGACTGTGAAATAATAGCAGTCAGTTTCCTTCACGCGTGTGCGTTCCAGGGCCTGCCAGGGCACAGTGTCACACCAGTGCAACTCATATCTGGTGTAACAGTAGTGTACATTTAAAAAAAAAACACTTTTTTGACTGTGAAATAATAGCAGTCAGTTTCCTTCACACGTGTGCGTTTCAGTGCCTGCTAGGGCACAGTGTCACACCAGTGCAACTCATATCTGGTGTAACAGTAGTGTACATTTAAAAATAACAACACTATTTTGACTGTGAAATAATAGCAGATAATAGCAGTCAGTTTCCTTCACATGTGTGCGTTTCAGGGCCTGCCAGGGCCCAGTGTCACACCAGTGCAACTCATATTTGGTGTAACAGAAGTATACATTTTAAAAAAAAAAAAACTTTTTTGACTGTGAAATAATAGCAGTCAGTTTCCTTCACACGTGTGCGTTTCAGAGCCTGCCAGAGCACATTGTCAGACCAGTGCAACTCATATCTGGTGTAACAGTAGTGTACATTTAAAAAAAACCAACACTTTTTTGACTGAGAAATAATAGCATTCAGTTTCCTTCACGCGTGTGCGTTTCAGGGCCTGCCAGGGCACAGTGTCACACCAGTGCAACTCATATCTTGTGTACCAGTAGTGTAGATTTAAAGAAAAAAAAACTTTTTTGACTGTGAAGTAATAGCAGTCAGTTTCCTTCACGTGTGTGCGTTTCAGAGCCTGCCAGAGCACATTCTCACACCAGTGCAACTCATATCTGGTGTAACAGTAGTGTACATTTTAAAAAAAACAACACTTTTTTGACTGTAAAATAATAGCAGTCAGTTTCCTTCACGCATGTGCACACCAGTGCAACTCATATCTGGTGTAACAGTATTGAACATTTAAAAAAAACAAAGCTTTTTTGACTGTGAAATAATAGCAGTCAGTTTCCTTCACGAGTGTGCGTTCCAGGGCCTGCCAGGGCACAGTGTCACACCAGTGCAACTCACATCTGGTGTAACAGTAGTGTAAATTGAAAAAAAAAAAAAAACTTTTTTGACTGTGAAATAATAGCAGTCAGTTTCCTTCACGCGTGTGCGTTCCGGGGCATGCCAGGGCACAGTCTCACACCAGTGCAACTCATATCTGGTGTAACAGTAGTGTACATTTAAAAAAAAAAAAAACACTTTTTTGACTGTGAAATAATAGCAGTCAGTTTCCTTCACGCGTGTGCGTTTCAGGGCATGCCAGGGCACAGTGTCACACCAGTGCAACTCATATCTGGTGTAACAGTAGTGTACATTTAAAAATAACAACACTATTTTGACTGTGAAATAATAGCAGATAATAGCAGTCAGTTTCCTTCACATGTGTGCGTTTCAGGGCCTGCCAGGGCCCAGTGTCACACCAGTGCAACTCATATTTGGTGTAACAGAAGTATACATTTAAAAAAAAAAAAAACTTTTTTGACTGTGAAATAATAGCAGTCAGTTTCCTTCACGCGTGTGCGTTTCAGGGCATGCCAGGGCACAGTGTCACACCAGTGCAACTCATATCTGGTGTAACAGTAGTGTACATTTAAAAATAACAACACTATTTTGACTGTGAAATAATAGCAGATAATAGCAGTCAGTTTCCTTCACATGTGTGCGTTTCAGGGCCTGCCAGGGCCCAGTGTCACACCAGTGCAACTCATATTTGGTGTAACAGAAGTATACATTTAAAAAAAAAAAAAACTTTTTTGACTGTGAAATAATAGCAGTCAGTTTCCTTCACACGTGTGCGTTTCAGAGCCTGCCAGAGCACATTGTCAGACCAGTGCAACTCATATCTGGTGTAACAGTAGTGTACATTTTAAAAAAAACAACAATTTTTTGACTGTGAAATAATAGAAGTCAGTTTCCTTCACACGTGTGCGTTTCAGGGCCTGCTAGGGCACAGTGTCACACCAGTGCAACTCATATCTGGTGTAACAGTAGTGTACATTTAAAAAAAACCAACACTTTTTTGACTGTGAAATAATAGCAGTCAGTTTCCTTCACGCGTGTGCGTTTCAGGGCCTGCCAGGGCACAGTGTCACACCAGTGCAACTCATAACTGGTGTAACAGTAGTGTACATTTAAAAAAAAACTAGAAATTTGACTGTGAAATAATAGCAGTCAGTTTCCTTCACACGTGTGCGTTTCAGGGCCTGCTAGGGCACAGTGTCACAGCAGTGCAACTCATATCTGGTGTAACAGTAGTGTACATTTAAAAAAAACAACACTTTTTTGACTGTGAAATAATAGCAGTCAGTTTCCTTCACACGTGTGCGTTTCAGGGCCTGCTAGGGCACAGTGTCACACCAGTGCAACTCATATCTTGTGTACCAGTAGTGTAGATTTAAAGAAAAAAAAACTTTTTTGACTGTGAAGTAATAGCAGTCAGTTTCCTTCACGTGTGTGCGTTTCAGAGCCTGCCAGAGCACATTCTCACACCAGTGCAACTCATATCTGGTGTAACAGTAGTGTACATTTTAAAAAAAACAACACTTTTTTGACTGTAAAATAATAGCAGTCAGTTTCCTTCACGCGTGTGCACACCAGTACAACTCATATCTGGTGTAACAGTAGTGTACATTTAAAAAAAACAAAGCTTTTTTGACTGTGAAATAATAGCAGTCAGTTTCCTTCACGAGTGTGCGTTCCAGGGCCTGCCAGGGCACAGTGTCACACCAGTGCAACTCACATCTGGTGTAACAGTAGTGTAAATTGAAAAAAAAAAAAAAACTTTTTTGACTGTGAAATAATAGCAGTCAGTTTCCTTCACGCGTGTGCGTTCCGGGGCATGCCAGGGCACAGTCTCACACCAGTGCAACTCATATCTGGTGTAACAGTAGTGTACATTTAAAGAAAAAAAAACACTTTTTTGACTGTGAAATAATAGCAGTCAGTTTCCTTCACGCGTGTGCGTTTCAGGGCATGCCAGGGCACAGTGTCACACCAGTGCAACTCATATCTGGTGTAACAGTAGTGTACATTTAAAAATAACAACACTATTTTGCCTGTGAAATAATAGCAGATAATAGCAGTCAGTTTCCTTCACATGTGTGCGTTTCAGGGCCTGCCAGGGCCCAGTGTCACACCAGTGCAACTCATATTTGGTGTAACAGAAGTATACATTTAAAAAAAAAAAAAACTTTTTTGACTGTGAAATAATAGCAGTCAGTTTCCTTCACACGTGTGCGTTTCAGAGCCTGCCAGAGCACATTGTCAGACCAGTGCAACTCATATCTGGTGTAACAGTAGTGTACATTTTAAAAAAAACAACACTTTTTTGACTGTGAAATAATAGAAGTCAGTTTCCTTCACACGTGTGCGTTTCAGGGCCTGCTAGGGCACAGTGTCACACCAGTGCAACTCATATCTGGTGTAACAGTAGTGTACATTTAAAAAAAACCAACACTTTTTTGACTGTGAAATAATAGCAGTCAGTTTCCTTCACGCGTGTGCGTTTCAGGGCCTGCCAGGGCACAGTGTCACACCAGTGCAACTCATAACTGGTGTAACAGTAGTGTACATTTAAAAAAAAACTAGAAATTTGACTGTGAAATAATAGCAGTCAGTTTCCTTCACACGTGTGCGTTTCAGGGCCTGCTAGGGCACAGTGTCACAGCAGTGCAACTCATATCTGGTGTAACAGTAGTGTACATTTAAAAAAAACAACACTTTTTTGACTGTGAAATAATAGCAGTCAGTTTCCTTCACACGTGTGCGTTTCAGGGCCTGCTAGGGCACAGTGTCACACCAGTGCAACTCATATCTTGTGTACCAGTAGTGTAGATTTAAAGAAAAAAAAACTTTTTTGACTGTGAAGTAATAGCAGTCAGTTTCCTTCACGTGTGTGCGTTTCAGAGCCTGCCAGAGCACATTCTCACACCAGTGCAACTCATATCTGGTGTAACAGTAGTGTACATTTTAAAAAAAACAACACTTTTTTGACTGTAAAATAATAGCAGTCAGTTTCCTTCACGCGTGTGCACACCAGTACAACTCATATCTGGTGTAACAGTAGTGTACATTTAAAAAAAACAAAGCTTTTTTGACTGTGAAATAATAGCAGTCAGTTTCCTTCATGAGTGTGCGTTCCAGGGCCTGCCAGGGCACAGTGTCACACCAGTGCAACTCACATCTGGTGTAACAGTAGTGTAAATTGAAAAAAAAAAAAAAACTTTTTTGACTGTGAAATAATAGCAGTCAGTTTCCTTCACGCGTGTGCGTTCCGGGGCATGCCAGGGCACAGTCTCACACCAGTGCAACTCATATCTGGTGTAACAGTAGTGTACATTTAAAAAAAAAAAAACACTTTTTTGACTGTGAAATAATAGCAGTCAGTTTCCTTCACGCGTGTGCGTTTCAGGGCATGCCAGGGCACAGTGTCACACCAGTGCAACTCATATCTGGTGTAACAGTAGTGTACATTTAAAAAAAAAAAAAAACTTTTTTGACTGTGAAATAATAGCAGTCAGTTTCCTTCACGCGTGTGCGTTCCGGGGCATGCCAGGGCACAGTCTCACACCAGTGCAACTCATATCTGGTGTAACAGTAGTGTACATTTAAAAAAAAAAAAACACTTTTTTGACTGTGAAATAATAGCAGTCAGTTTCCTTCACGCGTGTGCGTTTCAGGGCATGCCAGGGCACAGTGTCACACCAGTGCAACTCATATCTGGTGTAACAGTAGTGTACATTTAAAAAAAAAAAACTTTTTTGACTGTGAAATAATAGCAGTCAGTTTCTTTCACGCGTGTGCACACCAGTGCAACTCATATCTGGTGTAACAGTAGTGTACATTTAAAAAAAAAAAACACTTTTTTGACTGTGAAATAATAGCAGTCAGTTTCCTTCACACGTGAGCGTTTCAGGGCCTGCTAGGGCACAGTGTCACACCAGTGCAACTCATATCTGGTGTAACAGTAGTGTACATTTAAAAAAAAAAAAAACTTTTTTGACTGTGAAATAATAGCAGTGGGTTTCCTTCACACGTGTGCGTATCAGGGCCTGCTAGGGCACAGTGTCACACCAGTGCAACTCATATCTGGTGTAACAGTAGTGTACATTTTAAAAAAACAACACTTTTTTGACTGTGAAATAATAGCAGTCAGTTTCCTTCACACGTGTGCGTTTCAGGGCCTGCTAGGGCACAGTGTCACACCAGTGCAACTCATATCTGGTGTAACAGTAGTGTACATTTAAAAAAAAAAAAAACTTTTTTGACTGTGAAATAATAGCAGTGAGTTTCCTTCACACGTGTGCGTATCAGGGCCTGCTAGGGCACAGTGTCACACCAGTGCAACTCATATCTGGTGTAACAGTAGTGTACATATTAAAAAAATCACACTTTTTTGACTGTGAAATAATAGCAGTCAGTTTCCTTCACACGTGTGCGTTTCAGGGCCTGCCAGGGCACATTGTCACACCAGACATTGTCACACCAGTGCAACTCATATCTGGTTTAACAGTAGTTTACATTTTAAAAAAACAACACTTTTTTGACTGTGAAATAATAGCAGTCAGTTTCCTTCACACGTGTGCGTATCAGGGCCTGATAGGGCACAGTGTCACACCAGTGCAACTCATATCTGGGGTAACAGTAGTGTACATTTAAAAAAAAAAAAACTTTTTTGACTGTGAAATAATAGCAGTCAGTTTCCTTCACACGTATGCGTTTCAGGGCCTGCCAGGGCACATTGTCACACCAGTGCAACTCATATCTGGTTTAACAGTAGTTTACATTTAAAAAAAACAAACACTTTTTTGACTGTGAAATAATAGCAGTCAGTTTCCTTAACACGTGTGCGTTTCAGGGCCTGCTAGGGCACAGTGTCACACCAGTGCAACTCATATCTGGTGTAACAGTAGTGTACATTTTAAAAAAACAACACTTTTTTGACTGTGAAATAATAGCAGTCAGTTTCCTTCACGCGTGTGCGTTCCAGGGCCTGCCAGGGCACAGTGTCACACCAGTGCAACTCATATCTGGCGTAACAGTAGTGTACATTTTAAAAAAAACAACACTTTTTTGACTGTGAAATAATAGCAGTCAGTTTCCTTCACACGTGTGCGTTTCAGGGCCTGCTAGGGCACAATCTCACACCAGTGCAACTCATATCTGGTGTAACAGTAGTGTACATTGAAAAAAAAACAACGCTTTTTTGACTGTGAAAAAATAGCAGTCAGTTTCCTTCACGCGTGTGCGTTCCAGGGCCTGCCAGGGCACAGTGTCACACCAGTGCAACTCATATCTGGGGTAACAGTAGTGTACATTTAAAAAAAAACAACACTTTTTTGACTGTGAAATAATAGCAGTCAGTTTCCTTCACATGTGTGTGTTTCAGGGCCTGCTAGGGCACAGTGTCACACCAGTGCAACTCATATCTGGTGTAACAGTAGTGTACATTTAAAAAAAAAAAAACTTTTTTGACTGTGAAATAATAGCAGTCAGTTTCCTTCACGCGTGTGCGTTTCAGAGCCTGCCAGAGCACATTGTCAGACCAGTGCAACTCATATCTGGTGTAACAGTAGTGTACATTTAAAAAAAAACAACACTTTTTTGACTGTGAAATAATAGCAGTCAGTTTCCTTCACATGTGTGTGTTTCAGGGCCTGCTAGGGCACAGTGTCACACCAGTGCAACTCATATCTGGTGTAACAGTAGTGTACATTTAAAAAAAAAAAAACTTTTTTGACTGTGAAATAATAGCAGTCAGTTTCCTTCACGCGTGTGCGTTTCAGAGCCTGCCAGAGCACATTGTCAGACCAGTGCAACTCATATCTGGTGTAACAGTAGTGTACATTTAAAAAAAAAAAAAACTTTTTTGACTGTGAAATAATAGCAGTGAGTTTCCTTCACACGTGTGCGTATCAGGGCCTGCTAGGGCACAGTGTCACACCAGTGCAACTCATATCTGGTGTAACAGTAGTGTACATATTAAAAAAACAACACTTTTTTGACTGTGAAATAATAGCAGTAAGTTTCCTTCACACGTGTGCGTTTCAGGGCCTGCTAGGGCACAGTGTCACACCAGTGCAACTCATATCTGGTGTAACAGTAGTGTACATTTAAAAAAAAACAACACTTTTTTGACTGTGAAATAATAGCAGTCAATTTCCTTCACACGTGTGCATTTCAGGGCCTGCTAAGGCACAGTCTCACACCAGTGCAACTCATATCTGGTCTAACAGTAGTGTACATTTAAAAAAAAAAAAAACACTTTTTTGACTGTGAAATAATAGCAGTCAGTTTCCTTCACGCGTGTGCGTTCCAGGGCCTGCCAGGGCACAGTCTCACACCAGTGCAACACATATCTGGTGTAACAATAGTGTACATTTAAAAAAAAACAACACTTTTTGGTCTGTGAAATAATAGCAGTCAGTTTCCTTCACGCGTGTGCGTTCCAGGGCCTGCCAGGGCACAGTATCACACCAGTGCAACTCATATCTGGTGTAACAGTAGTGTACATTTAAAAAAAAACACTTTTTTGACTGTGAAATAATAGCAGTCAGTTTCCTTCACATGTGTGCGTTTCAGGGCCTGCTAGGGCACAGTGTCACACCAGTGCAACTCATATCTGGTGTAACAGTAGTGTACATTTAAAAAAAACCAACACTTTTTTGACTGTGAAATAATAGCAGTCAGTTTCCTTCACGCGTGTGCGTTTCAGGGCCTGCCAGGGCACAGTGTCACACCAGTGCAACTCATATCTGGTGTAACAGTAGTGTACATTTAAAAAAAAACTAGAAATTTGACTGTGAAATAATAGCAGTCAGTTTCCTTCACACGTGTGCGTTTCAGGGCCTGCTAGGGCACAGTGTCACAGCAGTGCAACTCATATCTGGTGTAACAGTAGTGTACATTTTAAAAAAACAACACTTTTTTGACTGTGAAATAATAGCAGTCAGTTTCATTCACACGTGTGCGTTTCAGGGCCTGCTAGGGCACAGTGTCACACCAGTGCAACTCATATCTGGTGTACCAGTAGTGTAGATTTTAAAAAAAAAAAACTTTTTTGACTGTGAAGTAATAGCAGTCAGTTTCCTTCACGTGTGTGCGTTTCAGTGCCTGCCAGAGCACATTCTCACACCAGTGCAACTCATATCTGGTGTAACAGTAGTGTACATTTTAAAGAAAACAACACTTTTTTGACTGTAAAATAATAGCAGTCAGTTTCCTTCACGCGTGTGCACACCAGTGCAACTCATATCTGGTGTAACAGTAGTGTACATTTAAAGAAAACAAAACTTTTTTGACTGTGAAGTAATAGCAGTCAGTTTCCTTCACGTGTGTGCGTTTCAGAGCCTGCCAGAGCACATTCTCACACCAGTGCAACTCATATCTGGTGTAACAGTAGTGTACATTTAAAAAAAAACAACACTTTTTTGACTGTAAAATAATAGCAGTCAGTTTCCTTCACGCGTGTGCACACCAGTGCAACTCATATCTGGTGTAACAGTAGTGTACATTTAAAAAAAACAAAGCTTTTTTGACTGTGAAATAATAGCAGTCAGTTTCCTTCACGAGTGTGCGTTCCAGGGCCTGCCAGGGCACAGTGTCACACCAGTGCAACTCACATCTGTTGTAACAGTAGTGTAAATTGAAAAAAAAAAAAAAACTTTTTTGACTGTGAAATAATAGCAGTCAGTTTCCTTCACGCGTGTGCGTTCCAGGGCATGCCAGGGCACAGTCTCACACCAGTGCAACTCATATCTGGTGTAACAGTAGTGTACATTTAAAAAAAAACACTTTTTTGACTGTGAAATAATAGCAGTCAGTTTCCTTCACACGTGTGCGTTTCAGTGCCTGCTAGGGCACAGTGTCACACCAGTGCAACTCATATCTGGTGTAACAGAAGTATACATTTAAAAAAAACAAAAACTTTTTTGACTGTGAAATAATAGCAGTCAGTTTCCTTCACACGTGTGCGTTTCAGAGCCTGCCAGAGCACATTGTCAGACCAGTGCAACTCATATCTGGTGTAACAGTAGTGTACATTTTAAAAAAAACAACACTTTTTTGACTGTGAAATAATAGAAGTCAGTTTCCTTCACACGTGTGCGTTTCAGGGCCTGCTAGGGCACAATCTCACACCAGTGCAACTCATATCTGGTGTAACAGTAGTGTACATTGAAAAAAAAACAACGCTTTTTTGACTGTGAAAAAATAGCAGTCAGTTTCCTTCACGCGTGTGCGTTCTAGGGCCTGCAAGGGCACAGTGTCACACCAGTGCAACTCATATCTGGTGTAACAGTAGTGTACATTTAAAAAAAAAAAACACTTTTTTGACAGTGAAATAATAGCAGTCAGTTTCCTTCACATGTGTGTGTTTCAGGGCCTGCTAGGGCACAGTGTCACACCAGTGCAACTCATATCTGGTGTAACAGTAGTGTACATTTAAAAAAAAAACAACTTTTTTGACTGTGAAATAATAGCAGTCAGTTTCCTTCACGCGTCTGCGTTTCAGAGCCTGCCAGAGCACATTGTCAGACCAGTGCAACTCATATCTGGTGTAACAGTAGTGTACATTTAAAAAAAAAAAAAACTTTTTTGACTGTGCAATAATAGCAGTGAGTTTCCTTCACACGTGTGCGTATCAGGGCCTGCTAGGGCACAGTGTCACACCAGTGCAACTCATATCTGGTGTAACAGTAGTGTACATTTAAAAAAAAACAACACTTTTTTGACTGTGAAATAATAGAAGTCAGTTTCCTTCACACGTGTGCGTTTCAGGGCCTGCTAGGGCACAATCTCACACCAGTGCAACTCATATCTGGTGTAACAGTAGTGTACATTGAAAAAAAAACAACGCTTTTTTGACTGTGAAAAAATAGCTGTCAGTTTCCTTCACGCGTGTGCGTTCTAGGGCCTGCAAGGGCACAGTGTCACACCAGTGCAACTCATATCTGGTGTAACAGTAGTGTACATTTAAAAAAAACCAACACTTTTTTGACTGTGAAATAATAGCAGTCAGTTTCCTTCACGCGTGTGCGTTTCAGGGCCTGCCAGGGCACAGTGTCACACCAGTGCAACTCATATCTGGTGTAACAGTAGTGTACATTTAAAAAAAAACTAGAAATTTGACTGTGAAATAATAGCAGTCAGTTTCCTTCACACGTGTGCGTTTCAGGGCCTGCTAGGGCACAGTGTCACAGCAGTGCAACTCATATCTGGTGTAACAGTAGTGTACATTTTAAAAAAACAACACTTTTTTGACTGTGAAATAATAGCAGTCAGTTTCATTCACACGTGTGCGTTTCAGGGCCTGCTAGGGCACAGTGTCACACCAGTGCAACTCATATCTGGTGTACCAGTAGTGTAGATTTTAAAAAAAAAAAAACTTTTTTGACTGTGAAGTAATAGCAGTCAGTTTCCTTCACGTGTGTGCGTTTCAGTGCCTGCCAGAGCACATTCTCACACCAGTGCAACTCATATCTGGTGTAACAGTAGTGTACATTTTAAAAAAAACAACACTTTTTTGACTGTAAAATAATAGCAGTCAGTTTCCTTCACGCGTGTGCACACCAGTGCAACTCATATCTGGTGTAACAGTAGTGTACATTTAAAGAAAACAAAACTTTTTTGACTGTGAAGTAATAGCAGTCAGTTTCCTTCACGTGTGTGCGTTTCAGAGCCTGCCAGAGCACATTCTCACACCAGTGCAACTCATATCTGGTGTAACAGTAGTGTACATTTAAAAAACAACAACACTTTTTTGACTGTAAAATAATAGCAGTCAGTTTCCTTCACGCGTGTGCACACCAGTGCAACTCATATCTGGTGTAACAGTAGTGTACATTTAAAAAAAACAAAGCTTTTTTGACTGTGAAATAATAGCAGTCAGTTTCCTTCACGAGTGTGCGTTCCAGGGCCTGCCAGGGCACAGTGTCACACCAGTGCAACTCACATCTGTTGTAACAGTAGTGTAAATTGAAAAAAAAAAAAAAACTTTTTTGACTGTGAAATAATAGCAGTCAGTTTCCTTCACGCGTGTGCGTTCCAGGGCATGCCAGGGCACAGTCTCACACCATTGCAACTCATATCTGGTGTAACAGTAGTGTACATTTAAAAAAAAACACTTTTTTGACTGTGAAATAATAGCAGTCAGTTTCCTTCACACGTGTGCGTTTCAGTGCCTGCTAGAGCACAGTGTCACACCAGTGCAACTCATATCTGGTGTAACAGAAGTATACATTTAAAAAAAACAAAAACTTTTTTGACTGTGAAATAATAGCAGTCAGTTTCCTTCACACGTGTGCGTTTCAGAGCCTGCCAGAGCACATTGTCAGACCAGTGCAACTCATATCTGGTGTAACAGTAGTGTACATTTTAAAAAAAACAACACTTTTTTGACTGTGAAATAATAGAAGTCAGTTTCCTTCACACGTGTGCGTTTCAGGGCCTGCTAGGGCACAATCTCACACCAGTGCAACTCATATCTGGTGTAACAGTAGTGTACATTGAAAAAAAAACAACGCTTTTTTGACTGTGAAAAAATAGCAGTCAGTTTCCTTCACGCGTGTGCGTTCTAGGGCCTGCAAGGGCACAGTGTCACACCAGTGCAACTCATATCTGGTGTAACAGTAGTGTACATTTAAAAAAAAAAAACACTTTTTTGACTGTGAAATAATAGCAGTCAGTTTCCTTCACATGTGTGTGTTTCAGGGCCTGCTAGGGCACAGTGTCACACCAGTGCAACTCATATCTGGTGTAACAGTAGTGTACATTTAAAAAAAAAACAACTTTTTTGACTGTGAAATAATAGCAGTCAGTTTCCTTCACGCGTGTGCGTTTCAGAGCCTGCCAGAGCACATTGTCAGACCAGTGCAACTCATATCTGGTGTAACAGTAGTGTACATTTAAAAAAAAAAAAAACTTTTTTGACTGTGCAATAATAGCAGTGAGTTTCCTTCACACGTGTGCGTATCAGGGCCTGCTAGGGCACAGTGTCACACCAGTGCAACTCATATCTGGTGTAACAGTAGTGTACATTTTAAAAAAAACAACACTTTTTTGACTGTGAAATAATAGAAGTCAGTTTCCTTCACACGTGTGCGTTTCAGGGCCTGCTAGGGCACAATCTCACACCAGTGCAACTCATATCTGGTGTAACAGTAGTGTACATTGAAAAAAAAACAACGCTTTTTTGACTGTGAAAAAATAGCTGTCAGTTTCCTTCACGCGTGTGCGTATCAGGGCCTGATAGGGCACAGTGTCACACCAGTGCAACTCATATCTGGTGTAACAGTAGTGTACATTTAAAAAAAAAAAAACCTTTTTTGACTGTGCAATAATAGCAGTGAGTTTCCTTGACACGTGTGCGTATCAGGGCCTGCTAGGGCACAGTGTCACACCAGTGCAACTCATATCTGGTGTAACAGTAGTGTACATATTAAAAAAACAACATTTTTTTTGACTGTGAAATAATAGCAGTCAGTTTCCTTCACACGTGTGCGTTTCAGGGCCTGCTAGGGCATAGTGTCACACCAGTGCAACTCATATCTGGTGTAACAGTAGTGTACATTTTAAAAAAACAACACTTTTTTGACTGTGAAATAATAGCAGTCAGTTTCCTTCACACGTGTGCGTATCAGGGCCTGATAGGGCACAGTGTCACACCAGTGCAACTCATATCTGGTGTAACAGTAGTGTACATTTAAAAAAAAAAAAAACTTTTTTGACTGTGAAATAATAGCAGTCAGTTTCCTTCACACGTATGCGTTTCAGGGCCTGCCAGGGCACATTGTCACACCAGTGCAACTCATATCTGGTTTAACAGTAGTTTACATTTAAAAAAAACAAACACTTTTTTGACTGTGAAATAATAGCAGTCAGTTTCCTTCACACGTGTGCGTTTCAGTGCCTGCTAGGGCACAGTGTCACACCAGTGCAACTCATATCTGGTGTAACAGAAGTATACATTTAAAAAAAACAAAAACTTTTTTGACTGTGAAATAATAGCAGTCAGTTTCCTTCACACGTGTGCGTTTCAGAGCCTGCCAGAGCACATTGTCAGACCAGTGCAACTCATATCTGGTGTAACAGTAGTGTACATTTTAAAAAAAAACAACACTTTTTTGACTGTGAAATAATAGAAGTCAGTTTCCTTCACACGTGTGCGTTTCAGGGCCTGCTAGGGCACAATCTCACACCAGTGCAACTCATATCTGGTGTAACAGTAGTGTACATTGAAAAAAAAAAAACGCTTTTTTGACTGTGAAAAAATAGCAGTCAGTTTCCTTCACGCGTGTGCGTTCTAGGGCCTGCAAGGGCACAGTGTCACACCAGTGCAACTCATATCTGGTGTAACAGTAGTGTACATTTAAAAAAAAAAAAACCTTTTTTGACTGTGAAATAATAGCAGTCAGTTTCCTTCACATGTGTGTGTTTCAGGGCCTGCTAGGGCACAGTGTCACACCAGTGCAACTCATATCTGGTGTAACAGTAGTGTACATTTAAAAAAAAAAAAACTTTTTTGACTGTGAAATAATAGCAGTCAGTTTCCTTCACGCGTGTGCGTTTCAGAGCCTGCCAGAGCACATTGTCAGACCAGTGCAACTCATATCTGGTGTAACAGTAGTGTACATTTAAAAAAAAAAAAAACTTTTTTGACTGTGCAATAATAGCAGTGAGTTTCCTTCACACGTGTGCGTATCAGGGCCTGCTAGGGCACAGTGTCACACCAGTGCAACTCATATCTGGTGTAACAGTAGTGTACATTTTAAAAAAAACAACACTTTTTTGACTGTGAAATAATAGAAGTCAGTTTCCTTCACACGTGTGCGTTTCAGGGCCTGCTAGGGCACAATCTCACACCAGTGCAACTCATATCTGGTGTAACAGTAGTGTACATTGAAAAAAAAACAACGCTTTTTTGACTGTGAAAAAATAGCTGTCAGTTTCCTTCACGCGTGTGCGTTCTAGGGCCTGCAAGGGCACAGTGTCACACCAGTGCAACTCATATCTGGTGTAACAGTAGTGTACATTTAAAAAAAAAAAAAACTTTTTTGACTGTGCAATAATAGCAGTGAGTTTCCTTGACACGTGTGCGTATCAGGGACTGCTAGGGCACAGTGTCACACCAGTGCAACTCATATCTGGTGTAACAGTAGTGTACATTTTAAAAAAACAACACTTTTTTGACTGTGAAATAATAGCAGTCAGTTTCCTTCACGCGTGTGCGTTCCAGGGCCTGCCAGGGCACAGTGTCACACCAGTGCAACTCATATCTGGCGTAACAGTAGTGTACATTTTAAAAAAAACAACACTTTTTTGACTGTGAAATAATAGCAGTCAGTTTCCTTCACACGTGTGCGTTTCAGGGCCTGCTAGGGCACAATCTCACACCAGTGCAACTCATATCTGGTGTAACAGTAGTGTACATTGAAAAAAAAACAACGCTTTTTTGACTGTGAAAAAATAGCAGTCAGTTTCCTTCACGCGTGTGCGTTCTAGGGCCTGCAAGGGCACAGTGTCACACCAGTGCAACTCATATCTGGTGTAACAGTAGTGTACATTTAAAAAAAAACAACACTTTTTTGACTGTGAAATAATAGCAGTCAGTTTCCTTCACATGTGTGTGTTTCAGGGCCTGCTAGGGCACAGTGTCACACCAGTGCAACTCATATCTGGTGTAACAGTAGTGTACATTTAAAAAAAACAAAACTTTTTTGACTGTGAAATAATAGCAGTCAGTTTCCTTCACGCGTGTGCGTTTCAGAGCCTGCCAGAGCACATTGTCAGACCAGTGCAACTCATATCTGGTGTAACAGTAGTGTACATTTAAAAAAAAAAAAAACTTTTTTGACTGTGCAATAATAGCAGTGAGTTTCCTTCACACGTGTGCGTATCAGGGCCTGCTAGGGCACAGTGTCACACCAGTGCAACTCATATCTGGTGTAACAGTAGTGTACATATTAAAAAAAAACACTTTTTTAACTGTGAAATAATAGCAGTCAGTTTCCTTCACACGTGTGCGTTTCAGGGCCTGCTAGGGCATAGTGTCACACCAGTGCAACTCATATCTGGTGTAACAGTAGTGTACATATTAAAAAAACAACACTTTTTTGACTGTGAAATAATAGCAGTCAGTTTCCTTCACACGTGTGCATTTCAGGGCCTGCTAAGGCACAGTCTCACACCAGTGCAACTCATATCTGGTGTAACAGTAGTGTACATTTAAAAAAAAAAACACTTTTTTGACTGTGAAATAATAGCAGTCAGTTTCCTTCACACGTGTGAGTTTCAGGGCCTGCCAGAGCACATTGTCACACCAGTGCAACTCATATCTGGTGTAACAGTAGTGTACATTTAAAAAAACAAAACACTTTTTTGAATGTAAAATAATAGCAGTCAGTTTCCTTCACACGTGTGCGTTTCAGGGCGTAATAGAGCACAGTGTCACACCATGCAACTCATATCTGGTGTAACAGTAGTGTACATTTAAAAAAAAAAAACACTTTTTTGACTGTGAAATAATAGCAGTCAATTTCCTTCACGCGTTTGCGATTCATAGCCTGCCAGAGCACATTGTCACACCAGTGCAACTCATATCTGGTGTAACAGTAGTGTACATTTAAAAAAAAAAAAACACCTTTTTTGACTGTAAAATAATAGCAGTCAGTTTCCTTCAGGCGTGTGAGTTCCAGGGCCTGCCAGGGCACAGTGTCACACTAGTGCAACTCATATCTGGTGTAACAGTAGTGTGCATTTTAAAAAAAACTAGAAATTTGACTGTGAAATAATAGCAGTCAGTTTCCTTCACACATGTGCGTTTCAGGGCTTTCTAGGGCACATTGTCACACCAGTGCAACTCATATCTGGTGTAACAGTAGTGTACATTTTAAAAAAAATAACACTTTTTTGACTGTGAAATAATAGCATTCAATTTCCTTCACGAGTGTGCGTTTCAGAGCCTGCCAGAGCACATTGTCACACCAGTGCAACTCATATCTGGTGTAACAGTAGTGTACATTTAAAAAAAAAAAAACACCTTTTTTGACTGTAAAATAATAGCAGTCAGTTTCCTTCAGGCGTGTGAGTTCCAGGGCCTGCCAGGGCACAGTGTCACACCAGTGCAACTCATATCTGGTGTAACAGTAGTGTGCATTTTAAAAAAAACTAGAAATTTGACTGTGAAATAATAGCAGTCAGTTTCCTTCACGCGTGTGCGTTCCAGTACCTGCCAGTGCATAGTGTCACACCAGTGCAACTCATATCTGGTGTAACAGTAGTGTACATTTAAAAAAAACAAAACACTTTTTTGACAGTGAAATAATAGCAGTCAGTTTCCTTCACGCGTGTGCGTTTCAGGGCCTGCCAGGGCACAGTGTCACACCAGTGCAACTCATATCTGGTGTAACAGTAGTGTACATTTTAAAAAAAACAATACTTTTTTGACTGTGAAATAATAGAAGTCAGTTTCCTTCACACGTGTGCGTATCAGGGCCTGCTAGGGCACAGTGTCACACCAGTGCAACTCATATCTGGTGTAACAGTAGTGTACATTTAAAAAAAAACAACACTTTTTTGACTGTGAAATAATAGCAGTCAGTTTCCTTCACGCGTGTGCGTTTCAGGGCCTGCCAGGGCACAGTGTCACACCAGTGCAACTCATATCTGGTGTAACAGTAGTGTACATTTAAAAAAAAACTAGAAATTTGACTGTGAAATAATAGCAGTCAGTTTCCTTCACACGTGTGCGTTTCAGGGCCTGCCAGTGCATAGTGTCACACCAGTGCAACTCATATCTGGTGTAACAGTAGTGTACATTTAAAAAAAAAAAAACACTTTTTTGACTGTGAAATAATAGCAGTCAGTTTCCTTCACGCGTGTGCGTTTCAGGGCCTGCCAGGGCACAGTGTCACACCAGTGCAACTCATATCTGGTGTAACAGTAGTGTACATTTTAAAAAAAACAACACTTTTTTGACTGTGAAATAATAGAAGTCAGTTTTCTTCACACGTGTGCGTATCAGGGCCTGCTAGGGCACAGTGTCACACCAGTGCAACTCATATCTGGTGTAACAGTAGTGTACATTTAAAAAAAAACCAACACTTTTTTGACTGTGAAATAATAGCAGTCAGTTTCCTTCACGCGTGTGCGTTTCAGGGCCTGCCAGGGCACAGTGTCACACCAGTGCAACTCATATCTGGTGTAACAGTAGTGTACATTTAAAAAAAAAAATAGAAATTTGACTGTGAAATAATAGCAGTCAGTTTCCTTCACACGTGTGCGTTTCAGGGCCTGCTAGGGCACAGTGTCACACCAGTGCAACTCATATCTGGTGTACCAGTAGTGTAGATTTAAAAAAAAACAACACTTTTTTGACTGTAAAATAATAGCAGTCAGTTTCCTTCACGCGTGTGCACACCAGTGCAACTCATATCTGGTGTAACAGTAGTGTACATTTAAAAAAAACAAAGCTTTTTTGACTGTGAAATAATAGCAGTCAGTTTCCTTCACACGTGTGCGTTCCAGGGCATGCCAGGGCACAGTCTCACACCAGTGCAACTCATATCTGGTGTAACAGTAGTGTACATTTAAAAAAAAAAAAACACTTTTTTGACTGTGAAATAATAGCAGTCAGTTTCCTTCACGCGTGTGCGTTTCAGGGCATGCCAGGGCACAGTGTCACACCAGTGCAACTCATATCTGGTGTAACAGTAGTGTACATTTAAAAAAAAAAAACACTTTTTTGACTGTGAAATAATAGCAGTCAGTTTCCTTCACATGTGTGTGTTTCAGGGCCTGCTAGGGCACAGTGTCACACCAGTGCAACTCATATCTGGTGTAACAGTAGTGTACATTTAAAAAAAAAACAACTTTATTGACTGTGAAATAATAGCAGTCAGTTTCCTTCACGCGTGTGCGTTTCAGAGCCTGCCAGAGCACATTGTCAGACCAGTGCAACTCATATCTGGTGTAACAGTAGTGTACATTTAAAAAAAAAAAAAACTTTTTTGACTGTGCAATAATAGCAGTGAGTTTCCTTCACACGTGTGCGTATCAGGGCCTGCTAGGGCACAGTGTCACACCAGTGCAACTCATATCTGGTGTAACAGTAGTGTACATATTAAAAAAACAACACTTTTTTGACTGTGAAATAATAGCAGTCAGTTTCCTTCACACGTGTGCGTTTCAGGGCCTGCTAGGGCATAGTGTCACACCAGTGCAACTCATATCTGGTGTAACAGTAGTGTACATATTAAAAAAACAACACTTTTTTGACTGTGAAATAATAGCAGTCAGTTTCCTTCACACGTGTGCATTTCAGGGCCTGCTAAGGCACAGTCTCACACCAGTGCAACTCATATCTGGTGTAACAGTAGTGTACATTTAAAAAAAAACAACACTTTTTTGACTGTGAAATAATAGCAGTCAGTTTCCTTCACACGTGTGAGTTTCAGGGCCTGCCAGAGCACATTGTCACACCAGTGCAACTCATATCTGGTGTAACAGTAGTGTACATTTAAAAAAACAAAACACTTTTTTGAATGTAAAATAATAGCAGTCAGTTTCCTTCACACGTGTGCGTTTCAGGGCGTCCTAGAGCACAGTGTCACACCATGCAACTCATATCTGGTGTAACAGTAGTGTACATTTAAAAAAAAACTAGAAATTTGACTGTGAAATAATAGCAGTCAGTTTCCTTCACACGTGTGCGTTTCAGGGCCTGCCAGTGCATAGTGTCACACCAGTGCAACTCATATCTGGTGTAACAGTAGTGTACATTTAAAAAAAAAAAAACACTTTTTTGACTGTGAAATAATAGCAGTCAGTTTCCTTCACGCGTCTGCTTTTCAGGGCCTGCCAGGGCACAGTGTCACACCAGTGCAACTCATATCTGGTGTAACAGTAGTGTACATTTTAAAAAAAACAACACTTTTTTGACTGTGAAATAATAGAAGTCAGTTTTCTTCACACGTGTGCGTATCAGGGCCTGCTAGGGCACAGTGTCACACCAGTGCAACTCATATCTGGTGTAACAGTAGTGTACATTTAAAAAAAACAAAGCTTTTTTGACTGTGAAATAATAGCAATCAGTTTCCTTCACGAGTGTGCGTTCCAGGGCCTGCCAGGGCATAGTGTCACACCAGTGCAACTCACATCTGGTGTAACAGTAGTGTAAATTGAAAAAAAAAAAAAAACTTTTTTGACTGTGAAATAATAGCAGTCAGTTTCCTTCACGCGTGTGCGTTTCAGGGCATGCCAGGGCACAGTGTCACACCAGTGCAACTCATATCTGGTGTAACAGTAGTGTACATTTAAAAAAACAAAACTTTTTTGACTGTGAAATAATAGCGGTCAGTTTCTTTCACGCGTGTGCACACCAGAGCAACTCATATCTGTTGTAACAGTAGTGTACATTTAAAAAAAAAAAAAACCTTTTTTGACTGTGAAATAATAGCAGTCAGTTTCCTTCACACGTGTGCGTTTCAGGGCCTGCTAGGGCACAGTGTCACACCAGTGCAACTCATATCTGGTGTAACAGTAGTGTACATTTAAAAAAAAAAAAAAACTTTTTTGACTGTGAAGTAATAGCAGTCAATTTCCTTCACGCGTGCGCGTTCCAACGCCTGCCAGGGCAAAGTGTCACACCAGTGCAACTCATATCTGGTGTAACAGTAGTGTACATTTAAAAAAAAAAAAAACTTTTTTGACTGTGAAATAATAGCAGTGAGTTTCCTTCACACGTGTGCGTATCAGGGCCTGCTAGGGCACAGTGTCACACCAGTTCAACTCATATCTGGTGTAACAGTAGTGTACATTTTAAAAAAACAACACTTTTTTGACTGTGAAATAATAGCAGTCAGTTTCCTTCACAAGTGTGCGTTTCAGGGCCTGCTAGGGCACAGTGTCACACCAGTGCAACTCATATCTGGTGTAACAGTAGTGTACATTTAAAAAAAAACAAACACTTTTTTGACTGTGAAATAATAGCAGTCAGTTTCCTTCACACGTGTGCGTTTCAGGGCCTGCCAGGGCACAGTGTCACACCAGTGCAACTCATATCTGGTGTAACAGTAGTGTACATTTAAAAAAAAAAAAAACCTTTTTGGACTGTGAAATAATAGCAGTGAGTTTCCTTCACACGTGTGCGTATCAGGGCCTGCTAGGGCACAGTGTCACACCAGTGCAACTCATATCTGGTGTAACAGTAGTGTACATTTTAAAAAAACAACACTTTTTTGACTGTGAAATAATAGCAGTCAGTTTCCTTCACACGTGTGCGTTTCAGGGCCTGCTAGGGCACAGTGTCACACCAGTGCAACTCATATCTGGTGTAACTGTAGTGTACATTTAAAAAAAAAAAACACTTTTTTGACTGTGAAATAATAGCAGTCAGTTTCCTTCACACGTGTGCGTTTCAGGGCCTGCCAGGGCACAGTGTCACACCAGTGCAACTCATATCTGGTGTAACAGTAGTGTACATTTTAAAAAAAACAACTTTTTTGACTGTGAAATAATAGCAGTCAGTTTCCTTCATGCGTGTACGTTTCAGGGGCTGCCAGGGCATAGTGTCACACCAGTGCAACTCATATCTGGTGTAACAGTAGTGTACATTTAAAAAAACAACACTTTTTTCACTGTGAAATAATAGCAGTCAGTTTCCTTCATGCGTGTACGTTTCAGGGGCTGCCAGGGCATAGTGTCACACCAGTGCAACTCATATCTGGTGTAACAGTAGTGTACATTTAAAAAAACAACACTTTTTTCACTGTGAAATAATAGCAGTCAGTTTCCTTCACGCGTGTGCGTTTCAGGGCCTGCGAGGGCACAGTGTCACACCAGTGCAACTCATATCTGGTTTAACAGTAGTGTACATTTAAAAAAAAAAAACTTTTTTGACTGTGAAATAATAGCGGTCAGTTTCTTTCACGCGTGTGCACACCAGAGCAACTCATATCTGTTGTAACAGTAGTGTACATTTAAAAAAAAAAAAAACCTTTTTTGACTGTGAAATAATAGCAGTCAGTTTCCTTCACACGTGTGCGTTTCAGGGCCTGCTAGGGCACAGTGTCACACCAGTGCAACTCATATCTGGTGTAACAGTAGTGTACATTTAAAAAAAAAAAAAAACTTTTTTGACTGTGAAGTAATAGCAGTCAATTTCCTTCACGCGTGCGCGTTCCAACGCCTGCCAGGGCAAAGTGTCACACCAGTGCAACTCATATCTGGTGTAACAGTAGTGTACATTTAAAAAAAAAAAAACTTTTTTGACTGTGAAATAATAGCAGTGAGTTTCCTTCACACGTGTGCGTATCAGGGCCTGCTAGGGCACAGTGTCACACCAGTGCAACTCATATCTGGTGTAACAGTAGTGTACATTTTAAAAAAACAACACTTTTTTGACTGTGAAATAATAGCAGTCAGTTTCCTTCACACGTGTGCGTTTCAGGGCCTGCTAGGGCACAGTGTCACACCAGTGCAACTCATATCTGGTGTAACAGTAGTGTACATTTAAAAAAAAACAAACACTTTTTTGACTGTGAAATAATAGCAGTCAGTTTCCTTCACACGTGTGCGTTTCAGGGCCTGCCAGGGCACAGTGTCACACCAGTGCAACTCATATCTGGTGTAACAGTAGTGTACATTTAAAAAAAAAAAAAACTTTTTTGACTGTGAAATAATAGCAGTGAGTTTCCTTCACACGTGTGCGTATCAGGGCCTGCTAGGGCACAGTGTCACACCAGTGCAACTCATATCTGGTGTAACAGTAGTGTACATTTTAAAAAAACAACACTTTTTTGACTGTGAAATAATAGCAGTCAGTTTCCTTCACACGTGTGCGTTTCAGGGCCTGCTAGGGCACAGTGTCACACCAGTGCAACTCATATCTGGTGTAACTGTAGTGTACATTTAAAAAAAAAAAACACTTTTTTGACTGTGAAATAATAGCAGTCAGTTTCCTTCACACGTGTGCGTTTCAGGGCCTGCCAGGGCACAGTGTCACACCAGTGCAACTCATATCTGGTGTAACAGTAGTGTACATTTTAAAAAAAACAACTTTTTTGACTGTGAAATAATAGCAGTCAGTTTCCTTCATGCGTGTACGTTTCAGGGGCTGCCAGGGCACAGTGTCACACCAGTGCAACTCATATCTGGTGTAACAGTAGTGTACATTTAAAAAAACAACACTTTTTTGACTGTGAAATAATAGCAGTCAGTTTCCTTCACGCGTGTGCGTTTCAGGGCCTGCGAGGGCACAGTGTCACACCAGTGCAACTCATATCTGGTGTAACAGTAGTGTACATTTAAAAAAAACAACACTTTTTTGACTGTGAAATAATAGCAGTCAGTTTCCTTCACACGTGTGCGTTTCAGGGCCTGCCAGGGCACAGTGTCACACCTGTGCAACTCATATCTTGTGTAACAGTAGTGTACATTTAAAAAAAACAACACTTTTTTGACTGTGAAATAATAGCAGTCAGTTTCCTTCATGCGTGTGCGTTTTAGTGCCTGCCAGGGCATAGTGTCACACCAGTGCAACTCATATCTGGTGTAACAGTAGGTTACATTTAAAAAAAAAAACACTTTTTGGACTGTGAAATAATATCAGTCAGTTTCCTTCACGCGTGTGCGTTCCAGGGCCTGCCAGGGCACAGTGTCACACCAGTGCAACTCATATCTGGTGTAACAGTAGTGTACATTTAAAAAAAAAAAAAACTTTTTTGACTGTGAAATAATAGCAGTCAGTTTCCTTCATGCGTGTACGTTTCAGGGGCTGCCAGGGCACAGTGTCACACCAGTGCAACTCATATCTGGTGTAACAGTAGTGTACATTTAAAAAAACAACACTTTTTTGACTGTGAAATAATAGCAGTCAGTTTCCTTCACACGTGTGCGTTTCAGGGCCTGCCAGGGCACAGTGTCACACCAGTGCAACTCATATCTGGTGTAACAGTAGTGTACATTTTAAAAAAAACAACACTTTTTTGACTGTAAAATAATAGCAGTCAGTTTCCTTCACGCGTGTGCACACCAGTGCAACTCATATCTGGTGTAACAGTAGTGTACATTTAAAAAAAACAAAGCTTTTTTGACTGTGAAATAATAGCAGTCAGTTTCCTTCACGAGTGTGCGTTCCAGGGCCTGCCAGGGCACAGTGTCACACCAGTGCAACTCACATCTGGTGTAACAGTAGTGTAAATTGAAAAAAAAAAAAAAACTTTTTTGACTGTGAAATAATAGCAGTCAGTTTCCTTCACGCGTGTGCGTTCCGGGGCATGCCAGGGCACAGTCTCACACCAGTGCAACTCATATCTGGTGTAACAGTAGTGTACATTTAAAAAAAAAAAAACACTTTTTTGACTGTGAAATAATAGCAGTCAGTTTCCTTCACGCGTGTGCGTTTCAGGGCATGCCAGGGCACAGTGTCACACCAGTGCAACTCATATCTGGTGTAACAGTAGTGTACATTTAAAAATAACAACACTATTTTGACTGTGAAATAATAGCAGATAATAGCAGTCAGTTTCCTTCACATGTGTGCGTTTCAGGGCCTGCCAGGGCCCAGTGTCACACCAGTGCAACTCATATTTGGTGTAACAGAAGTATACATTTAAAAAAAAAAAAAACTTTTTTGACTGTGAAATAATAGCAGTCAGTTTCCTTCACGCGTGTGCGTTTCAGGGCATGCATGCCAGGGCACAGTGTCACACCAGTGCAACTCATATCTGGTGTAACAGTAGTGTACATTTAAAAATAACAACACTATTTTGACTGTGAAATAATAGCAGATAATAGCAGTCAGTTTCCATCACATGTGTGCGTTTCAGGGCCTGCCAGGGCCCAGTGTCACACCAGTGCAACTCATATTTGGTGTAACAGAAGTATACATTTAAAAAAAAAAAAACTTTTTTGACTGTGAAATAATAGCAGTCAGTTTCCTTCACACGTGTGCGTTTCAGAGCCTGCCAGAGCACATTGTCAGACCAGTGCAACTCATATCTGGTGTAACAGTAGTGTACATTTTAAAAAAAACAACACTTTTTTGACTGTGAAATAATAGAAGTCAGTTTCCTTCACACGTGTGCGTTTCAGGGCCTGCTAGGGCACAGTGTCACACCAGTGCAACTCATATCTGGTGTAACAGTAGTGTACATTTAAAAAAAACCAACACTTTTTTGACTGTGAAATAATAGCAGTCAGTTTCCTTCACGCGTGTGCGTTTCAGGGCCTGCCAGGGCACAGTGTCACACCAGTGCAACTCATAACTGGTGTAACAGTAGTGTACATTTAAAAAAAAACTAGAAATTTGACTGTGAAATAATAGCAGTCAGTTTCCTTCACACGTGTGCGTTTCAGGGCCTGCTAGGGCACAGTGTCACAGCAGTGCAACTCATATCTGGTGTAACAGTAGTGTACATTTAAAAAAAACAACACTTTTTTGACTGTGAAATAATAGCAGTCAGTTTCCTTCACACGTGTGCGTTTCAGGGCCTGCCAGTGCATAGTGTCACACCAGTGCAACTCATATCTGGTGTAACAGTAGTGTACATTTAAAAAAAAAAAAACACTTTTTTGACTGTGAAATAATAGCAGTCAGTTTCCTTCACGCGTGTGCGTTTCAGGGCCTGCCAGGGCACAGTGTCACACCAGTGCAAATCATATCTGGTGTAACAGTAGTGTACATTTTAAAAAAAACAACACTTTTTTGACTGTGAAATAATAGAAGTCAGTTTTCTTCACACGTGTGCGTATCAGGGCCTGCTAGGGCACAGTGTCACACCAGTGCAACTCATATCTGGTGTAACAGTAGTGTACATTTAAAAAAAACCAACACTTTTTTGACTGTGAAATAATAGCAGTCAGTTTCCTTCACGCGTGTGCGTTTCAGGGCCTGCCAGGGAACAGTGTCACACCAGTGCAACTCATATCTGGTGTAACAGTAGTGTACATTTAAAAAAAAAACTAGAAATTTGACTGTGAAATAATAGCATTCAGTTTCGTTCACACGTGTGCGTTTCAGGGCCTGCTAGGGCACAGTGTCACACCAGTGCAACTCATATCTGGTGTACCAGTAGTGTAGATTTAAAAAAAAAAAACACTTTTTTGACTGTAAAATAATAGCAGTCAGTTTCCTTCACGCGTGTGCACACCAGTGCAACTCATATCTGGTGTAACAGTAGTGTACATTTAAAAAAAACAAAGCTTTTTTGACTGTGAAATAATAGCAGTCAGTTTCCTTCACGAGTGTGCGTTCCAGGGCCTGCCAGGGCACAGTGTCACACCAGTGCAACTCACATCTGGTGTAACAGTAGTGTAAATTGAAAAAAAAAAAAAACCTTTTTTGACTGAAATAATAGCAGTCAGTTTCCTTCACGCGTGTGCGTTCCAGGGCATGCCAGGGCACAGTCTCACACCAGTGCAACTCATATCTGGTGTAACAGTAGTGTACATTTAAAAAAAACAACACTTTTTTGACTGTGAAATAATAGCAGTCACTTTCCTTCACACGTGTGCGTTTCAGGGCCTGCCAGTGCATAGTGTCACACCAGTGCAACTCATATCTGGTGTAACAGTAGTGTACATTTAAAAAAAAAAAAACACTTTTTTGACTGTGAAATAATAGCAGTCAGTTTCCTTCACACGTGTGCGTTTCAGAGCCTGCCAGAGCACATTGTCAGACCAGTGCAACTCATATCTGGTGTAACAGTAGTGTACATTTTAAAAAAAACAACACTTTTTTGACTGTGAAATAATAGAAGTCAGTTTCCTTCACACGTGTGCGTTTCAGGGCCTGCTAGGGCACAGTGTCACACCAGTGCAACTCATATCTGGTGTAACAGTAGTGTACATTTAAAAAAAACCAACACTTTTTTGACTGTGAAATAATAGCAGTCAGTTTCCTTCACGCGTGTGCGTTTCAGGGCCTGCCAGGGCACAGTGTCACACCAGTGCAACTCATAACTGGTGTAACAGTAGTGTACATTTAAAAAAAAACTAGAAATTTGACTGTGAAATAATAGCAGTCAGTTTCCTTCACACGTGTGCGTTTCAGGGCCTGCTAGGGCACAGTGTCACAGCAGTGCAACTCATATCTGGTGTAACAGTAGTGTACATTTAAAAAAAACAACACTTTTTTGACTGTGAAATAATAGCAGTCAGTTTCCTTCACACGTGTGCGTTTCAGGGCCTGCCAGTGCATAGTGTCACACCAGTGCAACTCATATCTGGTGTAACAGTAGTGTACATTTAAAAAAAAAAAAACACTTTTTTGACTGTGAAATAATAGCAGTCAGTTTCCTTCACGCGTGTGCGTTTCAGGGCCTGCCAGGGCACAGTGTCACACCAGTGCAAATCATATCTGGTGTAACAGTAGTGTACATTTTAAAAAAAACAACACTTTTTTGACTGTGAAATAATAGCAGTCAGTTTCCTTCACGAGTGTGCGTTCCAGGGCCTGCCAGGGCACAGTGTCACACCAGTGCAACTCACATCTGGTGTAACAGTAGTGTAAATTGAAAAAAAAAAAAAACCTTTTTTGACTGAAATAATAGCAGTCAGTTTCCTTCACGCGTGTGCGTTCCAGGGCATGCCAGGGCACAGTCTCACACCAGTGCAACTCATATCTGGTGTAACAGTAGTGTACATTTAAAAAAAAAAAAACACTTTTTTGACTGTGAAATAATAGCAGTCAGTTTCCTTCACGCGTGTGCGTTTCAGGGCATGCCAGGGCACAGTGTCACACCAGTGCAACTCATATCTGGTGTAACAGTAGTGTACATTTAAAAAAAAAAAACACTTTTTTGACTGTGAAATAATAGCAGTCAGTTTCCTTCACATGTGTGTGTTTCAGGGCCTGCTAGGGCACAGTGTCACACCAGTGCAACTCATATCTGGTGTAACAGTAGTGTACATTTAAAAAAAAAAAAACTTTTTTGACTGTGAAATAATAGCAGTCAGTTTCCTTCACGCGTGTGCGTTTCAGAGCCTGCCAGAGCACATTGTCAGACCAGTGCAACTCATATCTGGTGTAACAGTAGTGTACATTTAAAAAAAAAAAACACTTTTTTGAATGTAAAATAATAGCAGTCAGTTTCCTTCACACGTGTGCATTTCAGGGCCTGCTAAGGCACAGTCTCACACCAGTGCAACTCATATCTGGTGTAACAGTAGTGTACATTTAAAAAAAAAAACACTTTTTTGACTGTGAAATAATAGCAGTCAGTTTCCTTCACACGTGTGAGTTTCAGGGCCTGCCAGAGCACATTGTCACACCAGTGCAACTCATATCTGGTGTAACAGTAGTGTACATTTAAAAAAACAAAACACTTTTTTGAATGTAAAATAATAGCAGTCAGTTTCCTTCACACGTGTGCGTTTCAGGGCGTCCTAGAGCACAGTGTCACACCATGCAACTCATATCTGGTGTAACAGTAGTGTACATTTAAAAAAAAAAAAAACTTTTTTGACTGTGAAATAATAGCAGTCAATTTCCTTCACGCGTTTGCGATTCATAGCCTGCCAGAGCACATTGTCACACCAGTGCAACTCATATCTGGTGTAACAGTAGTGTACATTTAAAAAAAAAAAAACACTTTTTTGACTGTGAAATAATAGCAGTCAGTTTCCTTCACACATGTGCGTTTCAGGGCTTTCTAGGGCACATTGTCACACCAGTGCAACTCATATCTGGTGTAACAGTAGTGTACATTTAAAAAAAACAAAGCTTTTTTGACTGTGAAATAATAGCAGTCAGTTTCCTTCACGAGTGTGCGTTCCAGGGCCTGCCAGGGCACAGTGTCACACCAGTGCAACTCACATCTGGTGTAACAGTAGTGTAAATTGAAAAAAAAAAAAAAACTTTTTTGACTGTGAAATAATAGCAGTCAGTTTCCTTCACGCGTGTGCGTTCCGGGGCATGCCAGGGCACAGTCTCACACCAGTGCAACTCATATCTGGTGTAACAGTAGTGTACATTTAAAAAAAAAAAAACACTTTTTTGACTGTGAAATAATAGCAGTCAGTTTCCTTCACGCGTGTGCGTTTCAGGGCATGCCAGGGCACAGTGTCACACCAGTGCAACTCATATCTGGTGTAACAGTAGTGTACATTTAAAAATAACAACACTATTTTGACTGTGAAATAATAGCAGATAATAGCAGTCAGTTTCCTTCACATGTGTGCGTTTCAGGGCCTGCCAGGGCCCAGTGTCACACCAGTGCAACTCATATTTGGTGTAACAGAAGTATACATTTAAAAAAAAAAAAAACTTTTTTGACTGTGAAATAATAGCAGTCAGTTTCCTTCACGCGTGTGCGTTTCAGGGCATGCATGCCAGGGCACAGTGTCACACCAGTGCAACTCATATCTGGTGTAACAGTAGTGTACATTTAAAAATAACAACACTATTTTGACTGTGAAATAATAGCAGATAATAGCAGTCAGTTTCCATCACATGTGTGCGTTTCAGGGCCTGCCAGGGCCCAGTGTCACACCAGTGCAACTCATATTTGGTGTAACAGAAGTATACATTTAAAAAAAAAAAAACTTTTTTGACTGTGAAATAATAGCAGTCAGTTTCCTTCACACGTGTGCGTTTCAGAGCCTGCCAGAGCACATTGTCAGACCAGTGCAACTCATATCTGGTGTAACAGTAGTGTACATTTTAAAAAAAACAACACTTTTTTGACTGTGAAATAATAGAAGTCAGTTTCCTTCACACGTGTGCGTTTCAGGGCCTGCTAGGGCACAGTGTCACACCAGTGCAACTCATATCTGGTGTAACAGTAGTGTACATTTAAAAAAAACCAACACTTTTTTGACTGTGAAATAATAGCAGTCAGTTTCCTTCACGCGTGTGCGTTTCAGGGCCTGCCAGGGCACAGTGTCACACCAGTGCAACTCATAACTGGTGTAACAGTAGTGTACATTTAAAAAAAAACTAGAAATTTGACTGTGAAATAATAGCAGTCAGTTTCCTTCACACGTGTGCGTTTCAGGGCCTGCTAGGGCACAGTGTCACAGCAGTGCAACTCATATCTGGTGTAACAGTAGTGTACATTTAAAAAAAACAACACTTTTTTGACTGTGAAATAATAGCAGTCAGTTTCCTTCACACGTGTGCGTTTCAGGGCCTGCCAGTGCATAGTGTCACACCAGTGCAACTCATATCTGGTGTAACAGTAGTGTACATTTAAAAAAAAAAAAACACTTTTTTGACTGTGAAATAATAGCAGTCAGTTTCCTTCACGCGTGTGCGTTTCAGGGCCTGCCAGGGCACAGTGTCACACCAGTGCAAATCATATCTGGTGTAACAGTAGTGTACATTTTAAAAAAAACAACACTTTTTTGACTGTGAAATAATAGAAGTCAGTTTTCTTCACACGTGTGCGTATCAGGGCCTGCTAGGGCACAGTGTCACACCAGTGCAACTCATATCTGGTGTAACAGTAGTGTACATTTAAAAAAAACCAACACTTTTTTGACTGTGAAATAATAGCAGTCAGTTTCCTTCACGCGTGTGCGTTTCAGGGCCTGCCAGGGCACAGTGTCACACCAGTGCAACTCATATCTGGTGTAACAGTAGTGTACATTTAAAAAAAAAACTAGAAATTTGACTGTGAAATAATAGCATTCAGTTTCGTTCACACGTGTGCGTTTCAGGGCCTGCTAGGGCACAGTGTCACACCAGTGCAACTCATATCTGGTGTACCAGTAGTGTAGATTTAAAAAAAAAAAACACTTTTTTGACTGTAAAATAATAGCAGTCAGTTTCCTTCACGCGTGTGCACACCAGTGCAACTCATATCTGGTGTAACAGTAGTGTACATTTAAAAAAAACAAAGCTTTTTTGACTGTGAAATAATAGCAGTCAGTTTCCTTCACGAGTGTGCGTTCCAGGGCCTGCCAGGGCACAGTGTCACACCAGTGCAACTCACATCTGGTGTAACAGTAGTGTAAATTGAAAAAAAAAAAAAACCTTTTTTGACTGAAATAATAGCAGTCAGTTTCCTTCACGCGTGTGCGTTCCAGGGCATGCCAGGGCACAGTCTCACACCAGTGCAACTCATATCTGGTGTAACAGTAGTGTACATTTAAAAAAAAAAAAACACTTTTTTGACTGTGAAATAATAGCAGTCAGTTTCCTTCACGCGTGTGCGTTTCAGGGCATGCCAGGGCACAGTGTCACACCAGTGCAACTCATATCTGGTGTAACAGTAGTGTACATTTAAAAAAAAAAAACACTTTTTTGACTGTGAAATAATAGCAGTCAGTTTCCTTCACATGTGTGTGTTTCAGGGCCTGCTAGGGCACAGTGTCACACCAGTGCAACTCATATCTGGTGTAACAGTAGTGTACATTTAAAAAAAAAAAACTTTTTTGACTGTGAAATAATAGCAGTCAGTTTCCTTCACGCGTGTGCGTTTCAGAGCCTGCCAGAGCACATTGTCAGACCAGTGCAACTCATATCTGGTGTAACAGTAGTGTACATTTAAAAAAAAAAAACACTTTTTTGAATGTAAAATAATAGCAGTCAGTTTCCTTCACACGTGTGCATTTCAGGGCCTGCTAAGGCACAGTCTCACACCAGTGCAACTCATATCTGGTGTAACAGTAGTGTACATTTAAAAAAAAAAACAATTTTTGACTGTGAAATAATAGCAGTCAGTTTCCTTCACACGTGTGAGTTTCAGGGCCTGCCAGAGCACATTGTCACACCAGTGCAACTCATATCTGGTGTAACAGTAGTGTACATTTAAAAAAACAAAACACTTTTTTGAATGTAAAATAATAGCAGTCAGTTTCCTTCACACGTGTGCGTTTCAGGGCGTCCTAGAGCACAGTGTCACACCATGCAACTCATATCTGGTGTAACAGTAGTGTACATTTAAAAAAAAAAAAAACTTTTTTGACTGTGAAATAATAGCAGTCAATTTCCTTCACGCGTTTGCGATTCATAGCCTGCCAGAGCACATTGTCACACCAGTGCAACTCATATCTGGTGTAACAGTAGTGTACATTTAAAAAAAAAAAAACACTTTTTTGACTGTGAAATAATAGCAGTCAGTTTCCTTCACACATGTGCGTTTCAGGGCTTTCTAGGGCACATTGTCACACCAGTGCAACTCATATCTGGTGTAACAGTAGTGTACATTTTAAAAAAAATAACACTTTTTTGACTGTGAAATAATAGCATTCAATTTCCTTCACGCGTGTGCGTTTCAGAGCCTGCCAGAGCACATTGTCACACCAGTGCAACTCATATCTGGTGTAACAGTAGTGTACATTTAAAAAAAAAAAAACACCTTTTTTGACTGTAAAATAATAGCAGTCAGTTTCCTTCAGGCGTGTGAGTTCCAGGGCCTGCCAGGGCACAGTGTCACACCAGTGCAACTCATATCTGGTGTAACAGTAGTGTACATTTAAAAAAAAAAAAACACTTTTTTGACTATGAAATAATAGCAGTCAGTTTCCTTCACGCGTGTGCGTTCCAGGGCCTGCCAGGGCACAGTGTCACACCAGTGCAACTCATATCTGGTGTAACAGTAGTCTGCATTTTAAAAAAAACTAGAAATTTGACTGTGAAATAATAGCAGTCAGTTTCATCCACGCGTGTGCGTTCCAGTACCTGCCAGTGCATAGTGTCACACCAGTGCAACTCATATCTGGTGTAACAGTAGTGTACATTTAAAAAAAACAAAACACTTTTTTGACTGTGAAATAATAGAAGTCAGTTTCCTTCACACGTGTGAGTTTCAGGGCCTGCCAGAGCACATTGTCACACCAGTGCAACTCATATCTGGTGTAACAGTAGTGTACATTTAAAAAAACAAAACACTTTTTTGAATGTAAAATAATAGCAGTCAGTTTCCTTCACACGTGTGAGTTTAAGGGCCTGCCAGAGCACATTGTCACACCAGTGCAACTCATATCTGGTGTAACAGTAGTGTACATTTAAAAAAACAAAACACTTTTTTGAATGTAAAATAATAGCAGTCAGTTTCCTTCACACGTGTGCGTTTCAGGGCGTCCTAGAGCACAGTGTCACACCATGCAACTCATATCTGGTGTAACAGTAGTGTACATTTAAAAAAAAAAAAACACTTTTTTGACTGTGAAATAATAGCAGTCAATTTCCTTCACGCGTTTGCGATTCATAGCCTGCCAGAGCACATTGTCACACCAGTGCAACTCATATCTGGTGTAACAGTAGTGTACATTTAAAAAAAAAAAAACACTTTTTTGACTGTGAAATAATAGCAGTCAGTTTCCTTCACACATGTGCGTTTCAGGGCTTTCTAGGGCACATTGTCACACCAGTGCAACTCATATCTGGTGTAACAGTAGTGTACATTTTAAAAAAAATAACACTTTTTTGACTGTGAAATAATAGCATTCAATTTCCTTCACGCGTGTGCGTTTCAGAGCCTGCCAGAGCACATTGTCACACCAGTGCAACTCATATCTGGTGTAACAGTAGTGTACATTTAAAAAAAAAAAAACACCTTTTTTGACTGTAAAATAATAGCAGTCAGTTTCCTTCAGGCGTGTGAGTTCCAGGGCCTGCCAGGGCACAGTGTCACACCAGTGCAACTCATATCTGGTGTAACAATAGTGTACATTTAAAAAAAAAAAAACACTTTTTTGACTATGAAATAATAGCAGTCAGTTTCCTTCACGCGTGTGCGTTCCAGGGCCTGCCAGGGCACAGTGTCACACCAGTGCAACTCATATCTGGTGTAACAGTAGTCTGCATTTTAAAAAAAACTAGAAATTTGACTGTGAAATAATAGCAGTCAGTTTCATCCACGCGTGTGCGTTCCAGTACCTGCCAGTGCATAGTGTCACACCAGTGCAACTCATATCTGGTGTAACAGTAGTGTACATTTAAAAAAAACAAAACACTTTTTTGACTGTGAAATAATAGAAGTCAGTTTCCTTCACACGTGTGTGTTTCAGGGCCTGCTAGGGCACAGTGTCACACCAGTGCAACTCATATCTGGTGTAACAGTAGTGTACATTTAAAAAAAAAAAAACACTTTTTTGACTGTGAAATAATAGCAGTCAGTTTCCTTCACGCGTGTGCGTTTCAGGGCCTGCCAGGGCACAGTGTCACACCAGTGCAACTCATATCTGGTGTAACAGTAGTGTACATTTTAAAAAAAACAACACTTTTTTGACTGTGAAATAATAGAAGTCAGTTTCCTTCACACGTGTGCGTATCAGGGCCTGCTAGGGCACAGTGTCACACCAGTGCAACTCATATCTGGTGTAACAGTAGTGTACATTTAAAAAAAACCAACACTTTTTTGACTGTGAAATAATAGCAGTCAGTTTCCTTCACGCGTGTGCGTTTCAGGGCCTGCCAGGGCACAGTGTCACACCAGTGCAACTCATATCTGGTGTAACAGTAGTGTACATTTAAAAAAAAACTAGAAATTTGACTGTGAAATAATAGCAGTCAGTTTCCTTCACACGTGTGCGTTTCAGGGCCTGCCAGTGCATAGTGTCACACCAGTGCAACTCATATCTGGTGTAACAGTAGTGTACATTTAAAAAAAAAAAAACACTTTTTTGACTGTGAAATAATAGCAGTCAGTTTCCTTCACGCGTGTGCGTTTCAGGGCCTGCCAGGGCACAGTGTCACACCAGTGCAACTCATATCTGGTGTAACAGTAGTGTACATTTTAAAAAAAAACAACACTTTTTTGACTGTGAAATAATAGAAGTCAGTTTCCTTCACATGTGTGCGTATCAGGGCCTGCTAGGGCACAGTGTCACACCAGTGCAACTCATATCTGGTGTAACAGTAGTGTACATTTAAAAAAAAACCAACACTTTTTTGACTGTGAAATAATAGCAGTCAGTTTCCTTCACGCGTGTGCGTTTCAGGGCCTGCCAGGGCACAGTGTCACACCAGTGCAACTCATATCTGGTGTAACAGTAGTGTACATTTAAAAAAAAAACTAGAAATTTGACTGTGAAATAATAGCAGTCAGTTTCCTTCACACGTGTGCGTTTCAGGGCCTGCTAGGGCACAGTGTCACACCAGTGCAACTCATATCTGGTGTACCAGTTGTGTAGATTTAAAAAAAAACAACACTTTTTTGACTGTAAAATAATAGCAGTCAGTTTCCTTCACGCATGTGCACACCAGTGCAACTCATATCTGGTGTAACAGTAGTGTACATTTAAAAAAAACAAAGCTTTTTTGACTGTGAAATAATAGCAGTCAGTTTCCTTCACGCGTGTGCGTTCCAGGGCATGCCAGGGCACAGTCTCACACCAGTGCAACTCATATCTGGTGTAACAGTAGTGTACATTTAAAAAAAAAAAAACACTTTTTTGACTGTGAAATAATAGCAGTCAGTTTCCTTCACGCGTGTGCGTTTCAGGGCATGCCAGGGCACAGTATCACACCAGTGCAACTCATATCTGGTGTAACAGTAGTGTACATTTAAAAAAAAAAAACTTTTTTGACTGTGAAATAATAGCAGTCAGTTTCTTTCACGCGTGTGCACACCAGTGCAACTCATATCTGTTGTAACAGTAGTGTACATTTAAAAAAAAAAAACTTTTTTGACTGTGAAATAATAGCAGTCAGTTTCTTTCACGCGTGTGCACACCAGTGCAACTCATATCTGTTGTAACAGTAGTGTACATTTAAAAAAAAAAAAAACTTTTTTGACTGTGAAGTAATAGCAGTCAATTTCCTTCACGCGTGTGCGTTTCAGGGCCTGCCAGGGCACAGTGTCACACCAGTGCAACTCATATCTGGTGTAACAGTAGTGTACATTTTAAAAAAAACAACACTTTTTTGACTGTGAAATAATAGAAGTCAGTTTCCTTCACACGTGTGCGTATCAGGGCCTGCAAGGGCACAGTGTCACACCAGTGCAACTCATATCTGGTGTAACAGTAGTGTACATTTAAAAAAAAAACAACACTTTTTTGACTGTGAAATAATAGCAGTCAGTTTCCTTCACGCGTGTGCGTTTCAGGGCCTGCCAGGGCACAGTGTCACACCAGTGCAACTCATATCTGGTGTAACAGTAGTGTACATTTAAAAAAAAAACTAGAAATTTGACTATGAAATAATAGCAGTCAGTTTCCTTCACACGTGTGCGTTTCAGGGCCTGCTAGGGCACAGTGTCACACCAGTGCAACTCATATCTGGTGTACCAGTTGTGTAGATTTAAAAAAAAACAACACTTTTTTGACTGTAAAATAATAGCAGTCAGTTTCCTTCACGCGTGTGCACACCAGTGCAACTCATATCTGGTGTAACAGTAGTGTACATTTAAAAAAAACAAAGCTTTTTTGACTGTGAAATAATAGCAGTCAGTTTCCTTCACGAGTGTGCGTTCCAGGGCCTGCCAGGGCACAGTGTCACACCAGTGCAACTCACATCTGGTGTAACAGTAGTGTAAATTGAAAAAAAAAAAAAAACTTTTTTGACTGTGAAATAATAGCAGTCAGTTTCCTTCACGCGTGTGCGTTCCAGGGCATGCCAGGGCACAGTCTAACACCAGTGCAACTCATATCTGGTGTAACAGTAGTGTACATTTAAAAAAAACAAAACACTTTTTTGACTGTGAAATAATAGCAGTCAGTTTCATTCACGCGTGTGCGTTTCAGGGCATGCCAGGGCACAGTATCACACCAGTGCAACTCATATCTGGTGTAACAGTAGTGTACATTTAAAAAAAAAAAAAATTTTTGACTGTGAAATAATAGCAGTCAGTTTCTTTCACGCGTGTGCACACCAGTGCAACTCATATCTGTTGTAACAGTAGTGTACATTTAAAAAAAAAAAAAACTTTTTTGACTGTGAAGTAATAGCAGTCAATTTCCTTCACGCGTGCGCGTTCCAAGGCCTGCCAGGGCACAGTGTCACACCAGTGCAACTCATATCTGGTGTAACAGTAGTGTACATTTAAAAAAAACAAACTTTTTTGACTGTGAAATAATAGCAGTCAGTTTCCTTCACACGTGTGCGTTTCAGGGCCTGCTAGGGCACAGTGTCACACCAGTGCAACTCATATCTGGTGTAACAGTAGTGTACATTTAAAAAAAAAAAAAACTTTTTTGACTGTGAAATAATAGCAGTGAGTTTCCTTCACACGTGTGCGTATCAGGGCCTGCTAGGGCACAGTGTCACACCAGTGCAACTCATATCTGGTGTAACAGTAGTGTACATTTAAAAAAAAAAAACACTTTTTTGACTGTGAAATAATAGCAGTCAGTTTCCTTCACATGTGTGTGTTTCAGGGCCTGCTAGGGCACAGTGTCACACCAGTGCAACTCATATCTGGTGTAACAGTAGTGTACATTTAAAAAAAACAAAACACTTTTTTGACTATGAAATAATAGCAGTCAGTTTCCTTCACACGTGTGCGTTCCAGGGCCTGCCAGGGCACAGTGTCACACCAGTGCAACTCATATCTGGTGTAACAGTAGTCTGCATTTTAAAAAAAACTAGAAATTTGACTGTGAAATAATAGCAGTCAGTTTCCTTCACGCGTGTGCGTTCCAGTACCTGCCAGTGCATAGTGTCACACCAGTGCAACTCATATCTGGTGTAACAGTAGTGTACATTTAAAAAAATCCAACACTTTTTTGACTGTGAAATAATAGCAGTCAGTTTCCTTCACGCGTGTGCGTTTCAGGGCCTGCCAGGGCACAGTGTCACACCAGTGCAACTCATATCTGGTGTAACAGTAGTGTACATTTAAAAAAAAACTAGAAATTTGACTGTGAAATAATAGCAGTCAGTTTCCTTCACACGTGTGCGTTTCAGGGCCTGCCAGTGCATAGTGTCACACCAGTGCAACTCATATCTGGTGTAACAGTAGTGTACATTTAAAAAAAAAAAAAACACTTTTTTGACTGTGAAATAATAGCAGTCAGTTTCCTTCACGCGTGTGCGTTTCAGGGCCTGCCAGGGCACAGTGTCACACCAGTGCAACTCATATCTGGTGTAACAGTAGTGTACATTTTAAAAAAAACAACACTTTTTTGACTGTGAAATAATAGCAGTCAGTTTCCTTCACGCGTGTGCGTTCCAGGGCCTGCCAGGGCACAGTGTCACACCAGTGCAACTCATATCTGGTGTAACAGTAGTCTGCATTTTAAAAAAAACTAGAAATTTGACTGTGAAATAATAGCAGTCAGTTTCCTTCACGCGTGTGCGTTCCAGTACCTGCCAGTGCATAGTGTCACACCAGTGCAACTCATATCTGGTGTAACAGTAGTGTACATTTAAAAAAAAAAAAACACTTTTTTGACTGTGAAATAATAGAAGTCAGTTTCCTTCACACGTGTGTGTTTCAGGGCCTGCTAGGGCACAGTGTCACACCAGTGCAACTCATATCTGGTGTAACAGTAGTGTACATTTAAAAAAAAAAAAACACTTTTTTGACTGTGAAATAATAGCAGTCAGTTTCCTTCACGCGTGTGCGTTTCAGGGCCTGCCAGGGCACAGTGTCACACCAGTGCAACTCATATCTGGTGTAACAGTAGTGTACATTTTAAAAAAAACAACACTTTTTTGACTGTGAAATAATAGCAGTCAGTTTCTTTCACGCGTGTGCACACCAGTGCAACTCATATCTGTTGTAACAGTAGTGTACATTTAAAAAAAAAAAAAACTTTTTTGACTGTGAAGTAATAGCAGTCAATTTCCTTCACGCGTGCGCGTTCCAAGGCCTGCCAGGGCACAGTGTCACACCAGTGCAACTCATATCTGGTGTAACAGTAGTGTACATTTAAAAAAAACAAACTTTTTTGACTGTGAAATAATAGCAGTCAGTTTCCTTCACACGTGTGCGTTTCAGGGCCTGCTAGGGCACAGTGTCACACCAGTGCAACTCATATCTGGTGTAACAGTAGTGTACATTTAAAAAAAAAAAAAACTTTTTTGACTGTGAAATAATAGCAGTGAGTTTCCTTCACACGTGTGCGTATCAGGGCCTGCTAGGGCACAGTGTCACACCAGTGCAACTCATATCTGGTGTAACAGTAGTGTACATTTAAAAAAAAAAAACACTTTTTTGACTGTGAAATAATAGCAGTCAGTTTCCTTCACATGTGTGTGTTTCAGGGCCTGCTAGGGCACAGTGTCACACCAGTGCAACTCATATCTGGTGTAACAGTAGTGTACATTTAAAAAAAACAAAACACTTTTTTGACTATGAAATAATAGCAGTCAGTTTCCTTCACACGTGTGCGTTCCAGGGCCTGCCAGGGCACAGTGTCACACCAGTGCAACTCATATCTGGTGTAACAGTAGTCTGCATTTTAAAAAAAACTAGAAATTTGACTGTGAAATAATAGCAGTCAGTTTCCTTCACGCGTGTGCGTTCCAGTACCTGCCAGTGCATAGTGTCACACCAGTGCAACTCATATCTGGTGTAACAGTAGTGTACATTTAAAAAAATCCAACACTTTTTTGACTGTGAAATAATAGCAGTCAGTTTCCTTCACGCGTGTGCGTTTCAGGGCCTGCCAGGGCACAGTGTCACACCAGTGCAACTCATATCTGGTGTAACAGTAGTGTACATTTAAAAAAAAACTAGAAATTTGACTGTGAAATAATAGCAGTCAGTTTCCTTCACACGTGTGCGTTTCAGGGCCTGCCAGTGCATAGTGTCACACCAGTGCAACTCATATCTGGTGTAACAGTAGTGTACATTTAAAAAAAAAAAAAACACTTTTTTGACTGTGAAATAATAGCAGTCAGTTTCCTTCACGCGTGTGCGTTTCAGGGCCTGCCAGGGCACAGTGTCACACCAGTGCAACTCATATCTGGTGTAACAGTAGTGTACATTTTAAAAAAAACAACACTTTTTTGACTGTGAAATAATAGCAGTCAGTTTCCTTCACGCGTGTGCGTTCCAGGGCCTGCCAGGGCACAGTGTCACACCAGTGCAACTCATATCTGGTGTAACAGTAGTCTGCATTTTAAAAAAAACTAGAAATTTGACTGTGAAATAATAGCAGTCAGTTTCCTTCACGCGTGTGCGTTCCAGTACCTGCCAGTGCATAGTGTCACACCAGTGCAACTCATATCTGGTGTAACAGTAGTGTACATTTAAAAAAAACAAAACACTTTTTTGACTGTGAAATAATAGAAGTCAGTTTCCTTCACACGTGTGTGTTTCAGGGCCTGCTAGGGCACAGTGTCACACCAGTGCAACTCATATCTGGTGTAACAGTAGTGTACATTTAAAAAAAAAAAAACACTTTTTTGACTGTGAAATAATAGCAGTCAGTTTCCTTCACGCGTGTGCGTTCCAGTACCTGCCAGTGCATAGTGTCACACCAGTGCAACTCATATCTGGTGTAACAGTAGTGTACATTTAAAAAAATCCAACACTTTTTTGACTGTGAAATAATAGCAGTCAGTTTCCTTCACGCGTGTGCGTTTCAGGGCCTGCCAGGGCACAGTGTCACACCAGTGCAACTCATATCTGGTGTAACAGTAGTGTACATTTAAAAAAAAACTAGAAATTTGACTGTGAAATAATAGCAGTCAGTTTCCTTCACACGTGTGCGTTTCAGGGCCTGCCAGTGCATAGTGTCACACCAGTGCAACTCATATCTGGTGTAACAGTAGTGTACATTTAAAAAAAAAAAAAACACTTTTTTGACTGTGAAATAATAGCAGTCAGTTTCCTTCACGCGTGTGCGTTTCAGGGCCTGCCAGGGCACAGTGTCACACCAGTGCAACTCATATCTGGTGTAACAGTAGTGTACATTTTAAAAAAAACAACACTTTTTTGACTGTGAAATAATAGCAGTCAGTTTCCTTCACGCGTGTGCGTTCCAGGGCCTGCCAGGGCACAGTGTCACACCAGTGCAACTCATATCTGGTGTAACAGTAGTCTGCATTTTAAAAAAAACTAGAAATTTGACTGTGAAATAATAGCAGTCAGTTTCCTTCACGCGTGTGCGTTCCAGTACCTGCCAGTGCATAGTGTCACACCAGTGCAACTCATATCTGGTGTAACAGTAGTGTACATTTAAAAAAAAACAAAACACTTTTTTGACTGTGAAATAATAGAAGTCAGTTTCCTTCACACGTGTGTGTTTCAGGGCCTGCTAGGGCACAGTGTCACACCAGTGCAACTCATATCTGGTGTAACAGTAGTGTACATTTAAAAAAAAAAAAACACTTTTTTGACTGTGAAATAATAGCAGTCAGTTTCCTTCACGCGTGTGCGTTTCAGGGCCTGCCAGGGCACAGTGTCACACCAGTGCAACTCATATCTGGTGTAACAGTAGTGTACATTTTAAAAAAAACAACACTTTTTTGACTGTGAAATAATAGAAGTCAGTTTCCTTCACACGTGTGCGTATCAGGGCCTGCTAGGGCACAGTGTCACACCAGTGCAACTCATATCTGGTGTAACAGTAGTGTACATTTAAAAAAAACCAACACTTTTTTGACTGTGAAATAATAGCAGTCAGTTTCCTTCACGCGTGTGCGTTTCAGGGCCTGCCAGGGCACAGTGTCACACCAGTGCAACTCATATCTGGTGTAACAGTAGTGTACATTTAAAAAAAAAACTAGAAATTTGACTGTGAAATAATAGCAGTCAGTTTCCTTCACACGTGTGCGTTTCAGGGCCTGCTAGGGCACAGTGTCACACCAGTGCAACTCATATCTGGTGTACCAGTTGTGTAGATTTAAAAAAAAACAACACTTTTTTGACTGTAAAATAATAGCAGTCAGTTTCCTTCACGCGTGTGCACACCAGTGCAACTCATATCTGGTGTAACAGTAGTGTACATTTAAAAAAAAAAAAACACTTTTTTGACTGTGAAATAATAGCAGTCAGTTTCCTTCACGCGTGTGCGTTTCAGGGCATGCCAGGGCACAGTATCACACCAGTGCAACTAATATCTGGTGTAACAGTAGTGTACATTTAAAAAAAAACCAACACTTTTTTGACTGTGAAATAATAGCAGTCAGTTTCCTTCACGCGTGTGCGTTTCAGGGCATGCCAGGGCACAGTATCACACCAGTGCAACTCATATCTGGTGTAACAGTAGTGTACATTTAAAAAAAAACCAACACTTTTTTGACTGTGAAATAATAGCAGTCAGTTTCCTTCACGCGTGTGCGTTTCAGGGCCTGCCAGGGCACAGTGTCACACCAGTGCAACTCATATCTGGTGTAACAGTAGTGTACATTTAAAAAAAAAACTAGAAATTTGACTATGAAATAATAGCAGTCAGTTTCCTTCACACGTGTGCGTTTCAGGGCCTGCTAGGGCACAGTGTCACACCAGTGCAACTCATATCTGGTGTACCAGTTGTGTAGATTTAAAAAAAAACAACACTTTTTTGATTGTAAAATAATAGCAGTCAGTTTCCTTCACGCGTGTGCACACCAGTGCAACTCATATCTGGTGTAACAGTAGTGTACATTTAAAAAAAACAAAGCTTTTTTGACTGTGAAATAATAGCAGTCAGTTTCCTTCACGAGTGTGCGTTCCAGGGCCTGCCAGGGCACAGTGTCACACCAGTGCAACTCACATCTGGTGTAACAGTAGTGTAAATTGAAAAAAAAAAAAAAACTTTTTTGACTGTGAAATAATAGCAGTCAGTTTCCTTCACGCGTGTGCGTTCCAGGGCATGCCAGGGCACAGTCTCACACCAGTGCAACTCATATCTGGTGTAACAGTAGTGTACATTTAAAAAAAAAAAAACACTTTTTTGACTATGAAATAATAGCAGTCAGTTTCATTCACGCGTGTGCGTTCCAGGGCATGCCAGGGCACAGTGTCACACCAGTGCAACTCATATCTGGTGTAACAGTAGTCTGCATTTTAAAAAAAACTAGAAATTTGACTGTGAAATAATAGCAGTCAGTTTCCTTCACGCGTGTGCGTTCCAGTACCTGCCAGTGCATAGTGTCACACCAGTGCAAATCATATCTGGTGTAACAGTAGTGTACATTTAAAAAAATCCAACACTTTTTTGACTGTGAAATAATAGCAGTCAGTTTCCTTCACGCGTGTGCGTTTCAGGGCCTGCCAGGGCACAGTGTCACACCAGTGCAACTCATATCTGGTGTAACAGTAGTGTACATTTAAAAAAAAACTAGAAATTTGACTGTGAAATAATAGCAGTCAGTTTCCTTCACACGTGTGCGTTTCAGGGCCTGCCAGTGCATAGTGTCACACCAGTGCAACTCATATCTGGTGTAACAGTAGTGTACATTTAAAAAAAAAAAAACACTTTTTTGACTGTGAAATAATAGCAGTCAGTTTCCTTCACGCGTGTGCGTTTCAGGGCCTGCCAGGGCACAGTGTCACACCAGTGCAACTCATATCTGGTGTAACAGTAGTGTACATTTTAAAAAAAACAACACTTTTTTGACTGTGAAATAATAGCAGTCAGTTTCCTTCACGCGTGTGCGTTCCAGGGCCTGCCAGGGCACAGTGTCACACCAGTGCAACTCATATCTGGTGTAACAGTAGTCTGCATTTTAAAAAAAACTAGAAATTTGACTGTGAAATAATAGCAGTCAGTTTCCTTCACGCGTGTGCGTTCCAGTACCTGCCAGTGCATAGTGTCACACCACTGCAACTCATATCTGGTGTAACAGTAGTGTACATTTAAAAAAAACAAAACACTTTTTTGACTGTGAAATAATAGAAGTCAGTTTCCTTCACACGTGTGTGTTTCAGGGCCTGCTAGGGCACAGTGTCACACCAGTGCAACTCATATCTGGTGTAACAGTAGTGTACATTTAAAAAAAAAAAAACACTTTTTTGACTGTGAAATAATAGCAGTCAGTTTCCTTCACGCGTGTGCGTTTCAGGGCCTGCCAGGGCACAGTGTCACACCAGTGCAACTCATATCTGGTGTAACAGTAGTGTACATTTTAAAAAAAACAACACTTTTTTGACTGTGAAATAATAGAAGTCAGTTTCCTTCACACGTGTGCGTATCAGGGCCTGCTAGGGCACAGTGTCACACCAGTGCAACTCATATCTGGTGTAACAGTAGTGTACATTTAAAAAAAACCAACACTTTTTTGACTGTGAAATAATAGCAGTCAGTTTCCTTCACGCGTGTGCGTTTCAGGGCCTGCCAGGGCACAGTGTCACACCAGTGCAACTCATATCTGGTGTAACAGTAGTGTACATTTAAAAAAAAAACTAGAAATTTGACTGTGAAATAATAGCAGTCAGTTTCCTTCACACGTGTGCGTTTCAGGGCCTGCTAGGGCACAGTGTCACACCAGTGCAACTCATATATGGTGTACCAGTTGTGTAGATTTAAAAAAAAACAACACTTTTTTGACTGTAAAATAATAGCAGTCAGTTTCCTTCACGCGTGTGCACACCAGTGCAACTCATATCTGGTGTAACAGTAGTGTACATTAAAAAAAAACAACACTTTTTTGACTGTGAAATAATAGCAGTCAGTTTCCTTCACGCGTGTGCGTTCCAGGGCATGCCAGGGCACAGTCTCACACCAGTGCAACTCATATCTGGTGTAACAGTAGTGTACATTTAAAAAAAAAAAAACACTTTTTTGACTGTGAAATAATAGCAGTCAGTTTCCTTCACGCGTGTGCGTTTCAGGGCATGCCAGGGCACAGTATCACACCAGTGCAACTAATATCTGGTGTAACAGTAGTGTACATTTAAAAAAAAAAAACTTTTTTGACTGTGAAATAATAGCAGTCAGTTTCTTTCACGCGTGTGCACACCAGTGCAACTCATATCTGTTGTAACAGTAGTGTACATTTAAAAAAAAAAAAAACTTTTTTGACTGTGAAATAATAGCAGTCAGTTTCCTTCACACGTGTGCGTTTCAGGGCCTGCTAGGGCACAGTGTCACACCAGTGCAACTCATATCTGGTGTAACAGTAGTGTACATTTAAAAAAAAAAAAAACTTTTTTGACTGTGAAGTAATAGCAGTCAATTTCCTTCACGCGTGCGCGTTCCAAGGCCTGCCAGGGCACAGTGTCATACCAGTGCAACTCATATCTGGTGTAACAGTAGTGTACATTTAAAAAAAAACAAACTTTTTTGACTGTGAAATAATAGCAGTCAGTTTCCTTCACACGTGTGCGTTTCAGGGCCTGCTAGGGCACAGTGTCACACCAGTGCAACTCATATCTGGTGTAACAGTAGTGTACATTTAAAAAAAAAAAAAACTTTTTTGACTGTGAAATAATAGCAGTGAGTTTCCTTCACACGTGTGCGTATCAGGGCCTGCTAGGGCACAGTGTCACACCAGTGCAACTCATATCTGGTGTAACAGTAGTGTACATTTAAAAAAAAAAAACACTTTTTTGACTGTGAAATAATAGCAGTCAGTTTCCTTCACATGTGTGTGTTTCAGGGCCTGCTAGGGCACAGTGTCACACCAGTGCAACTCATATCTGGTGTAACAGTAGAGTACATTTAAAAAAAAAAAAAACTTTTTTGACTGTGAAATAATAGCAGTGAGTTTCCTTCACACGTGTGCGTATCAGGGCCTGCTAGGGCATAGTGTCACACCAGTGCAACTCATATCTGGTGTAACAGTAGTGTACATTTAAAAAAAAACAACACTTTTTTGACTGTGAAATAATAGCAGTCAGTTTCCTTCACGCGTGTGCGTTTCAGGGCCTGCCAGGGCACAGTGTCACACCAGTGCAACTCATATCTGGTGTAACAGTAGTGTACATTTAAAAAAAAACTAGAAATTTGACTGTGAAATAATAGCAGTCAGTTTCCTTCACACGTGTGCGTTTCAGGGCCTGCTAGGGCACAGTGTCACACCAGTGCAACTCATATCTGGTGTACCAGTAGTGTAGATTTAAAAAAAAAACAACACTTTTTTGACTGTAAAATAATAGCAGTCAGTTTCCTTCACGCGTGTGCACACCAGTGCAACTCATATCTGGTGTAACAGTAGTGTACATTTAAAAAAAACAAAGCTTTTTTGACTGTGAAATAATAGCAGTCAGTTTCCTTCACGAGTGTGCGTTCCAGGGCCTGCCAGGGCACAGTGTCACACCAGTGCAACTCACATCTGGTGTAACAGTAGTGTAAATTGAAAAAAAAAAAAAAACTTTTTTGACTGTGAAATAATAGCAGTCAGTTTCCTTCACGCGTGTGCGTTCCAGGGCATGCCAGGGCACAGTCTCACACCAGTGCAACTCATATCTGGTGTAACAGTAGTGTACATTTAAAAAAAAAAAAAAAACTTTTTTGACTGTGAAATAATAGCAGTCAGTTTCCTTCACGCGTGTGCGTTTCAGGGCATGCCAGGGCACAGTGTCACACCAGTGCAACTCATATCTGGTGTAACAGTAGTGTACATTTAAAAAAAAAAAACTTTTTTGACTGTGAAATAATAGCAGTCAGTTTCTTTCACGCGTGTGCACACCAGTGCAACTCATATCTGTTGTAACAGTAGTGTACATTTAAAAAAAACAAAAACTTTTTTGACTGTGAAATAATAGCAGTCAGTTTCCTTCACACGTGTGCGTTTCAGGGCCTGCCAGGGCACAGTGTCACACCAGTGCAACTCATATCTGGTGTAACAGTAGTGTACATTTAAAAAAAAAAAAACTTTTTTGACTGTGAAATAATAGCAGTCAGTTTCCTTCACACGTGTGCGTTTCAGGGCCTGCTAGGGCACAGTGTCACACCAGTGCAACTCATATCTGGTGTAACAGTAGTGTACATTTAAAAAAAAAAAAAACTTTTTTGACTGTGAAATAATAGCAGTGAGTTTCCTTCACACGTGTGCGTATCAGGGCCTGCTAGGGCACAGTGTCACACCAGTGCAACTCATATCTGGTGTAACAGTAGTGTACATTTAAAAAAAAAAAACACTTTTTTGACTGAGAAATAATAGCAGTCAGTTTCCTTCACATGTGTGTGTTTCAGGGCCTGCTAGGGCACAGTGTCACACCAGTGCAACTCATATCTGGTGTAACAGTAGTGTACATTTAAAAAAAACAAAGCTTTTTTGACTGTGAAATAATAGCAGTCAGTTTCCTTCACGAGTGTGCGTTCCAGGGCCTGCCAGGGCACAGTGTCACACCAGTGCAACTCATATCTGGTGTACCAGTAGTGTAGATTTAAAAAAAAAAAAAAAACTTTTTTGACTGTGAAATAATAGCAGTCAGTTTCCTTCACGTGTGTGCGTTTCAGAGCCTGCCAGAGCACATTCTCACACCAGTGCAACTCATATCTGGTGTAACAGTAGTGTACATTGAAAAAAAAACAACGCTTTTTTGACTGTGAAAAAATAGCAGTCAGTTTCCTTCACACGTGTGCGTTCTAGGGCCTGCCAGGGCACATTGTCACACCAGTGCAACTCATATCTGGTTTAACAGTAGTTTACATTTAAAAAAAACAAACACTTTTTTGACTGTGAAATAATAGCAGTCAGTTTCCTTCACACGTGTGCGTATCAGGGCCTGCTAGGGCACAGTGTCACACCAGTGCAACTCATATCTGGTGTAACAGTAGTGTACATTTTAAAAAAACAACACTTTTTTGACTGTGAAATAATAGCAGTCAGTTTCCTTCACACGTGTGCGTTTCAGGGCCTGCTAGGGCACAGTGTCACACCAGTGCAACTCATAACTGGTGTAACAGTAGTGTACATTTAAAAAAAAAAAAAAAACTTTTTTGACTGTGAAATAATAGCAGTGAGTTTCCTTCACACGTGTGCGTATCAGGGCCTGCTATGGCAAAGTGTCACACCAGTGCAACTCATATCTGGTGTAACAGTAGTGTACATATTAAAAAAACAGCACTTTTTTGACTGTGAAATAATAGCAGTCAGTTTCCTTCACACGTGTGCGTTTCAGGGCCTGCCAGGGCACATTGTCACACCAGTGCAACTCATATCTGGTTTAACAGTAGTTTACATTTAAAAAAAACAAACACTTTTTTGACTGTGAAATAATAGCAGTCAGTTTCCTTCACACGTGTGCGTTTCAGGGCCTGCTAGGGCACAGTGTCACACCAGTGCAACTCATATCTGGTGTAACAGTAGTGTACATTTTAAAAAAACAACACTTTTTTGACTGTGAAGTAATAGCAGTCAGTTTCCTTCACACGTGTGCGTTTCAGGGCCTGCTAGGGCACAGTGTCACACCAGTGCAACTCATATCTGGTGTAACAGTAGTGTACATTTTAAAAAAACAACACTTTTTTGACTGTGAAATAATAGCAGTCAGTTTCTTTCACGCGTGTGCACACCAGTGCAACTCATATCTGTTGTAACAGTAGTGTACATTTAAAAAAAACAAAAACTTTTTTGACTGTGAAATAATAGCAGTCAGTTTCCTTCACACGTGTGCGTTTCAGGGCCTGCTAGGGCACAGTGTCACACCAGTGCAACTCATATCTGGTGTAACAGTAGTGTACATTTAAAAAAAAAAAAACACTTTTTTGACTGTGAAATAATAGCAGTCAGTTTCCTTCACACGTGTGCGTTTCAGGGCCTGCCAGGGCACAGTGTCACACCAGTGCAACTCATATCTGGTGTAACAGTAGTGTACATTTTAAAAAAAAAAAACTTTTTTGACTGTGAAGTAATAGCAGTCAATTTCCTTCACGCGTGCGCGTTCCAACGCCTGCCAGGGCACAGTGTCACACCAGTGCAACTCATATCTGGTGTAACAGTAGTGTACATTTAAAAAAAAAAAAAACATTTTTGACTGTGAAATAATAGCAGTGAGTTTCCTTCACACGTGTGCGTATCAGGGCCTGCTAGGGCACAGTGTCACACCAGTGCAACTCATATCTGGTGTAACAGTAGTGTACATTTTAAAAAAACAACACTTTTTTGACTGTGAAATAATAGCAGTCAGTTTCCTTCACACGTGTGCGTTTCAGGGCCTGCTAGGGCACAGTGTCACACCAGTGCAACTCATATCTGGTGTAACTGTAGTGTACATTTAAAAAAAAAAAAACACTTTTTTGACTGTGAAATAATAGCAGTCAGTTTCCTTCACACGTGTGCGTTTCAGGGCCTGCCAGGGCACAGTGTCACACCAGTGCAACTCATATCTGGTGTAACAATAGTGTACATTTTAAAAAAAACAACTTTTTTGACTGTGAAATAATAGCAGTCAGTTTCCTTCATGCGTGTACGTTTCAGGGGCTGCCAGGGCACAGTGTCACACCAGTGCAACTCATATCTGGTGTAACAGTAGTGTACATTTAAAAAAACAACACTTTTTTGACTGTGAAATAATAGCAGTCAGTTTCCTTCACGCGTGTGCGTTTCAGGGCCTGCGAGGGCACAGTGTCACACCAGTGCAACTCATATCTGGTGTAACAGTAGTGTACATTTAAAAAAAACAAAACTTTTTTGACTGTGAAATAATAGCAGTCAGTTTCCTTCACACGTGTGCGTTTCAGGGCCTGCCAGGGCACAGTGTCACACCTGTGCAACTCATATCTTGTGTAACAGTAGTGTACATTTAAAAAAAACAACACTTTTTTGACTGTGAAATAATAGCAGTCAGTTTCCTTCATGCGTGTGCGTTTTAGTGCCTGCCAGGGCATAGTGTCACACCAGTGCAACTCATATCTGGTGTAACAGTAGGTTACATTTAAAAAAAAAAACACTTTTTGGACTGTGAAATAATATCAGTCAGTTTCCTTCACGCGTGTGCGTTCCAGGGCCTGCCAGGGCACAGTGTCACACCAGTGCAACTCATATCTGGTGTAACAGTAGTGTACATTTAAAAAAACAACACTTTTTTGACTGTGAAATAATAGCAGTCAGTTTCCTTCACACGTGTGCGTTTCAGGGCCTGCTAGGGCACAGTGTCACACCAGTGCAACTCATATCTGGTGTAACAGTAGTGTACATTTTAAAAAAACAACACTTTTTTGACTGTGAAGTAATAGCAGTCAGTTTCCTTCACGTGTGTGCGTTTCAGTGCCTGCCAGAGCACATTCTCACACCAGTGCAACTCATATCTGGTGTAACAGTAGTGTACATTTTAAAAAAAACAACACTTTTTTGACTGTAAAATAATAGCAGTCAGTTTCCTTCACGCGTGTGCACACCAGTGCAACTCATATCTGGTGTAACAGTAGTGTACATTTAAAAAAAACAAAACTTTTTTGACTGTGAAGTAATAGCAGTCAGTTTCCTTCACGTGTGTGCGTTTCAGAGCCTGCCAGAGCACATTCTCACACCAGTGCAACTCATATCTGGTGTAACAGTAGTGTACATTTAAAAAAAAACAACACTTTTTTGACTGTAAAATAATAGCAGTCAGTTTCCTTCACGCGTGTGCACACCAGTGCAACTCATATCTGGTGTAACAGTAGTGTACATTTAAAAAAAACAAAGCTTTTTTGACTGTGAAATAATAGCAGTCAGTTTCCTTCACGAGTGTGCGTTCCAGGGCCTGCCAGGGCACAGTGTCACACCAGTGCAACTCACATCTGTTGTAACAGTAGTGTAAATTGAAAAAAAAAAAAAAACTTTTTTGACTGTGAAATAATAGCAGTCAGTTTCCTTCACGCGTGTGCGTTCCAGGGCATGCCAGGGCACAGTCTCACACCAGTGCAACTCATATCTGGTGTAACAGTAGTGTACATATTAAAAAAACAACACTTTTTTGACTGTGAAATAATAGCAGTCAGTTTCCTTCACACGTGTGCATTTCAGGGCCTGCTAAGGCACAGTCTCACACCAGTGCAACTCATATCTGGTGTAACAGTAGTGTACATTTAAAAAAAAACAACACTTTTTTGACTGTGAAATAATAGCAGTCAGTTTCCTTCACACGTGTGAGTTTCAGGGCCTGCCAGAGCACATTGTCACACCAGTGCAACTCATATCTGGTGTAACAGTAGTGTACATTTAAAAAAACAAAACACTTTTTTGAATGTAAAATAATAGCAGTCAGTTTCCTTCACACGTGTGCGTTTCAGGGCGTCCTAGAGCACAGTGTCACACCATGCAACTCATATCTGGTGTAACAGTAGTGTACATTTAAAAAAAAACTAGAAATTTGACTGTGAAATAATAGCAGTCAGTTTCCTTCACACGTGTGCGTTTCAGGGCCTGCCAGTGCATAGTGTCACACCAGTGCAACTCATATCTGGTGTAACAGTAGTGTACATTTAAAAAAAAAAAAACACTTTTTTGACTGTGAAATAATAGCAGTCAGTTTCCTTCACGCGTCTGCTTTTCAGGGCCTGCCAGGGCACAGTGTCACACCAGTGCAACTCATATCTGGTGTAACAGTAGTGTACATTTTAAAAAAAACAACACTTTTTTGACTGTGAAATAATAGAAGTCAGTTTTCTTCACACGTGTGCGTATCAGGGCCTGCTAGGGCACAGTGTCACACCAGTGCAACTCATATCTGGTGTAACAGTAGTGTACATTTAAAAAAAACAAAGCTTTTTTGACTGTGAAATAATAGCAATCAGTTTCCTTCACGAGTGTGCGTTCCAGGGCCTGCCAGGGCATAGTGTCACACCAGTGCAACTCACATCTGGTGTAACAGTAGTGTAAATTGAAAAAAAAAAAAAAACTTTTTTGACTGTGAAATAATAGCAGTCAGTTTCCTTCACGCGTGTGCGTTTCAGGGCATGCCAGGGCACAGTGTCACACCAGTGCAACTCATATCTGGTGTAACAGTAGTGTACATTTAAAAAAACAAAACTTTTTTGACTGTGAAATAATAGCGGTCAGTTTCTTTCACGCGTGTGCACACCAGAGCAACTCATATCTGTTGTAACAGTAGTGTACATTTAAAAAAAAAAAAAACCTTTTTTGACTGTGAAATAATAGCAGTCAGTTTCCTTCACACGTGTGCGTTTCAGGGCCTGCTAGGGCACAGTGTCACACCAGTGCAACTCATATCTGGTGTAACAGTAGTGTACATTTAAAAAAAAAAAAAAACTTTTTTGACTGTGAAGTAATAGCAGTCAATTTCCTTCACGCGTGCGCGTTCCAACGCCTGCCAGGGCAAAGTGTCACACCAGTGCAACTCATATCTGGTGTAACAGTAGTGTACATTTAAAAAAAAAAAAAACTTTTTTGACTGTGAAATAATAGCAGTGAGTTTCCTTCACACGTGTGCGTATCAGGGCCTGCTAGGGCACAGTGTCACACCAGTTCAACTCATATCTGGTGTAACAGTAGTGTACATTTTAAAAAAACAACACTTTTTTGACTGTGAAATAATAGCAGTCAGTTTCCTTCACAAGTGTGCGTTTCAGGGCCTGCTAGGGCACAGTGTCACACCAGTGCAACTCATATCTGGTGTAACAGTAGTGTACATTTAAAAAAAAACAAACACTTTTTTGACTGTGAAATAATAGCAGTCAGTTTCCTTCACACGTGTGCGTTTCAGGGCCTGCCAGGGCACAGTGTCACACCAGTGCAACTCATATCTGGTGTAACAGTAGTGTACATTTAAAAAAAAAAAAAACCTTTTTGGACTGTGAAATAATAGCAGTGAGTTTCCTTCACACGTGTGCGTATCAGGGCCTGCTAGGGCACAGTGTCACACCAGTGCAACTCATATCTGGTGTAACAGTAGTGTACATTTTAAAAAAACAACACTTTTTTGACTGTGAAATAATAGCAGTCAGTTTCCTTCACACGTGTGCGTTTCAGGGCCTGCTAGGGCACAGTGTCACACCAGTGCAACTCATATCTGGTGTAACTGTAGTGTACATTTAAAAAAAAAAAACACTTTTTTGACTGTGAAATAATAGCAGTCAGTTTCCTTCACACGTGTGCGTTTCAGGGCCTGCCAGGGCACAGTGTCACACCAGTGCAACTCATATCTGGTGTAACAGTAGTGTACATTTTAAAAAAAACAACTTTTTTGACTGTGAAATAATAGCAGTCAGTTTCCTTCATGCGTGTACGTTTCAGGGGCTGCCAGGGCATAGTGTCACACCAGTGCAACTCATATCTGGTGTAACAGTAGTGTACATTTAAAAAAACAACACTTTTTTCACTGTGAAATAATAGCAGTCAGTTTCCTTCATGCGTGTACGTTTCAGGGGCTGCCAGGGCATAGTGTCACACCAGTGCAACTCATATCTGGTGTAACAGTAGTGTACATTTAAAAAAACAACACTTTTTTCACTGTGAAATAATAGCAGTCAGTTTCCTTCACGCGTGTGCGTTTCAGGGCCTGCGAGGGCACAGTGTCACACCAGTGCAACTCATATCTGGTTTAACAGTAGTGTACATTTAAAAAAAAAAAACTTTTTTGACTGTGAAATAATAGCGGTCAGTTTCTTTCACGCGTGTGCACACCAGAGCAACTCATATCTGTTGTAACAGTAGTGTACATTTAAAAAAAAAAAAAACCTTTTTTGACTGTGAAATAATAGCAGTCAGTTTCCTTCACACGTGTGCGTTTCAGGGCCTGCTAGGGCACAGTGTCACACCAGTGCAACTCATATCTGGTGTAACAGTAGTGTACATTTAAAAAAAAAAAAAAACTTTTTTGACTGTGAAGTAATAGCAGTCAATTTCCTTCACGCGTGCGCGTTCCAACGCCTGCCAGGGCAAAGTGTCACACCAGTGCAACTCATATCTGGTGTAACAGTAGTGTACATTTAAAAAAAAAAAAACTTTTTTGACTGTGAAATAATAGCAGTGAGTTTCCTTCACACGTGTGCGTATCAGGGCCTGCTAGGGCACAGTGTCACACCAGTGCAACTCATATCTGGTGTAACAGTAGTGTACATTTTAAAAAAACAACACTTTTTTGACTGTGAAATAATAGCAGTCAGTTTCCTTCACACGTGTGCGTTTCAGGGCCTGCTAGGGCACAGTGTCACACCAGTGCAACTCATATCTGGTGTAACAGTAGTGTACATTTAAAAAAAAACAAACACTTTTTTGACTGTGAAATAATAGCAGTCAGTTTCCTTCACACGTGTGCGTTTCAGGGCCTGCCAGGGCACAGTGTCACACCAGTGCAACTCATATCTGGTGTAACAGTAGTGTACATTTAAAAAAAAAAAAAACTTTTTTGACTGTGAAATAATAGCAGTGAGTTTCCTTCACACGTGTGCGTATCAGGGCCTGCTAGGGCACAGTGTCACACCAGTGCAACTCATATCTGGTGTAACAGTAGTGTACATTTTAAAAAAACAACACTTTTTTGACTGTGAAATAATAGCAGTCAGTTTCCTTCACACGTGTGCGTTTCAGGGCCTGCTAGGGCACAGTGTCACACCAGTGCAACTCATATCTGGTGTAACTGTAGTGTACATTTAAAAAAAAAAAACACTTTTTTGACTGTGAAATAATAGCAGTCAGTTTCCTTCACACGTGTGCGTTTCAGGGCCTGCCAGGGCACAGTGTCACACCAGTGCAACTCATATCTGGTGTAACAGTAGTGTACATTTTAAAAAAAACAACTTTTTTGACTGTGAAATAATAGCAGTCAGTTTCCTTCATGCGTGTACGTTTCAGGGGCTGCCAGGGCACAGTGTCACACCAGTGCAACTCATATCTGGTGTAACAGTAGTGTACATTTAAAAAAACAACACTTTTTTGACTGTGAAATAATAGCAGTCAGTTTCCTTCACGCGTGTGCGTTTCAGGGCCTGCGAGGGCACAGTGTCACACCAGTGCAACTCATATCTGGTGTAACAGTAGTGTACATTTAAAAAAAACAACACTTTTTTGACTGTGAAATAATAGCAGTCAGTTTCCTTCACACGTGTGCGTTTCAGGGCCTGCCAGGGCACAGTGTCACACCTGTGCAACTCATATCTTGTGTAACAGTAGTGTACATTTAAAAAAAACAACACTTTTTTGACTGTGAAATAATAGCAGTCAGTTTCCTTCATGCGTGTGCGTTTTAGTGCCTGCCAGGGCATAGTGTCACACCAGTGCAACTCATATCTGGTGTAACAGTAGGTTACATTTAAAAAAAAAAACACTTTTTGGACTGTGAAATAATATCAGTCAGTTTCCTTCACGCGTGTGCGTTCCAGGGCCTGCCAGGGCACAGTGTCACACCAGTGCAACTCATATCTGGTGTAACAGTAGTGTACATTTAAAAAAAAAAAAAACTTTTTTGACTGTGAAATAATAGCAGTCAGTTTCCTTCATGCGTGTACGTTTCAGGGGCTGCCAGGGCACAGTGTCACACCAGTGCAACTCATATCTGGTGTAACAGTAGTGTACATTTAAAAAAACAACACTTTTTTGACTGTGAAATAATAGCAGTCAGTTTCCTTCACACGTGTGCGTTTCAGGGCCTGCCAGGGCACAGTGTCACACCAGTGCAACTCATATCTGGTGTAACAGTAGTGTACATTTTAAAAAAAACAACACTTTTTTGACTGTAAAATAATAGCAGTCAGTTTCCTTCACGCGTGTGCACACCAGTGCAACTCATATCTGGTGTAACAGTAGTGTACATTTAAAAAAAACAAAGCTTTTTTGACTGTGAAATAATAGCAGTCAGTTTCCTTCACGAGTGTGCGTTCCAGGGCCTGCCAGGGCACAGTGTCACACCAGTGCAACTCACATCTGGTGTAACAGTAGTGTAAATTGAAAAAAAAAAAAAAACTTTTTTGACTGTGAAATAATAGCAGTCAGTTTCCTTCACGCGTGTGCGTTCCGGGGCATGCCAGGGCACAGTCTCACACCAGTGCAACTCATATCTGGTGTAACAGTAGTGTACATTTAAAAAAAAAAAAACACTTTTTTGACTGTGAAATAATAGCAGTCAGTTTCCTTCACGCGTGTGCGTTTCAGGGCATGCCAGGGCACAGTGTCACACCAGTGCAACTCATATCTGGTGTAACAGTAGTGTACATTTAAAAATAACAACACTATTTTGACTGTGAAATAATAGCAGATAATAGCAGTCAGTTTCCTTCACATGTGTGCGTTTCAGGGCCTGCCAGGGCCCAGTGTCACACCAGTGCAACTCATATTTGGTGTAACAGAAGTATACATTTAAAAAAAAAAAAAACTTTTTTGACTGTGAAATAATAGCAGTCAGTTTCCTTCACGCGTGTGCGTTTCAGGGCATGCATGCCAGGGCACAGTGTCACACCAGTGCAACTCATATCTGGTGTAACAGTAGTGTACATTTAAAAATAACAACACTATTTTGACTGTGAAATAATAGCAGATAATAGCAGTCAGTTTCCATCACATGTGTGCGTTTCAGGGCCTGCCAGGGCCCAGTGTCACACCAGTGCAACTCATATTTGGTGTAACAGAAGTATACATTTAAAAAAAAAAAAACTTTTTTGACTGTGAAATAATAGCAGTCAGTTTCCTTCACACGTGTGCGTTTCAGAGCCTGCCAGAGCACATTGTCAGACCAGTGCAACTCATATCTGGTGTAACAGTAGTGTACATTTTAAAAAAAACAACACTTTTTTGACTGTGAAATAATAGAAGTCAGTTTCCTTCACACGTGTGCGTTTCAGGGCCTGCTAGGGCACAGTGTCACACCAGTGCAACTCATATCTGGTGTAACAGTAGTGTACATTTAAAAAAAACCAACACTTTTTTGACTGTGAAATAATAGCAGTCAGTTTCCTTCACGCGTGTGCGTTTCAGGGCCTGCCAGGGCACAGTGTCACACCAGTGCAACTCATAACTGGTGTAACAGTAGTGTACATTTAAAAAAAAACTAGAAATTTGACTGTGAAATAATAGCAGTCAGTTTCCTTCACACGTGTGCGTTTCAGGGCCTGCTAGGGCACAGTGTCACAGCAGTGCAACTCATATCTGGTGTAACAGTAGTGTACATTTAAAAAAAACAACACTTTTTTGACTGTGAAATAATAGCAGTCAGTTTCCTTCACACGTGTGCGTTTCAGGGCCTGCCAGTGCATAGTGTCACACCAGTGCAACTCATATCTGGTGTAACAGTAGTGTACATTTAAAAAAAAAAAAACACTTTTTTGACTGTGAAATAATAGCAGTCAGTTTCCTTCACGCGTGTGCGTTTCAGGGCCTGCCAGGGCACAGTGTCACACCAGTGCAAATCATATCTGGTGTAACAGTAGTGTACATTTTAAAAAAAACAACACTTTTTTGACTGTGAAATAATAGAAGTCAGTTTTCTTCACACGTGTGCGTATCAGGGCCTGCTAGGGCACAGTGTCACACCAGTGCAACTCATATCTGGTGTAACAGTAGTGTACATTTAAAAAAAACCAACACTTTTTTGACTGTGAAATAATAGCAGTCAGTTTCCTTCACGCGTGTGCGTTTCAGGGCCTGCCAGGGAACAGTGTCACACCAGTGCAACTCATATCTGGTGTAACAGTAGTGTACATTTAAAAAAAAAACTAGAAATTTGACTGTGAAATAATAGCATTCAGTTTCGTTCACACGTGTGCGTTTCAGGGCCTGCTAGGGCACAGTGTCACACCAGTGCAACTCATATCTGGTGTACCAGTAGTGTAGATTTAAAAAAAAAAAACACTTTTTTGACTGTAAAATAATAGCAGTCAGTTTCCTTCACGCGTGTGCACACCAGTGCAACTCATATCTGGTGTAACAGTAGTGTACATTTAAAAAAAACAAAGCTTTTTTGACTGTGAAATAATAGCAGTCAGTTTCCTTCACGAGTGTGCGTTCCAGGGCCTGCCAGGGCACAGTGTCACACCAGTGCAACTCACATCTGGTGTAACAGTAGTGTAAATTGAAAAAAAAAAAAAACCTTTTTTGACTGAAATAATAGCAGTCAGTTTCCTTCACGCGTGTGCGTTCCAGGGCATGCCAGGGCACAGTCTCACACCAGTGCAACTCATATCTGGTGTAACAGTAGTGTACATTTAAAAAAAACAACACTTTTTTGACTGTGAAATAATAGCAGTCACTTTCCTTCACACGTGTGCGTTTCAGGGCCTGCCAGTGCATAGTGTCACACCAGTGCAACTCATATCTGGTGTAACAGTAGTGTACATTTAAAAAAAAAAAAACACTTTTTTGACTGTGAAATAATAGCAGTCAGTTTCCTTCACACGTGTGCGTTTCAGAGCCTGCCAGAGCACATTGTCAGACCAGTGCAACTCATATCTGGTGTAACAGTAGTGTACATTTTAAAAAAAACAACACTTTTTTGACTGTGAAATAATAGAAGTCAGTTTCCTTCACACGTGTGCGTTTCAGGGCCTGCTAGGGCACAGTGTCACACCAGTGCAACTCATATCTGGTGTAACAGTAGTGTACATTTAAAAAAAACCAACACTTTTTTGACTGTGAAATAATAGCAGTCAGTTTCCTTCACGCGTGTGCGTTTCAGGGCCTGCCAGGGCACAGTGTCACACCAGTGCAACTCATAACTGGTGTAACAGTAGTGTACATTTAAAAAAAAACTAGAAATTTGACTGTGAAATAATAGCAGTCAGTTTCCTTCACACGTGTGCGTTTCAGGGCCTGCTAGGGCACAGTGTCACAGCAGTGCAACTCATATCTGGTGTAACAGTAGTGTACATTTAAAAAAAACAACACTTTTTTGACTGTGAAATAATAGCAGTCAGTTTCCTTCACACGTGTGCGTTTCAGGGCCTGCCAGTGCATAGTGTCACACCAGTGCAACTCATATCTGGTGTAACAGTAGTGTACATTTAAAAAAAAAAAAACACTTTTTTGACTGTGAAATAATAGCAGTCAGTTTCCTTCACGCGTGTGCGTTTCAGGGCCTGCCAGGGCACAGTGTCACACCAGTGCAAATCATATCTGGTGTAACAGTAGTGTACATTTTAAAAAAAACAACACTTTTTTGACTGTGAAATAATAGCAGTCAGTTTCCTTCACGAGTGTGCGTTCCAGGGCCTGCCAGGGCACAGTGTCACACCAGTGCAACTCACATCTGGTGTAACAGTAGTGTAAATTGAAAAAAAAAAAAAACCTTTTTTGACTGAAATAATAGCAGTCAGTTTCCTTCACGCGTGTGCGTTCCAGGGCATGCCAGGGCACAGTCTCACACCAGTGCAACTCATATCTGGTGTAACAGTAGTGTACATTTAAAAAAAAAAAAACACTTTTTTGACTGTGAAATAATAGCAGTCAGTTTCCTTCACGCGTGTGCGTTTCAGGGCATGCCAGGGCACAGTGTCACACCAGTGCAACTCATATCTGGTGTAACAGTAGTGTACATTTAAAAAAAAAAAACACTTTTTTGACTGTGAAATAATAGCAGTCAGTTTCCTTCACATGTGTGTGTTTCAGGGCCTGCTAGGGCACAGTGTCACACCAGTGCAACTCATATCTGGTGTAACAGTAGTGTACATTTAAAAAAAAAAAAACTTTTTTGACTGTGAAATAATAGCAGTCAGTTTCCTTCACGCGTGTGCGTTTCAGAGCCTGCCAGAGCACATTGTCAGACCAGTGCAACTCATATCTGGTGTAACAGTAGTGTACATTTAAAAAAAAAAAACACTTTTTTGAATGTAAAATAATAGCAGTCAGTTTCCTTCACACGTGTGCATTTCAGGGCCTGCTAAGGCACAGTCTCACACCAGTGCAACTCATATCTGGTGTAACAGTAGTGTACATTTAAAAAAAAAAACACTTTTTTGACTGTGAAATAATAGCAGTCAGTTTCCTTCACACGTGTGAGTTTCAGGGCCTGCCAGAGCACATTGTCACACCAGTGCAACTCATATCTGGTGTAACAGTAGTGTACATTTAAAAAAACAAAACACTTTTTTGAATGTAAAATAATAGCAGTCAGTTTCCTTCACACGTGTGCGTTTCAGGGCGTCCTAGAGCACAGTGTCACACCATGCAACTCATATCTGGTGTAACAGTAGTGTACATTTAAAAAAAAAAAAAACTTTTTTGACTGTGAAATAATAGCAGTCAATTTCCTTCACGCGTTTGCGATTCATAGCCTGCCAGAGCACATTGTCACACCAGTGCAACTCATATCTGGTGTAACAGTAGTGTACATTTAAAAAAAAAAAAACACTTTTTTGACTGTGAAATAATAGCAGTCAGTTTCCTTCACACATGTGCGTTTCAGGGCTTTCTAGGGCACATTGTCACACCAGTGCAACTCATATCTGGTGTAACAGTAGTGTACATTTAAAAAAAACAAAGCTTTTTTGACTGTGAAATAATAGCAGTCAGTTTCCTTCACGAGTGTGCGTTCCAGGGCCTGCCAGGGCACAGTGTCACACCAGTGCAACTCACATCTGGTGTAACAGTAGTGTAAATTGAAAAAAAAAAAAAAACTTTTTTGACTGTGAAATAATAGCAGTCAGTTTCCTTCACGCGTGTGCGTTCCGGGGCATGCCAGGGCACAGTCTCACACCAGTGCAACTCATATCTGGTGTAACAGTAGTGTACATTTAAAAAAAAAAAAACACTTTTTTGACTGTGAAATAATAGCAGTCAGTTTCCTTCACGCGTGTGCGTTTCAGGGCATGCCAGGGCACAGTGTCACACCAGTGCAACTCATATCTGGTGTAACAGTAGTGTACATTTAAAAATAACAACACTATTTTGACTGTGAAATAATAGCAGATAATAGCAGTCAGTTTCCTTCACATGTGTGCGTTTCAGGGCCTGCCAGGGCCCAGTGTCACACCAGTGCAACTCATATTTGGTGTAACAGAAGTATACATTTAAAAAAAAAAAAAACTTTTTTGACTGTGAAATAATAGCAGTCAGTTTCCTTCACGCGTGTGCGTTTCAGGGCATGCATGCCAGGGCACAGTGTCACACCAGTGCAACTCATATCTGGTGTAACAGTAGTGTACATTTAAAAATAACAACACTATTTTGACTGTGAAATAATAGCAGATAATAGCAGTCAGTTTCCATCACATGTGTGCGTTTCAGGGCCTGCCAGGGCCCAGTGTCACACCAGTGCAACTCATATTTGGTGTAACAGAAGTATACATTTAAAAAAAAAAAAACTTTTTTGACTGTGAAATAATAGCAGTCAGTTTCCTTCACACGTGTGCGTTTCAGAGCCTGCCAGAGCACATTGTCAGACCAGTGCAACTCATATCTGGTGTAACAGTAGTGTACATTTTAAAAAAAACAACACTTTTTTGACTGTGAAATAATAGAAGTCAGTTTCCTTCACACGTGTGCGTTTCAGGGCCTGCTAGGGCACAGTGTCACACCAGTGCAACTCATATCTGGTGTAACAGTAGTGTACATTTAAAAAAAACCAACACTTTTTTGACTGTGAAATAATAGCAGTCAGTTTCCTTCACGCGTGTGCGTTTCAGGGCCTGCCAGGGCACAGTGTCACACCAGTGCAACTCATAACTGGTGTAACAGTAGTGTACATTTAAAAAAAAACTAGAAATTTGACTGTGAAATAATAGCAGTCAGTTTCCTTCACACGTGTGCGTTTCAGGGCCTGCTAGGGCACAGTGTCACAGCAGTGCAACTCATATCTGGTGTAACAGTAGTGTACATTTAAAAAAAACAACACTTTTTTGACTGTGAAATAATAGCAGTCAGTTTCCTTCACACGTGTGCGTTTCAGGGCCTGCCAGTGCATAGTGTCACACCAGTGCAACTCATATCTGGTGTAACAGTAGTGTACATTTAAAAAAAAAAAAACACTTTTTTGACTGTGAAATAATAGCAGTCAGTTTCCTTCACGCGTGTGCGTTTCAGGGCCTGCCAGGGCACAGTGTCACACCAGTGCAAATCATATCTGGTGTAACAGTAGTGTACATTTTAAAAAAAACAACACTTTTTTGACTGTGAAATAATAGAAGTCAGTTTTCTTCACACGTGTGCGTATCAGGGCCTGCTAGGGCACAGTGTCACACCAGTGCAACTCATATCTGGTGTAACAGTAGTGTACATTTAAAAAAAACCAACACTTTTTTGACTGTGAAATAATAGCAGTCAGTTTCCTTCACGCGTGTGCGTTTCAGGGCCTGCCAGGGCACAGTGTCACACCAGTGCAACTCATATCTGGTGTAACAGTAGTGTACATTTAAAAAAAAAACTAGAAATTTGACTGTGAAATAATAGCATTCAGTTTCGTTCACACGTGTGCGTTTCAGGGCCTGCTAGGGCACAGTGTCACACCAGTGCAACTCATATCTGGTGTACCAGTAGTGTAGATTTAAAAAAAAAAAACACTTTTTTGACTGTAAAATAATAGCAGTCAGTTTCCTTCACGCGTGTGCACACCAGTGCAACTCATATCTGGTGTAACAGTAGTGTACATTTAAAAAAAACAAAGCTTTTTTGACTGTGAAATAATAGCAGTCAGTTTCCTTCACGAGTGTGCGTTCCAGGGCCTGCCAGGGCACAGTGTCACACCAGTGCAACTCACATCTGGTGTAACAGTAGTGTAAATTGAAAAAAAAAAAAAACCTTTTTTGACTGAAATAATAGCAGTCAGTTTCCTTCACGCGTGTGCGTTCCAGGGCATGCCAGGGCACAGTCTCACACCAGTGCAACTCATATCTGGTGTAACAGTAGTGTACATTTAAAAAAAAAAAAACACTTTTTTGACTGTGAAATAATAGCAGTCAGTTTCCTTCACGCGTGTGCGTTTCAGGGCATGCCAGGGCACAGTGTCACACCAGTGCAACTCATATCTGGTGTAACAGTAGTGTACATTTAAAAAAAAAAAACACTTTTTTGACTGTGAAATAATAGCAGTCAGTTTCCTTCACATGTGTGTGTTTCAGGGCCTGCTAGGGCACAGTGTCACACCAGTGCAACTCATATCTGGTGTAACAGTAGTGTACATTTAAAAAAAAAAAACTTTTTTGACTGTGAAATAATAGCAGTCAGTTTCCTTCACGCGTGTGCGTTTCAGAGCCTGCCAGAGCACATTGTCAGACCAGTGCAACTCATATCTGGTGTAACAGTAGTGTACATTTAAAAAAAAAAAACACTTTTTTGAATGTAAAATAATAGCAGTCAGTTTCCTTCACACGTGTGCATTTCAGGGCCTGCTAAGGCACAGTCTCACACCAGTGCAACTCATATCTGGTGTAACAGTAGTGTACATTTAAAAAAAAAAACAATTTTTGACTGTGAAATAATAGCAGTCAGTTTCCTTCACACGTGTGAGTTTCAGGGCCTGCCAGAGCACATTGTCACACCAGTGCAACTCATATCTGGTGTAACAGTAGTGTACATTTAAAAAAACAAAACACTTTTTTGAATGTAAAATAATAGCAGTCAGTTTCCTTCACACGTGTGCGTTTCAGGGCGTCCTAGAGCACAGTGTCACACCATGCAACTCATATCTGGTGTAACAGTAGTGTACATTTAAAAAAAAAAAAAACTTTTTTGACTGTGAAATAATAGCAGTCAATTTCCTTCACGCGTTTGCGATTCATAGCCTGCCAGAGCACATTGTCACACCAGTGCAACTCATATCTGGTGTAACAGTAGTGTACATTTAAAAAAAAAAAAACACTTTTTTGACTGTGAAATAATAGCAGTCAGTTTCCTTCACACATGTGCGTTTCAGGGCTTTCTAGGGCACATTGTCACACCAGTGCAACTCATATCTGGTGTAACAGTAGTGTACATTTTAAAAAAAATAACACTTTTTTGACTGTGAAATAATAGCATTCAATTTCCTTCACGCGTGTGCGTTTCAGAGCCTGCCAGAGCACATTGTCACACCAGTGCAACTCATATCTGGTGTAACAGTAGTGTACATTTAAAAAAAAAAAAACACCTTTTTTGACTGTAAAATAATAGCAGTCAGTTTCCTTCAGGCGTGTGAGTTCCAGGGCCTGCCAGGGCACAGTGTCACACCAGTGCAACTCATATCTGGTGTAACAGTAGTGTACATTTAAAAAAAAAAAAACACTTTTTTGACTATGAAATAATAGCAGTCAGTTTCCTTCACGCGTGTGCGTTCCAGGGCCTGCCAGGGCACAGTGTCACACCAGTGCAACTCATATCTGGTGTAACAGTAGTCTGCATTTTAAAAAAAACTAGAAATTTGACTGTGAAATAATAGCAGTCAGTTTCATCCACGCGTGTGCGTTCCAGTACCTGCCAGTGCATAGTGTCACACCAGTGCAACTCATATCTGGTGTAACAGTAGTGTACATTTAAAAAAAACAAAACACTTTTTTGACTGTGAAATAATAGAAGTCAGTTTCCTTCACACGTGTGAGTTTCAGGGCCTGCCAGAGCACATTGTCACACCAGTGCAACTCATATCTGGTGTAACAGTAGTGTACATTTAAAAAAACAAAACACTTTTTTGAATGTAAAATAATAGCAGTCAGTTTCCTTCACACGTGTGAGTTTAAGGGCCTGCCAGAGCACATTGTCACACCAGTGCAACTCATATCTGGTGTAACAGTAGTGTACATTTAAAAAAACAAAACACTTTTTTGAATGTAAAATAATAGCAGTCAGTTTCCTTCACACGTGTGCGTTTCAGGGCGTCCTAGAGCACAGTGTCACACCATGCAACTCATATCTGGTGTAACAGTAGTGTACATTTAAAAAAAAAAAAACACTTTTTTGACTGTGAAATAATAGCAGTCAATTTCCTTCACGCGTTTGCGATTCATAGCCTGCCAGAGCACATTGTCACACCAGTGCAACTCATATCTGGTGTAACAGTAGTGTACATTTAAAAAAAAAAAAACACTTTTTTGACTGTGAAATAATAGCAGTCAGTTTCCTTCACACATGTGCGTTTCAGGGCTTTCTAGGGCACATTGTCACACCAGTGCAACTCATATCTGGTGTAACAGTAGTGTACATTTTAAAAAAAATAACACTTTTTTGACTGTGAAATAATAGCATTCAATTTCCTTCACGCGTGTGCGTTTCAGAGCCTGCCAGAGCACATTGTCACACCAGTGCAACTCATATCTGGTGTAACAGTAGTGTACATTTAAAAAAAAAAAAACACCTTTTTTGACTGTAAAATAATAGCAGTCAGTTTCCTTCAGGCGTGTGAGTTCCAGGGCCTGCCAGGGCACAGTGTCACACCAGTGCAACTCATATCTGGTGTAACAGTAGTGTACATTTAAAAAAAAAAAAACACTTTTTTGACTATGAAATAATAGCAGTCAGTTTCCTTCACGCGTGTGCGTTCCAGGGCCTGCCAGGGCACAGTGTCACACCAGTGCAACTCATATCTGGTGTAACAGTAGTCTGCATTTTAAAAAAAACTAGAAATTTGACTGTGAAATAATAGCAGTCAGTTTCATCCACGCGTGTGCGTTCCAGTACCTGCCAGTGCATAGTGTCACACCAGTGCAACTCATATCTGGTGTAACAGTAGTGTACATTTAAAAAAAACAAAACACTTTTTTGACTGTGAAATAATAGAAGTCAGTTTCCTTCACACGTGTGTGTTTCAGGGCCTGCTAGGGCACAGTGTCACACCAGTGCAACTCATATCTGGTGTAACAGTAGTGTACATTTAAAAAAAAAAAAACACTTTTTTGACTGTGAAATAATAGCAGTCAGTTTCCTTCACGCGTGTGCGTTTCAGGGCCTGCCAGGGCACAGTGTCACACCAGTGCAACTCATATCTGGTGTAACAGTAGTGTACATTTTAAAAAAAACAACACTTTTTTGACTGTGAAATAATAGAAGTCAGTTTCCTTCACACGTGTGCGTATCAGGGCCTGCTAGGGCACAGTGTCACACCAGTGCAACTCATATCTGGTGTAACAGTAGTGTACATTTAAAAAAAACCAACACTTTTTTGACTGTGAAATAATAGCAGTCAGTTTCCTTCACGCGTGTGCGTTTCAGGGCCTGCCAGGGCACAGTGTCACACCAGTGCAACTCATATCTGGTGTAACAGTAGTGTACATTTAAAAAAAAACTAGAAATTTGACTGTGAAATAATAGCAGTCAGTTTCCTTCACACGTGTGCGTTTCAGGGCCTGCCAGTGCATAGTGTCACACCAGTGCAACTCATATCTGGTGTAACAGTAGTGTACATTTAAAAAAAAAAAAACACTTTTTTGACTGTGAAATAATAGCAGTCAGTTTCCTTCACGCGTGTGCGTTTCAGGGCCTGCCAGGGCACAGTGTCACACCAGTGCAACTCATATCTGGTGTAACAGTAGTGTACATTTTAAAAAAAAACAACACTTTTTTGACTGTGAAATAATAGAAGTCAGTTTCCTTCACACGTGTGCGTATCAGGGCCTGCTAGGGCACAGTGTCACACCAGTGCAACTCATATCTGGTGTAACAGTAGTGTACATTTAAAAAAAAACCAACACTTTTTTGACTGTGAAATAATAGCAGTCAGTTTCCTTCACGCGTGTGCGTTTCAGGGCCTGCCAGGGCACAGTGTCACACCAGTGCAACTCATATCTGGTGTAACAGTAGTGTACATTTAAAAAAAAAACTAGAAATTTGACTGTGAAATAATAGCAGTCAGTTTCCTTCACACGTGTGCGTTTCAGGGCCTGCTAGGGCACAGTGTCACACCAGTGCAACTCATATCTGGTGTACCAGTTGTGTAGATTTAAAAAAAAACAACACTTTTTTGACTGTAAAATAATAGCAGTCAGTTTCCTTCACGCATGTGCACACCAGTGCAACTCATATCTGGTGTAACAGTAGTGTACATTTAAAAAAAACAAAGCTTTTTTGACTGTGAAATAATAGCAGTCAGTTTCCTTCACGCGTGTGCGTTCCAGGGCATGCCAGGGCACAGTCTCACACCAGTGCAACTCATATCTGGTGTAACAGTAGTGTACATTTAAAAAAAAAAAAACACTTTTTTGACTGTGAAATAATAGCAGTCAGTTTCCTTCACGCGTGTGCGTTTCAGGGCATGCCAGGGCACAGTATCACACCAGTGCAACTCATATCTGGTGTAACAGTAGTGTACATTTAAAAAAAAAAAACTTTTTTGACTGTGAAATAATAGCAGTCAGTTTCTTTCACGCGTGTGCACACCAGTGCAACTCATATCTGTTGTAACAGTAGTGTACATTTAAAAAAAAAAAACTTTTTTGACTGTGAAATAATAGCAGTCAGTTTCTTTCACGCGTGTGCACACCAGTGCAACTCATATCTGGTGTAACAGTAGTGTACATTTAAAAAAAAAAAAAACTTTTTTGACTGTGAAGTAATAGCAGTCAATTTCCTTCACGCGTGTGCGTTTCAGGGCCTGCCAGGGCACAGTGTCACACCAGTGCAACTCATATCTGGTGTAACAGTAGTGTACATTTTAAAAAAAACAACACTTTTTTGACTGTGAAATAATAGAAGTCAGTTTCCTTCACACGTGTGCGTATCAGGGCCTGCAAGGGCACAGTGTCACACCAGTGCAACTCATATCTGGTGTAACAGTAGTGTACATTTAAAAAAAAAACAACACTTTTTTGACTGTGAAATAATAGCAGTCAGTTTCCTTCACGCGTGTGCGTTTCAGGGCCTGCCAGGGCACAGTGTCACACCAGTGCAACTCATATCTGGTGTAACAGTAGTGTACATTTAAAAAAAAAACTAGAAATTTGACTATGAAATAATAGCAGTCAGTTTCCTTCACACGTGTGCGTTTCAGGGCCTGCTAGGGCACAGTGTCACACCAGTGCAACTCATATCTGGTGTACCAGTTGTGTAGATTTAAAAAAAAACAACACTTTTTTGACTGTAAAATAATAGCAGTCAGTTTCCTTCACGCGTGTGCACACCAGTGCAACTCATATCTGGTGTAACAGTAGTGTACATTTAAAAAAAACAAAGCTTTTTTGACTGTGAAATAATAGCAGTCAGTTTCCTTCACGAGTGTGCGTTCCAGGGCCTGCCAGGGCACAGTGTCACACCAGTGCAACTCACATCTGGTGTAACAGTAGTGTAAATTGAAAAAAAAAAAAAAACTTTTTTGACTGTGAAATAATAGCAGTCAGTTTCCTTCACGCGTGTGCGTTCCAGGGCATGCCAGGGCACAGTCTCACACCAGTGCAACTCATATCTGGTGTAACAGTAGTGTACATTTAAAAAAAACAAAACACTTTTTTGACTGTGAAATAATAGCAGTCAGTTTCATTCACGCGTGTGCGTTTCAGGGCATGCCAGGGCACAGTATCACACCAGTGCAACTCATATCTGGTGTAACAGTAGTGTACATTTAAAAAAAAAAAAAATTTTTGACTGTGAAATAATAGCAGTCAGTTTCTTTCACGCGTGTGCACACCAGTGCAACTCATATCTGTTGTAACAGTAGTGTACATTTAAAAAAAAAAAAAACTTTTTTGACTGTGAAGTAATAGCAGTCAATTTCCTTCACGCGTGCGCGTTCCAAGGCCTGCCAGGGCACAGTGTCACACCAGTGCAACTCATATCTGGTGTAACAGTAGTGTACATTTAAAAAAAAAAAACTTTTTTGACTGTGAAATAATAGCAGTCAGTTTCCTTCACACGTGTGCGTTTCAGGGCCTGCTAGGGCACAGTGTCACACCAGTGCAACTCATATCTGGTGTAACAGTAGTGTACATTTAAAAAAAAAAAAAACTTTTTTGACTGTGAAATAATAGCAGTGAGTTTCCTTCACACGTGTGCGTATCAGGGCCTGCTAGGGCACAGTGTCACACCAGTGCAACTCATATCTGGTGTAACAGTAGTGTACATTTAAAAAAAAAAAACACTTTTTTGACTGTGAAATAATAGCAGTCAGTTTCCTTCACATGTGTGTGTTTCAGGGCCTGCTAGGGCACAGTGTCACACCAGTGCAACTCATATCTGGTGTAACAGTAGTGTACATTTAAAAAAAACAAAACACTTTTTTGACTATGAAATAATAGCAGTCAGTTTCCTTCACACGTGTGCGTTCCAGGGCCTGCCAGGGCACAGTGTCACACCAGTGCAACTCATATCTGGTGTAACAGTAGTCTGCATTTTAAAAAAAACTAGAAATTTGACTGTGAAATAATAGCAGTCAGTTTCCTTCACGCGTGTGCGTTCCAGTACCTGCCAGTGCATAGTGTCACACCAGTGCAACTCATATCTGGTGTAACAGTAGTGTACATTTAAAAAAATCCAACACTTTTTTGACTGTGAAATAATAGCAGTCAGTTTCCTTCACGCGTGTGCGTTTCAGGGCCTGCCAGGGCACAGTGTCACACCAGTGCAACTCATATCTGGTGTAACAGTAGTGTACATTTAAAAAAAAACTAGAAATTTGACTGTGAAATAATAGCAGTCAGTTTCCTTCACACGTGTGCGTTTCAGGGCCTGCCAGTGCATAGTGTCACACCAGTGCAACTCATATCTGGTGTAACAGTAGTGTACATTTAAAAAAAAAAAAAACACTTTTTTGACTGTGAAATAATAGCAGTCAGTTTCCTTCACGCGTGTGCGTTTCAGGGCCTGCCAGGGCACAGTGTCACACCAGTGCAACTCATATCTGGTGTAACAGTAGTGTACATTTTAAAAAAAACAACACTTTTTTGACTGTGAAATAATAGCAGTCAGTTTCCTTCACGCGTGTGCGTTCCAGGGCCTGCCAGGGCACAGTGTCACACCAGTGCAACTCATATCTGGTGTAACAGTAGTCTGCATTTTAAAAAAAACTAGAAATTTGACTGTGAAATAATAGCAGTCAGTTTCCTTCACGCGTGTGCGTTCCAGTACCTGCCAGTGCATAGTGTCACACCAGTGCAACTCATATCTGGTGTAACAGTAGTGTACATTTAAAAAAAAAAAAACACTTTTTTGACTGTGAAATAATAGCAGTCAGTTTCCTTCACGCGTGTGCGTTTCAGGGCCTGCCAGGGCACAGTGTCACACCAGTGCAACTCATATCTGGTGTAACAGTAGTGTACATTTAAAAAAAAAAAAACACTTTTTTGACTGTGAAATAATAGCAGTCAGTTTCCTTCACGCGTGTGCGTTTCAGGGCCTGCCAGGGCACAGTGTCACACCAGTGCAACTCATATCTGGTGTAACAGTAGTGTACATTTTAAAAAAAACAACACTTTTTTGACTGTGAAATAATAGCAGTCAGTTTCCTTCACGCGTGTGCACACCAGTGCAACTCATATCTGGTGTAACAGTAGTGTACATTTAAAAAAAAAAAAAACTTTTTTGACTGTGAAGTAATAGCAGTCAATTTCCTTCACGCGTGCGCGTTCCAAGGCCTGCCAGGGCACAGTGTCACACCAGTGCAACTCATATCTGGTGTAACAGTAGTGTACATTTAAAAAAAACAAACTTTTTTGACTGTGAAATAATAGCAGTCAGTTTCCTTCACACGTGTGCGTTTCAGGGCCTGCTAGGGCACAGTGTCACACCAGTGCAACTCATATCTGGTGTAACAGTAGTGTACATTTAAAAAAAAAAAAAACTTTTTTGACTGTGAAATAATAGCAGTGAGTTTCCTTCACACGTGTGCGTATCAGGGCCTGCTAGGGCACAGTGTCACACCAGTGCAACTCATATCTGGTGTAACAGTAGTGTACATTTAAAAAAAAAAAACACTTTTTTGACTGTGAAATAATAGCAGTCAGTTTCCTTCACATGTGTGTGTTTCAGGGCCTGCTAGGGCACAGTGTCACACCAGTGCAACTCATATCTGGTGTAACAGTAGTGTACATTTAAAAAAAACAAAACACTTTTTTGACTATGAAATAATAGCAGTCAGTTTCCTTCACACGTGTGCGTTCCAGGGCCTGCCAGGGCACAGTGTCACACCAGTGCAACTCATATCTGGTGTAACAGTAGTCTGCATTTTAAAAAAAACTAGAAATTTGACTGTGAAATAATAGCAGTCAGTTTCCTTCACGCGTGTGCGTTCCAGTACCTGCCAGTGCATAGTGTCACACCAGTGCAACTCATATCTGGTGTAACAGTAGTGTACATTTAAAAAAATCCAACACTTTTTTGACTGTGAAATAATAGCAGTCAGTTTCCTTCACGCGTGTGCGTTTCAGGGCCTGCCAGGGCACAGTGTCACACCAGTGCAACTCATATCTGGTGTAACAGTAGTGTACATTTAAAAAAAAACTAGAAATTTGACTGTGAAATAATAGCAGTCAGTTTCCTTCACACGTGTGCGTTTCAGGGCCTGCCAGTGCATAGTGTCACACCAGTGCAACTCATATCTGGTGTAACAGTAGTGTACATTTAAAAAAAAAAAAAACACTTTTTTGACTGTGAAATAATAGCAGTCAGTTTCCTTCACGCGTGTGCGTTTCAGGGCCTGCCAGGGCACAGTGTCACACCAGTGCAACTCATATCTGGTGTAACAGTAGTGTACATTTTAAAAAAAACAACACTTTTTTGACTGTGAAATAATAGCAGTCAGTTTCCTTCACGCGTGTGCGTTCCAGGGCCTGCCAGGGCACAGTGTCACACCAGTGCAACTCATATCTGGTGTAACAGTAGTCTGCATTTTAAAAAAAACTAGAAATTTGACTGTGAAATAATAGCAGTCAGTTTCCTTCACGCGTGTGCGTTCCAGTACCTGCCAGTGCATAGTGTCACACCAGTGCAACTCATATCTGGTGTAACAGTAGTGTACATTTAAAAAAAACAAAACACTTTTTTGACTGTGAAATAATAGAAGTCAGTTTCCTTCACACGTGTGTGTTTCAGGGCCTGCTAGGGCACAGTGTCACACCAGTGCAACTCATATCTGGTGTAACAGTAGTGTACATTTAAAAAAAAAAAAACACTTTTTTGACTGTGAAATAATAGCAGTCAGTTTCCTTCACGCGTGTGCGTTCCAGTACCTGCCAGTGCATAGTGTCACACCAGTGCAACTCATATCTGGTGTAACAGTAGTGTACATTTAAAAAAATCCAACACTTTTTTGACTGTGAAATAATAGCAGTCAGTTTCCTTCACGCGTGTGCGTTTCAGGGCCTGCCAGGGCACAGTGTCACACCAGTGCAACTCATATCTGGTGTAACAGTAGTGTACATTTAAAAAAAAACTAGAAATTTGACTGTGAAATAATAGCAGTCAGTTTCCTTCACACGTGTGCGTTTCAGGGCCTGCCAGTGCATAGTGTCACACCAGTGCAACTCATATCTGGTGTAACAGTAGTGTACATTTAAAAAAAAAAAAAACACTTTTTTGACTGTGAAATAATAGCAGTCAGTTTCCTTCACGCGTGTGCGTTTCAGGGCCTGCCAGGGCACAGTGTCACACCAGTGCAACTCATATCTGGTGTAACAGTAGTGTACATTTTAAAAAAAACAACACTTTTTTGACTGTGAAATAATAGCAGTCAGTTTCCTTCACGCGTGTGCGTTCCAGGGCCTGCCAGGGCACAGTGTCACACCAGTGCAACTCATATCTGGTGTAACAGTAGTCTGCATTTTAAAAAAAACTAGAAATTTGACTGTGAAATAATAGCAGTCAGTTTCCTTCACGCGTGTGCGTTCCAGTACCTGCCAGTGCATAGTGTCACACCAGTGCAACTCATATCTGGTGTAACAGTAGTGTACATTTAAAAAAAAACAAAACACTTTTTTGACTGTGAAATAATAGAAGTCAGTTTCCTTCACACGTGTGTGTTTCAGGGCCTGCTAGGGCACAGTGTCACACCAGTGCAACTCATATCTGGTGTAACAGTAGTGTACATTTAAAAAAAAAAAAACACTTTTTTGACTGTGAAATAATAGCAGTCAGTTTCCTTCACGCGTGTGCGTTTCAGGGCCTGCCAGGGCACAGTGTCACACCAGTGCAACTCATATCTGGTGTAACAGTAGTGTACATTTTAAAAAAAACAACACTTTTTTGACTGTGAAATAATAGAAGTCAGTTTCCTTCACACGTGTGCGTATCAGGGCCTGCTAGGGCACAGTGTCACACCAGTGCAACTCATATCTGGTGTAACAGTAGTGTACATTTAAAAAAAACCAACACTTTTTTGACTGTGAAATAATAGCAGTCAGTTTCCTTCACGCGTGTGCGTTTCAGGGCCTGCCAGGGCACAGTGTCACACCAGTGCAACTCATATCTGGTGTAACAGTAGTGTACATTTAAAAAAAAAACTAGAAATTTGACTGTGAAATAATAGCAGTCAGTTTCCTTCACACGTGTGCGTTTCAGGGCCTGCTAGGGCACAGTGTCACACCAGTGCAACTCATATCTGGTGTACCAGTTGTGTAGATTTAAAAAAAAACAACACTTTTTTGACTGTAAAATAATAGCAGTCAGTTTCCTTCACGCGTGTGCACACCAGTGCAACTCATATCTGGTGTAACAGTAGTGTACATTTAAAAAAAAAAAAACACTTTTTTGACTGTGAAATAATAGCAGTCAGTTTCCTTCACGCGTGTGCGTTTCAGGGCATGCCAGGGCACAGTATCACACCAGTGCAACTAATATCTGGTGTAACAGTAGTGTACATTTAAAAAAAAACCAACACTTTTTTGACTGTGAAATAATAGCAGTCAGTTTCCTTCACGCGTGTGCGTTTCAGGGCATGCCAGGGCACAGTATCACACCAGTGCAACTCATATCTGGTGTAACAGTAGTGTACATTTAAAAAAAAACCAACACTTTTTTGACTGTGAAATAATAGCAGTCAGTTTCCTTCACGCGTGTGCGTTTCAGGGCCTGCCAGGGCACAGTGTCACACCAGTGCAACTCATATCTGGTGTAACAGTAGTGTACATTTAAAAAAAAAACTAGAAATTTGACTATGAAATAATAGCAGTCAGTTTCCTTCACACGTGTGCGTTTCAGGGCCTGCTAGGGCACAGTGTCACACCAGTGCAACTCATATCTGGTGTACCAGTTGTGTAGATTTAAAAAAAAACAACACTTTTTTGATTGTAAAATAATAGCAGTCAGTTTCCTTCACGCGTGTGCACACCAGTGCAACTCATATCTGGTGTAACAGTAGTGTACATTTAAAAAAAACAAAGCTTTTTTGACTGTGAAATAATAGCAGTCAGTTTCCTTCACGAGTGTGCGTTCCAGGGCCTGCCAGGGCACAGTGTCACACCAGTGCAACTCACATCTGGTGTAACAGTAGTGTAAATTGAAAAAAAAAAAAAAACTTTTTTGACTGTGAAATAATAGCAGTCAGTTTCCTTCACGCGTGTGCGTTCCAGGGCATGCCAGGGCACAGTCTCACACCAGTGCAACTCATATCTGGTGTAACAGTAGTGTACATTTAAAAAAAAAAAAACACTTTTTTGACTATGAAATAATAGCAGTCAGTTTCATTCACGCGTGTGCGTTCCAGGGCATGCCAGGGCACAGTGTCACACCAGTGCAACTCATATCTGGTGTAACAGTAGTCTGCATTTTAAAAAAAACTAGAAATTTGACTGTGAAATAATAGCAGTCAGTTTCCTTCACGCGTGTGCGTTCCAGTACCTGCCAGTGCATAGTGTCACACCAGTGCAAATCATATCTGGTGTAACAGTAGTGTACATTTAAAAAAATCCAACACTTTTTTGACTGTGAAATAATAGCAGTCAGTTTCCTTCACGCGTGTGCGTTTCAGGGCCTGCCAGGGCACAGTGTCACACCAGTGCAACTCATATCTGGTGTAACAGTAGTGTACATTTAAAAAAAAACTAGAAATTTGACTGTGAAATAATAGCAGTCAGTTTCCTTCACACGTGTGCGTTTCAGGGCCTGCCAGTGCATAGTGTCACACCAGTGCAACTCATATCTGGTGTAACAGTAGTGTACATTTAAAAAAAAAAAAACACTTTTTTGACTGTGAAATAATAGCAGTCAGTTTCCTTCACGCGTGTGCGTTTCAGGGCCTGCCAGGGCACAGTGTCACACCAGTGCAACTCATATCTGGTGTAACAGTAGTGTACATTTTAAAAAAAACAACACTTTTTTGACTGTGAAATAATAGCAGTCAGTTTCCTTCACGCGTGTGCGTTCCAGGGCCTGCCAGGGCACAGTGTCACACCAGTGCAACTCATATCTGGTGTAACAGTAGTCTGCATTTTAAAAAAAACTAGAAATTTGACTGTGAAATAATAGCAGTCAGTTTCCTTCACGCGTGTGCGTTCCAGTACCTGCCAGTGCATAGTGTCACACCACTGCAACTCATATCTGGTGTAACAGTAGTGTACATTTAAAAAAAACAAAACACTTTTTTGACTGTGAAATAATAGAAGTCAGTTTCCTTCACACGTGTGTGTTTCAGGGCCTGCTAGGGCACAGTGTCACACCAGTGCAACTCATATCTGGTGTAACAGTAGTGTACATTTAAAAAAAAAAAAACACTTTTTTGACTGTGAAATAATAGCAGTCAGTTTCCTTCACGCGTGTGCGTTTCAGGGCCTGCCAGGGCACAGTGTCACACCAGTGCAACTCATATCTGGTGTAACAGTAGTGTACATTTTAAAAAAAACAACACTTTTTTGACTGTGAAATAATAGAAGTCAGTTTCCTTCACACGTGTGCGTATCAGGGCCTGCTAGGGCACAGTGTCACACCAGTGCAACTCATATCTGGTGTAACAGTAGTGTACATTTAAAAAAAACCAACACTTTTTTGACTGTGAAATAATAGCAGTCAGTTTCCTTCACGCGTGTGCGTTTCAGGGCCTGCCAGGGCACAGTGTCACACCAGTGCAACTCATATCTGGTGTAACAGTAGTGTACATTTAAAAAAAAAACTAGAAATTTGACTGTGAAATAATAGCAGTCAGTTTCCTTCACACGTGTGCGTTTCAGGGCCTGCTAGGGCACAGTGTCACACCAGTGCAACTCATATATGGTGTACCAGTTGTGTAGATTTAAAAAAAAACAACACTTTTTTGACTGTAAAATAATAGCAGTCAGTTTCCTTCACGCGTGTGCACACCAGTGCAACTCATATCTGGTGTAACAGTAGTGTACATTAAAAAAAAACAACACTTTTTTGACTGTGAAATAATAGCAGTCAGTTTCCTTCACGCGTGTGCGTTCCAGGGCATGCCAGGGCACAGTCTCACACCAGTGCAACTCATATCTGGTGTAACAGTAGTGTACATTTAAAAAAAAAAAAACACTTTTTTGACTGTGAAATAATAGCAGTCAGTTTCCTTCACGCGTGTGCGTTTCAGGGCATGCCAGGGCACAGTATCACACCAGTGCAACTAATATCTGGTGTAACAGTAGTGTACATTTAAAAAAAAAAAACTTTTTTGACTGTGAAATAATAGCAGTCAGTTTCTTTCACGCGTGTGCACACCAGTGCAACTCATATCTGTTGTAACAGTAGTGTACATTTAAAAAAAAAAAAAACTTTTTTGACTGTGAAATAATAGCAGTCAGTTTCCTTCACACGTGTGCGTTTCAGGGCCTGCTAGGGCACAGTGTCACACCAGTGCAACTCATATCTGGTGTAACAGTAGTGTACATTTAAAAAAAAAAAAAACTTTTTTGACTGTGAAGTAATAGCAGTCAATTTCCTTCACGCGTGCGCGTTCCAAGGCCTGCCAGGGCACAGTGTCATACCAGTGCAACTCATATCTGGTGTAACAGTAGTGTACATTTAAAAAAAAACAAACTTTTTTGACTGTGAAATAATAGCAGTCAGTTTCCTTCACACGTGTGCGTTTCAGGGCCTGCTAGGGCACAGTGTCACACCAGTGCAACTCATATCTGGTGTAACAGTAGTGTACATTTAAAAAAAAAAAAAACTTTTTTGACTGTGAAATAATAGCAGTGAGTTTCCTTCACACGTGTGCGTATCAGGGCCTGCTAGGGCACAGTGTCACACCAGTGCAACTCATATCTGGTGTAACAGTAGTGTACATTTAAAAAAAAAAAACACTTTTTTGACTGTGAAATAATAGCAGTCAGTTTCCTTCACATGTGTGTGTTTCAGGGCCTGCTAGGGCACAGTGTCACACCAGTGCAACTCATATCTGGTGTAACAGTAGAGTACATTTAAAAAAAAAAAAAACTTTTTTGACTGTGAAATAATAGCAGTGAGTTTCCTTCACACGTGTGCGTATCAGGGCCTGCTAGGGCATAGTGTCACACCAGTGCAACTCATATCTGGTGTAACAGTAGTGTACATTTAAAAAAAAACAACACTTTTTTGACTGTGAAATAATAGCAGTCAGTTTCCTTCACGCGTGTGCGTTTCAGGGCCTGCCAGGGCACAGTGTCACACCAGTGCAACTCATATCTGGTGTAACAGTAGTGTACATTTAAAAAAAAACTAGAAATTTGACTGTGAAATAATAGCAGTCAGTTTCCTTCACACGTGTGCGTTTCAGGGCCTGCTAGGGCACAGTGTCACACCAGTGCAACTCATATCTGGTGTACCAGTAGTGTAGATTTAAAAAAAAAACAACACTTTTTTGACTGTAAAATAATAGCAGTCAGTTTCCTTCACGCGTGTGCACACCAGTGCAACTCATATCTGGTGTAACAGTAGTGTACATTTAAAAAAAACAAAGCTTTTTTGACTGTGAAATAATAGCAGTCAGTTTCCTTCACGAGTGTGCGTTCCAGGGCCTGCCAGGGCACAGTGTCACACCAGTGCAACTCACATCTGGTGTAACAGTAGTGTAAATTGAAAAAAAAAAAAAAACTTTTTTGACTGTGAAATAATAGCAGTCAGTTTCCTTCACGCGTGTGCGTTCCAGGGCATGCCAGGGCACAGTCTCACACCAGTGCAACTCATATCTGGTGTAACAGTAGTGTACATTTAAAAAAAAAAAAAAAACTTTTTTGACTGTGAAATAATAGCAGTCAGTTTCCTTCACGCGTGTGCGTTTCAGGGCATGCCAGGGCACAGTGTCACACCAGTGCAACTCATATCTGGTGTAACAGTAGTGTACATTTAAAAAAAAAAAACTTTTTTGACTGTGAAATAATAGCAGTCAGTTTCTTTCACGCGTGTGCACACCAGTGCAACTCATATCTGTTGTAACAGTAGTGTACATTTAAAAAAAACAAAAACTTTTTTGACTGTGAAATAATAGCAGTCAGTTTCCTTCACACGTGTGCGTTTCAGGGCCTGCCAGGGCACAGTGTCACACCAGTGCAACTCATATCTGGTGTAACAGTAGTGTACATTTAAAAAAAAAAAAACTTTTTTGACTGTGAAATAATAGCAGTCAGTTTCCTTCACACGTGTGCGTTTCAGGGCCTGCTAGGGCACAGTGTCACACCAGTGCAACTCATATCTGGTGTAACAGTAGTGTACATTTAAAAAAAAAAAAAACTTTTTTGACTGTGAAATAATAGCAGTGAGTTTCCTTCACACGTGTGCGTATCAGGGCCTGCTAGGGCACAGTGTCACACCAGTGCAACTCATATCTGGTGTAACAGTAGTGTACATTTAAAAAAAAAAAACACTTTTTTGACTGAGAAATAATAGCAGTCAGTTTCCTTCACATGTGTGTGTTTCAGGGCCTGCTAGGGCACAGTGTCACACCAGTGCAACTCATATCTGGTGTAACAGTAGTGTACATTTAAAAAAAACAAAGCTTTTTTGACTGTGAAATAATAGCAGTCAGTTTCCTTCACGAGTGTGCGTTCCAGGGCCTGCCAGGGCACAGTGTCACACCAGTGCAACTCATATCTGGTGTACCAGTAGTGTAGATTTAAAAAAAAAAAAAAAACTTTTTTGACTGTGAAATAATAGCAGTCAGTTTCCTTCACGTGTGTGCGTTTCAGAGCCTGCCAGAGCACATTCTCACACCAGTGCAACTCATATCTGGTGTAACAGTAGTGTACATTGAAAAAAAAACAACGCTTTTTTGACTGTGAAAAAATAGCAGTCAGTTTCCTTCACACGTGTGCGTTCTAGGGCCTGCCAGGGCACATTGTCACACCAGTGCAACTCATATCTGGTTTAACAGTAGTTTACATTTAAAAAAAACAAACACTTTTTTGACTGTGAAATAATAGCAGTCAGTTTCCTTCACACGTGTGCGTATCAGGGCCTGCTAGGGCACAGTGTCACACCAGTGCAACTCATATCTGGTGTAACAGTAGTGTACATTTTAAAAAAACAACACTTTTTTGACTGTGAAATAATAGCAGTCAGTTTCCTTCACACGTGTGCGTTTCAGGGCCTGCTAGGGCACAGTGTCACACCAGTGCAACTCATAACTGGTGTAACAGTAGTGTACATTTAAAAAAAAAAAAAAAACTTTTTTGACTGTGAAATAATAGCAGTGAGTTTCCTTCACACGTGTGCGTATCAGGGCCTGCTATGGCAAAGTGTCACACCAGTGCAACTCATATCTGGTGTAACAGTAGTGTACATATTAAAAAAACAGCACTTTTTTGACTGTGAAATAATAGCAGTCAGTTTCCTTCACACGTGTGCGTTTCAGGGCCTGCCAGGGCACATTGTCACACCAGTGCAACTCATATCTGGTTTAACAGTAGTTTACATTTAAAAAAAACAAACACTTTTTTGACTGTGAAATAATAGCAGTCAGTTTCCTTCACACGTGTGCGTTTCAGGGCCTGCTAGGGCACAGTGTCACACCAGTGCAACTCATATCTGGTGTAACAGTAGTGTACATTTTAAAAAAACAACACTTTTTTGACTGTGAAGTAATAGCAGTCAGTTTCCTTCACACGTGTGCGTTTCAGGGCCTGCTAGGGCACAGTGTCACACCAGTGCAACTCATATCTGGTGTAACAGTAGTGTACATTTTAAAAAAACAACACTTTTTTGACTGTGAAATAATAGCAGTCAGTTTCTTTCACGCGTGTGCACACCAGTGCAACTCATATCTGTTGTAACAGTAGTGTACATTTAAAAAAAACAAAAACTTTTTTGACTGTGAAATAATAGCAGTCAGTTTCCTTCACACGTGTGCGTTTCAGGGCCTGCTAGGGCACAGTGTCACACCAGTGCAACTCATATCTGGTGTAACAGTAGTGTACATTTAAAAAAAAAAAAACACTTTTTTGACTGTGAAATAATAGCAGTCAGTTTCCTTCACACGTGTGCGTTTCAGGGCCTGCCAGGGCACAGTGTCACACCAGTGCAACTCATATCTGGTGTAACAGTAGTGTACATTTTAAAAAAAAAAAACTTTTTTGACTGTGAAGTAATAGCAGTCAATTTCCTTCACGCGTGCGCGTTCCAACGCCTGCCAGGGCACAGTGTCACACCAGTGCAACTCATATCTGGTGTAACAGTAGTGTACATTTAAAAAAAAAAAAAACATTTTTGACTGTGAAATAATAGCAGTGAGTTTCCTTCACACGTGTGCGTATCAGGGCCTGCTAGGGCACAGTGTCACACCAGTGCAACTCATATCTGGTGTAACAGTAGTGTACATTTTAAAAAAACAACACTTTTTTGACTGTGAAATAATAGCAGTCAGTTTCCTTCACACGTGTGCGTTTCAGGGCCTGCTAGGGCACAGTGTCACACCAGTGCAACTCATATCTGGTGTAACTGTAGTGTACATTTAAAAAAAAAAAAACACTTTTTTGACTGTGAAATAATAGCAGTCAGTTTCCTTCACACGTGTGCGTTTCAGGGCCTGCCAGGGCACAGTGTCACACCAGTGCAACTCATATCTGGTGTAACAATAGTGTACATTTTAAAAAAAACAACTTTTTTGACTGTGAAATAATAGCAGTCAGTTTCCTTCATGCGTGTACGTTTCAGGGGCTGCCAGGGCACAGTGTCACACCAGTGCAACTCATATCTGGTGTAACAGTAGTGTACATTTAAAAAAACAACACTTTTTTGACTGTGAAATAATAGCAGTCAGTTTCCTTCACGCGTGTGCGTTTCAGGGCCTGCGAGGGCACAGTGTCACACCAGTGCAACTCATATCTGGTGTAACAGTAGTGTACATTTAAAAAAAACAAAACTTTTTTGACTGTGAAATAATAGCAGTCAGTTTCCTTCACACGTGTGCGTTTCAGGGCCTGCCAGGGCACAGTGTCACACCTGTGCAACTCATATCTTGTGTAACAGTAGTGTACATTTAAAAAAAACAACACTTTTTTGACTGTGAAATAATAGCAGTCAGTTTCCTTCATGCGTGTGCGTTTTAGTGCCTGCCAGGGCATAGTGTCACACCAGTGCAACTCATATCTGGTGTAACAGTAGGTTACATTTAAAAAAAAAAACACTTTTTGGACTGTGAAATAATATCAGTCAGTTTCCTTCACGCGTGTGCGTTCCAGGGCCTGCCAGGGCACAGTGTCACACCAGTGCAACTCATATCTGGTGTAACAGTAGTGTACATTTAAAAAAACAACACTTTTTTGACTGTGAAATAATAGCAGTCAGTTTCCTTCACACGTGTGCGTTTCAGGGCCTGCTAGGGCACAGTGTCACACCAGTGCAACTCATATCTGGTGTAACAGTAGTGTACATTTTAAAAAAACAACACTTTTTTGACTGTGAAGTAATAGCAGTCAGTTTCCTTCACGTGTGTGCGTTTCAGTGCCTGCCAGAGCACATTCTCACACCAGTGCAACTCATATCTGGTGTAACAGTAGTGTACATTTTAAAAAAAACAACACTTTTTTGACTGTAAAATAATAGCAGTCAGTTTCCTTCACGCGTGTGCACACCAGTGCAACTCATATCTGGTGTAACAGTAGTGTACATTTAAAAAAAACAAAACTTTTTTGACTGTGAAGTAATAGCAGTCAGTTTCCTTCACGTGTGTGCGTTTCAGAGCCTGCCAGAGCACATTCTCACACCAGTGCAACTCATATCTGGTGTAACAGTAGTGTACATTTAAAAAAAAACAACACTTTTTTGACTGTAAAATAATAGCAGTCAGTTTCCTTCACGCGTGTGCACACCAGTGCAACTCATATCTGGTGTAACAGTAGTGTACATTTAAAAAAAACAAAGCTTTTTTGACTGTGAAATAATAGCAGTCAGTTTCCTTCACGAGTGTGCGTTCCAGGGCCTGCCAGGGCACAGTGTCACACCAGTGCAACTCACATCTGTTGTAACAGTAGTGTAAATTGAAAAAAAAAAAAAAACTTTTTTGACTGTGAAATAATAGCAGTCAGTTTCCTTCACGCGTGTGCGTTCCAGGGCATGCCAGGGCACAGTCTCACACCAGTGCAACTCATATCTGGTGTAACAGTAGTGTACATTTAAAAAAAAACACTTTTTTGACTGTGAAATAATAGCAGTCAGTTTCCTTCACACGTGTGCGTTTCAGTGCCTGCTAGGGCATAGTGTCACACCAGTGCAACTCATATCTGGTGTAACAGAAGTATACATTTAAAAAAAACAAAAACTTTTTTGACTGTGAAATAATAGCAGTCAGTTTCCTTCACACGTGTGCGTTTCAGAGCCTGCCAGAGCACATTGTCAGACCAGTGCAACTCATATCTGGTGTAACAGTAGTGTACATTTTAAAAAAAACAACACTTTTTTGACTGTGAAATAATAGAAGTCAGTTTCCTTCACACGTGTGCGTTTCAGGGCCTGCTAGGGCACATTGTCACACCAGTGCAACTCATAACTGGTGTAACAGTAGTGTACATTTAAAAAAAAAAAAAAAACTTTTTTGACTGTGAAATAATAGCAGTGAGTTTCCTTCACACGTGTGCGTATCAGGGCCTGCTATGGCAAAGTGTCACACCAGTGCAACTCATATCTGGTGTAACAGTAGTGTACATATTAAAAAAACAGCACTTTTTTGACTGTGAAATAATAGCAGTCAGTTTCCTTCACACGTGTGCGTTTCAGGGCCTGCCAGGGCACATTGTCACACACTGCAACTCATATCTGGTTTAACAGTAGTTTACATTTAAAAAAAACAAACACTTTTTTGACTGTGAAATAATAGCAGTCAGTTTCCTTCACGCGTGTGCACACCAGTGCAACTCATATCTGGTGTAACAGTAGTGTACATTTAAAAAAAACAAAACTTTTTTGACTGTGAAGTAATAGCAGTCAGTTTCCTTCACGTGTGTGCGTTTCAGAGCCTGCCAGAGCACATTCTCACACCAGTGCAACTCATATCTGGTGTAACAGTAGTGTACATTTAAAAAAAAACAACACTTTTTTGACTGTAAAATAATAGCAGTCAGTTTCCTTCACGCGTGTGCACACCAGTGCAACTCATATCTGGTGTAACAGTAGTGTACATTTAAAAAAAACAAAGCTTTTTTGACTGTGAAATAATAGCAGTCAGTTTCCTTCACGAGTGTGCGTTCCAGGGCCTGCCAGGGCACAGTCTCACACCAGTGCAACTCATATCTGGTGTAACAGTAGTGTACATTTAAAAAAAAACACTTTTTTGACTGTGAAATAATAGCAGTCAGTTTCCTTCACACGTGTGCGTTTCAGTGCCTGCTAGGGCACAGTGTCACACCAGTGCAACTCATATCTGGTGTAACAGAAGTATACATTTAAAAAAAACAAAAACTTTTTTGACTGTGAAATAATAGCAGTCAGTTTCCTTCACACGTGTGCGTTTCAGAGCCTGCCAGAGCACATTGTCAGACCAGTGCAACTCATATCTGGTGTAACAGTAGTGTACATTTTAAAAAAAACAACACTTTTTTGACTGTGAAATAATAGAAGTCAGTTTCCTTCACACGTGTGCGTTTCAGGGCCTGCTAGGGCACAATCTCACACCAGTGCAACTCATATCTGGTGTAACAGTAGTGTACATTTTAAAAAAAACAACACTTTTTTGACTGTGAAATAATAGAAGTCAGTTTCCTTCACACGTGTGCGTTTCAGGGCCTGCTAGGGCACAGTGTCACACCAGTGCAACTCATAACTGGTGTAACAGTAGTGTACATTTAAAAAAAAAAAAAAAACTTTTTTGACTGTGAAATAATAGCAGTGAGTTTCCTTCACACGTGTGCGTATCAGGGCCTGCTATGGCAAAGTGTCACACCAGTGCAACTCATATCTGGTGTAACAGTAGTGTACATATTAAAAAAACAGCACTTTTTTGACTGTGAAATAATAGCAGTCAGTTTCCTTCACACGTGTGCGTTTCAGGGCCTGCCAGGGCACATTGTCACACCAGTGCAACTCATATCTGGTTTAACAGTAGTTTACATTTAAAAAAAACAAACACTTTTTTGACTGTGAAATAATAGCAGTCAGTTTCCTTCACACGTGTGCGTTTCAGGGCCTGCTAGGGCACAGTGTCACACCAGTGCAACTCATATCTGGTGTAACAGTAGTGTACATTTTAAAAAAACAACACTTTTTTGACTGTGAAATAATAGCAGTCAGTTTCCTTCACACGTGTGCGTTTCAGGGCCTGCTAGGGCACAGTGTCACACCAGTGCAACTCATAACTGGTGTAACAGTAGTGTACATTTAAAAAAAAAAAAAAAACTTTTTTGACTGTGAAATAATAGCAGTGAGTTTCCTTCACACGTGTGCGTATCAGGGCCTGCTATGGCAAAGTGTCACACCAGTGCAACTCATATCTGGTGTAACAGTAGTGTACATATTAAAAAAACAGCACTTTTTTGACTGTGAAATAATAGCAGTCAGTTTCCTTCACACGTGTGCGTTTCAGGGCCTGCCAGGGCACATTGTCACACCAGTGCAACTCATATCTGGTTTAACAGTAGTTTACATTTAAAAAAAACAAACACTTTTTTGACTGTGAAATAATAGCAGTCAGTTTCCTTCACACGTGTGCGTTTCAGGGCCTGCTAGGGCACAGTGTCACACCAGTGCAACTCATATCTGGTGTAACAGTAGTGTACATTTTAAAAAAACAACACTTTTTTGACTGTGAAGTAATAGCAGTCAGTTTCCTTCACGTGTGTGCGTTTCAGTGCCTGCCAGAGCACATTCTCACACCAGTGCAACTCATATCTGGTGTAACAGTAGTGTACATTTTAAAAAAAACAACACTTTTTTGACTGTAAAATAATAGCAGTCAGTTTCCTTCACGCGTGTGCACACCAGTGCAACTCATATCTGGTGTAACAGTAGTGTACATTTAAAAAAAACAAAACTTTTTTGACTGTGAAGTAATAGCAGTCAGTTTCCTTCACGTGTGTGCGTTTCAGAGCCTGCCAGAGCACATTCTCACACCAGTGCAACTCATATCTGGTGTAACAGTAGTGTACATTTAAAAAAAAACAACACTTTTTTGACTGTAAAATAATAGCAGTCAGTTTCCTTCACGCGTGTGCACACCAGTGCAACTCATATCTGGTGTAACAGTAGTGTACATTTAAAAAAAACAAAGCTTTTTTGACTGTGAAATAATAGCAGTCAGTTTCCTTCACGAGTGTGCGTTCCAGGGCCTGCCAGGGCACAGTGTCACACCAGTGCAACTCACATCTGTTGTAACAGTAGTGTAAATTGAAAAAAAAAAAAAAACTTTTTTGACTGTGAAATAATAGCAGTCAGTTTCCTTCACGCGTGTGCGTTCCAGGGCATGCCAGGGCACAGTCTCACACCAGTGCAACTCATATCTGGTGTAACAGTAGTGTACATTTAAAAAAAAACACTTTTTTGACTGTGAAATAATAGCAGTCAGTTTCCTTCACACGTGTGCGTTTCAGTGCCTGCTAGGGCATAGTGTCACACCAGTGCAACTCATATCTGGTGTAACAGAAGTATACATTTAAAAAAAACAAAAACTTTTTTGACTGTGAAATAATAGCAGTCAGTTTCCTTCACACGTGTGCGTTTCAGAGCCTGCCAGAGCACATTGTCAGACCAGTGCAACTCATATCTGGTGTAACAGTAGTGTACATTTTAAAAAAAACAACACTTTTTTGACTGTGAAATAATAGAAGTCAGTTTCCTTCACACGTGTGCGTTTCAGGGCCTGCTAGGGCACATTGTCACACCAGTGCAACTCATAACTGGTGTAACAGTAGTGTACATTTAAAAAAAAAAAAAAAACTTTTTTGACTGTGAAATAATAGCAGTGAGTTTCCTTCACACGTGTGCGTATCAGGGCCTGCTATGGCAAAGTGTCACACCAGTGCAACTCATATCTGGTGTAACAGTAGTGTACATATTAAAAAAACAGCACTTTTTTGACTGTGAAATAATAGCAGTCAGTTTCCTTCACACGTGTGCGTTTCAGGGCCTGCCAGGGCACATTGTCACACACTGCAACTCATATCTGGTTTAACAGTAGTTTACATTTAAAAAAAACAAACACTTTTTTGACTGTGAAATAATAGCAGTCAGTTTCCTTCACGCGTGTGCACACCAGTGCAACTCATATCTGGTGTAACAGTAGTGTACATTTAAAAAAAACAAAACTTTTTTGACTGTGAAGTAATAGCAGTCAGTTTCCTTCACGTGTGTGCGTTTCAGAGCCTGCCAGAGCACATTCTCACACCAGTGCAACTCATATCTGGTGTAACAGTAGTGTACATTTAAAAAAAAACAACACTTTTTTGACTGTAAAATAATAGCAGTCAGTTTCCTTCACGCGTGTGCACACCAGTGCAACTCATATCTGGTGTAACAGTAGTGTACATTTAAAAAAAACAAAGCTTTTTTGACTGTGAAATAATAGCAGTCAGTTTCCTTCACGAGTGTGCGTTCCAGGGCCTGCCAGGGCACAGTCTCACACCAGTGCAACTCATATCTGGTGTAACAGTAGTGTACATTTAAAAAAAAACACTTTTTTGACTGTGAAATAATAGCAGTCAGTTTCCTTCACACGTGTGCGTTTCAGTGCCTGCTAGGGCACAGTGTCACACCAGTGCAACTCATATCTGGTGTAACAGAAGTATACATTTAAAAAAAACAAAAACTTTTTTGACTGTGAAATAATAGCAGTCAGTTTCCTTCACACGTGTGCGTTTCAGAGCCTGCCAGAGCACATTGTCAGACCAGTGCAACTCATATCTGGTGTAACAGTAGTGTACATTTTAAAAAAAACAACACTTTTTTGACTGTGAAATAATAGAAGTCAGTTTCCTTCACACGTGTGCGTTTCAGGGCCTGCTAGGGCACAATCTCACACCAGTGCAACTCATATCTGGTGTAACAGTAGTGTACATTTTAAAAAAAACAACACTTTTTTGACTGTGAAATAATAGAAGTCAGTTTCCTTCACACGTGTGCGTTTCAGGGCCTGCTAGGGCACAGTGTCACACCAGTGCAACTCATAACTGGTGTAACAGTAGTGTACATTTAAAAAAAAAAAAAAAACTTTTTTGACTGTGAAATAATAGCAGTGAGTTTCCTTCACACGTGTGCGTATCAGGGCCTGCTATGGCAAAGTGTCACACCAGTGCAACTCATATCTGGTGTAACAGTAGTGTACATATTAAAAAAACAGCACTTTTTTGACTGTGAAATAATAGCAGTCAGTTTCCTTCACACGTGTGCGTTTCAGGGCCTGCCAGGGCACATTGTCACACCAGTGCAACTCATATCTGGTTTAACAGTAGTTTACATTTAAAAAAAACAAACACTTTTTTGACTGTGAAATAATAGCAGTCAGTTTCCTTCACACGTGTGCGTTTCAGGGCCTGCTAGGGCACAGTGTCACACCAGTGCAACTCATATCTGGTGTAACAGTAGTGTACATTTTAAAAAAACAACACTTTTTTGACTGTGAAGTAATAGCAGTCAGTTTCCTTCACGTGTGTGCGTTTCAGTGCCTGCCAGATCACATTCTCACACCAGTGCAACTCATATCTGGTGTAACAGTAGTGTACATTTTAAAAAAAACAACACTTTTTTGACTGTAAAATAATAGCAGTCAGTTTCCTTCACGCGTGTGCACACCAGTGCAACTCATATCTGGTGTAACAGTAGTGTACATTTAAAAAAAACAAAACTTTTTTGACTGTGAAGTAATAGCAGTCAGTTTCCTTCACGTGTGTGCGTTTCAGAGCCTGCCAGAGCACATTCTCACACCAGTGCAACTCATATCTGGTGTAACAGTAGTGTACATTTAAAAAAAAACAACACTTTTTTGACTGTAAAATAATAGCAGTCAGTTTCCTTCACGCGTGTGCACACCAGTGCAACTCATATCTGGTGTAACAGTAGTGTACATTTAAAAAAAACAAAGCTTTTTTGACTGTGAAATAATAGCAGTCAGTTTCCTTCACGAGTGTGCGTTCCAGGGCCTGCCAGGGCACAGTCTCACACCAGTGCAACTCATATCTGGTGTAACAGTAGTGTACATTTAAAAAAAAACACTTTTTTGACTGTGAAATAATAGCAGTCAGTTTCCTTCACACGTGTGCGTTTCAGTGCCTGCTAGGGCACAGTGTCACACCAGTGCAACTCATATCTGGTGTAACAGAAGTATACATTTAAAAAAAACAAAAACTTTTTTGACTGTGAAATAATAGCAGTCAGTTTCCTTCACACGTGTGCGTTTCAGAGCCTGCCAGAGCACATTGTCAGACCAGTGCAACTCATATCTGGTGTAACAGTAGTGTACATTTTAAAAAAAACAACACTTTTTTGACTGTGAAATAATAGAAGTCAGTTTCCTTCACACTTGTGCGTTTCAGGGCCTGCTAGGGCACAATCTCACACCAGTGCAACTCATATCTGGTGTAACAGTAGTGTACATTGAAAAAAAAACAACGCTTTTTTGACTGTGAAAAAATAGCAGTCAGTTTCCTTCACGCGTGTGCGTTCTAGGGCCTGCAAGGGCACAGTGTCACACCAGTGCAACTCATATCTGGTGTAACAGTAGTGTACATTTAAAAAAAAAAAACACTTTTTTGACTGTGAAATAATAGCAGTCAGTTTCCTTCACATGTGTGTGTTTCAGGGTCTGCTAGGGCACAGTGTCACAGCAGTGCAACTCATATCTGGTGTAACAGTAGTGTACATTTAAAAAAAAAAAAACTTTTTTGACTGTGAAATAATAGCAGTCAGTTTCCTTCACGCGTGTGCGTTTCAGAGCCTGCCAGAGCACATTGTCAGACCAGTGCAACTCATATCTGGTGTAACAGTAGTGTACATTTAAAAAAACAACATTTTTTTTGACTGTGAAATATTAGCAGTCAGTTTCCTTCACACGTGTGCGTTTCAGGGCCTGCTAGGGCATAGTGTCACACCAGTGCAACTCATATCTGGTGTAACAGTAGTGTACATTTTAAAAAAACAACACTTTTTTGACTGTGAAATAAAAGCAGTCAGTTTCCTTCACACGTGTGCGTATCAGGGACTGATAGGGCACAGTGTCACACCAGTGCAACTCATATCTGGTGTAACAGTAGTGTACATTTAAAAAAAAAAAAAACTTTTTTGACTGTGAAATAATAGCAGTCAGTTTCCTTCACATGTATGCGTTTCAGGGCCTGCCAGGGCACATTGTCACACCAGTGCAACTCATATCTGGTTTAACAGTAGTTTACATTTAAAAAAAACAAACACTTTTTTGACTGTGAAATAAAAGCAGTCAGTTTCCTTCACACGTGTGCGTTTCAGGGCCTGCTAGGGCACAGTGTCACAGCAGTGCAACTCATATCTGGTGTAACAGTAGTGTACATTTTAAAAAAACAACACTTTTTTGACTGTGAAATAATAGCAGTCAGTTTCCTTCACGCGTGTGAGTTCCAGGGCCTGCCAGGGCACAGTGTCACACCAGTGCAACTCATATCTGGCGTAACAGTAGTGTACATTTTAAAAAAAACAACACTTTTTTGACTGTGAAATAATAGCAGTCAGTTTCCTTCACACGTGTGCGTTTCAGGGCCTGCTAGGGCACAATCTCACACCAGTGCAACTCATATCTGGTGTAACAGTAGTGTACATTGAAAAAAAAACAACGCTTTTTTGACTGTGAAAAAATAGCAGTCAGTTTCCTTCACGCGTGTGCGTTCTAGGGCCTGCAAGGGCACAGTGTCACACCAGTGCAACTCATATCTGGTGTAACAGTAGTGTACATTTAAAAAAAAACAACACTTTTTTGACTGTGAAATAATAGCAGTCAGTTTCCTTCACATGTGTGTGTTTCAGGGCCTGCTAGGGCACAGTGTCACACCAGTGCAACTCATATCTGGTGTAACAGTAGTGTACATTTAAAAAAAAAACAACTTTTTTGACTGTGAAATAATAGCAGTCAGTTTCCTTCACGCGTGTGCGTTTCAGAGCCTGCCAGAGCACATTGTCAGACCAGTGCAACTCATATCTGGTGTAACAGTAGTGTACATTTAAAAAAAAAAAAAACTTTTTTGACTGTGCAATAATAGCAGTGAGTTTCCTTCACACGTGTGCGTATCAGGGCCTGCTAGGGCACAGTGTCACACCAGTGCAACTCATATCTGGTGTAACAGTAGTGTACATATTAAAAAAACAACACTTTTTTGACTGTGAAATAATAGCAGTCAGTTTCCTTCACACGTGTGCGTTTCAGGGCCTGCTAGGGCATAGTGTCACACCAGTGCAACTCATATCTGGTGTAACAGTAGTGTACATATTAAAAAAACAACACTTTTTTGACTGTGAAATAATAGCAGTCAGTTTCCTTCACACGTGTGCATTTCAGGGCCTGCTAAGGCACAGTCTCACACCAGTGCAACTCATGTATGTATGCAGAGGGGATAGATGCCCGATTCCTGAGACATACCATAACCCCAAAATCCCCCATAACCATACCAGCCCATGTTCCCCCCAATAATGGACACGAGACTTGTGATGGTACAACAAGGCCACAGCACTTCTTTATTAAACACATGTCAGGCTGTATAAACCACCACCATCCTTTAATACTTTTATGTATAAAACAGAATACAGCCTGACAAATTGACTAAGCCCTTGCCAGTAAAACCATTTTCCACTTCCACCCATATATTTATATATGGCCACCTTTTTCCAACCAAATCCAGAATCCATAAGCTCGCCTCCCCTCCTCGTCCCTTGAGATGCCATAACTCCATCTGGCCCATCTCTCCCACAATGCTTACCACTAGCCGACTCTCTTAGCTCAGTGGGCACGTCAACTACAAAACAACTTCCATGTTGCTTTTAAGGTTAAGGGGAGGACCCGAGCACCATTTTCCTTGTAATAACTCCAACTCCATTTTCCAAAACATATCCCATACTGGCAAGGACAGCCAACCCCCGCCTGCTGCGACAAAAGAAAGTTAATACATAGAAAACACATAAACATAGGGAGGGAGGGTGGGAAATTGCTACCAGGTGCGTTTACAGATTAAAATGGCTGCTGGGGAGAGAGGCTCCAGGGCTTTTATCAACTCCCCCTTGAAGCCCCTCCCCCAGCCCCCGTCAGTCATCTCTTGCCTCCCCCTCGCCCATACATGTCCTGTACAATTAATTTGCATAATTTCCCAGGGTTCTTGTATGTATGCAGAGGGGATAGATGCCCGATTCCTGAGACATACCATAACCCCAAAATCCCCCATAACCATACCAGCCCATGTTCCCCCCAATAATGGACACGAGACTTGTGATGGTACAACAAGGCCACAGCACTTCTTTATTAAACACATGTCAGGCTGTATAAACCACCACCATCCTTTAATACTTTTATGTATAAAACAGAATACAGCCTGACAAATTGACTAAGCCCTTGCCAGTAAAACCATTTTCCACTTCCACCCATATATTTATATATGGCCACCTTTTTCCAACCAAATCCAGAATCCATAAGCTCGCCTCCCCTCCTCGTCCCTTGAGATGCCATAACTCCATCTGGCCCATCTCTCCCACAATGCTTACCACTAGCCGACTCTCTTAGCTCAGTGGGCACGTCAACTACAAAACAACTTCCATGTTGCTTTTAAGGTTAAGGGGAGGACCCGAGCACCATTTTCCTTGTAATAACTCCAACTCCATTTTCCAAAACATATCCCATACTGGCAAGGACAGCCAACCCCCGCCTGCTGCGACAAAAGAAAGTTAATACATAGAAAACACATAAACATAGGGAGGGAGGGTGGGAAATTGCTACCAGGTGCGTTTACAGATTAAAATGGCTGCTGGGGAGAGAGGCTCCAGGGCTTTTATCAACTCCCCCTTGAAGCCCCTCCCCCAGCCCCCGTCAGTCATCTCTTGCCTCCCCCTCGCCCATACATGTCCTGTACAATTAATTTGCATAATTTCCCAGGGTTCTTGTATGTATGCAGAGGGGATAGATGCCCGATTCCTGAGACATACCATAACCCCAAAATCCCCCATAACCATACCAGCCCATGTTCCCCCCAATAATGGACACGAGACTTGTGATGGTACAACAAGGCCACAGCACTTCTTTATTAAACACATGTCAGGCTGTATAAACCACCACCATCCTTTAATACTTTTATGTATAAAACAGAATACAGCCTGACAAATTGACTAAGCCCTTGCCAGTAAAACCATTTTCCACTTCCACCCATATATTTATATATGGCCACCTTTTTCCAACCAAATCCAGAATCCATAAGCTCGCCTCCCCTCCTCGTCCCTTGAGATGCCATAACTCCATCTGGCCCATCTCTCCCACAATGCTTACCACTAGCCGACTCTCTTAGCTCAGTGGGCACGTCAACTACAAAACAACTTCCATGTTGCTTTTAAGGTTAAGGGGAGGACCCGAGCACCATTTTCCTTGTAATAACTCCAACTCCATTTTCCAAAACATATCCCATACTGGCAAGGACAGCCAACCCCCGCCACAGACCCGCTCGTTTAACACCTTAAATCAGCGGGGACCACCCACCACCACCGCCATGGCCTGTTCCAAACCATCCTGTAACGCCAAGTTAAACAGATCAAGGCCCACCTCAGTTAAGTGAACTCCATCACTCCTGAAATACCGAGCCGCATCGGACTCAAAAACCCTATGGCGTATAGTCACGCCCCCCACACTCAACACAAAACGAGACACTCGTTTATTCAATTTCACCCGGCTCCGTTCCAGCGCCCTCTGATTGAGCGCACACCTCCAATAATTACGTGGCACCACCTCTGACCACACCAGCGACACACCAGGAAAGAGCACCAGCAGCCTCGCCAGGTCCCTTTTTATGGTATCCCCCAGGGTCCACACAGGGACCGAACCCAGATCATTGCCCCCCAGATGAATAAGTAGAATATCAGGGGGCCCCAACCGCCGAGACAACTGAACCACCTCGGGTAACAAGCGTACCCACCGCATACCCCGGAACCCGAACCACCGAACGTCCGCCACGGCTCCCGGAAAGCCCAGACACTCTCCCCCAGGTCGCACGGCAGCCCGACTCCGTGCCCAGAATATGTACGAGTGGCCTATAAGCCACACCCTCCTAGGCGCAACATCTGTGAATTTAAAGCAGAGGAAACTGAGATCAGACCAGCCGGACGGACATAAGATAGAAACCTGCGGGATTCCCACCGCCCAATCTGCCTGATAGCCCGCTCAGCATAACCCAGCCTTGCGGCCTCAGACGCAGCGCCAATCCTGAACGAGTGACCCCCGAACTCCCGGCTTGGAAGGCCCAGGGCCTCGACTGCCATCCGGAAGACCCTGATAAACTGGAATCTAGACAAAGGAGTCGCATCAGCGTGCACCAGCAATGAATTGGAACCGACCGGTCGGACCAAACCGTACCGGTCAAAACAAGCCACCGGGCATACCATAGAACCGGGGACTTCCCGCAGGGAGACCCACTTTCCAACCCCAAGTACATCCGTCTTGGAGCGTCTGATCAAAAACCTCACCAGACCAGGTTCCCGCACCATATCAGCCGCCAGTATACCCCCTGGCTTCGTTTTTGCCTGGCTAACCAATTCCCCAATACGCAAAGCTCCAAAAAATGCCATGGAAAAGGCTAACCGAAACAGATCCACCTCAAAAGGCGAGTGGCAAACCACCGGCAGTATGTGGCACAGGCCCAGCAACAAAGCCCCGGACACCGGTTTACGGTAATCCACGGAATGAACGCCCCTCCTCCAACCCTTCAACGCCTGACGCACTAGAAACTCCTTAGTCACGTCCCGTAGCCCAGAAGCTCTGAACCAGAAACTGAGGCCTGACATCCGTGCCGTTACTGCCGCGGGCGACAAGCCAGCCGCGTCCCAATGCCACAACAACCACAGTAAACCTTCCAAGCGAGCCCCATCATCCCTAAAACCACCACGAGCCGACTCCAGATCCAACCATTCCCCCCAAACTTTACCGTAACGCTTCCATGTGGATCCAGCGACAGACTGGCTAACCCACTGTGCTATTCGCCCAACCCAAGGTCCCACAGCGTCGACGGGCACGGGATACCCTCCGGGTCCGCCCATGGTGCTGCCGCCCGGAACGTTGCCCACTGCGAACGAGAAAGTGCATCCGCAATTACGTTATGCACCCCAGGGATATGAACAGCACGAAAGGTCACATTAAAATCAAGGCAGTTAAGGACCAGAAGCCGCAACAGCCGAACTACCGGCGGGGAAGAAGCCGTCAGGTTATTCACCGCCAACACCACTCCCATGTTGTCACAGTGGAAGACCACCCTGCGATCCCGTAACGTAGGACCCCAAAGGACCACTGACACCAGAATAGGAAATAGCTCCAAAAAAGCTAAATTCTTTGTCAGGCACCCCGAACCCCAGAACGGGGGCCAAGTCTCGGCAGACCACTGGGACCCCAAAATCGCCCCGTAGCCCACGGATCCTGAGGCATCCGTGTACAGATGGAGATCTGCGTTGGACACCTCCGGAGCCTGCCACAACGACCGTCCATTGTACCTGCTCAAAAAATCATCCCACACCGCCAGATCATCCCTTAGGGGCCGAGTGAGCCTGACATAATGGTGCGGCCGGCACACCCCCGCCGTAGCCCCCGCCAGACGTCTGCTAAACACCCTGCCCATTGGCATAATTTTACAGGCAAAGTTGAGCTTCCCCAATAAAGATTGCAACGCCCTGAGCTGAATTTTTCTCAAGCCGCAAGCCTTAGAAATGTCCGCCCTAAGGCCCAACAATTTATCCTGAGGAAGCCGGCATTCCCCGGCCAGGGAGTCAATCTCAATGCCCAGGAATGAAATACAGGTAGTCGGGCCCTCCGTTTTGTCTGCCGCCAATGGGACACCAAACGAAGCCAGAACCACCTGGGCCGTCCTCAGCAAATGGCCACAGACTTGCAAACCCGAGGGACCCACCAGCAGGAAGTCATCCAGGTAGTGCATCACTGAGTTGCACCCGGACTCCTCCCTGATTACCCAATCCAAAAAGGTGCTAAAGCACTCAAAATAAAAACAGGAAATAGAACAACCCATGGGAAGGCACAAGTCAACGTAAAACTTCCCTTCAAAATGGCACCCGAGGAGGTGATGACAGTCTGGATGAACCGGAAGAAGCCGGAAGGCCGACTCCACATCGGTTTTGGCCATCAACGCACCAGCCCCTGCCGTCCTCACCATCCGAACCGCCGAATCAAAGGACGCATAAGACACCCGGCACAATTCTGCATCAATGTCATCGTTAACCGACTCCCCATAGGGGTAAGACAGATGCTGGATCAGCCGGAACTTTCCCGGTTCCTTTTTGGGAACCACCCCCAGGGGAGAAACCCGTAAACCGGCCAACGGGGGCGAATCAAAAGGACCCGCCATACGGCCCAGAGCCACTTCCTTAGCCAACTTATCCCGCACCACCTCGGGGTGCTCAGCCACCGAACGTAAATTACGCAACCGCAAACAAACCTCCCGCTCCTGAAAGGGGATCCTGAAACCAAACTCAAACCCGTGCAACAAAATGTCCGCCGCCCTACGATTCCTATACCGGCTTAGCCATGGGCGCATTGCCCCGACGTCCACCGGCGTCATCCCCCTTTCCGCCCACGTCAGACTTGTCCCCACCTCTCTGACGCTTAAAGCACCGGGTGGCGGGGTGGCTACCCCCGCAACCGGAACACTCATGTTTGAAGCGACAACCGGCGCCAAACTTGCACTGACCCTCATTAAATTGCCAGCACCCTCCCGGTCGTCGTTGGGTCGTGGCCGAGGGAGAGGGCGAACCCAGTCCCCCGACCCCCCCGAGAAAGGACGTCAAACCCCCCTGATGCGAGGCTGGCCGGGTCATAATGGCCAGCCACAGCCCCACGTCCATTTGATCCCAACCCAAAGTAGGCCGTAAAGCAATCCGTTGCCGGAATTGCTCATCATAGCGCCACCAGCTGAGACCCCCATAAATCCTACACGCATTCCAGATTTGATCCTGGTAACAAAACAAGGAGCAACATTTTTCAGGGGATTTCTCCCCAATGACGCTAGCCAAGATGGAGAAAGCCCGAATCCAATTCCCATAATTCTTTGGGATTTTGCGATAACGGTACTTCTCCTTTTCTTTCTCGTCATCCTTCAACTCCTTCTCAGGAGGAGGAACGTCCTCCATGGGGAGGAGCGAAAAAATTTCCACATACTCGCCCTTCCAAATACGCTCCCTTACCTCCGGTTTAAGGTGAAGGCCTAAGGGGCCCGACCAACATAAATACGCGGCCCCATGCGCCATCGGTGCAACAGGGTGTGTCAAATCAGCCGCCCCAACCATTGACGCCGACGTACTCGGTGCCGCCGATGTACTAGGCATTGACAAGGGAACCGCAGGGAGCGCCGCAGCAGTGGCCGCCGGCAGCAACAAAGGGGGCGGTAATAAGGGGGACTGTGGGACCCCCGCCGTGCCCGGTAAACCAGAAACCACCCCCGGTGAACCCCCCGTGGAACCCCACACGCTGCCCATCGTACTATCGATGCCCTGCAGGGCCGCACTACCAGAAGGCCCAGCCACCCGGCTCACTTGCTCTATCGCCCCCCGCAAGCATTGCAACAAATCCACCCAAGGCTGACTAGCAGGAGAAACGGTAGCCCCCCCCCCACCCACCCCAGAAAACCCCGCCAAAGGTTGCCCCGTGGACTCACCAGTGTCTCCCTGAACCGCGCCCAGAGCCGGCGTGGAGGCCCGGGAGGCCGCAGAATCACCCGCAACCTGGGAAGCAGGATGGGGGACGTAGAGTGGCACAGCACTAGAAGCTGGAGCCTGTGAAGTAGAGACAGGTGAGTACAACGCCAGATCAGGAGGAGAGAGAAGCCCAGCCAAGGGAACCTGGTAAGTAGTCACAGGGGTAGGAGTAGGGGACGGGGTAGGGGGCAGTAAGAGACCCAGGGCCGGATCCTCATCCCCAGAAGACCCACTGCAGCTGCCCACCGCCTCCCCACTGCCCCCCGCCCGGGAGGGTAATCGCAGGGACCCCCGTTTTCGGCCCTGAGGCCTACTCACCACCCTGGCCTGCCGATCCGTGCTCCTCCTCCTGCTAGGCCCCGCATCCGGACGCGGGGGGGAAGGTAGCAGGGCTGTACCGGACCTGGTCACAGCCCTGGATGTCCTCCGTCCGTCGCGCTCCAAACCCCGAGGGGAGGGGCGCGGCCTGCGATCCCCGCTCCCACTAGCCACCGGGGACGGTCGCGTGGCTGCACTAGCAGGCCCGCCGCCGGACGCAGCGGGCCGCGCGGCCGACGGGCGAAGGCCGCTCCTTCGCCCAGCTCCGCTCCTGCTCCGATGAGGCTGGATGGAGCCGGCATCCGGGCTCAGTCGAGCGGGCGGGCGGGACACCCGCCGCGCCCCGCCACGAGGACCCGCGGGAGGCGATGCCACCGCGGGCGTAGCAGCCTGCAGCGCTGCAAACTGCTGCCTCAAACGTCTGCCACCATCTGTAAGAGCCTCAGCCCTCAGGGCAGCGAGCATTGCCTCAATCTCCATGCCTGAGCCGTGAATGAAACACCAGAGCTGCAAAAAATTGCTACCAGGTGCGTTTACAGATTAAAATGGCTGCTGGGGAGAGAGGCTCCAGGGCTTTTATCAACTCCCCCTTGAAGCCCCTCCCCCAGCCCCCGTCAGTCATCTCTTGCCTCCCCCTCGCCCATACATGTCCTGTACAATTAATTTGCATAATTTCCCAGGGTTCTTATCTGGTGTAACAGTAGTGTACATTTAAAAAAAAAAACACTTTTTTGACTGTGAAATAATAGCAGTCAGTTTCCTTCACACGTGTGAGTTTCAGGGCCTGCCAGAGCACATTGTCACACCAGTGCAACTCATATCTGGTGTAACAGTAGTGTACATTTAAAAAAACAAAACACTTTTTTGAATGTAAAATAATAGCAGTCAGTTTCCTTCACACGTGTGCGTTTCAGGGCGTCCTAGAGCACAGTGTCACACCATGCAACTCATATCTGGTGTAACAGTAGTGTACATTTAAAAAAAAAAAACACTTTTTTGACTGTGAAATAATAGCAGTCAATTTCCTTCACGCGTTTGCGATTCATAGCCTGCCAGAGCACATTGTCACACCAGTGCAACTCATATCTGGTGTAACAGTAGTGTACATTTAAAAAAAAAAAAACACTTTTTTGACTGTGAAATAATAGCAGTCAGTTTCCTTCACACATGTGCGTTTCAGGGCTTTCTAGGGCACATTGTCACACCAGTGCAACTCATATCTGGTGTAACAGTAGTGTACATTTTAAAAAAAATAACACTTTTTTGACTGTGAAATAATAGCATTCAATTTCCTTCACGAGTGTGCGTTTCAGAGCCTGCCAGAGCACATTGTCACACCAGTGCAACTCATATCTGGTGTAACAGTAGTGTACATTTAAAAAAATAAAAACACCTTTTTTGACTGTAAAATAATAGCAGTCAGTTTCCTTCAGGCGTGTGAGTTCCAGGGCCTGCCAGGGCACAGTGTCACACCAGTGCAACTCATATCTGGTGTAACAGTAGTGTACATTTAAAAAAAACAAAACACTTTTTTGACTATGAAATAATAGCAGTCAGTTTCCTTCACGCGTGTGCGTTCCAGGGCCTGCCAGGGCACAGTGTCACACCAGTGCAACTCATATCTGGTGTAACAGTAGTGTGCATTTTAAAAAAAACTAGAAATTTGACTGTGAAATAATAGCAGTCAGTTTCCTTCACGCGTTTGCGTTCCAGTACCTGCCAGTGCATAGTGTCACACCAGTGCAACTCATATCTGGTGTAACAGTAGTGTACATTTAAAAAAAAAAAAACACTTTTTTGACTGTGAAATAATAGAAGTCAGTTTCCTTCACACGTGTGTGTTTCAGGGCCTGCTAGGGCACAGTGTCACACCAGTGCAACTCATATCTGGTGTAACAGTAGTGTACATTTAAAAAAAAAAAAACACTTTTTTGACTGTGAAATAATAGCATCAGTTTCCTTCACGCGTGTGCGTTTCAGGGCCTGCCAGGGCACAGTGTCACACCAGTGCAACTCATATCTGGTGTAACAGTAGTGTACATTTTAAAAAAAACAACACTTTTTTGACTGTGAAATAATAGAAGTCAGTTTCCTTCACACGTGTGCGTATCAGGGCCTGCTAGGGCACAGTGTCACACCAGTGCAACTCATATCTGGTGTAACAGTAGTGTACATTTAAAAAAAACCAACACTTTTTTGACTGTGAAATAATAGCAGTCAGTTTCCTTCACGCGTGTGCGTTTCAGGGCCTGCCAGGGCACAGTGTCACACCAGTGCAACTCATATCTGGTGTAACAGTAGTGTACATTTAAAAAAAAACTAGAAATTTGACTGTGAAATAATAGCAGTCAGTTTCCTTCACACGTGTGCGTTTCAGGGCCTGCCAGTGCATAGTGTCACACCAGTGCAACTCATATCTGGTGTAACAGTAGTGTACATTTAAAAAAAAAAAAACACTTTTTTGACTGTGAAATAATAGCAGTCAGTTTCCTTTACGCGTGTGCGTTTCAGGGCCTGCCAGGGCACAGTGTCACACCAGTGCAACTCATATCTGGTGTAACAGTAGTGTACATTTTAAAAAAAACAACACTTTTTTGACTGTGAAATAATAGAAGTCAGTTTTCTTCACACGTGTGCGTATCAGGGCCTGCTAGGGCACAGTGTCACACCAGTGCAACTCATATCTGGTGTAACAGTAGTGTACATTTAAAAAAAACCAACACTTTTTTGACTGTGAAATAATAGCAGTCAGTTTCCTTCACGCGTGTGCGTTTCAGGGCATGCCAGGGCACAGTGTCACACCAGTGCAACTCATATCTGGTGTAACAGTAGTGTACATTTAAAAAAAAAACTAGACATTTGACTGTGAAATAATAGCAGTCAGTTTCCTTCACACGTGTGCGTTTCAGGGCCTGCTAGGGCACAGTGTCACACCAGTGCAACTCATATCTGGTGTACCAGTAGTGTAGATTTAAAAAAAAACAACACTTTTTTGACTGTAAAATAATAGCAGTCAGTTTCCTTCACGCGTGTGCACACCAGTGCAACTCATATCTGGTGTAACAGTAGTGTACATTTAAAAAAAACAAAGCTTTTTTGACTGTGAAATAATAGCAGTCAGTTTCCTTCACGAATGTGCGTTCCAGGGCCTGCCAGGGCACAGTGTCACACCAGTGCAACTCACATCTGGTGTAACAGTAGTGTAAATTGAAAAAAAAAAAAAAACTTTTTTGACTGTGAAATAATAGCAGTCAGTTTCCTTCACGCGTGTGCGTTCCAGGGCATGCCAGGGCACAGTCTCACACCAGTGCAACTCATATCTGGTGTAACAGTAGTGTACATTTAAAAAAAAAAAAACACTTTTTTGACTGTGAAATAATAGCAGTCAGTTTCCTTCACGCGTGTGCGTTTCAGGGCATGCCAGGGCACAGTGTCACACCAGTGCAACTCATATCTGGTGTAACAGTAGTGTACATTTAAAAAAAAAAAACACTTTTTTGACTGTGAAATAATAGCAGTCAGTTTCCTTCACATGTGTGTGTTCAGGGCCTGCTAGGGAACAGTGTCACACCAGTGCAACTCATATCTGGTGTAACAGTAGTGTACATTTAAAAAAAAAAAACTTTTTTGACTGTGAAATAATAGCAGTCAGTTTCCTTCACGCGTGTGCGTTTCAGAGCCTGCCAGAGCACATTGTCAGACCAGTGCAACTCATATCTGGTGTAACAGTAGTGTACATATTAAAAAAACAACACTTTTTTGACTGTGAAATAATAGCAGTCAGTAACCTTCACACGTGTGCGTTTCAGGGCCTGCTAGGGCATAGTGTCACACCAGTGCAACTCATATCTGGTGTAACAGTAGTGTACATATTAAAAAAACAACACTTTTTTGACTGTGAAATAATAGCAGTCAGTTTCCTTCACACGTGTGAGTTTCAGGGCCTGCCAGAGCACATTGTCACACCAGTGCAACTCATATCTGGTGTAACAGTAGTGTACATTTAAAAAAACAAAACACTTTTTTGAATGTAAAATAATAGCAGTCAGTTTCCTTCACACGTGTGCGTTTCAGGGCGTCCTAGAGCACAGTGTCACACCATGCAACTCATATCTGGTGTAACAGTAGTGTACATTTAAAAAAAAAAAACACTTTTTTGACTGTGAAATAATAGCAGTCAATTTCCTTCACGCGTTTGCGATTCATAGCCTGCCAGAGCACATTGTCACACCAGTGCAACTCATATCTGGTGTAACAGTAGTGTACATTTAAAAAAAAAAAAACACTTTTTTGACTGTGAAATAATAGCAGTCAGTTTCCTTCACACATGTGCGTTTCAGGGCTTTCTAGGGCACATTGTCACACCAGTGCAACTCATATCTGGTGTAACAGTAGTGTACATTTTAAAAAAAATAACACTTTTTTGACTGTGAAATAATAGCATTCAATTTCCTTCACGCGTGTGCGTTTCAGAGCCTGCCAGAGCACATTGTCACACCAGTGCAACTCATATCTGGTGTAACAGTAGTGTACATTTAAAAAAAAAAAAACACCTTTTTTGACTGTAAAATAATAGCAGTCAGTTTCCTTCAGGCGTGTGAGTTCCAGGGCCTGCCAGGGCACAGTGTCACACCAGTGCAACTCATATCTGGTGTAACAGTAGTGTACATTTAAAAAAAACAAAACACTTTTTTGACTATGAAATAATAGCAGTCAGTTTCCTTCACGCGTGTGCGTTCCAGGGCCTGCCAGGGCACAGTGTCACACCAGTGCAACTCATATCTGGTGTAACAGTAGTCTGCATTTTAAAAAAAACTAGAAATTTGACTGTGAAATAATAGCAGTCAGTTTCCTTCACGCGTGTGCGTTCCAGTACCTGCCAGTGCATAGTGTCACACCAGTGCAACTCATATCTGGTGTAACAGTAGTGTACATTTAAAAAAAACAAAACACTTTTTTGACTGTGAAATAATAGAAGTCAGTTTCCTTCACACGTGTGTGTTTCAGGGCCTGCTAGGGCACAGTGTCACACCAGTGCAACTCATATCTGGTGTAACAGTAGTGTACATTTAAAAAAAAAAAAACACTTTTTTGACTGTGAAATAATAGCAGTCAGTTTCCTTCACGCGTGTGCGTTTCAGGGCCTGCCAGGGCACAGTGTCACACCAGTGCAACTCATATCTGGTGTAACAGTAGTGTACATTTTAAAAAAAACAACACTTTTTTGACTGTGAAATAATAGAAGTCAGTTTCCTTCACACGTGTGCGTATCAGGGCCTGCTAGGGCACAGTGTCACACCAGTGCAACTCATATCTGGTGTAACAGTAGTGTACATTTAAAAAAAACCAACACTTTTTTGACTGTGAAATAATAGCAGTCAGTTTCCTTCACGCGTGTGCGTTTCAGGGCCTGCCAGGGCACAGTGTCACACCAGTGCAACTCATATCTGGTGTAACAGTAGTGTACATTTAAAAAAAAACTAGAAATTTGACTGTGAAATAATAGCAGTCAGTTTCCTTCACACGTGTGCGTTTCAGGGCCTGCAAGTGCATAGTGTCACACCAGTGCAACTCATATCTGGTGTAACAGTAGTGTACATTTAAAAAAAAAAAAACACTTTTTTGACTGTGAAATAATAGCAGTCAGTTTCCTTCACGCGTGTGCGTTTCAGGGCCTGCCAGGGCACAGTGTCACACCAGTGCAACTCATATCTGGTGTAACAGTAGTGTACATTTTAAAAAAAAACAACACTTTTTTGACTGTGAAATAATAGCAGTGAGTTTCCTTCACACGTGTGCGTATCAGGGCCTGCTAGGGCACAGTGTCACACCAGTGCAACTCATATCTGGTGTAACAGTAGTGTACATATTAAAAAAACAACACTTTTTTGACTGTGAAATAATAGCAGTCAGTTTCCTTCACACGTGTGCGTTTCAGGGCCTGCTAGGGCATAGTGTCACACCAGTGCAACTCATATCTGGTGTAACAGTAGTGTACATTTAAAAAAAAAAACACTTTTTTGACTGTGAAATAATAGCAGTCAGTTTCCTTCACACGTGTGAGTTTCAGGGCCTGCCAGAGCACATTGTCACACCATTGCAACTCATATCTGGTGTAACAGTAGTGTACATTTAAAAAAACAAAACACTTTTTTGAATGTAAAATAATAGCAGTCAGTTTCCTTCACACGTGTGCGTTTCAGGGCGTCCTAGAGCACAGTGTCACACCATGCAACTCATATCTGGTGTAACAGTAGTGTACATTTAAAAAAAACCAACACTTTTTTGACTGTGAAATAATAGCAGTCAGTTTCCTTCACGCGTGTGCGTTTCAGGGCATGCCAGGGCACAGTGTCACACCATGCCAGGGCACAGTGTCACACCAGTGCAACTCATATCTGGTGTAACAGTAGTGTACATTTAAAAAAAAAACTAGACATTTGACTGTGAAATAATAGCAGTCAGTTTCCTTCACACGTGTGCGTTTCAGGGCCTGCTAGGGCACAGTGTCACACCAGTGCAACTCATATCTGGTGTACCAGTAGTGTAGATTTAAAAAAAAACAACACTTTTTTGACTGTAAAATAATAGCAGTCAGTTTCCTTCACGCGTGTGCACACCAGTGCAACTCATATCTGGTGTAACAGTAGTGTACATTTAAAAAAAACAAAGCTTTTTTGACTGTGAAATAATAGCAGTCAGTTTCCTTCACATGTGTGTGTTTCAGGGCCTGCTAGGGCACAGTGTCACACCAGTGCAACTCATATCTGGTGTAACAGTAGTGTACATTTAAAAAAAAAACACTTTTTTGACTGTGAAATAATAGCAGTCAGTTTCCTTCACGCGTGTGCGTTTCAGAGCCTGCCAGAGCACATTGTCAGACCAGTGCAACTCATATCTGGTGTAACAGTAGTGTACATATTAAAAAAACAACACTTTTTTGACTGTGAAATAATAGCAGTCAGTAACCTTCACACGTGTGCGTTTCAGGGCCTGCTAGGGCATAGTGTCACACCAGTGCAACTCATATCTGGTGTAACAGTAGTGTACATATTAAAAAAACAACACTTTTTTGACTGTGAAATAATAGCAGTCAGTTTCCTTCACACGTGTGAGTTTCAGGGCCTGCCAGAGCACATTGTCACACCAGTGCAACTCATATCTGGTGTAACAGTAGTGTACATTTAAAAAAACAAAACACTTTTTTGAATGTAAAATAATAGCAGTCAGTTTCCTTCACACGTGTGCGTTTCAGGGCGTCCTAGAGCACAGTGTCACACCATGCAACTCATATCTGGTGTAACAGTAGTGTACATTTAAAAAAAAAAAACACTTTTTTGACTGTGAAATAATAGCAGTCAATTTCCTTCACGCGTTTGCGATTCATAGCCTGCCAGAGCACATTGTCACACCAGTGCAACTCATATCTGGTGTAACAGTAGTGTACATTTAAAAAAAAAAAAACACTTTTTTGACTGTGAAATAATAGCAGTCAGTTTCCTTCACACATGTGCGTTTCAGGGCTTTCTAGGGCACATTGTCACACCAGTGCAACTCATATCTGGTGTAACAGTAGTGTACATTTTAAAAAAAATAACACTTTTTTGACTGTGAAATAATAGCATTCAATTTCCTTCACGCGTGTGCGTTTCAGAGCCTGCCAGAGCACATTGTCACACCAGTGCAACTCATATCTGGTGTAACAGTAGTGTACATTTAAAAAAAAAAAAACACCTTTTTTGACTGTAAAATAATAGCAGTCAGTTTCCTTCAGGCGTGTGAGTTCAATGGCCTGCCAGGGCACAGTGTCACACCAGTGCAACTCATATCTGGTGTAACAGTAGTGTACATTTAAAAAAAACAAAACACTTTTTTGACTATGAAATAATAGCAGTCAGTTTCCTTCACGCGTGTGCGTTCCAGGGCCTGCCAGGGCACAGTGTCACACCAGTGCAACTCATATCTGGTGTAACAGTAGTCTGCATTTTAAAAAAAACTAGAAATTTGACTGTGAAATAATAGCAGTCAGTTTCCTTCACGCGTGTGCGTTCCAGTACCTGCCAGTGCATAGTGTCACACCAGTGCAACTCATATCTGGTGTAACAGTAGTGTACATTTAAAAAAAACAAAACACTTTTTTGACTGTGAAATAATAGAAGTCAGTTTCCTTCACACGTGTGTGTTTCAGGGCCTGCTAGGGCACAGTGTCACACCAGTGCAACTCATATCTGGTGTAACAGTAGTGTACATTTAAAAAAAAAAAAACACTTTTTTGACTGTGAAATAATAGCAGTCAGTTTCCTTCACGCGTGTGCGTTTCAGGGCCTGCCAGGGCACAGTGTCACACCAGTGCAACTCATATCTGGTGTAACAGTAGTGTACATTTTAAAAAAAACAACACTTTTTTGACTGTGAAATAATAGAAGTCAGTTTCCTTCACACGTGTGCGTATCAGGGCCTGCTAGGGCACAGTGTCACACCAGTGCAACTCATATCTGGTGTAACAGTAGTGTACATTTAAAAAAAACCAACACTTTTTTGACTGTGAAATAATAGCAGTCAGTTTCCTTCACGCGTGTGCGTTTCAGGGCCTGCCAGGGCACAGTGTCACACCAGTGCAACTCATATCTGGTGTAACAGTAGTGTACATTTAAAAAAAAACTAGAAATTTGACTGTGAAATAATAGCAGTCAGTTTCCTTCACACGTGTGCGTTTCAGGGCCTGCAAGTGCATAGTGTCACACCAGTGCAACTCATATCTGGTGTAACAGTAGTGTACATTTAAAAAAAAAAAAACACTTTTTTGACTGTGAAATAATAGCAGTCAGTTTCCTTCACGCGTGTGCGTTTCAGGGCCTGCCAGGGCACAGTGTCACACCAGTGCAACTCATATCTGGTGTAACAGTAGTGTACATTTTAAAAAAAAACAACACTTTTTTGACTGTGAAATAATAGAAGTCAGTTTCCTTCACACGTGTGCGTATCAGGGCCTGCTAGGGCACAGTGTCACACCAGTGCAACTCATATCTGGTGTAACAGTAGTGTACATTTTAAAAAAAACAACACTTTTTTGACTGTGAAATAATAGAAGTCAGTTTCCTTCACACGTGTGCGTATCAGGGCCTGCTAGGGCACAGTGTCACACCAGTGCAACTCATATCTGGTGTAACAGTAGTGTACATTTAAAAAAAAACCAACACTTTTTTGACTGTGAAATAATAGCAGTCAGTTTCCTTCACGCGTGTGCGTTTCAGGGCCTGCCAGGGCACAGTGTCACACCAGTGCAACTCATATCTGGTGTAACAGTAGTGTACATTTAAAAAAAAAACTAGAAATTTGACTGTGAAATAATAGCAGTCAGTTTCCTTCACACGTGTGCACACCAGTGCAACTCATATCTGGTGTAACAGTAGTGTACATTTAAAAAAAACAAAGCTTTTTTGACTGTGAAATAATAGCAGTCAGTTTCCTTCACGCGTGTGCGTTCAAGGGCATGCCAGGGCACAGTCTCACACCAGTGCAACTCATATCTGGTGTAACAGTAGTGTACATTTAAAAAAAAAAAAACACTTTTTTGACTGTGAAATAATAGCAGTCAGTTTCCTTCACGCGTGTGCGTTTCAGGGCATGCCAGGGCACAGTATCACACCAGTGCAACTCATATCTGGTGTAACAGTAGTGTACATTTAAAAAAAAAAAACTTTTTTGACTGTGAAATAATAGCAGTCAGTTTCTTTCACGCGTGTGCACACCAGTGCAACTCATATCTGTTGTAACAGTAGTGTACATTTAAAAAAAAAAAACTTTTTTGACTGTGAAATAATAGCAGTCAGTTTCTTTCACGCGTGTGCACACCAGTGCAACTCATATCTGTTGTAACAGTAGTGTACATTTAAAAAAAAAAAAAACTTTTTTGACTGTGAAGTAATAGCAGTCAATTTCCTTCACGCGTGTGCGTTTCAGGGCCTGCCAGGGCACAGTGTCACACCAGTGCAACTCATATCTGGTGTAACAGTAGTGTACATTTTAAAAAAAACAACACTTTTTTGACTGTGAAATAATAGAAGTCAGTTTCCTTCACACGTGTGCGTATCAGGGCCTGCTAGGGCACAGTGTCACACCAGTGCAACTCATATCTGGTGTAACAGTAGTGTACATTTAAAAAAAAACCAACACTTTTTTGACTGTGAAATAATAGCAGTCAGTTTCCTTCACGCGTGTGCGTTTCAGGGCCTGCCAGGGCACAGTGTCACACCAGTGCAACTCATATCTGGTGTAACAGTAGTGTACATTTAAAAAAAAAACTAGAAATTTGACTATGAAATAATAGCAGTCAGTTTCCTTCACACGTGTGCGTTTCAGGGCCTGCTAGGGCACAGTGTCACACCAGTGCAACTCATATCTGGTGTACCAGTTGTGTAGATTTAAAAAAAAACAACACTTTTTTGACTGTAAAATAATAGCAGTCAGTTTCCTTCACGCGTGTGCACACCAGTGCAACTCATATCTGGTGTAACAGTAGTGTACATTTAAAAAAAACAAAGCTTTTTTGACTGTGAAATAATAGCAGTCAGTTTCCTTCACGAGTGTGCGTTCCAGGGCCTGCCAGGGCACAGTGTCACACCAGTGCAACTCACATCTGGTGTAACAGTAGTGTAAATTGAAAAAAAAAAAAAAACTGTTTTGACTGTGAAATAATAGCAGTCAGTTTCCTTCACGCGTGTGCGTTCCAGGGCATGCCAGGGCACAGTCTCACACCAGTGCAACTCATATCTGGTGTAACAGTAGTGTACATTTAAAAAAAAAAAAACACTTTTTTGACTGTGAAATAATAGCAGTCAGTTTCCTTCACGCGTGTGCGTTTCAGGGCATGCCAGGGCACAGTATCACACCAGTGCAACTCATATCTGGTGTAACAGTAGTGTACATTTAAAAAAAAAAAACTTTTTTGACTGTGAAATAATAGCAGTCAGTTTCTTTCACGCGTGTGCACACCAGTGCAACTCATATCTGTTGTAACAGTAGTGTACATTTAAAAAAAAAAAAACTTTTTTGACTGTGAAGTAATAGCAGTCAATTTCCTTCACGCGTGCGCGTTCCAAGGCTGCCAGGGCACAGTGTCACACCAGTGCAACTCATATCTGGTGTAACAGTAGTGTACATTTAAAAAAAAAAAACTTTTTTGACTGTGAAATAATAGCAGTCAGTTTCTTTCACGCGTGTGCACACCAATGCAACTCATATCTGTTGTAACAGTAGTGTACATTTAAAAAAAAAAAACTTTTTTGACTGTGAAATAATAGCAGTCAGTTTCTTTCACGCGTGTGCACACCAGTGCAACTCATATCTGTTGTAACAGTAGTGTACATTTAAAAAAAAAAAAAACTTTTTTGACTGTGAAGTAATAGCAGTCAATTTCCTTCACGCGTGTGCGTTTCAGGGCCTGCCAGGGCACAGTGTCACACCAGTGCAACTCATATCTGGTGTAACAGTAGTGTACATTTTAAAAAAAACAACACTTTTTTGACTGTGAAATAATAGAAGTCAGTTTCCTTCACACGTGTGCGTATCAGGGCCTGCTAGGGCACAGTGTCACACCAGTGCAACTCATATCTGGTGTAACAGTAGTGTACATTTAAAAAAAACCAACACTTTTTTGACTGTGAAATAATAGCAGTCAGTTTCCTTCACGCGTGTGCGTTTCAGGGCCTGCCAGGGCACAGTGTCACACCAGTGCAACTCATATCTGGTGTAACAGTAGTGTACATTTAAAAAAAAACTAGAAATTTGACTGTGAAATAATAGCAGTCAGTTTCCTTCACACGTGTGCGTTTCAGGGCCTGCCAGTGCATAGTGTCACACCAGTGCAACTCATATCTGGTGTAACAGTAGTGTACATTTAAAAAAAAAAAAACACTTTTTTGACTGTGAAATAATAGCAGTCAGTTTCCTTCACGCGTGTGCGTTTCAGGGCCTGCCAGGGCACAGTGTCACACCAGTGCAACTCATATCTGGTGTAACAGTAGTGTACATTTTAAAAAAAAACAACACTTTTTTGACTGTGAAATAATAGAAGTCAGTTTCCTTCACACGTGTGCGTATCAGGGCCTGCTAGGGCACAGTGTCACACCAGTGCAACTCATATCTGGTGTAACAGTAGTGTACATTTTAAAAAAAACAACACTTTTTTGACTGTGAAATAATAGAAGTCAGTTTCCTTCACACGTGTGCGTATCAGGGCCTGCTAGGGCACAGTGTCACACCAGTGCAACTCATATCTGGTGTAACAGTAGTGTACATTTAAAAAAAAAACCAACACTTTTTTGACTGTGAAATAATAGCAGTCAGTTTCCTTCACGCGTGTGCGTTTCAGGGCCTGCCAGGGCACAGTGTCACACCAGTGCAACTCATATCTGGTGTAACAGTAGTGTACATTTAAAAAAAAAACTAGAAATTTGACTGTGAAATAATAGCAGTCAGTTTCCTTCACACGTGTGCACACCAGTGCAACTCATATCTGGTGTAACAGTAGTGTACATTTAAAAAAAACAAAGCTTTTTTGACTGTGAAATAATAGCAGTCAGTTTCCTTCACGCGTGTGCGTTCAAGGGCATGCCAGGGCACAGTCTCACACCAGTGCAACTCATATCTGGTGTAACAGTAGTGTACATTTAAAAAAAAAAAAACACTTTTTTGACTGTGAAATAATAGCAGTCAGTTTCCTTCACGCGTGTGCGTTTCAGGGCATGCCAGGGCACAGTATCACACCAGTGCAACTCATATCTGGTGTAACAGTAGTGTACATTTAAAAAAAAAAAACTTTTTTGACTGTGAAATAATAGCAGTCAGTTTCTTTCACGCGTGTGCACACCAGTGCAACTCATATCTGTTGTAACAGTAGTGTACATTTAAAAAAAAAAAACTTTTTTGACTGTGAAATAATAGCAGTCAGTTTCTTTCACGCGTGTGCACACCAGTGCAACTCATATCTGTTGTAACAGTAGTGTACATTTAAAAAAAAAAAAAACTTTTTTGACTGTGAAGTAATAGCAGTCAATTTCCTTCACGCGTGTGCGTTTCAGGGCCTGCCAGGGCACAGTGTCACACCAGTGCAACTCATATCTGGTGTAACAGTAGTGTACATTTTAAAAAAAACAACACTTTTTTGACTGTGAAATAATAGAAGTCAGTTTCCTTCACACGTGTGTGTATCAGGGCCTGCTAGGGCACAGTGTCACACCAGTGCAACTCATATCTGGTGTAACAGTAGTGTACATTTAAAAAAAAACCAACACTTTTTTGACTGTGAAATAATAGCAGTCAGTTTCCTTCACGCGTGTGCGTTTCAGGGCCTGCCAGGGCACAGTGTCACACCAGTGCAACTCATATCTGGTGTAACAGTAGTGTACATTTAAAAAAAAAACTAGAAATTTGACTATGAAATAATAGCAGTCAGTTTCCTTCACACGTGTGCGTTTCAGGGCCTGCTAGGGCACAGTGTCACACCAGTGCAACTCATATCTGGTGTACCAGTTGTGTAGATTTAAAAAAAAACAACACTTTTTTGACTGTAAAATAATAGCAGTCAGTTTCCTTCACGCGTGTGCACACCAGTGCAACTCATATCTGTTGTAACAGTAGTGTACATTTAAAAAAAAAAAACTTTTTTGACTGTGAAATAATAGCAGTCAGTTTCTTTCACGCGTGTGCACACCAGTGCAACTCATATCTGTTGTAACAGTAGTGTACATTTAAAAAAAAAAAAAACTTTTTTGACTGTGAAGTAATAGCAGTCAATTTCCTTCACGCGTGTGCGTTTCAGGGCCTGCCAGGGCACAGTGTCACACCAGTGCAACTCATATCTGGTGTAACAGTAGTGTACATTTTAAAAAAAACAACACTTTTTTGACTGTGAAATAATAGAAGTCAGTTTCCTTCACACGTGTGCGTATCAGGGCCTGCTAGGGCACAGTGTCACACCAGTGCAACTCATATCTGGTGTAACAGTAGTGTACATTTAAAAAAAACCAACACTTTTTTGACTGTGAAATAATAGCAGTCAGTTTCCTTCACGCGTGTGCGTTTCAGGGCCTGCCAGGGCACAGTGTCACACCAGTGCAACTCATATCTGGTGTAACAGTAGTGTACATTTAAAAAAAAACTAGAAATTTGACTGTGAAATAATAGCAGTCAGTTTCCTTCACACGTGTGCGTTTCAGGGCCTGCCAGTGCATAGTGTCACACCAGTGCAACTCATATCTGGTGTAACAGTAGTGTACATTTAAAAAAAAAAAAACACTTTTTTGACTGTGAAATAATAGCAGTCAGTTTCCTTCACGCGTGTGCGTTTCAGGGCCTGCCAGGGCACAGTGTCACACCAGTGCAACTCATATCTGGTGTAACAGTAGTGTACATTTTAAAAAAAAACAACACTTTTTTGACTGTGAAATAATAGAAGTCAGTTTCCTTCACACGTGTGCGTATCAGGGCCTGCTAGGGCACAGTGTCACACCAGTGCAACTCATATCTGGTGTAACAGTAGTGTACATTTTAAAAAAAACAACACTTTTTTGACTGTGAAATAATAGAAGTCAGTTTCCTTCACACGTGTGCGTATCAGGGCCTGCTAGGGCACAGTGTCACACCAGTGCAACTCATATCTGGTGTAACAGTAGTGTACATTTAAAAAAAAAACCAACACTTTTTTGACTGTGAAATAATAGCAGTCAGTTTCCTTCACGCGTGTGCGTTTCAGGGCCTGCCAGGGCACAGTGTCACACCAGTGCAACTCATATCTGGTGTAACAGTAGTGTACATTTAAAAAAAAAACTAGAAATTTGACTGTGAAATAATAGCAGTCAGTTTCCTTCACACGTGTGCACACCAGTGCAACTCATATCTGGTGTAACAGTAGTGTACATTTAAAAAAAACAAAGCTTTTTTGACTGTGAAATAATAGCAGTCAGTTTCCTTCACGCGTGTGCGTTCAAGGGCATGCCAGGGCACAGTCTCACACCAGTGCAACTCATATCTGGTGTAACAGTAGTGTACATTTAAAAAAAAAAAAACACTTTTTTGACTGTGAAATAATAGCAGTCAGTTTCCTTCACTCGTGTGCGTTTCAGGGCATGCCAGGGCACAGTATCACACCAGTGCAACTCATATCTGGTGTAACAGTAGTGTACATTTAAAAAAAAAAAACTTTTTTGACTGTGAAATAATAGCAGTCAGTTTCTTTCACGCGTGTGCACACCAGTGCAACTCATATCTGTTGTAACAGTAGTGTACATTTAAAAAAAAAAAACTTTTTTGACTGTGAAATAATAGCAGTCAGTTTCTTTCACGCGTGTGCACACCAGTGCAACTCATATCTGTTGTAACAGTAGTGTACATTTAAAAAAAAAAAAAACTTTTTTGACTGTGAAGTAATAGCAGTCAATTTCCTTCACGCGTGTGCGTTTCAGGGCCTGCCAGGGCACAGTGTCACACCAGTGCAACTCATATCTGGTGTAACAGTAGTGTACATTTTAAAAAAAACAACACTTTTTTGACTGTGAAATAATAGAAGTCAGTTTCCTTCACACGTGTGCGTATCAGGGCCTGCTAGGGCACAGTGTCACACCAGTGCAACTCATATCTGGTGTAACAGTAGTGTACATTTAAAAAAAAACCAACACTTTTTTGACTGTGAAATAATAGCAGTCAGTTTCCTTCACGCGTGTGCGTTTCAGGGCCTGCCAGGGCACAGTGTCACACCAGTGCAACTCATATCTGGTGTAACAGTAGTGTACATTTAAAAAAAAAACTAGAAATTTGACTATGAAATAATAGCAGTCAGTTTCCTTCACACGTGTGCGTTTCAGGGCCTGCTAGGGCACAGTGTCACACCAGTGCAACTCATATCTGGTGTACCAGTTGTGTAGATTTAAAAAAAAACAACACTTTTTTGACTGTAAAATAATAGCAGTCAGTTTCCTTCACGCGTGTGCACACCAGTGCAACTCATATCTGGTGTAACAGTAGTGTACATTTAAAAAAAACAAAGCTTTTTTGACTGTGAAATAATAGCAGTCAGTTTCCTTCACGAGTGTGCGTTCCAGGGCCTGCCAGGGCACAGTGTCACACCAGTGCAACTCACATCTGGTGTAACAGTAGTGTAAATTGAAAAAAAAAAAAAAACTTTTTTGACTGTGAAATAATAGCATTCAGTTTCCTTCACGCGTGTGCGTTCCAGGGCATGCCAGGGCACAGTCTCACACCAGTGCAACTCATATCTGGTGTAACAGTAGTGTACATTTAAAAAAAAAAAAACACTTTTTTGACTGTGAAATAATAGCAGTCAGTTTCCTTCACGCGTGTGCGTTTCAGGGCATGCCAGGGCACAGTATCACACCAGTGCAACTCATATCTGGTGTAACAGTAGTGTACATTTAAAAAAAAAAAACTTTTTTGACTGTGAAATAATAGCAGTCAGTTTCTTTCACGCGTGTGCACACCAGTGCAACTCATATCTGTTGTAACAGTAGTATACATTTAAAAAAAAAAAAAAACTTTTTTGACTGTGAAGTAATAGCAGTCAATTTCCTTCACGCGTGCGCGTTCCAAGGCCTGCCAGGGCACAGTGTCACACCAGTGCAACTCATATCTGGTGTAACAGTAGTGTACATTTAAAAAAAACAAACTTTTTTGACTGTGAAATAATAGCAGTCAGTTTCCTTCACACGTGTGCGTTTCAGGGCCTGCTAGGGCACAGTGTCACACCAGTGCAACTCATATCTGGTGTAACAGTAGTGTACATTTAAAAAAAAAAAACACTTTTTTGACTGTGAAATAATAGCAGTCAGTTTCCTTCACATGTGTGTGTTTCAGGGCCTGCTAGGGCACAGTGTCACACCAGTGCAACTCATATCTGGTGTAACAGTAGTGTACATTTAAAAAAAACAAAACACTTTTTTGACTATGAAATAATAGCAGTCAGTTTCCTTCACGCGTGTGCGTTCCAGGGCCTGCCAGGGCACAGTGTCACACCAGTGCAACTCATATCTGGTGTAACAGTAGTCTGCATTTTAAAAAAAACTAGAAATTTGACTGTGAAATAATAGCAGTCAGTTTCCTTCACGCGTGTGCGTTCCAGTACCTGCCAGTGCATAGTGTCACACCAGTGCAACTCATATCTGGTGTAACAGTAGTGTACATTTAAAAAAATCCAACACTTTTTTGACTGTGAAATAATAGCAGTCAGTTTCCTTCACGCGTGTGCACACCAGTGCAACTCATATCTGTTGTAACAGTAGTGTACATTTAAAAAAAAAAAACTTTTTTGACTGTGAAATAATAGCAGTCAGTTTCTTTCACGCGTGTGCACACCAGTGCAACTCATATCTGTTGTAACAGTAGTGTACATTTAAAAAAAAAAAAAACTTTTTTGACTGTGAAGTAATAGCAGTCAATTTCCTTCACGCGTGTGCGTTTCAGGGCCTGCCAGGGCACAGTGTCACACCAGTGCAACTCATATCTGGTGTAACAGTAGTGTACATTTTAAAAAAAACAACACTTTTTTGACTGTGAAATAATAGAAGTCAGTTTCCTTCACACGTGTGCGTATCAGGGCCTGCTAGGGCACAGTGTCACACCAGTGCAACTCATATCTGGTGTAACAGTAGTGTACATTTAAAAAAAACCAACACTTTTTTGACTGTGAAATAATAGCAGTCAGTTTCCTTCACGCGTGTGCGTTTCAGGGCCTGCCAGGGCACAGTGTCACACCAGTGCAACTCATATCTGGTGTAACAGTAGTGTACATTTAAAAAAAAACTAGAAATTTGACTGTGAAATAATAGCAGTCAGTTTCCTTCACACGTGTGCGTTTCAGGGCCTGCCAGTGCATAGTGTCACACCAGTGCAACTCATATCTGGTGTAACAGTAGTGTACATTTAAAAAAAAAAAAACACTTTTTTGACTGTGAAATAATAGCAGTCAGTTTCCTTCACGCGTGTGCGTTTCAGGGCCTGCCAGGGCACAGTGTCACACCAGTGCAACTCATATCTGGTGTAACAGTAGTGTACATTTTAAAAAAAAACAACACTTTTTTGACTGTGAAATAATAGAAGTCAGTTTCCTTCACACGTGTGCGTATCAGGGCCTGCTAGGGCACAGTGTCACACCAGTGCAACTCATATCTGGTGTAACAGTAGTGTACATTTTAAAAAAAACAACACTTTTTTGACTGTGAAATAATAGAAGTCAGTTTCCTTCACACGTGTGCGTATCAGGGCCTGCTAGGGCACAGTGTCACACCAGTGCAACTCATATCTGGTGTAACAGTAGTGTACATTTAAAAAAAAAACCAACACTTTTTTGACTGTGAAATAATAGCAGTCAGTTTCCTTCACGCGTGTGCGTTTCAGGGCCTGCCAGGGCACAGTGTCACACCAGTGCAACTCATATCTGGTGTAACAGTAGTGTACATTTAAAAAAAAAACTAGAAATTTGACTGTGAAATAATAGCAGTCAGTTTCCTTCACACGTGTGCACACCAGTGCAACTCATATCTGGTGTAACAGTAGTGTACATTTAAAAAAAACAAAGCTTTTTTGACTGTGAAATAATAGCAGTCAGTTTCCTTCACGCGTGTGCGTTCAAGGGCATGCCAGGGCACAGTCTCACACCAGTGCAACTCATATCTGGTGTAACAGTAGTGTACATTTAAAAAAAAAAAAACACTTTTTTGACTGTGAAATAATAGCAGTCAGTTTCCTTCACTCGTGTGCGTTTCAGGGCATGCCAGGGCACAGTATCACACCAGTGCAACTCATATCTGGTGTAACAGTAGTGTACATTTAAAAAAAAAAAACTTTTTTGACTGTGAAATAATAGCAGTCAGTTTCTTTCACGCGTGTGCACACCAGTGCAACTCATATCTGTTGTAACAGTAGTGTACATTTAAAAAAAAAAAACTTTTTTGACTGTGAAATAATAGCAGTCAGTTTCTTTCACGCGTGTGCACACCAGTGCAACTCATATCTGTTGTAACAGTAGTGTACATTTAAAAAAAAAAAAAACTTTTTTGACTGTGAAGTAATAGCAGTCAATTTCCTTCACGCGTGTGCGTTTCAGGGCCTGCCAGGGCACAGTGTCACACCAGTGCAACTCATATCTGGTGTAACAGTAGTGTACATTTTAAAAAAAACAACACTTTTTTGACTGTGAAATAATAGAAGTCAGTTTCCTTCACACGTGTGCGTATCAGGGCCTGCTAGGGCACAGTGTCACACCAGTGCAACTCATATCTGGTGTAACAGTAGTGTACATTTAAAAAAAAACCAACACTTTTTTGACTGTGAAATAATAGCAGTCAGTTTCCTTCACGCGTGTGCGTTTCAGGGCCTGCCAGGGCACAGTGTCACACCAGTGCAACTCATATCTGGTGTAACAGTAGTGTACATTTAAAAAAAAAACTAGAAATTTGACTATGAAATAATAGCAGTCAGTTTCCTTCACACGTGTGCGTTTCAGGGCCTGCTAGGGCACAGTGTCACACCAGTGCAACTCATATCTGGTGTACCAGTTGTGTAGATTTAAAAAAAAACAACACTTTTTTGACTGTAAAATAATAGCAGTCAGTTTCCTTCACGCGTGTGCACACCAGTGCAACTCATATCTGGTGTAACAGTAGTGTACATTTAAAAAAAACAAAGCTTTTTTGACTGTGAAATAATAGCAGTCAGTTTCCTTCACGAGTGTGCGTTCCAGGGCCTGCCAGGGCACAGTGTCACACCAGTGCAACTCACATCTGGTGTAACAGTAGTGTAAATTGAAAAAAAAAAAAAAACTTTTTTGACTGTGAAATAATAGCATTCAGTTTCCTTCACGCGTGTGCGTTCCAGGGCATGCCAGGGCACAGTCTCACACCAATGCAACTCATATCTGGTGTAACAGTAGTGTACATTTAAAAAAAAAAAAACACTTTTTTGACTGTGAAATAATAGCAGTCAGTTTCCTTCACGCGTGTGCGTTTCAGGGCATGCCAGGGCACAGTATCACACCAGTGCAACTCATATCTGGTGTAACAGTAGTGTACATTTAAAAAAAAAAAACTTTTTTGACTGTGAAATAATAGCAGTCAGTTTCTTTCACGCGTGTGCACACCAGTGCAACTCATATCTGTTGTAACAGTAGTGTACATTTAAAAAAAAAAAAAAACTTTTTTGACTGTGAAGTAATAGCAGTCAATTTCCTTCACGCGTGCGCGTTCCAAGGCCTGCCAGGGCACAGTGTCACACCAGTGCAACTCATATCTGGTGTAACAGTAGTGTACATTTAAAAAAAACAAACTTTTTTGACTGTGAAATAATAGCAGTCAGTTTCCTTCACACGTGTGCGTTTCAGGGCCTGCTAGGGCACAGTGTCACACCAGTGCAACTCATATCTGGTGTAACAGTAGTGTACATTTAAAAAAAAAAAACACTTTTTTGACTGTGAAATAATAGCAGTCAGTTTCCTTCACATGTGTGTGTTTCAGGGCCTGCTAGGGCACAGTGTCACACCAGTGCAACTCATATCTGGTGTAACAGTAGTGTACATTTAAAAAAAACAAAACACTTTTTTGACTATGAAATAATAGCAGTCAGTTTCCTTCACGCGTGTGCGTTCCAGGGCCTGCCAGGGCACAGTGTCACACCAGTGCAACTCATATCTGGTGTAACAGTAGTCTGCATTTTAAAAAAAACTAGAAATTTGACTGTGAAATAATAGCAGTCAGTTTCCTTCACGCGTGTGCGTTCCAGTACCTGCCAGTGCATAGTGTCACACCAGTGCAACTCATATCTGGTGTAACAGTAGTGTACATTTAAAAAAATCCAACACTTTTTTGACTGTGAAATAATAGCAGTCAGTTTCCTTCACGCGTGTGCGTTTCAGGGCCTGCCAGGGCACAGTGTCACACCAGTGCAACTCATATCTGGTGTAACAGTAGTGTACATTTAAAAAAAAACTAGAAATTTGACTGTGAAATAATAGCAGTCAGTTTCCTTCACACGTGTGCGTTTCAGGGCCTGCCAGTGCATAGTGTCACACCAGTGCAACTCATATCTGGTGTAACAGTAGTGTACATTTAAAAAAAAAAAAACACTTTTTTGACTGTGAAATAATAGCAGTCAGTTTCCTTCACGCGTGTGCGTTTCAGGGCCTGCCAGGGCACAGTGTCACACCAGTGCAACTCATATCTGGTGTAACAGTAGTGTACATTTTAAAAAAAACAACACTTTTTTGACTGTGAAATAATAGCAGTCAGTTTCCTTCACGCGTGTGCGTTCCAGGGCCTGCCAGGGCACAGTGTCACACCAGTGCAACTCATATCTGGTGTAACAGTAGTCTGCATTTTAAAAAAAACTAGAAATTTGACTGTGAAATAATAGCAGTCAGTTTCCTTCACGCGTGTGCGTTCCAGTACCTGCCAGTGCATAGTGTCACACCAGTGCAACTCATATCTGGTGTAACAGTAGTGTACATTTAAAAAAAACAAAACACTTTTTTGACTGTGAAATAATAGAAGTCAGTTTCCTTCACACGTGTGTGTTTCAGGGCCTGCTAGGGCACAGTGTCACACCAGTGCAACTCATATCTGGTGTAACAGTAGTGTACATTTAAAAAAAAAAAAACACTTTTTTGACTGTGAAATAATAGCAGTCAGTTTCCTTCACGCGTGTGCGTTTCAGGGCCTGCCAGGGCACAGTGTCACACCAGTGCAACTCATATCTGGTGTAACAGTAGTGTACATTTAAAAAAAAAAAACACTTTTTTGACTGTGAAATAATAGCAGTCAGTTTCCTTCACATGTGTGTGTTTCAGGGCCTGCTAGGGCACAGTGTCACACCAGTGCAACTCATATCTGGTGTAACAGTAGTGTACATTTAAAAAAAACAAAACACTTTTTTGACTATGAAATAATAGCAGTCAGTTTCCTTCACGCGTGTGCGTTCCAGGGCCTGCCAGGGCACAGTGTCACACCAGTGCAACTCATATCTGGTGTAACAGTAGTCTGCATTTTAAAAAAAACTAGAAATTTGACTGTGAAATAACAGCAGTCAGTTTCCTTCACGCGTGTGCGTTCCAGTACCTGCCAGTGCATAGTGTCACACCAGTGCAACTCATATCTGGTGTAACAGTAGTGTACATTTAAAAAAATCCAACACTTTTTTGACTGTGAAATAATAGCAGTCAGTTTCCTTCACGCGTGTGCGTTTCAGGGCCTGCCAGGGCACAGTGTCACACCAGTGCAACTCATATCTGGTGTAACAGTAGTGTACATTTAAAAAAAAACTAGAAATTTGACTGTGAAATAATAGCAGTCAGTTTCCTTCACACGTGTGCGTTTCAGGGCCTGCCAGTGCATAGTGTCACACCAGTGCAACTCATATCTGGTGTAACAGTAGTGTACATTTAAAAAAAAAAAAACACTTTTTTGACTGTGAAATAATAGCAGTCAGTTTCCTTCACGCGTGTGCGTTTCAGGGCCTGCCAGGGCACAGTGTCACACCAGTGCAACTCATATCCGGTGTAACAGTAGTGTACATTTTAAAAAAAACAACACTTTTTTGACTGTGAAATAATAGCAGTCAGTTTCCTTCACGCGTGTGCGTTCCAGGGCCTGCCAGGGCACAGTGTCACACCAGTGCAACTCATATCTGGTGTAACAGTAGTCTGCATTTTAAAAAAAACTAGAAATTTGACTGTGAAATAATAGCAGTCAGTTTCCTTCACGCGTGTGCGTTCCAGTACCTGCCAGTGCATAGTGTCACACCAGTGCAACTCATATCTGGTGTAACAGTAGTGTACATTTAAAAAAAACAAAACACTTTTTTGACTGTGAAATAATAGAAGTCAGTTTCCTTCACACGTGTGTGTTTCAGGGCCTGCTAGGGCACAGTGTCACACCAGTGCAACTCATATCTGGTGTAACAGTAGTGTACATTTAAAAAAAAAAAAACACTTTTTTGACTGTGAAATAATAGCAGTCAGTTTCCTTCACGCGTGTGCGTTTCAGGGCCTGCCAGGGCACAGTGTCACACCAGTGCAACTCATATCTGGTGTAACAGTAGTGTACATTTTAAAAAAAACAACACTTTTTTGACTGTGAAATAATAGAAGTCAGTTTCCTTCACAGGTGTGCGTATCAGGGCCTGCTAGGGCACAGTGTCACACCAGTGCAACTCATATCTGGTGTAACAGTAGTGTACATTTAAAAAAAACCAACACTTTTTTGACTGTGAAATAATAGCAGTCAGTTTCCTTCACGCGTGTGCGTTTCAGGGCCTGCCAGGGCACAGTGTCACACCAGTGCAACTCATATCTGGTGTAACAGTAGTGTACATTTAAAAAAAAAACTAGAAATTTGACTGTGAAATAATAGCAGTCAGTTTCCTTCACACGTGTGCGTTTCAGGGCCTGCTAGGGCACAGTGTCACACCAGTGCAACTCATATCTGGTGTACCAGTTGTGTAGATTTAAAAAAAAAAAACACTTTTTTGACTGTAAAATAATAGCAGTCAGTTTCCTTCACGCGTGTGCACACCAGTGCAACTCATATCTGGTGTAACAGTAGTGTACATTTAAAAAAAACAAAGCTTTTTTGACTGTGAAATAATAGCAGTCAGTTTCCTTCACGAGTGTGCGTTCCAGGGCCTGCCAGGGCACAGTGTCACACCAGTGCAACTCACATCTGGTGTAACAGTAGTGTAAATTGAAAAAAAAAAAAAAACTTTTTTGACTGTGAAATAATAGCAGTCAGTTTCCTTCACGCGTGTGCGTTCCAGGGCATGCCAGGGCACAGTCTCACACCAGTGCAACTCATATCTGGTGTAACAGTAGTGTACATTTAAAAAAAAAAAAACACTTTTTTGACTGTGAAATAATAGCAGTCAGTTTCCTTCACGCGTGTGCGTTTCAGGGCATGCCAGGGCACAGTATCACACCAGTGCAACTAATATCTGGTGTAACAGTAGTGTACATTTAAAAAAAAAAAACTTTTTTGACTGTGAAATAATAGCAGTCAGTTTCTTTCACGCGTGTGCACACCAGTGCAACTCATATCTGTTGTAACAGTAGTGTACATTTAAAAAAAAAAATCTTTTTTGACTGTGAAATAATAGCAGTCAGTTTCCTTCACACGTGTGCGTTTCAGGGCCTGCTAGGGCACAGTGTCACACCAGTGCAACTCATATCTGGTGTAACAGTAGTGTACATTTAAAAAAAAAAAAAACTTTTTTGACTGTGAAATAATAGCAGTGAGTTTCCTTCACACGTGTGCGTATCAGGGCCTGCTAGGGCACAGTGTCACACCAGTGCAACTCATATCTGGTGTAACAGTAGTGTACATTTAAAAAAAACAAACACTTTTTTGACTGTGAAATAATAGCAGTCAGTTTCCTTCACATGTGTGTGTTTCAGGGCCTGCTAGGGCACAGTATCACACCAGTGCAACTCATATCTGGTGTAACAGTAGTGTACATTTAAAAAAAAAAAAAACTTTTTTGACTGTGAAATAATAGCAGTGAGTTTCCTTCACACGTGTGCGTATCAGGGCCTGCTAGGGCATAGTGTCACACCAGTGCAACTCATATCTGGTGTAACAGTAGTGTACATTTAAAAAAAACCAACACTTTTTTGACTGTGAAATAATAGCAGTCAGTTTCCTTCACGCGTGTGCGTTTCAGGGCCTGCCAGGGCACAGTGTCACACCAGTGCAACTCATATCTGGTGTAACAGTAGTGTACATTTAAAAAAAAACTAGAAATTTGACTGTGAAATAATAGCAGTCAGTTTCCTTCACACGTGTGCGTTTCAGGGCATGCCAGGGCACAGTCTCACACCAGTGCAACTCATATCTGGTGTAACAGTAGTGTACATTTAAAAAAAAAAAAAACTTTTTTGACTGTGAAATAATAGCAGTCAGTTTCCTTCACGCGTGTGCGTTTCAGGGCATGCCAGGGCACAGTGTCACACCAGTGCAACTCATATCTGGTGTAACAGTAGTGTACATTTAAAAAAAAAAAACTTTTTTGACTGTGAAATAATAGCAGTCAGTTTCTTTCACGCGTGTGCACACCAGTGCAACTCATATCTGTTGTAACAGTAGTGTACATTTAAAAAAAAAAAAAACTTTTTTGACTGTGAAATAATAGCAGTCAGTTTCCTTCACACGTGTGCGTTTCAGGGCCTGCTAGGGCACAGTGTCACACCAGTGCAACTCATATCTGGTGTAACAGTAGTGTACATTTAAAAAAAAAAAAAACTTTTTTGACTGTGAAGTAATAGCAGTCAATTTCCTTCACGCGTGCGCGTTCCAAGGCCTGCCAGGGCACAGTGTCATACCAGTGCAACTCATATCTGGTGTAACAGTAGTGTACATTTAAAAAAAACAAACTTTTTTGACTGTGAAATAATAGCAGTCAGTTTCCTTCACACGTGTGCGTTTCAGGGCCTGCTAGGGCACAGTGTCACACCAGTGCAACTCATATCTGGTGTAACAGTAGTGTACATTTAAAAAAAAAAAAAACTTTTTTGACTGTGAAATAATAGCAGTGAGTTTCCTTCACACGTGTGCGTATCAGGGCCTGCTAGGGCACATGTATGTATGCAGAGGGGATAGATGCCCGATTCCTGAGACATACCATAACCCCAAAATCCCCCATAACCATACCAGCCCATGTTCCCCTCAATAATGGACACGAGACTTGTGATGGTACAACAAGGCCACAGCACTTCTTTATTAAACACATGTCAGGCTGTATAAACCACCACCATCCTTTAATACTTTTATGTATAAAACAGAATACAGCCTGACAAATTGACTAAGCCCTTGCCAGTAAAACCATTTTCCACTTCCACCCATATATTTATATATGGCCACCTTTTTCCAACCAAATCCAGAATCCATAAGCTCGCCTCCCCTCCTCGTCCCTTGAGATGCCATAACTCCATCTGGCCCATCTCTCCCACAATGCTTACCACTAGCCGACTCACTTAGCTCAGTGGGCACGTCAACTACAAACAACTTCCATGTTGCTTTTAAGGTTAAGGGGAGGACCCGAGCACCATTTTCCTTGTAATAACTCCAACTCCATTTTCCAAAACATATCCCCTACTGGCAAGGACAGCCAACCCCCGCCTGCTGCGACAAAAGAAAGTTAATACATAGAAAACACATAAACATAGGGAGGGAGGGTGGGAAAATTGCTACCAGGTGCGTTTACAGATTAAAATGGCTGCTGGGGAGAGAGGCTCCAGGGCTTTTATCAACTCCCCCTTGAAGCCCCTCCCCCAGCCCCCGTCAGTCATCTCTTGCCTCCCCCTCGCCCATACATTTCCTGTACAATTAATTTGCATAATTTCCCAGGGTTCTTGTATGTATGCAGAGGGGATAGATGCCCGATTCCTGAGACATACCATAACCCCAAAATCCCCCATAACCATACCAGCCCATGTTCCCCCCAATAATGGACACGAGACTTGTGATGGTACAACAAGGCCACAGCACTTCTTTATTAAACACATGTCAGGCTGTATAAACCACCACCATCCTTTAATACTTTTATGTATAAAACAGAATACAGCCTGACAAATTGACTAAGCCCTTGCCAGTAAAACCATTTTCCACTTCCACCCATATATTTATATATGGCCACCTTTTTCCAACCAAATCCAGAATCCATAAGCTCGCCTCCCCTCCTCGTCCCTTGAGATGCCATAACTCCATCTGGCCCATCTCTCCCACAATGCTTACCACTAGCCGACTCACTTAGCTCAGTGGGCACGTCAACTACAAACAACTTCCATGTTGCTTTTAAGGTTAAGGGGAGGACCCGAGCACCATTTTCCTTGTAATAACTCCAACTCCATTTTCCAAAACATATCCCCTACTGGCAAGGACAGCCAACCCCCGCCACAGACCCGCTCGTTTAACACCTTAAATCAGCGGGGACCACCCACCACCACCGCCATGGCCTGTTCCAAACCATCCTGTAACGCCAAGTTAAACAGATCAAGGCCCACCTCAGTTAAGTGAACTCCATCACTCCTGAAATACCGAGCCGCATCGGACTCAAAAACCCTATGGCGTATAGTCACGCCCCCCACACTCAACACAAAACGAGACACTCGTTTATTCAATTTCACCCGGCTCCGTTCCAGCGCCCTCTGATTGAGCGCACACCTCCAATAATTACGTGGCACCACCTCTGACCACACCAGCGACACACCAGGAAAGAGCACCAGCAGCCTCGCCAGGTCCCTTTTTATGGTATCCCCCAGGGTCCACACAGGGACCGAACCCAGATCATTGCCCCCCAGATGAATAAGTAAAATATCAGGGGGCCCCAACCGCCGAGACAACTGAACCACCTCGGGTAACAAGCGTACCCACCGCAGACCCCGGAACCCGAACCACCGAACGTCCGCCACGGCTCCCGGAAAGCCCAGGCACTCTCCCCCAGGTCGCACGGCAGCCCGACTCCGTGCCCAGAATATGTACGAGTGGCCTATAAGCCACACCCTCCTAGGCGCAACATCTGTGAATTTAAAGCAGAGGAAACTGAGATCAGACCAGCCGGACGGACATAAGATAGAAACCTGCGGGATTCCCACCGCCCAATCTGCCTGATAGCCCGCTCAGCATAACCCAGCCTTGCGGCCTCAGACGCAGCGCCAATCCTGAACGAGTGACCCCCGAACTCCCGGCTTGGAAGGCCCAGGGCCTCGACTGCCATCCGGAAGACCCTGATAAACTGGAATCTAGACAAAGGAGTCGCATCAGCGTGCACCAGCAATGAATTGGAACCGGCCGGTCGGACCAAACCGTACCGGTCAAAACAAGCCACCGGGCATACCATAGAACCGGGGACTTCCCGCAGGGAGACCCACTTTCCAACCCCAAGTACATCCGTCTTGGAGCGCCTGATCAAAAACCTCACCAGACCAGGTTCCCGCACCATATCAGCCGCCAGTATACCCCCTGGCTTCGTTTTTGCCTGGCTAACCAATTCCCCAATACGCAAAGCTCCAAAAAATGCCATGGAAAAGGCTAACCGAAACAGATCCACCTCAAAAGGCGAGTGGCAAACCACCGGCAGTATGTGGCACAGGCCCAGCAACAAAGCCCCGGACACCGGTTTACGGTAATCCACGGAATGAACGCCCCTCCTCCAACCCTTCAACGCCTGACGCACTAGAAACTCCTTAGTCACGTCCCGTAGCCCAGAAGCTCTGAACCAGAAACTGAGGCCTGACATCCGTGCCGTTACTGCCGCGGGCGACAAGCCAGCCGCGTCCCAATGCCACAACAACCACAGTAAACCTTCCAAGCGAGCCCCATCATCCCTAAAACCCCCACGAGCCGACTCCAGATCCAACCATTCCCCCCAAACTTTACCGTAACGCTTCCATGTGGATCCAGCGACAGACTGGCTAACCCACTGTGCTATTCGCCCAACCCAAGGTCCCACAGCGTCGACGGGCACGGGATACCCTCCGGGTCCGCCCATGGTGCTGCCGCCCGGAACGTCGCCCACTGCGAACGAGAAAGTGCATCCGCAATTACGTTATGCACCCCAGGGATATGAACAGCACGAAAGGTCACATTAAAATCAAGGCAGTTAAGGACCAGAAGCCGCAACAGCCGAACTACCGGCGGGGAAGAAGCCGTCAGGTTATTCACCGCCAACACCACTCCCATGTTGTCACAGTGGAAGACCACCCTGCGATCCCGTAACGTAGTTCCCCAAAGGACCACTGACACCAGAATAGGAAATAGCTCCAAAAAAGCTAAATTCTTTGTCAGGCACCCCGAACCCCAGAACGGGGGCCAAGTCTCGGCAGACCACTGGGACCCCAAAATCGCCCCGTAGCCCACGGATCCTGAGGCATCCGTGTACAGATGGAGATCTGCGTTGGACACCTCCGGAGCCTGCCACAACGACCGTCCATTGTACCTGCTCAAAAAATCATCCCACACCGCCAGATCATCCCTTAGGGGCCGAGTGAGCCTGACAAAATGGTGCGGCCGGCACACCCCCGCCGTAGCCCCCGCCAGACGTCTGCTAAACACCCTGCCCATTGGCATAATTTTACAGGCAAAGTTGAGCTTCCCCAATAAAGATTGCAACGCCCTGAGCTGAATTTTTCTCAAGCCGCAAGCCTTAGAAATGTCCGCCCTAAGGCCCAACAATTTATCCTGAGGAAGCCGGCATTCCCCGGCCAGGGAGTCAATCTCAATGCCCAGGAATGAAATACAGGTAGTCGGGCCCTCCGTTTTGTCTGCCGCCAATGGGACCCCAAACGAAGCCAGAACCACCTGGGCCGTCCTCAGCAAATGGCCACAGACTTGCAAACCCGAGGGACCCACCAGCAGGAAGTCATCCAGGTAGTGCATCACTGAGTTGCACCCGGACTCCTCCCTGATTACCCAATCCAAAAAGGTGCTAAAGCACTCAAAATAAAAACAGGAAATAGAACAACCCATGGGAAGGCACAAGTCAACGTAAAACTTCCCTTCAAAATGGCACCCGAGGAGGTGATGACAGTCTGGATGAACCGGAAGAAGCCGGAAGGCCGACTCCACATCGGTTTTTGCCATCAACGCACCAGCCCCTGCCGCCCTCACCATCCGAACCGCCGAATCAAAGGACGCATAAGACACCCGGCACAATTCTGCATCAATGTCATCGTTAACCGACTCCCCATAGGGGTAAGACAGATGCTGGATCAGCCGGAACTTTCCCGGTTCCTTTTTGGGAACCACCCCCAGGGGAGAAACCCGTAAACCGGCCAACGGGGGCGAATCAAAAGGACCCGCCATACGGCCCAGAGCCACTTCCTTAGCCAACTTATCCCGCACCACCTCGGGGTGCTCAGCCACCGAACGTAAATTACGCAACCGCAAACAAACCTCCCGCTCCTGAAAGGGGATCCTGAAACCAAACTCAAACCCTTGCAACAAAATGTCCGCCGCCCTACGATTCCTATACCGGCTTAGCCATGGGCGCATTGCCCCGACGTCCACCGGCGTCATCCCCCTTTCCGCCCACGTCAGACTTGTCCCCACCTCTCTGACGCTTAAAGCACCGGGTGGCGGGGTGGCTACCCCCGCAACCGGAACACTCATGTTTGAAGCGACAACCGGCGCCAAACTTGCACTGACCCTCATTAAATTGCCAGCACCCTCCCGGTCGTCGTTGGGTCGTGGCCGAGGGAGAGGGCGAACCCAGTCCCCCGACCCCCCCGAGAAAGGACGTCAAACCCCCCTGATGCGAGGCTGGCCGGGTCATAATGGCCAGCCACAGCCCCACGTCCATTTGATCCCAACCCAAAGTAGGCCGTAAAGCAATCCGTTGCCGGAATTGCTCATCATAGCGCCACCAGCTGAGACCCCCATAAATCCTACACGCATTCCAGATTTGATCCTGGTAACAAAACAAGGAGCAACATTTTTCAGGGGATTTCTCCCCAATGACGCTGGCCAAGATGGAGAAAGCCCGAATCCAATTCCCATAATTCTTTGGGATTTTGCGATAACGGTACTTCTCCTTTTCTTTCTCGGCATCCTTCAACTCCATCTCAGGAGGAGGAACGTCCTCCATGGGGAGGAGCGAATAAATTTCCACATACTCGCCCTTCCAAATACGCTCCCTTACCTCCGGTTTAAGGTGAAGGCCTAAGGGGCCCGACCAACATAAATACGCGGCCCCATGCGCCATCGGTGCAACAGGGTGTGTCAAATCAGCCGCCCCAACCATTGACGCGGACGTACTCGGTGCCGCCGATGTACTAGGCATTGACAAGGGAACCGCAGGGAGCGCCGCAGCAGTGGCCGCCGGCAGCAACAAAGGGGGCGGTAATAAGGGGGACTGTGTGACCCCCGCCGTGCCCGGTAAACCAGAAACCACCCCCGGTGAACCCCCCGTGGAACCCCACACGCTGCCCATCGTACTATCGATGCCCTGCAGGGCCGCACTACCAGAAGGCCCAGCCACCCGGCTCACTTGCTCTATCGCCCCCCGCAAGCATTGCAACAAATCCACCCAAGGCTGACTAGCAGGAGAAACGGTAGCCCCCCCCCCCACCCACCCCAGAAAACCCCGCCAAAGGTTGCCCCGTGGACTCACCAGTGTCTCCCTGAACCGCGCCCAGAGCCGGCGTGGAGGCCCGGGAGGCCGCTGAATCACCCGCAACCTGGGAAGCAGGATGGGGGACGTAGAGTGGCACAGCACTAGTAGCTGGAGCCTGTGAAGGAGAGACAGGTGAGTACAACGCCAGATCAGGAGGAGAGAGAAGCCCAGCCAAGGGAACCTGGTAAGTAGTCACAGGGGTAGGAGTAGGGGACGGGGTAGGGGGCAGTAAGAGACCCAGGGCCGGATCCTCATCCCCAGAAGACCCACTGCAGCTGCCCACAGCCTCCCCACTGCCCCCCGCCCGGGAGGGTAATCGCAGGGACCCCCGTTTTCGGCCCTGAGGCCTACTCACCACCCTGGCCTGCCGATCCGTGCTCCTCCTCCTGCTAGGCCCCGCATCCGGACGCGGGGGGGAAGGTAGCAGGGCTGTACCGGACCTGGTCACATCCCTGGATGTCCTCCGTCCGTCGCGCTCCAAACCCCGAGGGGAGGGGCGCGGCCTGCGATCCCCGCTCCCACTAGCCACCGGGGACGGTCGCGTGGCTGCACTAGCAGGCCCGCCGCCGGACGCAGCGGGCCGCGCGGCCGACGGGCGAAGGCCGCTCCTTCGCCCAGCTCCGCTCCTGCTCCGATGAGGCTGGATGGAGCCGGCATCCGGGCTCAATCGAGCGGGCGGGCGGGACACCCGCCGCGCCCCGCCACGAGGACCCGCGGGAGGCGATGCCACCGCGGGCGTAGCAGCCTGCAGCGCTGCAAACTGCTGCCTCAAACGTCTGCCACCATCTGTAAGAGCCTCAGCCCTCAGGGCAGCGAGCATTGCCTCAATCTCCATGCCTGAGCCGTGAATGAAACACCAGAGCTGCAAAAAATTGCTACCAGGTGCGTTTACAGATTAAAATGGCTGCTGGGGAGAGAGGCTCCAGGGCTTTTATCAACTCCCCCTTGAAGCCCCTCCCCCAGCCCCCGTCAGTCATCTCTTGCCTCCCCCTCGCCCATACATGTCCTGTACAATTAATTTGCATAATTTCCCAGGGTTCTGTGTCACACCAGTGCAACTCATATCTGGTGTAACAGTAGTGTACATTTAAAAAAAAAAAACACTTTTTTGACTGTGAAATAATAGCAGTCAGTTTCCTTCACATGTGTGTGTTTCAGGGCCTGCTAGGGCACAGTGTCACACCAGTGCAACTCATATCTGGTGTAACAGTAGTGTACATTTAAAAAAAAAAAAAACTTTTTTGACTGTGAAATAATAGCAGTGAGTTTCCTTCACACGTGTGCGTATCAGGGCCTGCTAGGGCATAGTGTCACACCAGTGCAACTCATATCTGGTGTAACAGTAGTGTACATTTAAAAAAAACCAACACTTTTTTGACTGTGAAATAATAGCAGTCAGTTTCCTTCACGCGTGTGCGTTTCAGGGCCTGCCAGGGCACAGTGTCACACCAGTGCAACTCATATCTGGTGTAACAGTAGTGTACATTTAAAAAAAAACTAGAAATTTGACTGTGAAATAATAGCAGTCAGTTTCCTTCACACGTGTGCGTTTCAGGGCATGCCAGGGCACAGTCTCACACCAGTGCAACTCATATCTGGTGTAACAGTAGTGTACATTTAAAAAAAAAAAAAAACTTTTTTGACTGTGAAATAATAGCAGTCAGTTTCCTTCACGCGTGTGCGTTTCAGGGCATGCCAGGGCACAGTGTCACACCAGTGCAACTCATATCTGGTGTAACAGTAGTGTACATTTAAAAAAAAAAAACTTTTTTGACTGTGAAATAATAGCAGTCAGTTTCTTTCACGCGTGTGCACACCAGTGCAACTCATATCTGTTGTAACAGTAGTGTACATTTAAAAAAAAAAAAAACTTTTTTGACTGTGAAATAATAGCAGTCAGTTTCCTTCACACGTGTGCGTTTCAGGGCCTGCTAGGGCACAGTGTCACACCAGTGCAACTCATATCTGGTGTAACAGTAGTGTACATTTAAAAAAAAAAAAAACTTTTTTGACTGTGAAGTAATAGCAGTCAATTTCCTTCACGCGTGCGCGTTCCAAGGCCTGCCAGGGCACAGTGTCATACCAGTGCAACTCATATCTGGTGTAACAGTAGTGTACATTTAAAAAAAACAAACTTTTTTGACTGTGAAATAATAGCAGTCAGTTTCCTTCACACGTGTGCGTTTCAGGGCCTGCTAGGGCACAGTGTCACACCAGTGCAACTCATATCTGGTGTAACAGTAGTGTACATTTAAAAAAAAAAAAAACTTTTTTGACTGTGAAATAATAGCAGTGAGTTTCCTTCACACGTGTGCGTATCAGGGCCTGCTAGGGCACAGTGTCACACCAGTGCAACTCATATCTGGTGTAACAGTAGTGTACATTTAAAAAAAAAAAACACTTTTTTGACTGTGAAATAATAGCAGTCAGTTTCCTTCACATGTGTGTGTTTCAGGGCCTGCTAGGGCACAGTGTCACACCAGTGCAACTCATATCTGGTGTAACAGTAGTGGTCATTTAAAAAAAAAAAAAACTTTTTTGACTGTGAAATAATAGCAGTGAGTTTCCTTCACACGTGTGCGTATCAGGGCCTGCTAGGGCATAGTGTCACACCAGTGCAACTCATATCTGGTGTAACAGTAGTGTACATTTAAAAAAAACCAACACTTTTTTGACTGTGAAATAATAGCAGTCAGTTTCCTTCACGCGTGTGCGTTTCAGGGCCTGCCAGGGCACAGTGTCACACCAGTGCAACTCATATCTGGTGTAACAGTAGTGTACATTTAAAAAAAAACTAGAAATTTGACTGTGAAATAATAGCAGTCAGTTTCCTTCACACGTGTGCGTTTCAGGGCATGCCAGGGCACAGTCTCACACCAGTGCAACTCATATCTGGTGTAACAGTAGTGTACATTTAAAAAAAAAAAAAAACTTTTTTGACTGTGAAATAATAGCAGTCAGTTTCCTTCACGCGTGTGCGTTTCAGGGCATGCCAGGGCACAGTGTCACACCAGTGCAACTCATATCTGGTGTAACAGTAGTGTACATTTAAAAAAAAAAAACTTTTTTGACTGTGAAATAATAGCAGTCAGTTTCTTTCACGCGTGTGCACACCAGTGCAACTCATATCTGTTGTAACAGTAGTGTACATTTAAAAAAAACAAAAACTTTTTTGACTGTGAAATAATAGCAGTCAGTTTCCTTCACACGTGTGCGTTTCAGGGCCTGCTAGGGCACAGTGTCACACCAGTGCAACTCATATCTGGTGTAACAGTAGTGTACATTTAAAAAAAAAAAAAACTTTCTTGACTGTGAAGTAATAGCAGTCAATTTCCTTCACGCGTGCGCGTTCCAAGGCCTGCCAGGGCACAGTGTCACACCAGTGCAACTCATATCTGGTGTAACAGTAGTGTACATTTAAAAAAAACAAACTTTTTTGACTGTGAAATAATAGCAGTCAGTTTCCTTCACACGTGTGCGTTTCAGGGCCTGCTAGGGCACAGTGTCACACCAGTGCAACTCATATCTGGTGTAACAGTAGTGTACATTTTAAAAAAAAAAAAACTTTTTTGACTGTGAAATAATAGAAGTCAGTTTCCTTCACACGTGTGCGTATCAGGGCCTGCTAGGGCACAGTGTCACACCAGTGCAACTCATATCTGGTGTAACAGTAGTGTACATTAAAAAAAAAAAAACACTTTTTTGACTGAGAAATAATAGCAGTCAGTTTCCTTCACATGTGTGTGTTTCAGGGCCTGCTAGGGCACAGTGTCACACCAGTGCAACTCATATCTGGTGTAACAGTAGTGTACATTTAAAAAAAACAAAGCTTTTTTGACTGTGAAATAATAGCAGTCAGTTTCCTTCACGAGTGTGCGTTCCAGGGCCTGCCAGGGCACAGTGTCACACCAGTGCAACTCATATCTGGTGTACCAGTAGTGTAGATTTAAAAAAAAAAAAAAACTTTTTTGACTGTGAAATAATAGCAGTCAGTTTCCTTCACGTGTGTGCGTTTCAGAGCCTGCCAGAGCACATTCTCACACCAGTGCAACTCATATCTGGTGTAACAGTAGTGTACATTGAAAAAAAAACAACGCTTTTTTGACTGTGAAAAAATAGCAGTCAGTTTCCTTCACACGTGTGCGTTCTAGGGCCTGCCAGGGCACAGTGTCACACCAGTGCAACTCATATCTGGTGTAACAGTAGTGTACATTTAAAAAAACAGCACTTTTTTGACTGTGAAATAATAGCAGTCAGTTTCCTTCACACGTGTGCGTTTCAGGGCCTGCTAGGGCACAGTGTCACACCAGTGCAACTCATATCTGGTGTAACAGTAGTGTACATTTTAAAAAAACAACACTTTTTTGACTGTGAAATAATAGCAGTCAGTTTCCTTCACACGTGTGCGTTTCAGGGCCTGCTAGGGCACAGTGTCACACCAGTGCAACTCATATCTGGTGTAACAGTAGTGTACATTTAAAAAAAAAAAAAAAACTTTTTTGACTGTGAAATAATAGCAGTGAGTTTCCTTCACACGTGTGCGTATCAGGGCCTGCTATGGCAAAGTGTCACACCAGTGCAACTCATATCTGGTGTAACAGTAGTGTACATATTAAAAAAACAGCACTTTTTTGACTGTGAAATAATAGCAGTCAGTTTCCTTCACACGTGTGCGTTTCAGGGCCTGCCAGGGCACATTGTCACACCAGTGCAACTCATATCTGGTTTAACAGTAGTTTACATTTAAAAAAAACAAACACTTTTTTGACTGTGAAATAATAGCAGTCAGTTTCCTTCACACGTGTGCGTTTCAGGGCCTGCTAGGGCACAGTGTCACACCAGTGCAACTCATATCTGGTGTAACAGTAGTGTACATTTTAAAAAAACAACACTTTTTTGACTGTGAAATAATAGCAGTCAGTTTCCTTCACACGTGTGCGTATCAGGGCCTGATAGGGCACAGTGTCACACCAGTGCAACTCATATCTGGTGTAAGAGTAGTGTACATTTAAAAAAAAAAAAAACTTTTTTAACTGTGAAATAATAGCAGTCAGTTTCCTTCACACGTATGCGTTTCAGGGCCTGCCAGGGTACATTGTCACACCAGTGCAACTCATATCTGGTTTAACAGTAGTTTACATTTAAAAAAAACAAACACTTTTTTGACTGTGAAATAATAGCAGTCAGTTTCCTTCACACGTGTGCGTTTCAGGGCCTGCTAGGGCACAGTGTCACACCAGTGCAACTCATATCTGGTGTAACAGTAGTGTACATTTTAAAAAAACAACACTTTTTTGACTGTGAAATAATAGCAGTCAGTTTCCTTCACGCGTGTGCGTTCCAGGGCCTGCCAGGGCACAGTGTCACACCAGTGCAACTCATATCTGGCGTAACAGTAGTGTACATTTTAAAAAAAACAACACTTTTTTGACTGTGAAATAATAGCAGTCAGTTTCCTTCACACGTGTGCGTTTCAGGGCCTGCTAGGGCACAATCTCACACCAGTGCAACTCATATCTGGTGTAACAGTAGTGTACATTGAAAAAAAAACAACGCTTTTTTGACTGTGAAAAAATAGCAGTCAGTTTCCTTCACGCGTGTGCGTTCTAGGGCCTGCCAGGGCACAGTGTCACACCAGTGCAACTCATATCTGGTGTAACAGTAGTGTACATTTAAAAAAAAAAAACACTTTTTTGACTGTGAAATAATAGCAGTCAGTTTCCTTCACATGTGTGTGTTTCAGGGCCTGCTAGGGCACAGTGTCACACCAGTGCAACTCATATCTGGTGTAACAGTAGTGTACATTTAAAAAAAAAAAACACTTTTTTGACTGTGAAATAATAGCAGTCAGTTTCCTTCACGCGTGTGCGTTTCAGGGCCTCCTAGAGCACAGTGTCACACCATGCAACTCATATCTGGTGTAACAGTAGTGTACATTTAAAAAAAAAAAACACTTTTTTGACTGTGAAATAATAGCAGTCAATTTCCTTCACGCGTTTGCGTTTCATAGCCTGCCAGAGCACATTGTCACACCAGTGCAATTCATATCTGGTGTAACAGTAGTGTACATTTAAAAAAAAAAAAACACTTTTTTGACTGTGAAATAATAGCATTCAATTTCCTTCACGCGTGTGCGTTTCAGAGCCTGCCAGAGCACATTGTCACACCAGTGCAACTCATATCTGGTGTAACAGTAGTGTACATTTAAAAAAAAAAAAAAAACCTTTTTTGACTGTAAAATAATAGCAGTTAGTTTCCTTCAGGCGTGTGAGTTCCAGGGCCTGCCAGGGCACAGTGTCACACCAGTGCAACTCATATCTGGTGTAACAGTAGTGTACATTTAAAAAAAACAAAACACTTTTTTGACTATGAAATAATAGCAGTCAGTTTCCTTCACGCGTGTGCGTTCCAGGGCCTGCGAGGGCACAGTGTCACACCAGTGCAACTCATATCTGGTGTAACAGTAGTGTGCATTTTAAAAAAAACTAGAAATTTGACTGTGAAATAATAGCAGTCAGTTTCCTTCACGCGTGTGCGTTCCAGTAACTGCCAGTGCATAGTGTCACACCAGTGCAACTCATATCTGGTGTAACAGTAGTGTACATTTAAAAAAAAAAAAACACTTTTTTGACTGTGAAATAATAGAAGTCAGTTTCCTTCACACGTGTGTGTTTCAGGGCCTGCTAGGGCACAGTGTCACACCAGTGCAACTCATATCTGGTGTAACAGTAGTGTACATTTAAAAAAAAACAAACACTTTTTTGACTGTGAAATAATAGCAGTCAGTTTCCTTCACACGTGTGCGTTTCAGGGCCTGCTAGGGCACAGTGTCACACCAGTGCAACTCATATCTGGTGTAACAGTAGTGTACATTTAAAAAAAAAAAAAACTTTTTTGACTGTGAAATAATAGCAGTGAGTTTCCTTCACACGTGTGCGTATCAGGGCCTGCTAGGGCACAGTGTCACACCAGTGCAACTCATATCTGGTGTAACAGTAGTGTACATTTTAAAAAAACAACACTTTTTTGACTGTGAAATAATAGCAGTCAGTTTCCTTCACGCGTGTGCGTTTCAGAGCCTGCCAGAGCACATTGTCAGACCAGTGCAACTCATATCTGGTGTAACAGTAGTGTACATTTAAAAAAAAAAAAAACTTTTTTGACTGTGAAATAATAGCAGTCAGTTTCCTTCACATGTGTGTGTTTCAGGGCCTGCTAGGGCACAGTGTCACACCAGTGCAACTCATATCTGGTGTAACAGTAGTGTACATTTAAAAAAAAAAAAAACTTTTTTGACTGTGAAATAATAGCAGTGAGTTTCCTTCACACGTGTGCGTATCAGGGCCTGCTAGGGCACAGTGTCACACCAGTGCAACTCATATCTGGTGTAACAGTAGTGTACATTTTAAAAAAACAACACTTTTTTGACTGTGAAATAATAGCAGTCAGTTTCCTTCACGCGTGTGCGTTTCAGAGCCTGCCAGAGCACATTGTCAGACCAGTGCAACTCATATCTGGTGTAACAGTAGTGTACATTTAAAAAAAAAAAAAACTTTTTTGACTGTGAAATAATAGCAGTCAGTTTCCTTCACATGTGTGTGTTTCAGGGCCTGCTAGGGCACAGTGTCACACCAGTGCAACTCATATCTGGTGTAACAGTAGTGTACATTTAAAAAAAAAACAAACTTTTTTGACTGTGAAATAATAGCAGTCAGTTTCCTTCACATGTGTGTGTTTCAGGGCCTGCTAGGGCACAGTGTCACACCAGTGCAACTCATATCTGGTGTAACAGTAGTGTACATTTAAAAAAAAAAAAAACTTTTTTGACTGTGAAATAATAGCAGTGAGTTTCCTTCACACGTGTGCGTATCAGGGCCTGCTAGGGCACAGTGTCACACCAGTGCAACTCATATCTGGTGTAACAGTAGTGTACATTTTAAAAAAACAACACTTTTTTGACTGTGAAATAATAGCAGTCAGTTTCCTTCACGCGTGTGCGTTTCAGAGCCTGCCAGAGCACATTGTCAGACCAGTGCAACTCATATCTGGTGTAACAGTAGTGTACATTTAAAAAAAAAAAAAACTTTTTTGACTGTGAAATAATAGCAGTCAGTTTCCTTCACATGTGTGTGTTTCAGGGCCTGCTAGGGCACAGTGTCACACCAGTGCAACTCATATCTGGTGTAACAGTAGTGTACATTTAAAAAAAAAAAAACTTTTTTGACTGTGCAATAATAGCAGTGAGTTTGCTTCACACGTGTGCGTATCAGGGCCTGCTAGGGCACAGTGTCACACCAGTGCAACTCATATCTGGTGTAACAGTAGTGTACATATTAAAAAAACAACACTTTTTTGACTGTGAAATAATAGCAGTCAGTTTCCTTCACACGTGTGCGTTTCAGGGCCTGCTAGGGCACAGTGTCACACCAGTGCAAATCATATCTGGTGTAACAGTAGTGTACATATTAAAAAAACAACACTTTTTTGACTGTGAAATAATAGCAGTCAGTTTCCTTCACACGTGTGCATTTCAGGGCCCGCTAAGGCACAGTCTCACACCAGTGCAACTCATATCTGGTGTAACAGTAGTGTACATTTAAAAAAAAAAACACTTTTTTGACTGTGAAATAATAGCAGTCAGTTTCCTTCACACGTGTGAGTTTCAGGGCCTGCCAGAGCACATTGTCACACCAGTGCAACTCATATCTGGTGTAACAGTAGTGTACATTTAAAAAAACAAAACACTTTTTTGAATGTAAAATAATAGCAGTCAGTTTCCTTCACACGTGTGCGTTTCAGGGCCTCCTAGAGCACAGTGTCACACCATGCAACTCATATCTGGTGTAACAGTAGTGTACATTTAAAAAAAAAAAACACTTTTTTGACTGTGAAATAATAGCAGTCAATTTCCTTCACGCGTTTGCGTTTCATAGCCTGCCAGAGCACATTGTCACACCAGTGCAACTCATATCTGGTGTAACAGTAGTGTACATTTAAAAAAAAAAAAACACTTTTTTGACTGTGAAATAATAGCAGTCAGTTTCCTTCACACATGTGCGTTTCAGGGCTTTCTAGGGCACATTGTCACACCAGTGCAACTCAAATCTGGTGTAACAGTAGTGTACATTTTAAAAAAAATAACACTTTTTTGACTGTGAAATAATAGCATTCAATTTCCTTCACGCGTGTGCGTTTCAGAGCCTGCCAGAGCACATTGTCACACCAGTGCAACTCATATCTGGTGTAACAGTAGTGTACATTTAAAAAAAAAAAAACACCTTTTTTGACTGTAAAATAATAGCAGTCAGTTTCCTTCAGGCGTGTGAGTTCCAGGGCCTGCCAGGGCACAGTGTCACACCAGTGCAACTCATATCTGGTGTAACAGTAGTGTACATTTAAAAAAAACAAAACACTTTTTTGACTATGAAATAATAGCAGTCAGTTTCCTTCACGCGTGTGCGTTCCAGGGCCTGCCAGGGCACAGTGTCACACCAGTGCAACTCATATCTGGTGTAACAGTAGTGTGCATTTTAAAAAAAACTAGAAATTTGACTGTGAAATAATAGCAGTCAGTTTCCTTCACGCGTGTGCGTTCCAGTACCTGCCAGTGCATAGTGTCACACCAGTGCAACTCATATCTGGTGTAACAGTAGTGTACATTTAAAAAAAAAAAAACACTTTTTTGACTGTGAAATAATAGAAGTCAGTTTCCTTCACACGTGTGTGTTTCAGGGCCTGCTAGGGCACAGTGTCACACCAGTGCAACTCATATCTGGTGTAACAGTAGTGTACATTTAAAAAAAAAAAAACACTTTTTTGACTGTGAAATAATAGCAGTCAGTTTCCTTCACGCGTGTGCGTTTCAGGGCCTGCCAGGGCACAGTGTCACACCAGTGCAACTCATATCTGGTGTAACAGTAGTGTACATTTAAAAAAAAAAAACTTTTTTGACTGTGAAATAATAGCAGTCAGTTTCCTTCACACGTGTGCGTTTCAGGGCCTGCTAGGGCACAGTGTCACACCAGTGCAACTCATATCTGGTGTAACAGTAGTGTACATTTGAAAAAAATAAAACTTTTTTGACTGTGAAATAATAGCAGTGAGTTTCCTTCACACGTGTGCGTATCAGGGCCTGCTAGGGCACTGTGTCACACCAGTGCAACTCATATCTGGTGTAACAGTAGTGTACATTTTAAAAAAACAACACTTTTTTGACTGTGAAATAATAGCAGTCAGTTTCCTTCACACGTGTGCGTTTCAGGGCCTGCTAGGGCACAGTGTCACACCAGTGCAACTCATATCTGGTGTAACAGTAGTGTACATTTAAAAAAAACAAAACACTTTTTTGACTATGAAATAATAGCAGTCAGTTTCCTTCACGCGTGTGCGTTCCAGGGCCTGCCAGGGCACAGTGTCACACCAGTGCAACTCATATCTGGTGTAACAGTAGTGTGCATTTTAAAAAAAACTAGAAATTTGACTGTGAAATAATAGCAGTCAGTTTCCTTCACGCGTGTGCGTTCCAGTACCTGCCAGTGCATAGTGTCACACCAGTGCAACTCATATCTGGTGTAACAGTAGTGTACATTTAAAAAAAAAAAAACACTTTTTTGACTGTGAAATAATAGAAGTCAGTTACCTTCACACGTGTGTGTTTCAGGGCCTGCTAGGGCACAGTGTCACACCAGTGCAACTCATATCTGGTGTAACAGTAGTGTACATTTAAAAAAAAAAAAACACTTTTTTGACTGTGAAATAATAGCAGTCAGTTTCCTTCACGCGTGTGCGTTTCAGGGCCTGCCAGGGCACAGTGTCACACCAGTGCAACTCATATCTGGTGTAACAGTAGTGTACATTTAAAAAAAAAAAACCTTTTTGACTGTGAAATAATAGCAGTCAGTTTCCTTCACACGTGTGCGTTTCAGGGCCTGCTAGGGCACAGTGTCACACCAGTGCAACTCATATCTGGTGTAACAGTAGTGTACATTTGAAAAAAATAAAACTTTTTTGACTGTGAAATAATAGCAGTGAGTTTCCTTCACACGTGTGCGTATCAGGGCCTGCTAGGGCACTGTGTCACACCAGTGCAACTCATATCTGGTGTAACAGTAGTGTACATTTTAAAAAAACAACACTTTTTTGACTGTGAAATAATAGCAGTCAGTTTCCTTCACACGTGTGCGTTTCAGGGCCTGCTAGGGCACAGTGTCACACCAGTGCAACTCATATCTGGTGTAACAGTAGTGTACATTTAAAAAAAAACAACACTTTTTTGACTGTGAAATAATAGCAGTCAGTTTCCTTCACGCGTGTGCGTTTCAGGGCCTGCCAGGGCACAGTGTCACACCAGTGCAACTCATATCTGGTGTAACAGTAGTGTACATTTAAAAAAAAACTAGAAATTTGACTGTGAAATAATAGCAGTCAGTTTCCTTCACACGTGTGCGTTTCAGGGCCTGCTAGGGCACAGTGTCACACCAGTGCAACTCATATCTGGTGTACCAGTAGTGTAGATTTAAAAAAAAAAAAACTTTTTTGACTGTGAAGTAATAGCAGTCAGTTTCCTTCACGTGTGTGCGTTTCAGAGCCTGCCAGAGCACATTCTCACACCAGTGCAACTCCATATCTGGTGTAACAGTAGTGTACATTTTAAAAAAAACAACACTTTTTTGACTGTAAAATAATAGCAGTCAGTTTCCTTCACGCGTGTGCGTTCCAGGGCATGCCAGGGCACAGTGTCACACCAGTGCAACTCATATCTGGTGTAACAGTAGTGTACATTTAAAAAAACAAAACTTTTTTGACTGTGAAATAATAGCAGTCAGTTTCTTTCACGCGTGTGCACACCAGTGCAACTCATATCTGTTGTAACAGTAGTGTACATTTAAAAAAAAACAAAACTTTTTTGACTGTGAAATAATAGCAGTCAGTTTCCTTCACACGTGTGCGTTTCAGGGCCTGCTAGGGCACAGTGTCACACCAGTGCAACTCATATCTGGTGTAACAGTAGTGTACATTTAAAAAAAAAAAAAACTTTTTTGACTGTGAAGTAATAGCAGTCAATTTCCTTCACGCGTGCGCGTTCCAAGGCCTGCCAGGGCACAGTGTCACACCAGTGCAACTCATATCTGGTGTAACAGTAGTGTACATTTAAAAAAAACAAAACACTTTTTTGACTGTAAAAATAATAGCAGTCAGTTTCCTTCAGGCGTGTGAGTTCCAGGGCCTGCCAGGGCACAGTGTCACACCAGTGCAACTCATATCTGGTGTAACAGTAGTGTACATTTAAAAAAAACAAACACTTTTTTGACTGTGAAATAATAGCAGTCAGTTTCCTTCACACGTGTGCACACCAGTGCAACTCATATCTGTTGTAACAGTAGTGTACATTTAAAAAAAAAAAAAACTTTTTTGACTGTGAAATAATAGCAGTCAGTTTCCTTCACACGTGTGCGTTTCAGGGCCTGCTAGGGCACAGTGTCACACCAGTGCAACTCATATCTGGTGTAACAGTAGTGTACATTTAAAAAAAAAAAAAACTTTTTTGACTGTGAAGTAATAGCAGTCAATTTCCTTCACGCGTGCGCGTTCCAAGGCCTGCCAGGGCACAGTGTCACACCAGTGCAACTCATATCTGGTGTAACAGTAGTGTACATTTAAAAAAAAAAAAACACTTTTTTGACTGTAAAAATAATAGCAGTCAGTTTCCTTCAGGCGTGTGAGTTCCAGGGCCTGCCAGGGCACAGTGTCACACCAGTGCAACTCATATCTGGTGTAACAGTAGTGTACATTTAAAAAAAAAAAACACTTTTTTGACTGTGAAATAATAGCAGTCAGTTTCCTTCACACGTGTGAGTTTCAGGGCCTGCCAGAGCACATTGTCACACCAGTGCAACTCATATCTGGTGTAACAGTAGTGTACATTTAAAAAAAAACAACACTTTTTTGAATGTAAAATAATAGCAGTCAGTTTCCTTCACACGTGTGCGTTTCAGGGCCTCCTAGAGCACAGTGTCACACCATGCAACTCATATCTGGTGTAACAGTAGTGTACATTTAAAAAAAAAAAACACTTTTTTGACTGTGAAATAATAGCAGTCAATTTCCTTCACGCGTTTGCGTTTCATAGCCTGCCAGAGCACATTGTCACACCAGTGCAACTCATATCTGGTGTAACAGTAGTGTACATTTAAAAAAAAAAAAAAACTTTTTTGACTGTGAAATAATAGCAGTCAGTTTCCTTCACACATGTGCGTTTCAGGGCTTTCTAGGGCACATTGTCACACCAGTGCAACTCATATCTGGTGTAACAGTAGTGTACATTTTAAAAAAAATAACACTTTTTTGACTGTGAAATAATAGCATTCAATTTCCTTCACGCGTGTGCGTTTCAGAGCCTGCCAGAGCACAGTGTCACACCATGCAACTCATATCTGGTGTAACAGTAGTGTACATTTAAAAAAAAAAAACACTTTTTTGACTGTGAAATAATAGCAGTCAGTTTCCTTCACACATGTGCGTTTCAGGGCCTTCTAGGGCACATTGTCACACCAGTGCAACTCATATCTGGTGTAACAGTAGTGTACATTTAAAAAAAAACTAGAAATTTGACTTTGAAATAATAGCAGTCAGTTTCCTTCACGCGTGTGCGTTTCAGGGCCTGCTAGGGCACAGTGTCACACCAGTGCAACTCATATCTGGTGTAACAGTAGTGTACATTTAAAAAAAAAAAAAACTTTTTTGACTGTGAAATAATAGCAGTGAGTTTCCTTCACACGTGTGCGTATCAGGGCCTGCTAGGGCACAGTGTCACACCAGTGCAACTCATATCTGGTGTAACAGTAGTGTACATTTTAAAAAAACAACACTTTTTTGACTGTGAAATAATAGCAGTCAGTTTCCTTCACGCGTGTGCGTTTCAGAGCCTGCCAGAGCACATTGTCAGACCAGTGCAACTCATATCTGGTGTAACAGTAGTGTACATTTAAAAAAAAAAAAAACTTTTTTGACTGTGAAATAATAGCAGTGAGTTTCCTTCACACGTGTGCGTATCAGGGCCTGCTAGGGCACAGTGTCACACCAGTGCAACTCATATCTGGTGTAACAGTAGTGTACATTTAAAAAAAAAAAACTTTTTTGACTGTGAAATAATAGCAGTCAGTTTCCTTCACACGTGTGCGTTTCAGGGCCTGCTAGGGCACAGTGTCACACCAGTGCAACTCATATCTGGTGTAACAGTAGTGTACATTTAAAAAAAAAAAAAACTTTTTTGACTGTGAAATAATAGCAGTGAGTTTCCTTCACACGTGTGCGTATCAGGGCCTGCTAGGGCACAGTGTCACACCAGTGCAACTCATATCTGGTGTAACAGTAGTGTACATTTTAAAAAAACAACACTTTTTTGACTGTGAAATAATAGCAGTCAGTTTCCTTCACGCGTGTGCGTTTCAGAGCCTGCCAGAGCACATTGTCAGACCAGTGCAACTCATATCTGGTGTAACAGTAGTGTACATTTAAAAAAAAAAAAAACTTTTTTGACTGTGAAATAATAGCAGTCAGTTTCATTCACATGTGTGTGTTTCAGGGCCTGCTAGGGCACAGTGTCACACCAGTGCAACTCATATCTGGTGTAACAGTAGTGTACATTTAAAAAAAAAAAAACTTTTTTGACTGTGCAATAATAGCAGTGAGTTTCCTTCACACGTGTGAGTATCTGGGCCTGCTAGGGCACAGTGTCACACCAGTGCAACTCATATCTGGTGTAACAGTAGTGTACATATTAAAAAAACAACACTTTTTTGACTGTGAAATAATAGCAGTCAGTTTCCTTCACACGTGTGCGTATCAGGGCCTGCTAGGGCACAGTGTCACACCAGTGCATGTATGATGTAAAGGGGAATGTTCCTTACTTACTTATAAAACCCCATACCCTCTCCCAATAATGACACGAGACATGTATGGAGTTAAATAGGCCACAGCTTTCTTTATTTACAAACCAAGAGGAACTGTATGCCAAACCTTCTCCACTTTTCATCTATTTCTTATAAATTATTAACTCTGTAAAAATATAAATACTTTAATAACACACCAAAACATAATTAACATACAGCTCCAAATAGTCCTTGCCAATTGTAAACATTAAATCACCATCCTTTAAACTGGAGTCCCTAGAAGAGACACCCCTCTCCCCTCGTCCATACTAATTCCATCATTATTCCAAACCTAATGCTAACCACCAGCCGACTTTTAGCTCGGTGGGCACGACCATTAGCCATCCTTCTAATATTTGAGAGGTTAGGAGAGGGTCCACCCTATCCATCCTTTGACTCGATCCTCCATTCATAACAGTATTGGCAAGGACCACCCCGCCTGCTGTGACAGAGAAAAGGTATTAATACAAAATCATAATACAATATAAACAATAGGGAGGGTGGGCGGGAGATTTTTCCTGCTGTGTCCGTTTGAAATTAAAATGGCTGCTGACTCCAAGATGGAGGGGTCCTTAAATACCCCAACCCACAGCCACTCCCCCACCAGCACTGTCATAGGTGCCACTCACACCCCTCACTCATACATGCCCCCTCCCACCTAGGCTTTGCCTGTTTCCCGGGGAACTTGTATGATGTAAAGGGGAATGTTCCTTACTTACTTATAAAACCCCATACCCTCTCCCAATAATGACACGAGACATGTATGGAGTTAAATAGGCCACAGCTTTCTTTATTTACAAACCAAGAGGAACTGTATGCCAAACCTTCTCCACTTTTCATCTATTTCTTATAAATTATTAACTCTGTAAAAATATAAATACTTTAATAACACACCAAAACATAATTAACATACAGCTCCAAATAGTCCTTGCCAATTGTAAACATTAAATCACCATCCTTTAAACTGGAGTCCCTAGAAGAGACACCCCTCTCCCCTCGTCCATACTAATTCCATCATTATTCCAAACCTAATGCTAACCACCAGCCGACTTTTAGCTCGGTGGGCACGACCATTAGCCATCCTTCTAATATTTGAGAGGTTAGGAGAGGGTCCACCCTATCCATCCTTTGACTCGATCCTCCATTCATAACAGTATTGGCAAGGACCACCCCGCCACAGACACCGCTGTTTAACCCCCCTTAAATCAGCGGTGACCACCCACCAAAGCCATGGCCTGTTCCATAGCCTCCTGCAAGGCCAAATTAAAAAGGTCCAAACCAACGTCAGTCAGGTGAACCCCATCACTGCGGAAGAAAACAGCCGCATTCCTCTCAAACACCCTATGACGGACCGTAATCCCCCCTATACCCAACACAAATTTGGAGACCCTTTTATTTAACTTAATCCGAGAACGCTCCAGGGCCCTTTGATTCTGGGCACACCTCCAGTAATTCCTAGGGACGACCTCAGACCAAACCAAACCTACATCCGGGAATAAGACCTGCAACCTGGCCAAATCCCGCCTGATAGCGTCTCCCAATGCCAATACCGGAGCCGTGCCCAAATCATTACCCCCTAAGTGAATAACTATTATATCCGGGGGACCCACCAGCCGAGCCAACTGAACCACCTCAGGCAGGAATTGGATCCACCTCATCCCTCTTGCCCCCAGCCATCGAACCTCCGCTTGAAAAGGAGAAAAACCCATCCGTTCCCCTCCCGGGCGGACAGCTGCACGCCGCCGAGCCCAGTAGATATAAGAGTGGCCAATCAGCCAAATCTTATATGGGCCATGATCTAAACGGGCAAGAAAGGTGAAGAATCAATTAGTCCAGCCGGGCGAACATACGATTGAAAGCGGCGCGATTCCCAACGCCCTATGCGCTGCACCGCCCGAGCCGAAAAACCCACTCTGGAGGCCTCTGTAGCCGCCCCTATCCGAAAGGAGTGCCCCCCAAATTCGGAACTAGCAATCCCCATAGCATCCAAGGATTTCTTAAACACCCGCAAGAACTGAAAGCGAGACAATGGGGACCCATCCAAGTGCAGTAGCAGAGAGCCGGGGGCCTCCGGGCGAACAAGAAGGTAGGAATCCAAGCATGCCACCGGGCATACCACCGAACCCCTAACCTCCTGTAAAACCACCCAAGCACCTTTACCTGCCATATCGGTCTTAGAACGCCGTATCAAAAACCGCAGGGACCCCGGCTCCCGCAGCACGTCCTGCCGCAAGAGTCCCCCTTGTCTTGTCTTGGAGGGGCTCACCAATTCTCCAATCCGCAAAGCACCAAAAAAGGCAAAAGCCAACGCAACCTTGAACAATGACACTTCACCCGGAGATGAACAAACAGATGGCAACGTATGAAAGAGCCCCAACAGAAGGGCCCCAGACACCGGTCTGCGAGAATCCCTACTCACCCTACCCCTGCGCCACCCCTTAAGGGCCTGGCGCACCACAAAGTCCTTCGTGATGTCCGTGACCCTGCGGATTTTAAATCCAAAGGCCAAACCCGCAAGTTTACCCGAAACCGCCCCAGGGGATAACCCCGATGCCTCCCAATGCCATAGCAACCACAACAGACCCTGAATACTCTCCTCCAGGGTCCGGAAACCCCCATGGGACCTCTCCAAATTCTCCCATTCCGCCCAGGCCTTCCCGTACCTTTCCCAAGTTGCATGACATACCGACCCCTGAACCCAGTCCGCTACTCGTCCTGCCCAAGGTCCCACAGGTCCTGAGGGCAGGGGGAACCCTCCTCGTCCGCCCAAGGGGCCGCAGCCCTGAAGACCGGCCACTGCGAACGAGAAATGGCATCGGCTATGACATTCTGCACTCCGGGAATATGCACAGCCCTACAAGTCACGTTAATACAAAGACATCGCAGCACCAGGCGCCGCAGGAGCCTAATCACTGGAGGGGAAGAGGCCGTCAAGTTGTTTATAGCCATAACCACCCCCATATTATCGCAGTGGAAAACGACCCTGCGATCCCGCAAGGCCGACCCCCAAAGCTCCAACGCCACCAAGATAGGGAACAATTCCAGAAATGCCAAATTCCGCGTCAAGCCAGATGTCCGCCATTCCGACGGCCACACACCCGAGGACCATTGCCTCCCCAAGATGGCCCCAAAACCCACAGACCCAGCCGCGTCGGTATATAAATGGAGATCCCCGTTGGACACCTCAGGGGCCTGCCATAGGGCTTTCCCATTGAAATTCTCCAAGAAAGAATCCCAGACCCCCAGATCCTCCCGCAAGGGCCTCGTTAAACGGATAAAATGGTGAGCATGAGCCACCCCAGCCGTGGCACCAGCCAAACGTCTATTGAAAACCCGGCCCATCGGAATAATCCGACAGGCAAAATTCAATTTACCCAACAAGGACTGCAATGGGCGAAGCTGTATCTTACGCACCCGCCGTGCCTCAGCCACCGCCACCCTGAGACCCGCCACCTTATCAGACGGCAGGCGGCACTCCCCGGCCACCGAGTCAATCTCGATGCCCAGGAAGCTAAGGCACGTCGCTGGGCCCTCCGTTTTGCTAGGAGCCAATGGAACCCCGAACCCGCTCGAAACCATTTCCACCGATCTCAATAGGTGAGCACACACATTAGATCGGGGAGGGCCAACGCACAGGAAATCATCAAGATAGTGCAGCACAGAGTCACAACCCGCCTCCATGCGCACCACCCATTCCAAGAACGTACTGAAGCATTCGAAATAAAAACAGGAAATCGAGCACCCCATGGGCAAGCACAAATCCACGTAAAATTCCCCTTCAAAGAAACATCCTAATAGATGATGACACTCCGGGTGCACGGGCAACAACCGAAAAGCCGACTCAACATCCGTTTTGGCCATAAGGGCCCCCACTCCCGCGGCCCTGACCATCCGTACCGCTGCGTCAAAGGACACGTACGACACCCGGCACAATTCCGCGTCAATGTCATCATTCACCGAACCCCCGTGGGGATGCGATAAATGGTGTATAAGACGGAATTTGCCAGGCTCCTTCTTGGGTACCACCCCCAGGGGAGACACCCGCAAGTTATGCAATGGAGGGTCCCGAAAGGGACCCGCCATTCTCCCCATAGCAATTTCCTTCGCCAACTTTTCCCTCACCACTGCCGGATAAGATGCCACTGACCGCAAGTTACGAAAAGACATCACCGTAGGTCGGTCCTGGAAAGGGATCCAAAATCCCTCTTCAAAACCTGATAACAGGATATCCGCAGCCCTGCGGTTGTGGTACCTATTTAACCACGGGCGCATCGCGGCGACGTCCACCGGCGTCCTCCCCCTTTGAGCCCATGTCCGACTTATCGCCTGACTTCCCACGTTTAAAGCAACGGGAGGAGGGGTGATTACCTCCGCACACCGAGCATTCGTGCTTAAACCTGCAGTTTGACCCCCACTTACACTGCCCGTCATTAAACTGCCAGCAAGACCCCGGACGTTTTTGCACGGCCGACGGGGTGGGGGTGGTTCCACCCATCCCGCCGGCCCCCCCGAGAAAGGAAGATAGACCCCCTTGGGCCGATGCGGGCCGCGTCATAATAGACAGCCATAGCCCGATGTCCATTTGATCCCAGGAGAGCGTAGGACGCACGGCCAAGCGCTGGCGAAACTGCTCGTCGTATCGCCACCAACTCAGTCCCCCATAAACCCTACACGCCGTCCAAATCTGATCCTGATAGCAGAAAAGCGACGAGCATCGCTCAGGATATTTTTCCCCCATCACACTGGCCAAAATTGAAAACCCCCTAATCCAGTTACCGTAGGTCTTAGGGATCTTACGGTACTTGTATTTCTCCTTTTCTTTTTCGGAGTCTTTTAACTCCTTCTCAGGAGGAGGAACATCCTCTAGGGGAATCAAAGAGAATATCTCCAGGAATTCCCCCTTCCAGATTTTTTCCTTAACCTCCTGCTTCAAGTGCAGGCCCAGCGGGCCCGACCAACACATATAGGAAGCCCCGTTAGCCACCGGGGCCACAACCGTAACCGGAGCCTCAAGCATACTAGCCCCAGGCTCCACCCCAGAGACCGTTGCATCCCCTGCCGCAGCTACCACCGGGGGAGATAAAGCCTGCAACGGGGCCTGTGCGGGGACCGCCACGGGCCCAGTACCCATCACGCCCGTACCAGCCAACCCCCCTGCTTCCCACACCCCCCGCAGCTGCGCATCCAGCTGCTGTGATACAGAAGGAATCCCTGGAACCCCGGGCGCAGACAAATGCAGCAATACCCCTTGCAAACCCCGCATCAAACCCTCCCACGCAGGCGCCAAACCAGACCCCGGTAAAAAACCACACTCACCGGTTGGTGGTAGCAGCCCAGGCGCCGCTAGGCCGGAAGGCGCCAGACCCGCAGCGGGGACCGTAGGAAGAGCACCCGCCACCGACTGAATCACCGGAGGGGGCACCTGTTGCCCCACCGGAGCATGAGAAAATTGAACATCCTGAGGATAAGAAACAGTGCCATCAGCGACCCTCCCCCCCAAGTGGGGCCCAGTGGGCCCATGACCCTCAGCCAACGCAGCACGGGCAGCCATCGAGGAATGGGGAACCGGGGAGGGGGTCCATACCTCATCCTCCCCTTCTGAGTAGCCCGACAGGGACCCCTCCGCAGGAGGAGCTGGGCCGGACGGCCTTGGAGGCAAGCGGGACGCCCTCCGTTCACTCGCCCGTCTGCCACGTGCCTGGGGTGCACGGGGCCTCCTCCCCCCGCTGGGGGGACCAGGAGGCGTGGGCACCACCGGGGGCCTTACCGGAGGCGCGGTAACCACCGCTAGACCTCCCGGGGAGACAACACCGCCAGACCGGAGGATCCTGAGCGGCGTGGAAGTAGGTAAGGCCGGGGAAGCGCTCTGGCGTGGGCCTGAAGCCCGACGGGCGGGCCTCGCGGCCGGCGACGGCCCGCCCTGGATAAGGGGTGGGAGCGGGGAGACCTCCGGAGAGGCAGTAGGCCTTGCGGCCTGCAAGCGAGCACTACGGGGCAGGGATGGGGAAGGCCGAGGCCTTCCCGGCGTACTCACCGGCCTCGCGGGAAACGAGCGCCGCCGTCCCTCTTGATCTCCGGGGCTCCGACTCCGGTACCCACCGCTGGGGCCTGCAACAGGACTCAGGCGGGCGGGGGGGCGCGAAACACGCCTGCCCGACCCGCGACCAGCCTCAGGAACGGGGGCTCCGGACGGAGTCCCCCTCAGCCGAGCCATCTGCTGCTGGAGGTGTGCCCCACCATCCAGCAGCGCTTCAGCCCTAAGGGCCGCTAGAATGTGCTCCACATCCATGCCTTAGGCCGTTTCACTAAAGACACGAGCAGAGAGAGTTAGATTTTTCCTGCTGTGTCCGTTTGAAATTAAAATGGCTGCTGACTCCAAGATGGAGGGGTCCTTAAATACCCCAACCCACAGCCACTCCCCCACCAGCACTGTCATAGGTGCCACTCACACCCCTCACTCATACATGCCCCCTCCCACCTAGGCTTTGCCTGTTTCCCGGGGAACTAATCATATCTGGTGTAACAGTAGTGTACATATTAAAAAAACAACACTTTTTTGACTGTGAAATAATAGCAGTCAGTTTCCTTCACACGTGTGCATTTCAGGGCCTGCTAAGTCACAGTCTCACACCAGTGCAACTCATATCTGGTGTAACAGTAGTGTACATTTAAAAAAAAAAACACTTTTTTGACTGTGAAATAATAGCAGTCAGTTTCCTTCACACGTGTGAGTTTCAGGGCCTGCCAGAGCACATTGTCACATCAGTGCAACTCATATCTGGTGTAACAGTAGTGTACATTTTAAAAAAAAATAACACTTTTTTGACTGTGAAATAATAGAATTCAATTTCCTTCACGCGTGTGCGTTTCAGAGCCTGCCAGAGCACATTGTCACACCAGTGCAACTCATATCTGGTGTAACAGTAGTGTACATTTAAAAAAAAAAAAACACCTTTTTTGACTGTAAAATAATAGCAGTCAGTTTCCTTCAGGCGTGTGAGTTCCAGGGCCTGCCAGGGCACAGTGTCACACCAGTGCAACTCATATCTGGTGTAACAGTAGTGTACATTTAAAAAAAACAAAACACTTTTTTGACTATGAAATAATAGCAGTCAGTTTCCTTCACGCGTGTGCGTTCCAGTACCTGCCAGTGCATAGTGTCACACCAGTGCAACTCATATCTGGTGTAACAGTAGTGTACATTTAAAAAAAAAAAAACACTTTTTTGACTGTGAAATAATAGAAGTCAGTTTCCTTCACACGTGTGTGTTTCAGGGCCTGCCAGTGCATAGTGTCACACCAGTGCAACTCATATCTGGTGTAACAGTAGTGTACATTTAAAAAAAAAAAAACACTTTTTTGACTGTGAAATAATAGCAGTCAGTTTCCTTCACGCGTGTGCGTTTCAGGGCCTGCCAGGGCACAGTGTCACACCAGTGCAACTCATATCTGGTGTAACAGTAGTGTACATTTTAAAAAAAAACAACACTTTTTTGACTGTGAAATAATAGAAGTCAGTTTCCTTCACACGTGTGCGTATCAGGGCCTGCTAGGGCACAGTGTCACACCAGTGCAACTCATATCTGGTGTAACAGTAGTGTACATTTTAAAAAAAACAACACTTTTTTGACTGTGAAATAATAGAAGTCAGTTTCCTTCACACGTGTGCGTATCAGGGCCTGCTAGGGCACAGTGTCACACCAGTGCAACTCATATCTGGTGTAACAGTAGTGTACATTTAAAAAAAAACCAACACTTTTTTGACTGTGAAATAATAGCAGTCAGTTTCCTTCACGCGTGTGCGTTTCAGGGCCTGCCAGGGCACAGTGTCACACCAGTGCAACTCATATCTGGTGTAACAGTAGTGTACATTTAAAAAAAAAACTAGAAATTTGACTGTGAAATAATAGCAGTCAGTTTCCTTCACACGTGTGCACACCAGTGCAACTCATATCTGGTGTAACAGTAGTGTACATTTAAAAAAAACAAAGCTTTTTTGACTGTGAAATAATAGCAGTCAGTTTCCTTCACGCGTGTGCGTTCAAGGGCATGCCAGGGCACAGTCTCACACCAGTGCAACTCATATCTGGTGTAACAGTAGTGTACATTTAAAAAAAAAAAAACACATTTTTGACTGTGAAATAATAGCAGTCAGTTTCCTTCACGCGTGTGCGTTTCAGGGCATGCCAGGGCACAGTATCACACCAGTGCAACTCATATCTGGTGTAACAGTAGTGTACATTTAAAAAAAAAAAACTTTTTTGACTGTGAAATAATAGCAGTCAGTTTCTTTCACGCGTGTGCACACCAGTGCAACTCATATCTGTTGTAACAGTAGTGTACATTTAAAAAAAAAAAACTTTTTTGACTGTGAAATAATAGCAGTCAGTTTCTTTCACGCGTGTGCACACCAGTGCAACTCATATCTGTTGTAACAGTAGTGTACATTTAAAAAAAAAAAAAACTTTTTTGACTGTGAAGTAATAGCAGTCAATTTCCTTCACGCGTGTGCGTTTCAGGGCCTGCCAGGGCACAGTGTCACACCAGTGCAACTCATATCTGGTGTAACAGTAGTGTACATTTTAAAAAAAACAACACTTTTTTGACTGTGAAATAATAGAAGTCAGTTTCCTTCACACGTGTGCGTATCAGGGCCTGCTAGGGCACAGTGTCACACCAGTGCAACTCATATCTGGTGTAACAGTAGTGTACATTTAAAAAAAAACCAACACTTTTTTGACTGTGAAATAATAGCAGTCAGTTTCCTTCACGCGTGTGCGTTTCAGGGCCTGCCAGGGCACAGTGTCACACCAGTGCAACTCATATCTGGTGTAACAGTAGTGTACATTTAAAAAAAAAACTAGAAATTTGACTATGAAATAATAGCAGTCAGTTTCCTTCACACGTGTGCGTTTCAGGGCCTGCTAGGGCACAGTGTCACACCAGTGCAACTCATATCTGGTGTACCAGTTGTGTAGATTTAAAAAAAAACAACACTTTTTTGACTGTAAAATAATAGCAGTCAGTTTCCTTCACGCGTGTGCACACCAGTGCAACTCATATCTGGTGTAACAGTAGTGTACATTTAAAAAAAACAAAGCTTTTTTGACTGTGAAATAATAGCAGTCAGTTTCCTTCACGAGTGTGCGTTCCAGGGCCTGCCAGGGCACAGTGTCACACCAGTGCAACTCACATCTGGTGTAACAGTAGTGTAAATTGAAAAAAAAAAAAAAACTTTTTTGACTGTGAAATAATAGCAGTCAGTTTCCTTCACGCGTGTGCGTTCCAGGGCATGCAAGGGCACAGTCTCACACCAGTGCAACTCATATCTGGTGTAACAGTAGTGTACATTTAAAAAAAAAACAACACTTTTTTGACTGTGAAATAATAGCAGTCAGTTTCCTTCACGCGTGTGCGTTTCAGGGCATGCCAGGGCACAGTATCACACCAGTGCAACTCATATCTGGTGTAACAGTAGTGTACATTTAAAAAAAAAAAACTTTTTTGACTGTGAAATAATAGCAGTCAGTTTCTTTCACGCGTGTGCACACCAGTGCAACTCATATCTGTTGTAACAGTAGTGTACATTTAAAAAAAAAAAAACTTTTTTGACTGTGAAGTAATAGCAGTCAATTTCCTTCACGCGTGCGCGTTCCAAGGCTGCCAGGGCACAGTGTCACACCAGTGCAACTCATATCTGGTGTAACAGTAGTGTACATTTAAAAAAAAAAAACTTTTTTGACTGTGAAATAATAGCAGTCAGTTTCTTTCACGCGTGTGCACACCAATGCAACTCATATCTGTTGTAACAGTAGTGTACATTTAAAAAAAAAAAACTTTTTTGACTGTGAAATAATAGCAGTCAGTTTCTTTCACGCGTGTGCACACCAGTGCAACTCATATCTGTTGTAACAGTAGTGTACATTTAAAAAAAAAAAAAACTTTTTTGACTGTGAAGTAATAGCAGTCAATTTCCTTCACGCGTGTGCGTTTCAGAGCCTGCCAGGGCACAGTGTCACACCAGTGCAACTCATATCTGGTGTAACAGTAGTGTACATTTAAAAAAAAACAACACTTTTTTGAATGTAAAATAATAGCAGTCAGTTTCCTTCACACGTGTGCGTTTCAGGGCCTCCTAGAGCACAGTGTCACACCATGCAACTCATATCTGGTGTAACAGTAGTGTACATTTAAAAAAAAAAAACACTTTTTTGACTGTGAAATAATAGCAGTCAATTTCCTTCACGCGTTTGCGTTTCATAGCCTGCCAGAGCACATTGTCACACCAGTGCAACTCATATCTGGTGTAACAGTAGTGTACATTTAAAAAAAAAAAAAAAACTTTTTTGACTGTGAAATAATAGCAGTCAGTTTCCTTCACACATGTGCGTTTCAGGGCTTTCTAGGGCACATTGTCACACCAGTGCAACTCATATCTGGTGTAACAGTAGTGTACATTTTAAAAAAAATAACACTTTTTTGACTGTGAAATAATAGCATTCAATTTCCTTCACGCGTGTGCGTTTCAGAGCCTGCCAGAGCACAGTGTCACACCATGCAACTCATATCTGGTGTAACAGTAGTGTAAATTTAAAAAAAAAAAAACACTTTTTTGACTGTGAAATAATAGCAGTCAGTTTCCTTCACACATGTGCGTTTCAGGGCCTTCTAGGGCACATTGTCACACCAGTGCAACTCATATCTGGTGTAACAGTAGTGTACATTTAAAAAAAAACTAGAAATTTGACTTTGAAATAATAGCAGTCAGTTTCCTTCACGCGTGTGCGTTTCAGGGCCTGCCAGGGCACATTGTCACACCAGTGCAACTCATATCTGGTGTAACATTAGTGTACATTTAAAAAAAAAACAAATTTTTTGACTGTGAAATAATAGCAGTCAGTTTCCTTCACACGTGTGCGTTCCAAGGCCTGCCAGGGCACAGTGTAACACCAGTGCAACTCATATCTGGTGTAACAGTAGTGTACATTTAAAAAAACAAACACTTTTTTGACTGTGAAATAATAGCAGTCAGTTTCCTTCACACGTGTGCGTTTCAGGGCCTGCTAGGGCACAGTGTCACACCAGTGCAACTCATATCTGGAGTAACAGTAGTGTACATGTAAAAAAAAAAAAAAACTTTTTTGACTGTGAAATAATAGCAGTCAGTTTCCTTCACTCGTGTGCGTTTCAGGGCCTGCTATGGCACAGTGTCACACCAGTGCAACTCATATCTGGTGTAACAGTAGTGTACATTTAAAAAAAAAAAACACTTTTTTGACTGTGAAATAATAGCAGTCAGTTTCCTTCATGCGTGTGCGTTCCAGGGCCTGCTAGGGCACAGTGTCACACCAGTGCAACTCATATCTGGTGTATCAGTAGTGTACATTTAAAAAAAAACAACACTTTTTTGACTGTGAAATAATAGCAGTCAGTTTCCTTCACACGTGTGCGTTTCAGGGCCTGCCAGGGCACATTGTCACACCAGTACAACTCATATCTGGTGTAACAGTAGTGTACATTTAAAAAAAACAACACTTTTTGGACTGTGAATTAATAGCAGTCAGTTTCCTTCACACTTGTGCGTTTCAGGGGCTGCTAGGGCACAGTGTCACACCAGTGCAACTTATATCTGGTGTAACAGTAGTGTACATTTAAAAAAAAAAAATACTTTTTTGACTGTGAAATAATAGCAATCAGTTTCCTTCACACGTGTGAGTTTCAGGGCCTTCTAGGGCACAGTGTGACACCAGTGCAACTCATATCTGGTGTAACAGTAGTGTACATTTAAAAAAAAACAACACTTTTTTGACTGTGAAATAATAGCAGTCAGTTTCCTTCACACGTGTGCGTTTCAGGGCCTGCCAGGGCACATTGTCACACCAGTACAACTCATATCTGGTGTAACAGTAGTGTACATTTAAAAAAAACAACACTTTTTGGACTGTGAATTAATAGCAGTCAGTTTCCTTCACACTTGTGCGTTTCAGGGGCTGCTAGGGCACAGTGTCACACCAGTGCAACTTATATCTGGTGTAACAGTAGTGTACATTTAAAAAAAAAAAATACTTTTTTGACTGTGAAATAATAGCAATCAGTTTCCTTCACACGTGTGAGTTTCAGGGCCTTCTAGGGCACAGTGTGACACCAGTGCAACTCATATCTGGTGTAACAGTAGTGTACATTTAAAAAAAAAAAACACTTTTTTGACTGTGAAATAATAGCAGTCAGTTTCCTTCACACGTGTGCGTTTCAGGGCGTGCTAGGGCACAGTGTCACACCAGTGCAACTCATATCTGGTGTAACAGTAGTGTACATTTTAAAAAAAATAACACTTTTTTGACTGTGAAATAATAGCATTCAATTTCCTTCACGCGTGTGCGTTTCAGAGCCTGCCAGAGCACAGTGTCACACCATGCAACTCATATCTGGTGTAACAGTAGTGTAAATTTAAAAAAAAAAAAACACTTTTTTGACTGTGAAATAATAGCAGTCAGTTTCCTTCACACATGTGCGTTTCAGGGCCTTCTAGGGCACATTGTCACACCAGTGCAACTCATATCTGGTGTAACAGTAGTGTACATTTAAAAAAAAACTAGAAATTTGACTTTGAAATAATAGCAGTCAGTTTCCTTCACGCGTGTGCGTTTCAGGGCCTGCCAGGGCACATTGTCACACCAGTGCAACTCATATCTGGTGTAACATTAGTGTACATTTAAAAAAAAAACAAATTTTTTGACTGTGAAATAATAGCAGTCAGTTTCCTTCACACGTGTGCGTTCCAAGGCCTGCCAGGGCACAGTGTAACACCAGTGCAACTCATATCTGGTGTAACAGTAGTGTACATTTAAAAAAACAAACACTTTTTTGACTGTGAAATAATAGCAGTCAGTTTCCTTCACACGTGTGCGTTTCAGGGCCTGCTAGGGCACAGTGTCACACCAGTGCAACTCATATCTGGAGTAACAGTAGTGTACATGTAAAAAAAAAAAACAACTTTTTTGACTGTGAAATAATAGCAGTCAGTTTCCTTCACTCGTGTGCGTTTCAGGGCCTGCTATGGCACAGTGTCACACCAGTGCAACTCATATCTGGTGTAACAGTAGTGTACATTTAAAAAAAAAAAACACTTTTTTGACTGTGAAATAATAGCAGTCAGTTTCCTTCATGCGTGTGCGTTCCAGGGCCTGCTAGGGCACAGTGTCACACCAGTGCAACTCATATCTGGTGTAACAGTAGTGTACATTTAAAAAAAAACAACACTTTTTTGACTGTGAAATAATAGCAGTCAGTTTCCTTCACACGTGTGCGTTTCAGGGCCTGCCAGGGCACATTGTCACACCAGTACAACTCATATCTGGTGTAACAGTAGTGTACATTTTAAAAAAAAAAACACTTTTTTGACTGTGAAATAATAGCAGTCAGTTTCCTTCATGCGTGTGCGTTCCAGGGCCTGCTAGGGCACAGTGTCACACCAGTGCAACTCATATCTGGTGTATCAGTAGTGTACATTTAAAAAAAAACAACACTTTTTTGACTGTGAAATAATAGCAGTCAGTTTCCTTCACACGTGTGCGTTTCAGGGCCTGCCAGGGCACATTGTCACACCAGTACAACTCATATCTGGTGTAACAGTAGTGTACATTTAAAAAAAACAACACTTTTTGGACTGTGAATTAATAGCAGTCAGTTTCCTTCACACTTGTGCGTTTCAGGGGCTGCTAGGGCACAGTGTCACACCAGTGCAACTTATATCTGGTGTAACAGTAGTGTACATTTAAAAAAAAAAAATACTTTTTTGACTGTGAAATAATAGCAATCAGTTTCCTTCACACGTGTGAGTTTCAGGGCCTTCTAGGGCACAGTGTGACACCAGTGCAACTCATATCTGGTGTAACAGTAGTGTACATTTAAAAAAAAACAACACTTTTTTGACTGTGAAATAATAGCAGTCAGTTTCCTTCACACGTGTGCGTTTCAGGGCCTGCCAGGGCACATTGTCACACCAGTACAACTCATATCTGGTGTAACAGTAGTGTACATTTAAAAAAAACAACACTTTTTGGACTGTGAATTAATAGCAGTCAGTTTCCTTCACACTTGTGCGTTTCAGGGGCTGCTAGGGCACAGTGTCACACCAGTGCAACTTATATCTGGTGTAACAGTAGTGTACATTTAAAAAAAAAAAATACTTTTTTGACTGTGAAATAATAGCAATCAGTTTCCTTCACGCGTGTGCGTTTCAGAGCCTGCCAGAGCACAGTGTCACACCATGCAACTCATATCTGGTGTAACAGTAGTGTAAATTTAAAAAAAAAAAAACACTTTTTTGACTGTGAAATAATAGCAGTCAGTTTCCTTCACACATGTGCGTTTCAGGGCCTTCTAGGGCACATTGTCACACCAGTGCAACTCATATCTGGTGTAACAGTAGTGTACATTTAAAAAAAAACTAGAAATTTGACTTTGAAATAATAGCAGTCAGTTTCCTTCACGCGTGTGCGTTTCAGGGCCTGCCAGGGCACATTGTCACACCAGTGCAACTCATATCTGGTGTAACATTAGTGTACATTTAAAAAAAAAACAAATTTTTTGACTGTGAAATAATAGCAGTCAGTTTCCTTCACACGTGTGCGTTCCAAGGCCTGCCAGGGCACAGTGTAACACCAGTGCAACTCATATCTGGTGTAACAGTAGTGTACATTTAAAAAAACAAACACTTTTTTGACTGTGAAATAATAGCAGTCAGTTTCCTTCACACGTGTGCGTTTCAGGGCCTGCTAGGGCACAGTGTCACACCAGTGCAACTCATATCTGGAGTAACAGTAGTGTACATGTAAAAAAAAAAAACAACTTTTTTGACTGTGAAATAATAGCAGTCAGTTTCCTTCACTCGTGTGCGTTTCAGGGCCTGCTATGGCACAGTGTCACACCAGTGCAACTCATATCTGGTGTAACAGTAGTGTACATTTAAAAAAAAAAAACACTTTTTTGACTGTGAAATAATAGCAGTCAGTTTCCTTCATGCGTGTGCGTTCCAGGGCCTGCTAGGGCACAGTGTCACACCAGTGCAACTCATATCTGGTGTAACAGTAGTGTACATTTAAAAAAAAACAACACTTTTTTGACTGTGAAATAATAGCAGTCAGTTTCCTTCACACGTGTGCGTTTCAGGGCCTGCCAGGGCACATTGTCACACCAGTACAACTCATATCTGGTGTAACAGTAGTGTACATTTAAAAAAAACAACACTTTTTGGACTGTGAATTAATAGCAGTCAGTTTCCTTCACACTTGTGCGTTTCAGGGGCTGCTAGGGCACAGTGTCACACCAGTGCAACTTATATCTGGTGTAACAGTAGTGTACATTTAAAAAAAAAAAATACTTTTTTGACTGTGAAATAATAGCAATCAGTTTCCTTCACACGTGTGAGTTTCAGGGCCTTCTAGGGCACAGTGTGACACCAGTGCAACTCATATCTGGTGTAACAGTAGTGTACATTTAAAAAAAAAAACACTTTTTTGACTGTGAAATAATAGCAGTCAGTTTCCTTCACACGTGTGCGTTTCAGGGCGTGCTAGGGCACAGTGTCACACCAGTGCAACTCATATCTGGTGTAACAGTAGTGTACATTTAAAAAAAAAAACACTTTTTTGACTGTGAAATAATAGCAGTCAGTTTCCTTCACGCGTGTGCGTTTCAGGGCCTGCCAGGGCACATTGTCACACCATTGCAACTCATATCTGGTATATATAAGTTTATGCAAAAGCAATGTAATCTCTTTAGTTTTATGTTTAAGAATGAAAAACTCTTCCACAGCTTCAATTGAACACAAATTGTAGATCTACATGCTGTTCTGTACTAATATATAGAAGTTTATGCAAAAGCAATTTAATCTCTTTAGTTTAATGTTTAAGAATGAAAAACTCTTCCACAGCTTCAATTGAACACTGTATTAATATATAGAAGTATATGCAAAAGCAATGTAATCTCTTTAGTTGATTGTTTAAGAATGAAAAACGCTTTTACAGCCTGAATTGAACACAAATCGTATTTACACATGCTTATCTGCCCTAATATATATAAGTTTATGCAAAAGCAATGTTATCTCTTTATTTTAATGTTTAAGAATGAAAAACACTTTTACAGCCTGAATTGAACACAAATCGTAGATCTACATGCTTATCTGCCCTAATATATATAAGTTTATGCAAAAGCAATGTTATCTCTTTAGTTGATTGTTTAAGAATGAAAAACGCTTTTACAGCCTGAATTGAACACAAATCGTAGATCTACATGCTTTTCTGCCCTAATATATATAACATAGTAACATAGTAATTTAGGTTGAAAAAAGACACAAGTCCATCAAGTTCAACCCTTCTACCTATCATTACAGCTTTTGATCCAAAAGAAGGCAAAAAACCCCTAAGGAAGCTATTTCGAATTTTGCCTCCTGTGGGAAAAAATTCCTTCTTGACTCCAAGAGGCAATCAGATTTCTCCTTGGATCAATAAGCTCTTTTATTAATGCTTATTCTATTATTAATAGCCCTGTATGTTCTGCTTTCCTAAAAAAACATCCAAATCATTTTTAAATGCATCTATTGTGGTTGCTAGCACTACCTCTCTTGGCAGGGAGTTCCATAACTTTATTGTCCTAACCGTAAAGAATCCCTTCCTTTGCTGTCTATGAAATCTTTGCTCTTCCATTCTGAGGGGGTGACCTCTTGTTCTTTGTACCTTTCTGTTAATGAACAGGTCACTGGAGAGCTCTTTATATTGGCCCTGCAAATATTTATATAATGTTATCATATCCCCTCTGAGACGCCTTTTTTCTAACGTATATAAATTCAATTTTTTAAGTCTCTCTTCATAACTAAGATCCTCCAAACCCCTTATTAATTTTGTAGCTCTCCTTTGCACTTTTTCTAGTTCCTTAATATCCTTTTTAAGGACTGGTGCCCAGAACTGTACTGCATATTCAAGGTGAGGTCTTACCATTGATTTGTAAAGAGGCAAGATGATATCCTCCTCCCGTGAATCTATACCTCGTTTTATACATGCCAATATCTTATTGGCCCTTGCAGCTGCTGACTGGCATTGGGCACTGTTGCCAAGTTTGTTGTCTATAATTATTCCTAAATCCTTTTCATTAGTAGTTTTTCCCAGGGAAAAACCATTTAACGTATATGTTGCTTTGTTATTATTTTTCCCATAATGCATAACTTTACATTTGTCTATATTGAACCTCATTTGCCACTTTACTGCCCATTCCCCCACTCTGTCCAAATCTTCCTGTAAAGAAAAAACATCAAGATTAGTCTTTATTGCCTTACCTAATTTAGTGTCGTCCACAAACACGGAGACATGGCTCTCAGCACAATGTGGCAGATCATTAATAAACAAATTAAAAAGAAGAGGGCCCAAAACAGACCCCTGAGGTACTCCGCTTAATACCCTTGTCCAATTTGAGGATTTTCCATTTACAACAACCCTTTGTGTTCTATCTTTTAGCCAATTTTCAATCCACATACACACATTTGCCCCCAAACCTATTTCTCTCAATTTGTAGAGTAACCTTTTGTGTGGAACTGTATCAAATGCTTTCGCAAAATCCAAATAGATCACATCAACTGCCACACCTAGATCTATATTTTTACTGACTTATTCATAGAATGTTATTAAGTTTGTTTGACAAGACCTGTCTTTCACAAAACCATGTTGACTTTTACTAATTATATTCTGGTTCAAGATGTATTCTTGAGTGTATACCTTTAGCAATCCTTCAAATAGTTTCCCCACTACAGATGTCAAGCTCACTGGCCTATAATTACCTGGCAGAGATTTTGATCCCTTTTTAAATATTGGAATGACATCCGCCTTTCGCCAGTCTGTTGGCACTGTACCTGAACTGAATGAATCCCTAAAGATCATGAATAGTGGTCTGGCCAGAATTATGCTTAACTCTCTAAGTACCCTTGGGTGTATACCATCTGGTCCTGGGGCCTTGTCTATCTTAACAGAGTTTAATTGCTTAAGCACTTTTTCCTGTGTCAGCCAATCCCATGTTTGCGGCGAATGTCCCATAACTTCCTGTAGCAGGGGCTCGTCCATCTGCTCTTCCTTAGTATAAACAGAAGAAAAAAAAGTATTTAAAATGTCTGCTTTCTCTCTGTCCTCACTTACCAAATTTCCCATTTGGGATAACAAGGGCCTAACATTTTCCCTCTTTAGCTTTTTTCCATTTATATATTTATAAAACATTTTGGGGTTAGTTTTACTCTCCTTGGCAACCCTTTTCTCATTTTCCAATTTAGCCATTTTAATTGCCTTTTTGCAGGCTTTGTTGGCCTCTTTGTACTCTATTAATGATAATGCTGATCCCGTGTTTTTATAATGTTTGAATGCCATTTTCTTGTTTTGTACTTCCTGTTTCACGTTATAAGTTTATGCAAAAGCAATATTATCTCTTTAGTTTAATGTTTAAGAATGAAAAACGCTTTTACAGCCTGAATTGAACAGAAATCGTAGATCTACATGCTTATCTGCCCTAATATATATAAGTTTATGCAAAAGCAATGTAATCTCTTTAGTTTATTTTTTAAGTATGAAAAAAGCTTCTACATACTCAATTGAACACAAATTGTAGATCTACATGCTGTTCTGTACTAATATATAGAAGTATATGCAAAAGCAATGTAATCTTTTTAGTTGATTGTTTAAGAATGAAAAACGAATCTACAGACTGAATTGAACACAAATTGCATTTATACATGCTTATCTGCCCTAATATATAGAAGTAAATGCAAAAACATATAATATATAGAGATTTACTGTAGAAGCGTTTTCATGCTTAAATAATCAACTAAAGAGTTGATTGTTTAAGCATGAAAATGCTTCTACATACTCAATTGAACACAAATTGTAGATCTACATGCGTATCTGTACTAATATATATAAGTTTATGCAAAAGCAATTTTATCTCTTTAGTTTAATGTTTAAGAATGAAAAACTCTTCCACAGCTTCAATTGAACACAAATTATAGATCTACATGCTGTTCTGTACTAATATATAAAAGTATATGCAAAAGCATTGTAATCTCTTTAGTTGATTATTTAAGAATGAAAAACGAATCTACAGCCTGAATTGAACACAAATAGCATTTACACATGCTTATCTGCCCTAATATATAGAAGTGTATGCAAAAGCAATGTAATCTCTTTAGTTGATTGTTTAAGAATGAAAAACGAATCTACAGCCTTAATTGAACACAAATTGCAGTTATACATGCTTATCTGCCCTAATATATAGAAGTATATGCAAAAGCAATGTAATCTCTTTAGTTGATTGTTTAACAATGAAAATCGCTTTTATAGCCTGAATTCAACACAAATGGTAGATCTACATGCTTATCTGCCCTAATATATAGAAGTTTATGCAAAATCAATGTAATCTCTTTAGTTGATTGTTTAAAAATGAAAAATGAATCTACAGCCTTAATTGAATTCAAATTGCAGTTATACATGCTTATCTGCCCTAATATATAGAAGTAAATGCAAAAACATATAATATTTAGAGATTTACTGTAGAAGCGTTTTCATGCTTAAACAATCAACTAAAGAGTTGATTGTTTAAGCATGAAAACGCTTCTACAGCCAGAATTGAACACAAATCGTAGATCTACATGCGTATCTGTACTAATATATAGAAGTATATGCAAAAGCAATGTAATCTCTTTAGTTTAATGTTTAAGAATGAAAAACTCTTCCACAGCTTCAATTGAACACAAATTGTAGATCTACATGCTGTTCTGTACTAATATATAGAAGTATATGCAAAAGCAATGTAATCTCTTTAGTTGATTGTTTAAGATTGAAAAATGCTTTTACAGCCTGAATTGAATACAAATCGTAGATCTACATGCTTATCTGCCCTAATATATATAAGTTTATGCAAAAGCAATGTAATCTCTTTAGTTTAATGTTTAAGGATGAAAAACTCTTCCAAAGCTTCAATTGAACACAAATTGTAAATCAACATGCTTATCTGCCCTAATATATATAAGTTTATGCAAAAGTAATGTAATCTCTTTAGTTTAATGTTTAAGAATGAAAAACTCTTCCAAAGCTTCAATTGAACACAAATTGTAGATCTACATGCTGTTCTGTACTAATATGTAGAAGTATAGGCAAAAGCAATGTAATCTCTTTAGTTGATTATTTAAGAATGAAAAACGCTTTTACAGCCTGAATTGAACACAAATCGTATTTACACATGCTTATCTGCCCTAATATATATAAGTTTATGCAAAAGCAATGTTATCTCTTTATTTTAATGTTTAAGAATGAAAAACACTTTTACAGCCTGAATTGAACACAAATCGTAGATCTACATGCTTATCTGCCCTAATATATATAAGTTTATGCAAAAGCAATGTTATCTCTTTAGTTGATTGTTTAAGAATGAAAAACGCTTTTACAGCCTGAATTTAACACAAATCGTAGATCTACATGCTTATCTGCCCTAATATATATAAGTTTATGCAAAAGCAATATTATCTCTTTAGTTTAATGTTTAAGAATGAAAAACGCTTTTACAGCCTGAATTGAACAGAAATCGTAGATCTACATGCTTATCTGCCCTAATATATATAAGTTTATGCAAAAGCAATGTAATCTCTTTAGTTTATTTTTTAAGTATGAAAAAAGCTTCTACATACTCAATTGAACACAAATTGTAGATCTACATGCTGTTCTGTACTAATATATAGAAGTATATGCAAAAGCAATGTAATCTTTTTAGTTGATTGTTTAAGAATGAAAAACGAATCTACAGACTGAATTGAACACAAATTGCATTTATACATGCTTATCTGCCCTAATATATAGAAGTAAATGCAAAAACATATAATATATAGAGATTTACTGTAGAAGCGTTTTCATGCTTAAATAATCAACTAAAGAGTTGATTGTTTAAGCATGAAAACGCTTCTACATACTCAATTGAACACAAATTGTAGATCTACATGCGTATCTGTACTAATATATATAAGTTTATGCAAAAGCAATTTTATCTCTTTAGTTTAATGTTTAAGAATGAAAAACTCTTCCACAGCTTCAATTGAACACAAATTATAGATCTACATGCTGTTCTGTACTAATATATAAAAGTATATGCAAAAGCATTGTAATCTCTTTAGTTGATTATTTAAGAATGAAAAACGAATCTACAGCCTGAATTGAACACAAATAGCATTTACACATGCTTATCTGCCCTAATATATAGAAGTGTATGCAAAAGCAATGTAATCTCTTTAGTTGATTGTTTAAGAATGAAAAACGAATCTACAGCCTTAATTGAACACAAATTGCAGTTATACATGCTTATCTGCCCTAATATATAGAAGTATATGCAAAAGCAATGTAATCTCTTTAGTTGATTGTTTAACAATGAAAATCGCTTTTATAGCCTGAATTCAACACAAATGGTAGATCTACATGCTTATCTGCCCTAATATGTAGAAGTTTATGCAAAATCAATGTAATCTCTTTAGTTGATTGTTTAAAAATGAAAAATGAATCTACAGCCTTAATTGAATTCAAATTGCAGTTATACATGCTTATCTGCCCTAATATATAGAAGTAAATGCAAAAACATATAATATTTAGAGATTTACTGTAGAAGCGTTTTCATGCTTAAACAATCAACTAAAGAGTTGATTGTTTAAGCATGAAAACGCTTCTACAGCCAGAATTGAACACAAATCGTAGATCTACATGCGTATCTGTACTAATATATAGAAGTATATGCAAAAGCAATGTAATCTCTTTAGTTTAATGTTTAAGAATGAAAAACTCTTCCACAGCTTCAATTGAACACAAATTGTAGATCTACATGCTGTTCTGTACTAATATATAGAAATATATGCAAAAGCAATGTAATCTCTTTAGTTGATTGTTTAAGATTGAAAAATGCTTTTACAGCCTGAATTGAATACAAATCGTAGATCTACATGCTTATCTGCCCTAATATATATAAGTTTATGCAAAAGCAATGTAATCTCTTTAGTTTAATGTTTAAGGATGAAAAACTCTTCCAAAGCTTCAATTGAACACAAATTGTAAATCAACATGCTTATCTGCCCTAATATATATAAGTTTATGCAAAAGTAATGTAATCTCTTTAGTTTAATGTTTAAGAATGAAAAACTCTTCCAAAGCTTCAATTGAACACAAATTGTAGATCTACATGCTGTTCTGTACTAATATGTAGAAGTATAGGCAAAAGCAATGTAATCTCTTTAGTTGATTATTTAAGAATGAAAAACGCTTTTACAGCCTGAATTGAACACAAATCGTATTTACACATGCTTATCTGCCCTAATATATATAAGTTTATGCAAAAGCAATGTTATCTCTTTATTTTAATGTTTAAGAATGAAAAACACTTTTACAGCCTGAATTGAACACAAATCGTAGATCTACATGCTTATCTGCCCTAATATATATAAGTTTATGCAAAAGCAATGTTATCTCTTTAGTTGATTGTTTAAGAATGAAAAACGCTTTTACAGCCTGAATTTAACACAAATCGTAGATCTACATGCTTATCTGCCCTAATATATATAAGTTTATGCAAAAGCAATGTAATCTCTTTAGTTTATTGTTTAAGTATGAAAAAAGCTTCTACATACTCAATTGAACACAAATTGTAGATCTACATGCTGTTCTGTACTAATATATAGAAGTATATGCAAAAGCAATGTAATCTCTTTAGTTTAATGTTTAAGAATGAAAAATGCTTTTACAGCCTGAATTGAATACACATCGTAGATCTACATGCTGTTCTGTACTAATATATAGAAGTATATGCAAAAGCAATGTAATCTCTTTAGTTGATTGTTTAAGATTGAAAAATGCTTTTACAGCCTGAATTGAATACAAATCGTAGATCTACATGCTTATCTGCCCTAATATATATAAGTTTATGCAAAAGCAATGTAATCTCTTTAGTTTAATGTTTAAGAATGAAAAACTCTTCCAAAGCTTCAATTGAACACAAATTGTAGATCTACATGCTGTTCTGTACTAATATATAGAAGTATATGCAAAAGCAATGTAATCTCTTTAGTTTATTGTTTAAGTATGAAAAAAGCTTCTACAACCTCAATTGAACACAAATTGTAGATCTACATGCTGTTCTGTACTAATATATAGAAGTATATGCAAAAGTAATGTAATCTCTTTAGTTGATTGTTTAAGAATGAAAAATGCTTTTACAGCCTGAATTGAACACAAATTGTAGATCTACATGCTTATCTGCCCTAATATATATACGTTAATGCAAAAGCAATGTAATCTCTTTAGTTTAATGTTTAAGAATGAAAAACTCTTCCACAGCTTCAATTGAACACAAATTGTAGATCTACATGCTGTTCTGTACTAAGATATAGAAGTATATGCAAAAGTAATGTAATCTCTTTAGTTTATTGTTTAAGTATGAAAAAAGCTTCTACAGACTCAATTGAACACAAATCGTAGATCTACATGCTGTTCTGTACTAATATATAGAAGTATATGCAAAAGCATTGTAATCTTTTTAGTTGATTATTTAAGAATGAAAAACGAATCTACAGCCTGAATTGAACACAAAATGCATTTATACATGCTTATCTGCCCTAATATATAGAAGTAAATGCAAAAACATATAATATATAGAGATTTACTGTTGAAGCGTTTTCATGCTTAAATAATCAACTAAAGAGTTGATTGTTTAAGCATGAAAACGCTTCTACAGACTGAATTGAACACAAATCATAGATCTACATGCGTATCTGTACTAATATATATATAAGTTTATGCAAAAGCAATTTTATCTCTTTAGTTTAATGTTTAAGAATGAAAAACTCTTCCACAGCTTCAATTGAACACAAATCGTAGATCTACATGCGTTTCTGTACTAATATATAGAAGTATATGCAAAAGCAATGTAATCTCTTTAGTTGATTGTTTAAGAATGTATAACGAATCTACAGCCTTAATTGAACACAAATAGCAGTTACACATGCTTATCTGCCCTAATATATAGAAGTTTATGCAAAATCAATGTAATCTCTTTAGTTGATTGTTTAAGAATGAAAAACGCTTTTATAGCCTGAATTCAACACAAATAGTAGATCTACATGCTTATCTTTTCAAATAATTTTTATTGGTTTTTAACAACAGTAAATCAGGGGTTGGTGAGGGAAGGGGAACATGGAAGTGGGGGAGGGGTAGCCATCCATTTTAACAATGAACAATACGAAACATTTGGCAAAGAAAGTATTTGTACACCAGTACGATGTTGCAAAAACAAGAAAATAAGAAAGGGGTTATCCCAAACGGTAAAACTTTTTAATGCTATCTTCCCAGACATCCCATTTATCTTTTAATGTTGGAAAATTATTTCAAAGAAAGGATAGCATTACCATGAAAAAAATTATCTAAGTTGTGTATATAAGAATCTTTCAGTAGTTTGATGTTCAAAGATGTTATATGTTTGCTCAAGCATTCGACAGGCATAGCTCTATATAACCTCGGAGAAGGATTGTTATTTTTAAATACAATGTCCCAAGCCTTAAGCGTGGTCTTGGTAGATAAAAATAAACGTTTAATTCCAGGTCTTGTTTTTGGATCTAACCAAGGTAGCTCTGCCAGATTGACTGGAGATATGTTAGATTCTTCAATTTCCATCCATCTGGGTTTACTTGCCTGAACGTTAAAGCTCACAACCACCGCAGCATTAGTAGCAAAATAGTATTTGCGGATATCTGGAATACCAATACCGCCATGAGATTTGTGATGCTGCAGGGAAGTGAGCCGTATCCGAGCAGGTTTATTCCCCCAGATGAACTTCAACATAGTCGAATGAATTGTTTTAAAAAAGGATAAAGTAATGGACAGAGGTATGGCCCTGAAAAAATACAAGATTTTAGGAAGAATAGTCATCTTAATAGATGCCACCCTTCCCAACCATGAGAGCTCCATCCCGTCCCATCTCTCCATCTCTTGTTGTAGCTCCGACCATGCTTTTTTCAAATTACGTGAATGCATTTTGTCTAAATTTTTACATAATTTAATACCCAAGTATTCCATACACTCAGTTCTCCACTCATATGGGTAAAGTTTCTTTAGATCATCAATCGCTGAAGCATTGATATGAAATGGAAGGGCCTGGGTCTTGGATACGTTCAATTTGTAATACGATATCTCACCGAATTGGGTCAAAATGTTATTAAGAATTACTAGAGATACCTTTGGGTTTTTGATTGACAAAATGATATCATCAGCAAACAGACCAATTTTATCGATTCTTTAATGGTAATTCCTTCAATTTCAGGGGTCGATCTAATCAACTCAGCTAAGGGTTCCATCGCTAAAACAAAAAGGATTGGCGATAGAGGGCAACCCTGGCGTGTCCCATTGGAAAGGGAGAACAATTTGGATGTAAATCCTGAGGCTGATACATGTGCAGAGGGAGCACAGTATAATGCTTTGATAGCAGTAATAAAAGATGGGGGGATATTACATTTTTCTAAGGTTCTCCACAGATATCCCCAATGTATCCTGTCAAACGCCTTCTCCGCATCTAATTAAAGAAGCAGAGAAGGAGTTTTTGTAGTATTAATATGCTGGATCAAATCAATAAAACGCCTAGTCCCATCTGGCGCCTGTCTATTCTGCACAAAACCCACCTGATCTCTGTTAATTAATGAAGGTATTAATTTAGTTAGCCGATTCGTGAGGACTTTAGCATAAATTTTTGAGTTATGGGACGAAAATTAGAACATCTGTCATGGTTTTTCCCTGGTTTTGGCAGTGTGACTATTCGTGCATTCAAGGCTTCCTCTGGCATTTTCCCCTCGTTTTTGTAAGAGTTAAATATTTTCGTCATATGGGGGATTAGAATATCTGAAAAGGTTTAATAATATAAAATAGTGAACCCGTCAGGGCCGGGGCCTTTCCAGAGGGCATAAGTTTGATTGCCCCGGCTATCTCATCAGCTGATATATCACGTTCCAATCTCTGCAAATGCTCTTGGGACAACCGGGGCAATGAAACCCTGTCTAGAAATTGATCAATTGATGCCACAGAGGGCTGGGGAATATCCGAATTGAGTTCCAAATTGTAAAGTTTGCTATAATAATCTGCAAACATATTGCTAATTTTAGTTGGATGGAACACTTTTTGTCCTTGTTCATCCAATAAAAATGAAATTTTTGATTGAGCATTAACATGACGGAGTTTAGATGCCAAGAGAGTCGAGGCTCTGTTGCCTTTTAAATAAAATGATTTCCTGAGACGCCTTACCATGAGAGATGTACGATCTGAATTTATTTTGTTAATTTTTACTTTAACTTCACCTAACATTGCTGCTAGGGAGGATGATGGACCAAATTTGTTTGCCTGATTCAAATTGTAAAGTTCCTTTTCCAAGGTACGCAGGTTATTATTATTAATTCTCTTCAGGTAAGACGCTCTAGAAATAAAATGCCCTCGTAATACAGCCTTATGTGCATTCCAAGTCACGTCGCCAGGAACCTCAGGGGAAGTATTTTCTGCAAAATAGTCCACCAGCATTTTTTCTGACAGTGACTTACTAGTAATATCAGTTAATAAAAAATCACCCAATTTCCATGATCTATTTGGTGCTGAAGATATAATTTCGTCAATATGCAAAATCACCGGGGCATGATCGGACCAATTAATATCTAAAATTTCAGATTTCGAGATGTGCGGGAGTAAAGCACCCTGAACCATAAATCTGTCCAGCCTGGAATACATATTATTAGAAACCGAGTAATAAGTAAAATCCCTCTCAGTTTCATGCATCAGTCTCCAGTGATCATATAGAGCACATTCAGTCATAAACTTAGAACATTGGAGCGCCAATCTATCACTATCTTTCTTGTATTGTTGATCACAATCTTCCCTAGCGTAATCCAAATCACCATCCATAACAAAATTCGTATCGCCACATATAACCAAATTACCTCTAGCATTCTCAGACACAAGATCCATCAATTTCCTAAAAAACTTCAACTGACCAGTGTTGGGAAAATACACATTCACGATTGTATAGTCTACGGCATTGATAGAACCTATCCAGATAACATACCTCCCCCCGTCATCTGTAAGGACTTTAGTAGGTAAGCACGCCACATTTCTATGGAACAAAATCGTGGTGCCTCTAGATTTAGATACATAGGGACTATGATGTTGGACTGGGAAGAGCTTTGACATAATTTTGTGATCTTTACCATTGTTTTTAAAATGTGTTTCCTGTACACAAAAAACATCAGAATGATTGGACTTAACTTCTTTAAATAATAATCTTCTCTTGTGTGCGGTATTCAGGCCTCTCACATTAAATGATAAAAACTTAAGAACCATTAATTATGGAGCAATAAGGACCAGGAGTTTTACTGAAAAACAAGAAATGTGAGATTCCAAAACAAGAGATTCCAAGCAAGAGAGAAAATCAAATCCAAACATAATAAGAAACAAAAATCAAATTGTGTACAGAAATACATATATAGACCAGATGAGTCGATATTTGAAGAAAGCTGGTGCCACAAATTATGGAAAATGATAAGCCTTGCATGTAACATCGTAACATTATGAAAAGAGTTGACAACTTTGTCAAACAATAAAAAATGGATGGATAAAAACAAAATAACAACAACAAAAAAAGAATAAAAATAAAAAAAAGGGTAAGGTAACTTGGAGAAATACCCCTATCAGGGGGAAAAAAAGGACAAAAGAACAAAGGGCCATGAGGGAGAGCAAAAAAAAGTTCTCCATCTCAGGGTATTAGGCCTAGGTTGGGGGGAGAGAAGCCCGCTAGGGACAAGGGGACAGTAATAAGAATTTTTTTTTTTTTTTTTAAAAAGGAAACAATTAAAAAAAAACAGAATAGAGACAATCATCAGAATACAGAACAACAACAAGAAAAACAAAAATAGGTAAAGAACAACATCTGTGCAGGATGTGGAGCAAAAAGTGCAAAAAAGAGGGAAAAAAAGAAAAACAGTCCTAGTGTGGGAATCCAAAAAAATGAAAAAGATAAAGATATTATAGTTCTCCAGCACATCTAAGAAACATCTGGTTTGCTCCTCTTACTGGGCTGTACAGGAGTCAGTGGTGGGAGCAAGTGCTGTGTACCACGGTGTCTGTTAAAAGATCGAAGAACCTCCGCTCCTTCTTCAGGCGAGGTGATGACTCTTACCGTCCATGCGGAACAAAACTTTCACCGGAAAACCCCATCTATATCGAATCCCTCTTTGACGGAGTTCCGCTGTAAAATGCTGGAATTCCCTTCTTCTACGCATCGTGAATGATGAAAAATCTTGGAAGACCTTTATATTGTTGTAATTATCAGGGAGGCCGGACATGCGTACCGCACCCAAGAAGTCTTCTTTGATGTGAAAATAATGGAAGCGGACAATAACATCTTTGGGCACAGCTGCTGGTGCATTACCAGGTTTAGGCAGCCTATGAATCCGATCTAACAGCAAGTCATAGTCCTTGGCCATTGGTAAAACTGCTGCCACCATTGTCACAAAATAGTTAGGCAAATCTTTAATTTCAACTGAATCAGGGATCCCCCTAATCCTTAAATTATTACGCCGGCTTCTGTCCTCGGCATCAGCTAACTTCTCCGCCTGTTGGGAAACTTGTTTTTGTAACTCCCGGACAGTATCCACCAGATCCAAGTGAGATTGTGCCTGAAGATATAATTGGTTTTCCACATCTTCCGTGCGATGGTTAATGCCCTCCAGAGCTCCATAAATATGATCAAATTCCTTTTTGAAATCTTTTTCAGATCAACTCTTAAATTTTGAAGGAGTTGGATGATCATGCCTGCTGATGGGGGCAAGTCTTCTGCCATCTCCACAGGCATATCAGAATGGTATGTTACAGCTTTAAAAGTTGTTTCGGGGGCCATCTTGGATGTGGCGGCGGCCATCTTGGATGTGGCAGCGGCCATCTATGATGTGGTAGAAATTGCCTCAGTGACAGTGGCCATCTTAGTGGATGAAAAAGATTTTGAACCAGCAGCCATCTTGCTAGAGCCAGTTTTAGCTGATAAATGAGCCGTTTTTTCCCCTCTGAATAGCATCCCCTTCCTCTTCTTCATCAATATCTTCTAAGCTGTCCTGGGCATCCCCTTCACTACTCATAGTGGATTGTGTGGGTTTAAATGTCCCAGTGGCGAGGTTCAATCGTGTCCCCACCTGTGCTGACATCTGTGAAGATGAGGGCACTGATGGAGACCTCGATTTCACCCCACTCCCCTGATATGACAGAGATCTTGCTGCCACATCAGCATAAGTCTTAGTTTTAACAGGAGGGCAGATGGGCACAGGGATGCCTGAAACTGGTGGGGTATGATATGAGGTTTCAGCTGGTGGGGGGGAGCAGGCATGAAAGCCCTTACTCACCCCTGACTCCTCGATTTTTCTCTGTGTAGAAGTCATCTTCTCCACTCTTTTTTGCTTCTGAATTATTATCCAATCTTTTTAAAGTAGTAGCAATGCTCGATTCCAGTCAATTAAAGTTGAAAAAGGTGTTTCTTGAACATTTGTGTCCCACTGTCACAGGAGCTCCTCTAGAAGGTGGCCATCTTGGGTGGTGGCCAGAACACGCCCCCTCTACATACTTATCTGCCCTAATATATAGAAGTTTATGCAAAATCAATGTAATCTCTTTAGTTGATTGTTTAAGAATGAAAAACTAATCTACAGCCTTAATTGAACACAAATTGCCGTTATACATGCTTATCTGATCTAATATATAGAAGTATATGCAAAAGCAATGTAATCTCTTTAGTTGATTTTTTTAAGAATGAAAAACGCTTTTATAGCCTGAATTCAACACAAATAGTAGATCTACATGCTTATCTTCCCTAATATATAGAAGTTTATGCAAAATCAATGTAATCTCTTTAGTTGATTGTTTAAGAATGAATAACGAATCTACAGCCTTAATTGAACACAAATTGCAGTTATACATGCTTATCTGCCCTAATATATAGAAGTAAATACAAAAACATATAATATATAGAGATTTACTGTAGAAGCGTTTTCATGCTTAAACAATCAACTAAAGAGTTGATTGTTTAAGCATGAAAACGCTTCTACAGCCAGAATTGAACACAAATCGTAGATCTACATGCGTATCTGCCCTAATATATATAAGTTTATGCAAAAGCAATGTAATCTCTTTAGTTTTATGTTTAAGAATGAAAAACTCTTCCAACGCTTCAATTGAACACAAATTGTAGATCTACATGCTGTTCTGTACTAAGATATAAAAGTATATGCAAAAGTAATTTAATCTCTTTAGTTTATTGTTTAAGTATGAAAAAAGCTTCTACAGACTCAATTGAACACAAATCGTAGATCTACATGCTGTTCTGTACTAATATATAGAAGTATATGCAAAAGCAATGTAATCTTTTTAGTTGATTATTTAAGAATGAAAAAAGAATCTACAGCCTTAATTGAACACAAATTGCAGTTATACATGCTTATCTGCCCTAATATATAGAAGTAAATGCAAAAACATATAATATATAGAGATTTACTGTAGAAGCGTTTTCATGCTTAAACAATCAACTAAAGAGTTGATTGTTTAAGCATGAAAACGCTTCTACAGCCTGAATTGAACACAAATCGTAGATCTACATGCGTATCTGTACTAATATATAGAAGTATATGCAAAAGCAATGTAATCTCTTTAGTTGATTGTTTAAGAATGAAAAACGCTTTTAAAGCCTGAATTGAACACAAATCGTATTTACACATGCTTATCTGCCCTAATATATATAAGTTTATGCAAAAGCAATGTTATCTCTTTATTTTAATGTTTAAGAATGAAAAACACTTTTACAGCCTGAATTGAACACAAATCGTAGATCTACATGCTTATCTGCCCTAATATATATAAGTTTATGCAAAAGCAATGTTATCTCTTTAGTTGATTGTTTAAGAATGAAAAACGCTTTTACAGCCTGAATTGAACACAAATCGTAGATCTACATGCTTATCTGCCCTAATATATATAAGTTAATGCAAAAGCAATGTAATCTCTTTAGTTTAATGTTTAAGAATGAAAAACTCTTCCACAGCTTCAATTGAACACAAATTGTAAATCTACATGCTGTTCTGTACTAAGATATAGAAGTATATGCAAAAGTAATGTAATCTCTTTAGTTTATTTTTCAAGTATGAAAAAAGCTTCTACAGACTCAATTGAACAAAAATCGTAGATCTACATGCTGTTCTGTACTAATATATAGAAGTATATGCAAAAGCAATGTAATGTTTTTAGTTGATTATTTAAGAATGAAAAACGAATCTATAGCCTGAATTGAACACAAATTGCATTTATACATGCTTATCTGCCCTAATATATAGAAGTAAATGCAAAAACATATAATATATAGAGATTTACTGTGGAAGCATTTTTATGCTTAAATAATCAACTAAAGAGTTGATTGTTTAAGCATGAAAACGCTTCTACATACTTAATTGAACACAAATTGTAGATCTACATGCGTATCTGTACTAATATATATAAGTTTATGCAAAAGCAATTTTATCTCTTTAGTTTAATGTTTAAGAATGAAAAACTCTTCCACAGCTTCAATTGAACACAAATTATAGATATACATGCTGTTCTGTACTAATATATAGAAGTATATGCAAAAGCATTGTAATCTCTTTAGTTGATTATTTAAGAATGAAAAACGAATCTACATTCTGAATTGAACACAAATAGCATTTACACATGCTTATCTGCCCTAATATATAGAAGTATATGCAAAAGCAATGTAATCTCTTTAGTTGATTGTTTAAGAATGAAAAACGCTTTTATAGCCTGAATTCAACACAAATAATAGATCTACATGCTTATCTGCCCTAATATATAGAAGTTTATGCAAAATCAATGTTATCTCTTTAGTTGATTGTTTAAGAATGAAAAACGAATCTACAGCCAAAATTGAACACAAATTGCATTTATACATGCTTATCTGCACTAATATATAGAAGTAAATGCAAAAACATATAATATATAGAGATTTACTGTAGAAGCGTTTTCATTCTTAAATAATCAACTAAAGAGTTAATTGTTTAAGCATGAAAATGCTTCTACATAATCAATTGCACACTAATTGTAGATCTACATGCGTATCTGTACTAATAAATATAAGTTTATGCAAAAGCAATTTTATCTCTTTAGTTTAATGTTTAGGAATGAAAAACTCTTCCACAGCTTCAATTGAACACAAATTATAGATCTATATGCTGTTCTGTACTAATATATAGAAGTATATGCAAAAGCATTGTAATCTCTTTAGTTGATTGTTTAAGAATAAAAAACGTTATACATGCTTATCCGCCCTAATATATAGAAGTATGTGCAAAAGCAATGTAATCTCTTTAGTTGATTGTTTAAGAATAAAAAACGCTTTTATAGCCTGAATTCAACACAAATCGTAGATCTACATGCTTTTCTTTTCAAATAATTTTTATTGGTTTTTCACAACAGTAAATCAGGGGTTGGTGAGGAAAGGGGAACATGGAAGTGGGGGAGGGGTAGCCATCCATTTTAACAATGAACAATACGAAACATTTGACAAAGAAAGTATTTGTACACCAGTACGATGTTGCAAAAACAAGAAAAAAGAAAGGGGTTATCACAAACGGTAAAACTTTTTAATGCTATCTTCCCAGACATCCCATTTATCTTTTAACGTTGGAAAATTATGCATAGTTGCCCTGTGGGAGAGCTCATGCGCCTTATTTTCAAGAATCAAATTGAAAACCTCTCTAAGAGATGGCAATAGTTGTGATTTCCAATATCGAGGGAGACAGGACGAGGCAGCGATCAGGATGTGTCCTATAATTATTTTGTCTATTTTCTTGACGGATGTCGGGAAACATTTAAACAAGGCCAATTCTGACGTTAAAGTGCTGATGGTACTGTCCACTTTGATAATTAAGTCATGTATTAGCTTCCAATATTTGGTCAATTTAGGACAGAACCACCAGATATGGGCCATGTTACCCAAACCTCCGCAATCTCTCCAACACCGGTCAGAAAAAGTATTGTTCATGTTATGGAGTTTTGACGGAGCCAGGTACCAACGATACAAAATTTTGTAGTGATTCTCAAAGTGGTTGGTACAATATGAGACACCTTTCAGAGCTGTAAAAAAAGTGAACCACTCTTCAAGTTTGTATTGAGTACCCAGCTCCGCCTCCCATGACAGCATGTGTTTTAATTTAACTAGGGGCTTGGAATTGTGAAGAGAGTAACATAACGAAATCATACCTTTTTGAATGGGGCTATGGAGGAAAAATGTTTCTATAGGAGAAATTTCAAGACATGCATAATTCTTGTCAGTATCGGAAACATGATATATATCTTTTAATTTATCGATAACAAGCATACACATCCGTTCACATTCATCTGACAATACATGTTTAAGCTTCAATTTTTTCAAAGAAAGGATAGCATTACCATGAAAAAAATTATCTAAGTTGTTTATATAAGAATCTTTCAGTAGTTTGATGTTCAAAGATGTTATATATTTGCTCAAGCATTCGACAGGCATAGCTCTATATAACCTCGGAGAAGGATTGTTATTTTTAAATACAATGTCCCAAGCCTTAAGCGTGGTCTTGGTAGATAAAAATAAACGTTTCATTCCAGGTCTTTTTTTGGGATCTAACCAAGGTAGCTCTGCCAGATTGACTGGAGATATGTTAGATTCTTCAATTTCCATCCATCTGGGTTTACTTGCCTGATTGTTAAAGCTCACAACCACCGCAGCATTAGTAGCAAAATAATATTTGCGGATATCTGGAATACCAATACCGCCATGAGATTTGTGATGCTGCAGGGAAGTGAGCCGTATCCGAGCAGGTTTATTCCCCCAGATGAACTTCAACATAGCCGAATGAATTGTTTTAAAAAAGGATAAAGGAATGGACAGAGGTATGGCCCTGAAAAAATACAAGATTTTAGGAAGAATAGTCATCTTAATAGATGCCACCCTTCCCAACCATGAGAGCTCCATCCCGCCCCATCTCTCCATCTCTTGTTGTAGCTCCGACCATGCTTTTTTCAAATTACGTGAATGCATTTTGTCTAAATTTTTACATAATTTAATACCCAAGTATTCCATACACTCAGTTCTCCACTCATATGGGTAAAGTTTCTTTAGATCATCAATCGCTGAAGCATTGATATGAAATGGAAGGGCCTGGGTCTTGGATACGTTCAATTTGTAATACGATATCTCACCGAATTGGGTCAAAATGTAATTAAGAATTACTAGAGATACCTTTGGGTTTTTGATTGACAAAATTATATCATCAGCAAACAGACCAATTTTATGAATCGATTCTTTAATGGTAATTCCTTCAATTTCAGGGGTCGATCTAATCAACTCAGCTAAGGGTTCCATCGCTAAAACAAAAAGGATTGGCGATAGAGGGCAACCCTGGCGTGTCCCATTGGAAAGGGAGAACAATTTGGATGTAAATCCTGAGGCTGATACATGTGCAGAGGGAGCGCAGTATAATGCTTTAATAGCAGTAATAAAAGATGGGGGGATATTAAATTTTTCTAAGGTTCTCCACAGATATCCCCAATGTATCCTGTCAAACGCCTTCTCCGCATCTAATGAAAGAAGCAGAGAAGGCGTTTTTGTAGCATTAATATGCTGGATCAAATCAATAAAACGCCTAGTCCCATCTGGCGCCTGTCTATTCTGCACAAAACCCACCTGATCTCTGTTAATTAATGAAGGTATTAATTTAGTTAGCCGATTCGTGAGGACTTTAGCATAAATTTTTGAGTCGTTATTGATCAGAGATATGGGACGAAAATTAGAACATCTGTCAGGGTTTTTCCCTGGTTTTGGCAGTGTGACTATTCGTGCATTCAAGGCTTCCTCTGGCATTTTCCCCTCGTTTTTGTAAGAGTTAAATATTTTCGTCATATGGGGGATTAGAATATCTGAAAAGGTTTTATAATATAAAATAGTGAACCCGTCAGGGCCCGGGGCCTTTCCAGAGGGCATAAGTTTGATTGCCCCGGCTATCTCATCAGCTGATATATCACGTTCCAATCTCTGCAAATGCTCTTGGGACAACCGGGGCAATGAAACCCTGTCTAGAAATTGATCAATTGATGCCACAGAGGGCTGGGGAATATCCGAATTGAGTTCCAAATTGTAAAGTTTGCTATAATAATCTGCAAACATATTGCTAATTTTAGTTGGATCGAACACTTTTTGTCCTTGTTCATCCAATAAAAATGAAATTTTTGATTGAGCATTAACATGACGGAGTTTAGATGCCAAGAGAGTCGAGGCTCTGTTGCCTTTTAAATAAAATGATTTCCTGAGACGCCTTACCATGAGAGATGTACGATCTAAATTTATTTTGTTAATTTTTACTTTAACTTCACCTAACATTGCTGCTAGGGAGGATGATGGGCCAAATTTGTTTGCCTGATTCAAATTGTAAAGTTCCTTTTCCAAGGTACGCAGGTTATTATTATTAATTCTCTTCAGGTAAGACGCTCTAGAAATAAAATGCCCTCGTAATACAGCCTTATGTGCATTCCAAGTCACGTCGCCAGGAACCTCAGGGGAAGTATTTTCTGCAAAATAGTCCACCAGCATTTTTTCTGACAGTGACTTACTAGTAATATCAGTTAATAAAAAATCACCCAATTTCCATGATCTATTTGGTGCTGAAGATATAATTTCGTCAATATGCAAAATCACCGGGGCATGATCAGACCAATTAATATCTAAAATTTCAGATTTCGAGATGTGCGGGAGTAAAGCACCCTGAACCATAAATCTGTCCAGCCTGGAATACATATTATTAGAAACCGAGTAATAAGTAAAATCCCTCTCAGTTTCATGCATCAGTCTCCAGGGATCATATAGAGCACATTCAGTCATAAACTTAGAACATTGGAGCGCCAATCTATCACTATCTTTCTTGTATTGTTGATCACAATCTTCCCTAGCGTAATCCAAATCACCATCCATAACAAAATTCGTATCGCCACACATAACCAAATTACCTCTAGCATTCTCAGACACAAGATCCATCAATTTCCTAAAAAACTTCAACTGACCAGTGTTGGGAAAATACACATTCACGATTGTATAGTCTACGGCATTGATAGAACCTATCCAGATAACATACCTCCCCCCGTCATCTGTAAGGACTTTAGTAGGTAAGCACGCCACATTTCTATGGAACAAAATCAAGGTGCCTCTAGATTTAGATACATAGGGACTATGATGTTGGACTGGGAAGAGCTTCGACATAATTTTGTGATCTTTACCATTGTTTTTAAAATGTGTTTCCTGTACACAAACAACATCAGAATGATTGGACTTAACTTCTTTAAATAATAATCTTCTCTTGTGTGCGGTATTCAGGCCTCTCACATTAAATGATAAAAACTTCAGAACCATTAATTATGGAGCAATAAGGACCAGGAGTTTTACTGAAAAACAAGAAATTTGAGATTCCAAAACACCGCCAAGCAAGAGAGAAAATCAAATCCAAACATAATAAGAAGCAAAAATCAAATTGTGTACAGAAATACATATATAGACCAGATGAGTCGATATTTGAAAAAGCTGGTGCCACAAATTATGGAAAATGATAAGCCTTGCATGTAACATCGTAACATTATGAAAAGAGTTGACAACTTTGTCAACCAATAAAAAATGGATGGATAAAAACAAAATAACAACAAAAAAAAAGAATAAAAATAAAAAAAAGGGTAAGGTAACTTGGAGAAATACCCCTATCAGGGGGAAAAAAAGGACAAAAGAACAAAAGGCCATGAGGGAGAGCAAAAAAAAGTTCTCCATCTCAGGGTATTAGGCCCAGGTTGGGGGGAGAGAAGCCCGCTAGGGACAAGGGGACAGTAATAAGAATTTTTTTTTTTTTTTTTTTTTAAAAGGAAACAATTAAAAAAAACCAGAATAGAGACAATCATCAGAATACAGAAAAACAACAAGAAAAACAAAAATAGGTAAAGAACAACATCTGTGCAGGATGTGGAGCAAAAAGTGCAAAAAAGAGGGAGAAAAAGAAAAACAGTCCTAGTGTGGGAATCCAAAAAAATGAAAAAGATAAAGATATTATAGTTCTCCAGCACATCTAAGAAACATCTGGTTTGCTCCTCTTACTGGGCTGTACAGGAGTCAGTGGTGGGAGCAAGTGCTGTGTACCACGGTGTCTGTTAAAAGATTGAAGAACCTCCGCTCCTTCTTCAGGCGAGGTGATGACGAAACTCTTACCGTCCATGCGGAACAAAACTTTCACCGGAAAACCCCATCTATATCGAATCCCTCTTTGACGGAGTTCCGCTGTAAAATGCTGGAATTCCCTTCTTCTACGCATCATGAATGATGAAAAATCTTGGAAGACCTTTATATTGTTGTAATTATCAGGGAGGCCGGACATGCGTACCGCACCCAAGAAGTCTTCTTTGATGTGAAAATAATGGAAGCGGACAATAACATCTTTGGGCGCAGCTGCTGGTGCATTACCAGGTTTAGGCAGCCTATGAATCCGATCTAACAGCAAGTCATAGTCCTTGGCCATTGGTAAAACTGCTGCCACCATTGTCACAAAATAGTTAGGCAAATCTTTAATTTCAACTGAATCAGGGATCTCCCTAATCCTTAAATTATTACGCCGGCTTCTGTCCTCGGCATCAGCTAACTTCTCCGCCTGTTGGGAAACTTGTTTTTGTAACTCCCGGACAGTATCCACCAGATCCAAGTGAGATTGTGCCTGAAGATATAATTGGTTTTCCACATCTTCCGTGCGCTTGTTAATGCCCTCCAGAGCTCCATAAATATGATCAAATTCCTTTTTGAAATCGTTTTTCAGATCAACTCTTAAATTTTGAAGGAGTTGGATGATCATGCCTGCTGATGGGGGCAAGTCCTCTGCCATCTCCACAGGCATATCAGAATGGTATGTTACAGCTTTAAAAGTTGTTTCGGGGGCCATCTTGGATGTGGCGGCGGCCATCTTGGATGTGGCAGCGGCCATATATGATGTGGTAGAAATTGCCTCAGTGACAGTGGCCATCTTAGTGGAGGAAAAAGATTTTGAACCAGCAGCCATCTAGCTAGAGGCAGTTTTAGCTGATAAATGAGCCATTTTTTCCCTCTGAATAGCATCCCCTTCCTCTTCTTCATCAATATCTTCTAAGCTGTCCTGGGCATCCCCTTCACTACTCATAGTGGATTGTGTGGGTTTAAATGTCCCAGTGGCGAGGTTTGATCGTGTCCCCACCTGTGCTGACATCTGTGTAGATGAGGGCACTGATGGAGACCTCGATTTCACCCCACTCCCCTGATATAACAGAGATCTTGCTGCCACACCAGCATAAGTCTTAGTTTTAACAGGAGGGCAGATGGGCACAGGAATGCCTGAAGCTGGTGGGGTATGATATGAGGTTTCAGCTGGTGGGGGGGAGCAGGCATGAAAGCCCTTACTCACCCCTGACTCCTCGATTTTTCTCTGTGTAGAAGTCATCTTCTCCACTCTTTTTTGCTTCTGCATTATTATCCAATCTTTTTAAAGTAGTAGCAATGCTCGATTCCAGTCAATTAAAGTTGAAAAAGGTGTTTCTTGAACATTTGTGTCCCACTGTCACAGGAGCTCCTCTAGAAGGTGGCCATCTTGGGTGGTGGCCAGAACACGCCCCCTCATCTACATGCTTTTCTGCCCTAATATATATAAATTTATGCAAAAGCAATGTAATCTCTTTAGTTGATTGTTTAAGAATGAAAAACAAATCTAAAGCCTTAATTGAACACAAATTGTAGTTATACATGCTTATCTGCCCTAATATATAGAAGTAAATGCAAAAAAATATAATATATAGAGATTTACTGTAGAAGCGTTTTCATGCTTAAAATATCAACTAAAGAGTTGATTGTTTAAGCATGAAAACGCTTCTACATACAAAATTGAACACAAATTGTAGATCTACATGCTTATCTGCCCTAATATATATAAGTTTATGCAAAAGCAATGTAATCTCTTTAGTGTAATGTTTAAGAATGAAAAACTATTCCAAAGCTTCAATTGAACACAAATTGTAGATCTACATGCCGTTCTGTACTAATATATAGAAGTATATGCAAAAGCATTGTAATCTCTTTAGTTGATTGTTTAAGAATAAAAAACGTTATACATGCTTATCTGCCCTAATATATAGAAGTATATGCAAAAGCAATGTAATCTCTTTAGTTGATTGTTTAAGAATAAAATACGCTTTTATAGCCTGAATTCAACACAAATAGTAGATCTACATGCTTATCTGCCCTAATATATATAAGTTTATGCAAAAGCAATGTAATCTCTTTAGTGTAATGTTTAAGAATGAAAAACTATTCCAAAGCTTCAATTGAACACAAATTGTAGATCTACATGCTGTTCTGTACTAATATATAGAAGTATATGCAAAAGCAATGTAATCTCTTTAGTTTATTGTTTAAGTATGAAAAAAGCTTCTACAACCTAAATTGAACACAAATTGTAGATCTACATGCTTATCTGCCCTAATATATAGAAGTATATGCAAAAGCAATGTAATCTCTTTAGTTTATTGTTTAAGAATAAAAAACGCTTTTATAGCCTGAATTCAACACAAATAGTAGATCTACATGCTTATCTGCCCTAATATATATAAGTTTATGCAAAAGTAATATAATCACTTTAGTTTAATGTTTATGAATGAAAAACTCTTCCAAAGCTTCAATTGAACACAAATTGTAGATCTACATGATTATCTGCCCTAATATATATAAGTATATGCAAAAGCAATGTAATCTCTTTAGTTTATTGTTTAAGTATGAAAAAAGCTTCTACATACTAAATTGAACACAAATTGTAGATCTACATGCTTATCTGCCCTAATATATAGAAATAAATACAAAAACATATAATATATAGCGATTTACTGTAGAAGCGTTTTCATGCTTAAACAATAAACTAAAGAGTTGATTGTTTAAGCATGAAAACGCTTCTACAGCCAGAATTGAACTCAAATCGTAGATCTACATGCGTATCTGTACTAATATATAGAAGTATATGCAAAAGCAATGTAATCTCTTTAGTTGATTGTTTAAGAATGAAAAACGCTTTTACAGCCTGAATTGAACACAAATCGTAAATCAACATGCTTATCTGCCCTAATATATATAAGTTTATGCAAAAGCAATGTAATCTCTTTAGTTTTATGTTTAAGAATGAAAAACTCTTCCAAAGCTTCAATTGAACACAAATTGTAGATCTACATGCTGTTCTGTACTAATATATAGAAGTATATGCAAAAGCGATGTAATCTCTTTAGTTGATTGTTTAAGAATGAAAAACGAATCTACATCCTTAATTGTACACAAATTGCAGTTATACATGCATATCTGCCCTAATATATAGAAGTAAATGCAAAAACATACAATATATAGAGATTTACTGTAGAAGCGTTTTCATGCTTAAACAATCAACTATGAAAACGCTTCTACAGCCTGAATTGAACACAAATCGTAGTTCTACATGCGTATCTGTACTAATATATTTGAAGTATATGCAAAAACAATGTAATCTCTATAGTTAATTGTTTAAGAATGAAAAATACTTCTGCAGCCTGTATTGAATACAAATAGTAGATCTACATGCTTATCTGACCTAATAAATATATGTTTATGCAAAAGCAATGTAATCTCTTTAGTTTAATATTTAAGAATAAAAAACTCTTCCACAGCTTCAATTGAACACAAATTGTAGATCTACATGCTGTTCTGTACTAATATATAGAAGTATATGCAAAAGCAATGTAATCTCTTTAGTTGATTGTTTAAGAATGAAAAACGCTTTTACAGCCTGAATTGAACACAAATCGTAAATCAACATGCTTATCTGCCCTAATATATATAAGTTTATGCAAAAGCAATGTAATCTCTTTAGTTTAATATTTAAGAATAAAAAACTCTTCCACAGCTTCAATTGAACACAAATTGTAGATCTACATGCTGTTCTGTACTAATATATAGAAGTATATGCAAAAGCAATGTAATCTCTTTAGTTGATTGTTTAAGAATGAAAAACGCTTTTACAGCCTGAATTGAACACTAATCGTAGATCTACATGCGTATCTGTACTTAAATATAGAAGTAAATGCAAAAACAATGTAATCTCTATAGTTAATTATTTAAGCATGAAAAAAAGTTCTACAGCCTGTATTGAATACAATTCGTAGATCTACATGGTTATCTGCCCTAATATATATAAGTTTATGCAAAAGCAATGTAATCTCTTTAGTTTAATATTTAAGAATAAAAAACTCTTCCACAGCTTCAATTGAACACAAATCGTAGATCTCTATAGTTAATTGTTTAAGCATGAAAAACACTTCTACAGGCTGTATTGAATACAAATCTTAGATCTACATGCTCATCTGCCCTAATATATAGAAGTTTATGCAAAAGCAATGTAATCTCTTTAGTTGATTGTTTAAGAATGAAAAAAACGCTTTTACATCATGAATTGAACACTAATCGTAGATCTACATGCTTATCTGCCCTAATATATAAGTTTATGCAAAAGCAATGTAATCTCTTTAGTTGATTGTTTAAGAATGAAAAACGAATCTACAGATTCAATTGAACACAAATAGTAGTTATACATGGGTATCTTCCCTAATATAAAGAAGTAAATACAAAATAATGTAATCTATAGAGATTTACTGTCGAAGAGTTTTCATGCTTAAACAATCAACTATGAAAACGCTTCTACAGCCTGTATTGAACACAAATCGTAGTTCTACATGCGTATCTGTACTAATATATTTGAAGTATATGCAAAAACAATGTAATCTCTATAGTTAATTGTTTAAGCATGAAAAATACTTCTGCAGCCTGTATTGAATACAAATAGTAGATCTACATGCTTATCTGACCTAATAAATATATGTTTATGCAAAAGCAATGTAATCTCTTTAGTTGATTGTTTAATAATGAAAAACGCTTTTACAGCCTGAATTGAACACTAATCGTAGATCTACATGCTTATCTGCCTTAATATATACGTTTATGCAAAAGCAATGTAATCTCTTTAGTTGATTGTTTAAGAATGAAAAACGAATCTACAGATTCAATTGAACACAAATAGCAGTTATACATGCGTATCTTCCCTAATATATAGAAGTAAATACAAAATAATGTAATCTATAGAGATTTACTGTAGAAGCGTTTTCATGCTTAATCAATCAACTATAGAGTTGATTGTTTAAGCATGAAAACGCTTCTACAGCCTGAATTGTACACAAATCGTAGATCTACATGCGTATCTGTACTTAAATATAGAAGTAAATGCAAAAACAATATAATCTCTATAGTTAATTATTTAAGCATGAAAAAAAGTTCTACAGCCTGTATAGAATACAATTCGTAGATCTACATGCTTATGCCCTAATATATATAAGTTTATGCAAAAGCAATGTAATCTCTTTAGTTTAATATTTAAGAATAAAAAACTCTTAGACAGCTTCAATTGAACACAAATCGTAGATCTCTATAGTTAATTGTTTAAGCATGAAAAACACTTCTACAGGCTGTATTGAATACAAATCTTAGATCTACATGCTCATCTGCCCTAATATATATAAGTTTATGCAAAATCAATGTAATCTCTTTAGTTGATTGTTTAAGAATGAAAAATGCTTCTACAGCCTGTATTGAACACAAATCATAGATCTACATGCTCATCTGCCCTAATATATAGAAGTTTATGCAAAAGCAATGTAATCTCTTTAGTTTAATATTTAAGAATAAAAAAACTCTTCCACAGCTTCAATTGAACACAAATCGTAGATCTCTATAGTTAATTGTTTAAGCATGAAAAACACTTCTACAGGCTGTATTGAATACAAATCTTAGATCTACAAGCTCATCTGCCCTAATATATATAAGTTTATGCAAAATCAATGTAATCTCTTTAGTTGATTGTTTAAGAATGAAAAATGCTTCTACAGCCTGTATTGAACACAAATCATAGATCTACATGCTGTTCTGTACTAATATATAGAAGTATATGCAAAAGCGATGTAATCTCTTTAGTTGATTGTTTAAGAATGAAAAACGAATCTACATCCTTAATTGTACACAAATTGCAGTTATACATGCATATCTGCCCTAATATATAGAAGTAAATGCAAAAACATACAATATATAGAGATTTACTGTAGAAGCGTTTTCATGCTTAAACAATCAACTATGAAAACGCTTCTACAGCCTGAATTGAACACAAATCGTAGTTCTACATGCGTATCTGTACTAATATATTTGAAGTATATGCAAAAACAATGTAATCTCTATAGTTAATTGTTTAAGAATGAAAAATACTTCTGCAGCCTGTATTGAATACAAATAGTAGATCTACATGCTTATCTGACCTAATAAATATATGTTTATGCAAAAGCAATGTAATCTCTTTAGTTTAATATTTAAGAATAAAAAACTCTTCCACAGCTTCAATTGAACACAAATTGTAGATCTACATGCTGTTCTGTACTAATATATAGAAGTATATGCAAAAGCAATGTAATCTCTTTAGTTGATTGTTTAAGAATGAAAAACGCTTTTACAGCCTGAATTGAACACAAATCGTAGATCTACATGCGTATCTGAACTTAAATATAGAAGTAAATGCAAAAACAATGTAATCTCTATAGTTAATTATTTAAGCATGAAAAAAAGTTCTACAGCCTGTATTGAATACAATTCGTAGATCTACATGCTTATCTGCCCTAATATATATAAGTTTATGCAAAAGCAATGTAATCTCTTTAGTTTAATATTTAAGAATAAAAAACTCTTCCACAGCTTCAATTGAACACAAATCGTAGATCTCTATAGTTAATTGTTTAAGCATGAAAAACACTTCTACAGGCTGTATTGAATACAAATCTTAGATCTACATGCTCATCTGCCCTAATATATAGAAGTTTATGCAAAAGCAATGTAATCTCTTTAGTTGATTGTTTAAGAATGAAAAAAACGCTTTTACATCATGAATTGAACACTAATCGTAGATCTACATGCTTATCTGCCCTAATATATAAGTTTATGCAAAAGCAATGTAATCTCTTTAGTTGATTGTTTAAGAATGAAAAACGAATCTACAGATTCAATTGAACACAAATAGTAGTTATACATGGGTATCTTCCTTAATATAAAGAAGTAAATACAAAATAATGTAATCTATAGAGATTTACTGTCGAAGAGTTTTCATGCTTAAACAATCAACTATGAAAACGCTTCTACAGCCTGTATTGAACACAAATCGTAGTTCTACATGCGTATCTGTACTAATATATTTGAAGTATATGCAAAAACAATGTAATCTCTATAGTTAATTGTTTAAGCATGAAAAATACTTCTGCAGCCTGTATTGAATACAAATAGTAGATCTACATGCTTATCTGACCTAATAAATATATGTTTATGCAAAAGCAATGTAATCTCTTTAGTTGATTGTTTAATAATGAAAAACGCTTTTACAGCCTGAATTGAACAGTAATCGTAGATCTACATGCTTATCTGCCTTAATATATACGTTTATGCAAAAGCAATGTAATCTCTTTAGTTGATTGTTTAAGAATGAAAAACGAATCTACAGATTCAATTGAACACAAATAGCAGTTATACATGCGTATCTTCCCTAATATATAGAAGTAAATACAAAATAATGTAATCTATAGAGATTTACTGTAGAAGCGTTTTCATGCTTAATCAATCAACTATAGAGTTGATTGTTTAAGCATGAAAACGCTTCTACAGCCTGAATTGTACACAAATCGTAGATCTACATGCGTATCTGTACTTAAATATAGAAGTAAATGCAAAAACAATATAATCTCTATAGTTAATTATTTAAGCATGAAAAAAAGTTCTACAGCCTGTATAGAATACAATTCGTAGATCTACATGCTTATGCCCTAATATATATAAGTTTATGCAAAAGCAATGTAATCTCTTTAGTTTAATATTTAAGAATAAAAAACTCTTCCACAGCTTCAATTGAACACAAATCGTAGATCTCTATAGTTAATTGTTTAAGCATGAAAAACACTTCTACAGGCTGTATTGAATACAAATCTTAGATCTACATGCTCATCTGCCCTAATATATATAAGTTTATGCAAAATCAATGTAATCTCTTTAGTTGATTGTTTAAGAATGAAAAAAACGCTTTTACATCCTGAATTGAACACAAATCGTAGATCTACATGCTCATCTGCCCTAATATATAAGTTTATGCAAAAGCAATGTAATCTCTTTAGTTTAATATTTAAGAATAAAAAAGTCTTCCACAATTTCAATTGAACACAAATCGTAGATCTCTATAGTTAATTGTTTAAGCATGAAAAACACTTCTACAGCCTGTATTGAATACAAATCTTAGATCTACATGCTCATCTGCCCTAATATATATAAGTTTATGCAAAATCAATGTAATCTCTTTAGTTGATTGTTTAAGAATGAAAAAAACGCTTTTACATCCTGAATTGAACACTAATCGTAGATATACATGCTTATCTGCCCTAATATATAAGTTTATGCAAAAGCAATGTAATCTCTTTAGTTGATTGTTTAAGAATGAAAAAAACGCTTTTACATCCTGAATTGAACACTAATCGTAGATCGACATGCTTATCTGCCCTAATATATAAGTTTATGCAAAAGCAATGTAATCTCTTTAGTTGATTGTTTAAGAATGAAAAACGAATCTACAGATTCAAGTGAACACAAATAGTAGTTATACATGCGTATCTTCCCTAATATATAGAAGTAAATACAAAATAATGTAATTTATAGAGATTTACTGTAAAGGAGTTTACTTTCTTTTTTTTTTTTTTTCACTGACACTCAGACACCTACAGACGTTTGTACTTAAGTAGTATGATGGTTTAATGGGTCATCCTTGTGTCTATTATATCCAAAGTTTGTAATTTATAATTATCAGTCATGCTTTATTCAACATTTAAAACAGATAATCTTAAAACTCACAAGAGACTCGTAACACCAAAACGCAACACAGAAAAGAGAGAGGTAGAGAAAAAATAAATAAACTAGAAATAAATAAACTATAATCGTAGATCTACATGCTTATCTGCCCTAATATATAGAACTTTATGCAATACCAATGTAATCTCTTTAGTTGATTGATTAAGAATGAAAAATGCTTCTACAGTCTGAATTGAACACAAATCCTAGATCTACGTGCTTATCTGCCCTAATATATAGAAGTAAATGCAAAAACAATGTAATCTCTATAGTTGAATGTTTAAGCGTGAAAAACGGTTCTATAGCCTGAATTGTACACAAATCGTAGATCTACATCCTTATCTGCCCTAATATATAGAAGTTTATGCAAAAGCAATGTAATCTCTTTAGTTGAATGTTTAAAAATGAAAAACGATTCTACAGCCTGAATTGGACACAAATCGTAGATCTACATGCTTATCTGCCCTAATATATAGACGTTTATGCAAAAGCAATGTAATCTCTTAAGTTTAATGTTTAAGAATGAAAAACGAATCTACCGCCTAAATTGAACACAAATAGCAGTTATAAATGCTTATCTGCAGTAATATAAAGAAGTAAATGCAAAAACAGTGTAAACTCTTTAGTTTACTGTTTAAGAATGAAAAACGATTCTACAGCATGAATTCAACACAAATAGTAGTTCTACATGCTTATCTGCCCTAATACATAGAAGTTTATGCAAAAGCACTGTAATCTCTTTAGTTAATTTTTTAAGAATGAAAAACGCTTCTAAAGCCTAAATTGAACACAAATCGTAGATCTACACGCTTATCTGCAATTAATATATAGAAGTTTATGCAAAAGCAATGTAATCTCTTTAGTTGATTGATTAAGAATGAAAAACGTTTCTACAGCCTGAATTGAACACAAGTCGTAGATCTACATGCTTATCTGCCCTAATACATAGAAGTTTATGCAAAAGCACTGTAATCTCTTTAGTTCATTTTTTAAGAATGAAAAACGCTTCTAAAGCCTAAATTGAACACAAATCGTAGATCTACACGCTTATTTGCAATTAATATATAGAAGTTTATGCAAAAGCAATGTAATCTCTTTAGTTGATTGATTAAGAATGAAAAACGAATCAACAGCCTAAATTGAACACAAACAGTAGTTATACATGCTTATCTGCCCTAATATATAGAAGTAAATGCAAAAACAATGTAATCTCTTTAGTTCATTTTTTAAGAATGAAAAACGCTTCTACAGCCTAAATTGAACACAAAACGTAGATCTACAAGCTTATCTGCCCTAATATATAGAACTTTATGCAATACCAATGTAATCTCTTTAGTTGATTGATTAAGAATGAAAAATGCTTCGACAGCCTGAATTGAACACAAATCATAGATCTACATGCTTATCTGCCCTAAAATATTTAAGTTTATGCAAAAGCAATGTAATCTCTTAAGTTTAATGTTTAAGAATGAAAAACGAATCTACAGCTTGAATTGATTACAAATCGCAGATCTACATGCTTTACTGCCCTAATATATAGAAGTTTATGCAAAAGCACTGTAATCTCTTTAGTTGATTTTTTAAGAATGAAAAACGCTTCTACAGCCTAAATTGAACACAAATATTAGTTATACATGCTTATCTGCCCTAATATATAGAAGTTTATGCAAAAGCAATGTAATCTATTTAGTTTATTGTTTAAGAATGAAAAACGAATCTACAGCCTAAATTGAACACAAATAGCAGTTATCCATGCTTATCTGCCCTAATATATCGAATTAAATGAAAAAACAATGAAATCTATATAGTTGATGGTTGAGGAATGAAAAACGCTTCTACGGCCTGAAATGAACACAAATCGTAGATCTACATGCTTATCTGCCCTAATACATAGAAGTTTATGCAAAAGAACTGTAATCTCTTTAGTTCATTTTTTAAAAATGAAAAATGCTTCTACAGCCTGAGCTGAACACAAATCACAGTTAGACATACTAATCTGCCCTAATATATAGAAGTTAATGCAAAAGCAATGTAATCTCTTTAGGTGATTGTTTAAGAATGAAAAACGTTTCTACAGCCTGAATTGAACACAAGTCATAGATCTACATGCTTATCTGCCTTAATATATAGAAGTTTATGCAATACCAATGTAATCTATTTAGTTCATTTTTTAAGAATGAAAAACGCTTCTGAAGCCTAAATTGAACACAAATCGTAGATCTACACGCTTATATGCAATTAATATATAGAAGTTTATGCAAAAGCAATGTAATCTCTTTAGTTGATTGATTAAGAATGAAAAACGAATCAACAGCCTAAATTGAACACAAACAGTAGTTATACATGCTTATCTGCCCTAATATATAGAAGTAAATGCAAAAACAATGTAATCTCTTTAGTTCATTTTTTAAGAATGAAAAACGCTTCTACAGCCTAAATTGAACACAAAACGTAGATCTACAAGCTTATCTGCCCTAATATATAGAACATTATGCAATACCAATGTAATCTCTTTAGTTGATTGATTAAGAATGAAAAATGCTTCGACAGCCTGAATTGAACACAAATCATAGATCTACATGCTTATCTGCCCTAAAATATAGAAGTTTATGCAAAAGCAATGTAATCTCTTAAGTTTAATGTTTAAGAATGAAAAACGAATCTACAGCTTGAATTGAACACAAATCGCAGATCTACATGCTTTTCTGCCCTAATATATAGAAGTTTATGCAAAAGCACTGTAATCTCTTTAGTTGATTTTTTAAGAATGAAAAACGCTTCTACAGTCTAAATTGAACACAAATCGTAGATCTACATGCTTATCTGCCCTAATATATAGAACTTTATGCAATATCAATGTAATCTCTTTAGTTGATTGATTAAGAATGAAAAACGCTTCTACAGTCTGAGCTGAACAAAAATCACAGTTATACATGCTAATCTGCCCTAATATATAGAAGTTTATGCAATACCAATGTAATCTCTTTAGTTGATTGATTAAGAATGAAAAATACTTCTACAGTCTGAATTGAACACAAATCCTAGATCTACATGCTTATCTGCCCTAATATATAGAAGTTTATGCAAAAGCACTGTAATCTCTTTAGTTCATTTTTTAAGAATGAAAAACGCTTCTACAGCCTGAATTGTACACAAATCGTAGATCTACATGCGTATCTGTACTTAAATATAGAAGTAAATGCAAAAACAATATAATCTCTATAGTTAATTATTTAAGCATGAAAAAAAGTTCTACAGCCTGTATAGAATACAATTCGTAGATCTACATGCTTATGCCCTAATATATATAAGTTTATGCAAAAGCAATGTAATCTCTTTAGTTTAATATTTAAGAATAAAAAACTCTTCCACAGCTTCAATTGAACACAAATCGTAGATCTCTATAGTTAATTGTTTAAGCATGAAAAACACTTCTACAGGCTGTATTGAATACAAATCTTAGATCTACATGCTCATCTGCCCTAATATATATAAGTTTATGCAAAATCAATGTAATCTCTTTAGTTGATTGTTTAAGAATGAAAAAAACGCTTTTACATCATGAATTGAACACAAATCGTAGATCTACATGCTCATCTGCCCTAATATATAAGTTTATGCAAAAGCAATGTAATCTCTTTAGTTTAATATTTAAGAATAAAAAACTCTTCCACAGTTTCAATTGAACACAAATCGTAGATCTCTATAGTTAATTGTTTAAGCATGAAAAACACTTCTACAGCCTGTATTGAATACAAATCTTAGATCTACATGCTCATCTGCCCTAATATATATAAGTTTATGCAAAATCAATGTAATCTCTTTAGTTGATTGTTTAAGAATGAAAAAAACGCTTTTACATCCTGAATTGAACACTAATCGTAGATATACATGCTTATCTGCCCTAATATATAAGTTTATGCAAAAGCAATGTAATCTCTTTAGTTGATTGTTTAAGAATGAAAAAAACGCTTTTACATCCTGAATTGAACACTAATCGTAGATCGACATGCTTATCTGCCCTAATATATAAGTTTATGCAAAAGCAATGTAATCTCTTTAGTTGATTGTTTAAGAATGAAAAACGAATCTACAGATTCAAGTGAACACAAATAGTAGTTATACATGCGTATCTTCCCTAATATATAGAAGTAAATGCAAAATAATGTAATTTATAGAGATTTACTGTAAAGGAGTTTTCTTTCTTTTTTTTTTTTTTTCACTGACACTCAGACACCTACAGACGTTTGTACTTAAGTAGTATGATGGTTTAATGGGTCATCCTTGTGTCTATTATATCCAAAGTTTGTAATTTATAATTATCAGTCATGCTTTATTCAACATTTAAAACAGATAATCTTAAAACTCACAAGAGACACGTAACACCAAAACGCAACACAGAAAAGAGAGAGGTAGAGAAAAAATAAATAAACTATAAATAAATAAACTATAATCGTAGATCTACATGCTTATCTGCCCTAATATATAGAACTTTATGCAATACCAATGTAATCTCTTTAGTTGATTGATTAAGAATGAAAAATGCTTCTACAGTCTGAATTGAACACAAATCCTAGATCTACGTGCTTATCTGCCCTAATATATAGAAGTAAATGCAAAAACAATGTAATCTCTATAGTTGAATGTTTAAGAGTGAAAAACGGTTCTATAGCCTGAATTGTACACAAATCGTAGATCTACATCCTTATCTGCCCTAATATATAGAAGTTTATGCAAAAGCAATGTAATCTCTTTAGTTGAATGTTTAAAAATGAAAAACGATTCTACAGCCTGAATTGGACACAAATCGTAGATCTACATGCTTATCTGCCCTAATATATAGACGTTTATGCAAAAGCAATGTAATCTCTTAAGTTTAATGTTTAAGAATGAAAAACGAATCTACCGCCTAAATTGAACACAAATAGCAGTTATAAATGCTTATCTGCAGTAATATAAAGAAGTAAATGTAAAAACAGTGTAAACTCTTTAGTTTACTGTTTAAGAATGAAAAACGATTCTACAGCATGAATTCAACACAAATAGTAGTTCTACATGCTTATCTGCCCTAATACATAGAAGTTTATGCAAAAGCACTGTAATCTCTTTAGTTAATTTTTTAAGAATGAAAAACGCTTCTAAAGCCTAAATTGAACACAAATCGTAGATCTACACGTTTATCTGCAATTAATATATAGAAGTTTATGCAAAAGCAATGTAATCTCTTTAGTTGATTGATTAAGAATGAAAAACGTTTCTACAGCCTGAATTGAACACAAGTCGTAGATCTACATGCTTATCTGCCCTAATACATAGAAGTTTATGCAAAAGCACTGTAATCTCTTTAGTTGATTTTTTTAAGAATGAAAAACGCTTCTACAGCCTAAATTGAACACAAATCGTAGATCTACATGCTTATCTGCCCTAATATATAGAACTTTATGCAATACCAATGTAATCTCTTTAGTTGATTGATTAAGAATGAAAAATGCTTCTACAGTCTGAATTGAACACAAATCGTAGATCTAAAAGCTTGTCTGCCCTAATATATAGAACTTTATTCAATACCAATGTAATCTCTTTAGTTTATTGTTTAAGAATGAAAAACGCTTCTACAGTCTGAGCTGAACACAAATCACAGTTATACATGCTAATCTGCCCTAATATATAGAAGTTTATGCAAAAGCAATGTAATCTCTATAATTGATGGTTTAGGAATGAAAAACGCTTCTACAGTCTGAATTGAACACAATTCGTAGATCTATATGCTTATCTGCCCTAATATATAGAAGTTTATGCAAAAGCACTGTAATCTCTTTAGTTCATTTTTTAAGAATGAAAAACGCTTCTACAGCCTAAATTGAACACAAATCGTAGATCTACATGCTTATCTGCCCTAATACATAGAAGTTTATGCAAAAGCACTGTAATCTCTTTAGTTCATTTTTTAAGAATGAAAAACGCTTCTACAGCCTAAATTGAACACAAATCGTAGATCTACATGCTTATCTGCAATTAATATATAGAAGTTTATGCAAAAGCAATGTAATCTCTTTAGTTGATTGATTAAGAATGAAAAACGAATCAACAGCCTAAATTGAACACAAACAGTAGTTATACATGCTTATCTGCCCTAATATATAGAAGTAAATGCAAAAACAATGTAATCTCTTTAGTTCATTTTTTAAGAATGAAAAACGCTTCTTCAGCCTAAATTGAACACAAATCGTAGATCTACATGCTTATCTGCCCTAATATATAGAACTTTATGCAATACCAATGTAATCTCTTTAGTTGATTGATTAAGAATGAAAAATGCTTCTACAGTCTGAATTGAACAAAAATCGTAGATCTAAAAGCTTGTCTGCCCTATTATATAGAACTTTATTCAATACCAATGTAATCTCTTTAGTTTATTGTTTAAGAATGAAAAACGCTTCTACAGCCTAAATTGAACTCAAATCGTAGATGTACATGTTTATCTGCCCTAATATAAAGAAGTTTATGCAAAAGCAATGTAATCTCTTTAGTTGATTGTTTAAGAATAAAAAACGGTTCTACAGCCTGAATTGAACACAAATCATAGATCTACATGCTTATCTGCCCTAATATATAGAACTATATGCAATACCAATGTAATCTCTTTAGTTGATTGATTAAGAATGAAAAATGCTTCTACAGTCTGAATTGAACACAAATCGTAGATCTACATGCTTATCTGCCCTAATATATAGAAGTTTATGCAAAAGCACTGTAATCTCTTTAGTTCATTTTTTAAGAATGAAAAACGCTTCTTCAGCCTGAGCTGAACACAAATCACAGTTATACATGCTAATCTGCCCTAATATATAGAAGTTTATGAAATACCAATGTAATCTCTTTAGTTGATTGATTAAGAATGAAAAATGCTTCTACAGTCTGAATTGAACACAAATCGTAGATCTACATGCTTATCTGCCCTAATATATAGAAGTTTATGCAAAAGCACTGTAATCTCTTTAGTTCATTTTTGAAGGATGAAAAACGCTTCTACAGGCAAAATTGAACTATAATCGTAGATCTACATGCTTATCTGCCCTAATATATAGAAGTTTATGCAAAAACAATGTAATCTCTTTAGTTCATTTTTTAAGAATGAAAAACGCTTCTACAGCCTAAATTGAACACAAATCGTAGATCTAAAAGCTTGTCTGCCCTAATATATAGAACTTTATGCAATACCAATGTAATCTCTTTAGTTTATTGTTTAAAAATGAAAAACGCTTCTACAGCCTAAATTGAACTCAAATCGTAGATGTACATGTTTATCTGCCCTAATATAAAGAAGTTTATGCAAAAGCAATGTAATCTCTTTAGTTTATTGTTTAAGAATGAAAAACGCTTCTTCAGCCTAAATTGAACTCAAATCGTAGATCTACATGCTTATCTGCCCTAATATATAGAAGTTTATGAAATACCAATGTAATCTCTTTAGTTGATTGATTAAGAATGAAAAATGCTTCTACAGTCTGAATTGAACACAAATCGTAGATCTACATGCTTATCTGCCCTAATATATAGAAGTTTATGCAAAAGCACTGTAATCTCTTTAGTTCATTTTTTAAGAATGAAAAACGCTTCTTCAGCCTGAGCTGAACACAAATCACAGTTATACATGCTAATCTGCCCTAATATATAGAAGTTTATGAAATACCAATGTAATCTCTTTAGTTGATTGATTAAGAATGAAAAATGCTTCTACAGTCTGAATTGAACACAAATCGTAGATCTACATGCTTATCTGCCCTAATATATAGAATTTTATGCAAAAGCACTGTAATCTCTTTAGTTCATTTTTGAAGGATGAAAAACGCTTCTACAGGCAAAATTGAACTATAATCGTAGATCTACATGCTTATCTGCCCTAATATATAGAAGTTTATGCAAAAACAATGTAATCTCTTTAGTTCATTTTTTAAGAATGAAAAACGCTTCTACAGCCTAAATTGAACACAAATCGTAGATCTAAAAGCTTGTCTGCCCTAATATATAGAACTTTATGCAATACCAATGTAATCTCTTTAGTTTATTGTTTAAGAATGAAAAACGCTTCTACAGCCTAAATTGAACTCAAATCGTAGATGTACATGTTTATCTGCCCTAATATAAAGAAGTTTATGCAAAAGCAATGTAATCTCTTTAGTTGATTGTTTAAGAATATAAAACGGTTCTACAGCCTGAATTGAACACAAATCATAGATCTACATGCTTATCTGCCCTAATATATAGAACTATATGCAATACCAATGTAATCTCTTTAGTTTATTGTTTAAGAATGAAAAACGCTTCTTCAGCCTAAATTGAACTCAAATCGTAGATCTACATGCTTACCTGCCCTAATATATAGAAGTTTATGCAAAAGCAATGTAATCTCTGAAGTTTAATGTTTAAGAATGAAAAACGAATCTACAGCCTGAATTGAACACAAATCGTAGATCTACATGCTTATCTGCCCTAATATATAGAACTTTATGCAATACCAATGTAATCTCTTTAGTTGATTGATTAAGAATGAAAAATGCTTCTACAGTCTGAATTGAACACAAATCGTAGATCTACATGCTTATCTGCCCTAATATATAGAAGTTTATGCAAAAGCACTGTAATCTCTTTAGTTCATTTTTTAGAATGAAAAACGCTTCTACAGCCTAAATTGAACTCAAATCGTAGATCTACATGTTTATCTGCCCTAATATATAGAACTTTATGCAAAAGCAATGTAATCTCTTTAGTTGATTGTTTATGAATAAAAAACGGTTCTACAGCCTGAATTGAACACAAATCGTAGATCTACATGCTTATCTGCCCTAATATATAGAACTTTATGCAATACCAATGTAATCTCTTTAGTTGATTGATTAAGAATGAAAAATGCTTCGACAGCCTGAATTGAACACAAATCATAGATCTACATGCTTATCTGCCCTAATATATAGAAGTTTATGCAAAAGCACTGTAATCTCTTTAGTTCATTTTTTAAGAATGAAAAACGCTTCTACAGCCTAAATTGAACTCAAATCGTAGATCTACATGTTTATCTGCCCTAATATATGGAAGTTTATGCAAAAGCAATGTAATCTCTTTAGTTGATTGTTTAAGAATAAAAAACGGTTCCACAGCCTGAATTGAACACAAATCGTAGATCTACATGCTTATCTGCCCTAATATATAGAACTTTATGCAAAAGCAATGTAATCTCTTAAGTTTAATGTTTCAGAATGAAAAACGTATCTACAACCTAAATTGAACACAAATAGCAGTTATAAATGCTTATCTGCAACAATATAAAGAAGTAAATGCAAAAACAATGTAAAAACTTTAGTTAACTGTTTAAGAATGAAAAGCGATTCTAGAGCATGAATTTAACACAAATCGAAGTACAACATGCATATATGTACTAATATATGCTAGTTTAGGCAAAAACAATATGTAATCTCTTTAGTTCTCTGCACTAATATATGGTAGTTTAGGCAAACACAATGTAATGTCTTTAGTTCATTGTTTAAGAATGAAAACCGCTTTTACAGCATGAATTGAACACAAATAGAAGTTCTACATGATTATCTGCCCTAATATATAGAAGTTTATGCAAAAGCAATGTCATCAGTTTATTGTTTAAGAATGAAAAATGCTTCTACAGCATGAATTGAACACAAATTGAAGTTCAAGTTGCTTATCTGCACTAATATGTGGTAGTTTATGCAAAAACTCTTTAGTTCATTTTTTAAGAATAAAAAATAATTCTACAGCCTGAATTGTAATCAATATATGGTTGTTTATGCAAAAACAATGTAATCTCTTTAGTTCATTGTTTAAGAATGAAAACCGCTTCTATGTCTGAATTGAACACAAATAGCAGTTTTACATGCTTATCTGCGTCAATATATGGTAGTTTAAGGAAAATCAATCTGTAATCCAGTGTCTTTTTGCCTAAACAACCATTTATCATTGCAGATTGACATGAGTGAGTGCTATATGTGCTCAGTTTAGGCTGTAGAGTAGTTTTTACCTTCTTTGGCTTGAGTTTAAGTGACAACCATTTGTTTTTGCCTAAACAACTGTATATCATTGCAGATCATTATGGGGGAGTGCTATATGTCCTCAATTTAGGCCGTAGAGTCGTGTCGTAGAGTCGTCTTTACCTCTTCTGAAGTGAATTCAAGTGATAATCAGGTTATGTTTGCCAAAACAACCATATATCATTGCAGATCGCCATGTGGGAGTCCTATTTAAGCTCAATTTTGGCCTTGGAGTCATTTTTAACTCTTCTACCTTGAGTTCAAGTGATAACTTTTTTTTGCCTAAACAACCGGTTTTCACTTGAACTCAAGGCAGAAGAGGTAAGAACCACTCAATGGCATAAACTAAGCACAAATAGCACTCCATGACGTCGATCTGCAATGATATATGGTTGTTTAGGCAAAAACACCCGGTTATAACATGAACTCCAGGTAGAAGAGGTAAAAACAACTCTATGGACTTAAACTGAGCCCACATAGCACTCCATGACGTCGATCTGCAATGATATATAGTTGTTTAGGCAAAAACACACGGTTATCCATTGAACTCAAGGCAGAAGAGGTAAGAACCACTCTACGGCCTAAACTGAGCACAAATAGCACTCCATCACGTCGATCTGCAATGACATACGGTTGTTTAGGCAAAAACAACCGGTTATCACTTGAACTCAAGTCAGGAGAGGTAAAAATGACTCTATGGCCATAAAATGAGCACAAACAGCACTCCATCACATCGATCTGCAATGAAATACAGTTGTTTAGGCAAAAACACCTGCTTATCATTTGAACTCAAGGCAGGAGAGGTAAAAACTAATCTACGGCCTAAATGGAGCACAGATAGCACTCCATCAAGTCGATCTGCAATGATATACGGTTGCTTAGGAAAAAACACTCGGTTATCACTTGAATTCAAGGAAGAAGAGGTAAAAACAAATCTATGGCCTTAAAATGAGCACAAATAGCACTCCATCATGTCGATCTGTAATGATATATGGTTGTTTAGGCAAAAACACCCGGATCTCACTTGAACTCAAGGAAGAAGAGGTAAAAACAAATCTATGGCCTTAAAATGAGCACAAATAGCACTCCATCATGTCGATCTGTAATGATATATGGTTGTTTAGGCAAAAACACCCGGATATCACTTGAATTCAAGGTAGAAGAGGTAAAAATGACTTTATTGCCTAAACTGAGCACAAATAGCACTCCATCATGTGGATCTACAATTATATATGGTTGTTTAGGAAAAAACTACCGGTTATCACTCGAACTCAAGGCAGAATAGTTAAAAACGACTCAATGGCCTAAACTGAGCACAGATAGCACTCCATCAAGTCGATCTGCAATGATATACGGTTAGACATTGTTGTTTCCTAAACTACCATATATTAGTGCACAGAACTAAAGAGATTACATATTGTTTTTGACTAAACTAGCATGTATTAGTACAGATATGCATGTTGAACTTCTATTTGTGTTTAATTACTGGTTTAAAAGCGGTTGTAATTCTTAAACAGTGAACTAAAGACATATTATTGTTTTTGCCTAAATTACAATATATTAGTGCAGAGAACTAAAGAGATTACATATTGTTTTTGCCTTATCTACCATATATAAGTGCAGATAGGCATGTTGAAACACTTTTTGTGTTCAATTCAGGTTGTAGAAGCGTTTTTCATTATTAAACAGTGAACTAAAGACATTTAATTGTTTTTGCCTAAACTACCATATATTAGTGCACAGAACTAAAGAGATTACATATTGTTTTTGCCTAAACTAGCATATATTAGTACAGATATGCATGTTGTACTTCTATTTGTGTTAAATTCATGCTCTAGAAGCGTTTTTAATTCTTAAACAGTGAACTAATGACATTACATTGTTGTTTCCTAAACTACCATATATTAGTGCACAGAACTAAAGAGATTACATATTGTTTTTGACTAAACTAGCATATATTAGTACAGATATGCATGTTGAACTTCTATTTGTGTTTAATTACTGGTTTAAAAGCGGTTGTCATTCTTAAACAGTGAACTAAAGACATTTCATTGTTTTTGCCTAAATTACCATATATTAGTGCAGAGAACTAAAGAGATTACATATTGTTTTTGCCTTATCTACCATATATAAGTGCAGATAGGCATGTTGAAACACTTTTTGTGTTCAATTCAGGCTGTAGAAGAGTTTTTAATTATTAAACAGTGAACTAAAGATATTTTATATTTTTTGCCTAAATTACCATATATTAGTGCAGAGAACTAAAGAGATTACATATTGTTTTTGCCTAAACTAGCATATATTAGTACAGATATGCATGTTGAACTTCTATTTGTGTTCAATTCCTGGTGTAAAAGCTGTTATCATTCTTAAACAGTGAACTAAAGACATTTAATTGTTTTTGCCTAAATTACCATATATTAGTGCAGAGAACTAAAGAGATTACATATTGTTTTTGCCTTATCTACCATATATAAGTGCAGATAGGCATGTTGAAACACTTTTTGTGTTCAATTCAGGCTGTAGAAGCGTTTTTCATTCTTAAACAGTGAACTAAAGACATTTAATTGTTTTTGCCTAAACTACCATATATTAGTGCAGAGAACTAAAGAGATCACAGATTGTTTTTGCCTTGTCTACCATATATAAGTGCAGATAAGCATGTTGAAACACTTTCTGTGTTCAATTCATGCTCTAGAAGCGTTTTTCTTTCTTAAACAGTGAACTAATAACATTACATTGTTGTTTCCTAAACTACCATATATTAGTGCACAGAACTAAAGAGATTACATATTGTTTTTGACTAAACTAGCATATATTAGTACAGATATGGATGTTGAACTTCTATTTGTGTTCAATTCCTGGTGTAAAAGTGGTTTTCATTCTTAAACAGTGAACTAAAGACATTTGATATTTTTTGCCTAAATTACCATATATTAGTGCAGAGAACTAAAGAGATTACATATTGTTTTTGCCTAAACTAGCATATATTAGTACAGATATGCATGTTGAACTTCTATTTGTGTTCAATTCATGCTCTAGAAGCATTTTTCATTCTTAAACAGTGGACTAATGACATTACATTGTTGTTTCCTTAACTACCATATATTAGTGCACAGAACTAAAGAGATTACATATTGTTTTTGACTAAACTAGCATATATTAGTACAGATATGCATGTTGTACTTCTATTTGTGTTCAATTCATGCTCTAGAAGCGTTTTTCATTCTTAAACAGTGGACTAATGACATTACATTGTTGTTTCCTAAACTACCATATATTAGTGCACAGAACTAAAGAGATTACATATTGTTTTTGACTAAACTAGCATATATTAGTACAGATATGCATGTTGTACTTCTATTTGTGTTAAATTCATGCTCTAGAAGCGTTTTTCATTCTTAAACAGTGAACTAATGACATTACATTGTTGTTTCCTAAACTACCATATATTAGTGCACAGAACTAAAGAGATTACATATTGTTTTTGCCTAAACTAGCATATATTAGTACAGATAGGCATGTTGAACTTCTATTTGTGTTCAATTCATGCTCTAGAAGCGTTTTTCATTCTTAAACAGTGGACTAATGACATTAAATTGTTGTTTCCTAAACTACCATATATTAGTGCACAGAACTAAAGAGATTACATATTGTTTTTGACTAAACTAGCATATATTAGTACAGATATGCATGTTGTACTTCTATTTGTGTTAAATTCATGCTCTAGACGCGTTTTTCATTCTTAAACAGTGAACTAATGACATTACATTGTTGTTTCCTAAACTACCATATATTAGTGCACAGAACTAAAGAGATTACATATTGTTTTTGCCTAAACTAGCATATATTAGTACAGATAGGCATGTTGAACTTCTATTTGTGTTCAATTCATGCTCTAGAAGCGTTTTTCATTCTTAAACAGTGGACTAATGACATTACATTGTTGTTTCCTAAACTACCATATATTAGTGCACAGAACTAAAGAGATTACATATTGTTTTTGCCTAAACTAGCATATATTAGTACAGATAGGCATGTTGAACTTCTATTTGTGTTCAATTCATGCTCTAGAAGCGTTTTTCATTCTTAAACAGTGGACTAATGACATTACATTGTTGTTTCCTAAACTACCATATATTAGTGCACAGAACTAAAGAGATTACATATTGTTTTTGACTAAACTAGCATATATTAGTACAGATATGCATGTTGTACTTCTATTTGTGTTAAATTCATGCTCGAGAAGCGTTTTTCATTCTTAAACAGTGAACTAATGACATTACATTGTTGTTTCCTAAACTACCATATATTAATGCACAGAACTAAAGAGATTACATATTGTTTTTGACTAAACTAGCATATATTAGTACAGATATGGATGTTGAACTTCTATTTGTGTTCAATTCCTGGTGTAAAAGTGGTTTTCATTCTTAAACAGTGAACTAAAGACATTTGATATTTTTTGCCTAAATTACCATATATTAGTGCAGAGAACTAAAGAGATTACATATTGTTTTTGCCTAAACTAGCATATATTAGTACAGATATGCATGTTGTACTTCTATTTGTGTTAAATTCATGCTCTTGAAGCGTTTTTCATTCTTTTTTTTTTTTTTTTTTCTTCGACACTCAGTTTTGTTTAAACAATCATGTTAGTTTTTATGGTAGTAACATCATTGTGTCTTTTACTTTCTCTTTTCTTTTCTTTTCTATTATACTTTATTTTACGAGCTTGTCAGTAGCAAAATTCAAACATGCACATAATACAATGCATTTTCTCAAGAGGTCCTTGTGCTAAACCCTAGTTTGTAAATAAGTTCGGAAGGTGGGACAATGCAGAGATAAAGAAAAGAAAATGCAAAATATTGGTATTAAGAGATCCTTCTTCCATTCAGACTAATGACGTAACCTTCTATACTACAACATTCACAAGCACATACATACCTATCCTGTCTCTTTGGTACAGCTCATACAGTAGACCCATGCCGTTCGTCCCAAGTAGGGGGGGGGGGAGGGGCGGAACCCCTATTAAATCTTTTTCCTGAGACAATCACTACGTGAAGTTAAGAGCCTACAGCCTGTTCAGGCTTGGAGACACATCCCTCCATCTGTTTTTGGTAATCGTACTGTACCATGATCTCCTGCCATGAAGGGAGGTGAGGGCTTCTCCAATGCCTAGCTAGGCAAATTTTTGACGCAGAAAAAATATGTACCAAACAGTTTTGCTGCGTCTTACTCATAGTTGGACAGTCCAGCAAAAAGAGAAAGAGGGGTGCGGTAAGTGGGCATCTGAGATCACAGGTTTCCAGCATAAAGTGCTGCAGCTTTCCCTTCAGTTCCCTTAAACCACCGCACTCCCACCAGATGTGGTACATGGAGCCCAGGGACCCTTCGCACCTCCAGCACCGGTTCGATGTTCCGCGCTGGAATCTACTCAGGCGCACGGGAACCATGTACCACCTATACAGTATTTTATAGTATACCTCCTGCAGTGAAACACAATGGATGACCGACCTATTAAGGAGTATAGCCTTATACCATTTCTCTTTGGGGTACGATACTTGTAGGTCTCCTTCCCATTTTACAATAGTAGCGGGAAGTGGATTATCCAGGGCCTCATCCAAGTTTTTGGTTAATTTCGAGATTAGTTTAGATTTATGATGTGCCCTAATGAAACTGTCCAGAGTATCCTGGGGAGCAAACTGTTGCTTACCCAGGAAACTCCGGATCCTGAGGAATGCTAGAAACTCCGAATTAGGAAGGGCAAATTTTTCTTGCGCCTTCTCAAAGGTGATCAGATTATCCTCCTCAAATATATCGGCAATTAGCCTAATCTTTCTATCCTTCCAAACCGAGAAATCCAAGTTTGACAAGTAAAATCTTAGGGAATCAATTGGTGCCTCCTTTTTTAGTGGAGTAAGCATTCCTATTTCACCTCTGATTTTATCTAGATTATTGAACACATCCCTTATTACCGGGGAATTTACTTCTATTTTATCAAAAATCGGAGCTGTTACCCAGTAAAGGAGGAATGGATCCAGCTGTAGTGTTTGAGTTTTTTCTATCTGAAACCATCTGGGCATACTGTCCCGCTTCACATTCCATTCTATTGCATGCGCTAACATAGTTATTCTATGAAGTTTATGAAGGTCTGGAAACCCTAGTCCTGCATAGCTGGAGCCTCGCATAAAATCTCTTTTAGCTATTCTGGGCTTTTTACCCTGCCATACATAGGCCGAGAATATCCGTGTAAGTGAGTCCAGAGTACGTTTGGGCACTTTAAGTGAAATTGCTCTAAATAAATATTGGACTTTGGGAACCAAATAAGCTTTAAGTGCATGTATTCTTCCCATCCAGGATAATTCCGTTCCCTTCCATTTTTCTATTTTGGATTTTAGTTTCCCGACAAGAGATTGATAGTTTAAGTTAACCAAACATGCAAGATCAAAAGTGATTTTAATTCCCAAATATTCCATTTCAGATCTCGAGCAATCAAATTTATATAAGTTCTCAATTAATGATATTTGGTCAGGTCTCAAACCGGTGGTAATTACCTGGGTCTTTGCCAAATTCAATTTATAATTAGAATATTCACTATAATTCCTTATTATATTCAGGGCTTCTGGTATCGAGGATAATGGAGAGGAGAGGGTCAGGATCACATCATCAGCGTACAATGCCAGCTTATGCTCCTGTGACCCGATCCTAATCCCCTCCACCAGCCCCGATTGTCTTATAGCTGATGCAAGAGATTCAATTATCAAAGCGTAAAGCATCGGGGACAGGGGACACCCCTGTCGTGTGCCATTCTGAATCCTGAATGGCTTGGACTTTATCGAGGGGCCCATAACATAAGCTTGGGGATCGCAGTACAGAGCCATCACAGAGTGCCTATATGATCCCTGCAGGCCGAATATCTCCAAAGTTTCTTTTAGAAAGGTCCAACTCACCCGATCGAAGGCCTTTTCGGCATCTAATGCCAAGAAGGCAGATGGTACTTTCCTACGATTGGTTTCAGAGATCAAGTTTATCAGTCTGCGTGTGTTATCTTCCGTAGTTCTACCATAGATGAATCCCGTCTGGTCTGTGTACACCAAGCTTGGAAGTATTGGACCCAGACGAGACGAGAGCATCTTTGAATAGATCTTTATATCATTATTAATTAGGGAGATTGGTCTGTAGTTGCTTAAAATTTGCGGGTTTTTCCCATCCTTTGGTATCGGGATGATAGCGGCCTGCAGCATCTCTGATGGAAAGGTATTACCTTCTTTAATATAGTTAAACACCCTGAGAAGTATCGGGGAGATCCATGGGTCCAGTATTTGGTAGAATAAAGCAGAGTATCCATCTGGACCCGGGGATTTCCCAGATTTAAGGCTCTGCACTGCGTCCTTCACCTCTGCCAGGTCGAAAGGTAGATTCAAGTTTTGTGCTTCTGCGTCTGTGATTTTCGGAAGATTAAGTCTTTGGAGATATACCCTAGTCTGGGAGAGTGTCTTGGGAACCTCTTCTAGATTATATAATGAGTTATAATAATCCCTGAATACTGTGCTTATTTGAACAGGGTCTCTGTATGTTTCAGGGCCCACTTTCAAATTTGTTATTCTTTTTTGTTTTTGCTGATTATTTAATTTCTTTGTCAAATTTTTACTGGCTTTATTATTTGAATAATACCATTTTTTTTTTCTTATAAAAGATTGCTCTAATATAGTTTGAGTTCATCTTCCCCCTGATTTCCTCCTGAATATGGGCAACCTGTCTCGCAAGGGCCTCTGTTGGTGAGACTTTATTCACCGTAGTCTTCTGAGCTAGCTCAATATATAAATCCGATAGAGTCTTTCCATTCTGTTTTCTCCAGTATACGTCTGAGCTGATCAGATAACCCCTGAGTACACACTTTAATGCGCACCATAAGGTGATTGGCGAGACAGAGTTATCGTCATTTATTTCTAAGAATCGTTCAACCTGGGAGCGAAGATCCTTAATCTGGTCCTCCGTTCTCAGATTGAATTCATTCAATCTCCAGTTATTCCTCCTGGGATGCCCTACTGCATCATCAACCTCTACATACACTGGCGCATGATCTGACCACACTATCTCCCCTATAGAAGAGGAGCGGCATTTCCCCAAGTCTGTATCCTTGACAAAAACTGCATCGATTCTGGAGTATGACATATGTGGGCGTGAGAAATACGTAAAGTCCTTCTCCATAGGATGCTGGACCCGCCAAATATCGTACATATTATTGGTGTATAACCACTTAGTTAATTTTGTTGCCATAGAGTTAATCTTTGGATCTAAGGTTTTCCCTCTGGGGAGACTTTTATCAAGTGCTGGGTCAGAGACGCAATTCATGTCTCCAGCTAGAATTATCATACCCTTTCCTATCTGATCCAATCTCTTCCCAATAGTTGCCAGAAAACCCGTTGGGGATTCATTAGGGCCGTAAACATTGACTAAGGTATATAGAACACTATTCAGTTTACAAAGAAGAATAAGCGATCTACCCCCCGGGTCAGCTTCATGATGAATATATTCAAAGTCTATAGAGTTCGATATGAAAATGGCAACCCCTCTTTTCCTAGATTGTGGATAATTAGAAACATATACCTCTGAGAATTTCTGATACCTCCAAAGTGAATGTCCCTTCTGATCCCAGTGTGTTTCCTGGACAAACCCTATATTTATCTTTTCTTTACTAAACATATCGTATAAATATTTACGCTTCTGCGGAGAGTTGAAACCCTTCACGTTGATTGTCACGATCTTAATTGTCATCTAACTTCGTCCACCCCCACCCCCCCCCCCCGAGACATCCCGCCGGTGAGCTACATAGGTCCCAAAGAGAACAGTCATACTTCCATACATACTCACACCTTTCACTCCGGTGAACTAGTCACACTATATTTAGCTCCGGCTCACAAAAAGAGAAACTGGGCTAACTAAGTGCTGGTGTAGCGGAAGGTTTAATCTAATCTATTGCAGTGTAATATTTTTCATTCTTAAACAGTGAACTAATGACATTACATTGTTGTTTCCTAAACTACCATATATTAGTGCACAGAACTAAAGAGATTACATATTGTTTTTGCCTAAACTAGCATATATTAGTACGGATAGGCATGTTGAACTTCTATTTGTGTTCAATTCATGCTCTAGAAGCGTTTTTCATTCTTAAACAGTGGACTAATGACATTACATTGTTGTTTCCTAAACTACCATATATTAGTGCACAGAACTAAAGAGTTTACATATTGTTTTTGCATAAACTATCATATATTAGTACAGATAAGCATGTTGAAACACTTTTTGTGTTCAATTCAGGCTGTAGAAGCGTTTTTCATTCTTAAACAGTGAACTAAAGACATTACATTGTGTTTGCCTAAACTACCATATATTAGTTCAGAGAACTAAAGAGATTACATATTGTTTTTGCCTAAACTAGCATATATTAGTACAGATATGCATGTTGTACTTCTATTTGTGTTAAATTAATGCTCTAGAAGCGTTTTTCATTCTTAAACAGTGAACTAATGACATTACATTGTTGTTTCCTAAACTACCATATATAAGTGCACAGAACTAAAGAGATTACATATTGTTTTTGCCTAAACTAGCATATATTAGTACAGATAGGCATGTTGAACTTCTATTTGTGTTCAATTCATGCTCTAGAAGCGTTTTTCATTCTTAAACAGAGGACTAATGACATTACATTGTTGTTTCCTAAACTACCATATATTAGTGCACAGAACTAAAGAGATTACATATTGTTTTTGACTAAACTAGCATATATTAGTACAGATATGCATGTTGAACTTCTATTTGTGTTAAATTCATGCTGTAGAAGCGTTTTTCATTATTAAACAGTGAACTAAAGACATTTAATTGTTTTTGCCTAAAATACCATATATTAGTGCACAGAACTAAAGAGATTACATATTGTTTTTGACTAAACTAGCATATATTAGTACAGATATGCATGTTGAACTTCTATTTGTGTTCAATTCCTGGTGTGAAAGTGGCTTTCATTCTTAAACAGTGAACTAAAGACATTTGATATTTTTTGCCTAAATTACCATATATTAGTGCAGAGAACTAAAGAGATTACATATTGTTTTTGCCTAAACTAGCATATATTAGTACAGATATGCATGTTGTACTTCTATTTGTGTTAAATTCATGCTCTAGAAGCGTTTTTCATTCTTAAACAGTGAACTAATGACATTACATTGTTGTTTCCTAAACTACCATATATTAGTGCACAGAACTAAAGAGATTACATATTGTTTTTGCCTAAACTAGCATATATTAGTACAGATATGCATGTTGCACTTCTATTTGTGTTAAATTCATGCTCTAGAAGCGGTTTTCATTCTTAAACAGTGAACTAATGACATTACATTGTTGTTTCCTAAACTACCATATATTAGTGCACAGAACTAAAGAGATTACATATTGTTTTTGCCTAAACTAGCATATATTAGTACAGATAGGCATGTTGAACTTCTATTTGTGTTCAATTCCTGGTGTAAAAGCTGTTATCATTCTTAAACAGTGAACTAAAGACATTTCATTGTTTTTGCCTAAATTACCATATATTAGTGCAGAGAACTAAAGAGACTACATATTGTTTTTGCCTGATCTACCATATATAAGTGCAGATAGGCATGTTGAAACACTTTTTGTGTTTAATTCAGGTTGTAGAAGCGTTTTTCATTCTTAAACAGTGAACTAATGACATTACATTGTTGTTTCCTAAACTACCATATATTAGTGCACAGAACTAAAAAGATTACATTTTGTTTTTGCCTAAACTAGCATATATTAGTACAGATATGCATGTTGAACTTCTATTTGTGTTCAATTCCTGTTGTAAAAGTGGTTTTCATTCTTAAACAGTGAACTAAAGACATTTCATTGTTTTTGCCTAAACATCCATATATTAGTGCACAGAACTAAAGAGTTTACATATTATTTTTGCATAAACTATCATATATTAGTACAGATATGCATGTTGTACTTCTATTTGTGTTAAATTCATGCTCTAGAAGCGTTTTTCATTCTTAAACAGTGAACTAAAGACATTTAATTGTTTTTACCTAAACTACCATATCTTAGTGCAGAGAACTAAAGAGATTACAGATTTTTTATGTATTATCTACCATATATAAGTGCAGATAAGCATGTTGAAACACTTTTTGTGTTCAATTCAGGCTGTAGAAGCGTTTTTCATTCTTAAAAGGTGAACTAAAGACATTTCATTGTTTTTGCCTAAACAACCATATATTAGTGCACAGAACTAAAGAGATTACATATTGTTTTTGCCTAAACTATCATATATTAGCACAGATATGCATGTTGTACTTCTATTTGTGTTAAATTCCTGCTGAAAAAGCGGTTTTCATTCTTAAACAATGAACTAAAGACCTTACATTGTGTTTGCCTAAAATACCATTTATTAGTGCAGAGAAATAAAGAGATTACATATTGTTTTTGACTAAACTAGCATATATTAGTACAGATATGCATGTTGTACTTCTATTTGTGTTAAATTCATGCTCAAGAAGCGTTTTTCATTCTTAAACAGTGAACTAATGACATTATATTGTTGTTTCCTAAACTACTATATATTAGTGCACAGAACTAAAGAGATTACATATTGTTTTTGCCTTATCTACCATATATAAGTGCCAATAGGCATGTTGAAACACTTTTCGTGTTCAATTCAGGCTGTAGAAGCGTTTTTCATTATTAAACAGTGAACTAAAGACATTTAATTGTTTTTGCCTAAACTACCATATATTAGTGCACAGAACTAAAGAGATTACATATTGTTTTTGACTAAACTAGCATATATTAGTACAGATATGCATGTTGTACTTCTATTTGTGTTAAATTCATGCTCAAGAAGCGTTTTTCATTCTTAAACAGTGAACTAATGACATTTAATTGTTTTTGCCTAAAATACCATATATTAGTGCAAAGAACTAAAGAGATTACATATTGTTTTTGACTAAACTAGCATATATTAGTACAGATATGCATGTTGAACTTCTATTTGTGTTCAATTCCTGGTGTGAAAGTGGTTTTCATTCTTAAACAGTGAACTAAAGACATTTGATATTTTTTGACTAAATTACCATATATTAGTGCAGAGAACTAAAGAGATTACATATTGTTTTTGCCTAAACTAGCATATATTAGTACAGATATGCATGTTGTACTTCTATTTGTGTTAAATTCATGCTCTAGAAGAGTTTTTCATTCTTAAACAGTGAACTAATGACATTACATTGTTGTTTCCTAAACTACCATATATTAGTGCACAGAACTAAAGAGATTACATATTGTTTTTGCCTAAACTAGCATATATTAGTACAGATAGGCATGTTGAACTTCTATTTGTGTTAAATTCATGCTCTAGAAGCGTTTTGTTTTTCATTCTTAAACAGTGAACTAATGACATTACATTTTTGTTTACTAAACTACCATATATTAGTGCACAGAACTAAAGAGATTACATATTGTTTTTGACTAAACTAGCATATATTAGTACAGATATGCATGTTGAACTTCTATTTGTGTTTAATTACTGGTTTAAAAGCTGTTGTCATTCTTAAACAGTGAACTAAAGACATTTCATTGTTTTTGCCTAAATTACCATATATTAGTGCAGAGAACTAAAGAGATTACATATTTTTTTTGCCATATCTACCATATATAAGTGCCAATAGGCATGTTGAAACACTTTTTGTGTTCAATTCAGGCTGTAGAAGCGTTTTTCATTCTTAAACAGTGAACTAAATACCTTACATTGTGTTTGCCTAAAATACCATTTATTAGTGCAGAGAAATAAAGAGATTACATATTGTTTTTGCCTAAACTAGCATATATTAGTACAGATATGCATGTTGAACTTCTATTTGTGTTCAATTCATGCTCTAGAATCGTTTTTCATTCTTAAACAGTGAACTAATGACTTTACATTGTTGTTTCCTAAACTACCATATATTAGTGCAGAGAACTAAAGAGATTACATATTGTTTTTGCCTTATCTACCATATATAAGTGCCAATAGGCATGTTGAAACACTTTTTGTGTTCAATTCAGGCTGTAGAAGCGTTTTTCATTATTAAACAGTGAACTAAAGACATTTAATTGTTTTTGCCTAAACTACCATATATTAGAGCACAGAACTAAAGAGATTACATATTGTTTTTGACTAAACTAGCATATATTAGTACAGATATGCATGTTGTACTTCTATTTGTGTTAAATTCATGCTCTAGAAGCGTTTTTCATTCTTAAACAGTGAACTAATGACATTACATTGTTGTTTCCTAAACTACCATATATTAGTGCACAGAACTAAAGAGATTACATTTTGTTTTTGCCTAAACTAGCATATATTAGTACAGATATGCATGTTGTACTTCTAATTGTGTTAAATTCATGCTCTAGAAGCGTTTTTCATTCTTAAACAGTGAACTAAAGACATTTAATTGTTTTTACCTAAACTACCATATCTAAGTGCAGAGAACTAAAGAGATTACAGATATTTTTTGTATTATCTACCATATATAAGTGCAGATAAGCATGTTGAAACACTTTTTGTGTTCAATTCAGGCTGTAGAAGCGTTTTTCATTCTTAAACAGTGAACTAAAGACATTACATTGTGTTTGCCTAAACTAGCATATATTAGTTCAGAGAACTAAAGAGATTACATATTGTTTTTGACTAAACTAGCATATATTAGTACAGATATGCATGTTGAACTTCTATTTGTGTTCAATTCCTGTTTTAAAAGTGTTTTTCATTCTTAAACAGTGAACTAAAGACATTTAATTGTTTTTGCCTAAACAACCATATATTAGTGCACAGAACTAAAGAGATTACATATTGTTTTTGCATAAACTATCATATATTAGTGCAGATATGCATGTTGTACTTCTATTTGTGTTAAATTCATGCTCTAGAAGTGTTTTTCATTATTAAACAGTGAACTAAAGACATTTAATTGTGTTTGCTTTAATCTACCATATATTAGTGCACAGAACTAAAGAGATTACATATTGTTTTTGCCTAAACTAGCATATATTAGTACAGATATGCATGTTGTACTTCTATTTGTGTTAAATTCATGCTCTAGAAGCGTTTTTCATTCTTAAACAGTGAACTAATTACATTACATTGTTGTTTCCTAAACTACCATATATTAGTGCACAGAACTAAAGAGATTACATATTGTTTTTGCCTAAACTAGCATATATTAGTACAGATATGCATGTTGTACTTCTATTTGTGTTAAATTCATGCTCTAGAAGCGTTTTTCATTCTTAAACAGTGGACTAATGACATTACATTGTTGTTTCCTAAACTACCATATATTAGTGCAAAGAACTAAAGAGATTAAATATTGTTTTTGCCTAAACTAGCATATATTAGTACAGATATGCATGTTGAACTTCTATTTGTGTTCAATTCCTGGTGTAAAAGCTGTTATCATTCTTAAACAGTGAACTAAAGACATTTCATTGTTTTTGCCTAAATTACCATATATTAGTGCAGAGAACTAAAGAGATTACATATTGTTTTTGCCTAAACTAGCATATATTAGTACAGATATGCATGTTGTACTTCTATTTGTGTTAAATTCATGCTCTAGAAGCGTTTTTCATTCTTAAACAGTGAACTAATGACATTATATTGTTGTTTCCTAAACTACCATATATTAGTGCACAGAACTAAAGAGATTACATATTGTTTTTGCCTAAACTAGCATATATTAGTACAGATATGCATGTTGAACTTCTATTTGTGTTCAATTCCTGTTGTAAAAGTGGTTTTCATTCTTAAACAGTGAACTAAAGACATTTCATTGTTTTTGCCTAAACAACCATATATTAGTGCACAGAACTAAAGAGATTACATATTGTTTTTGCCTAAACTATCATATATTAGCACAGATATGCATGTTGTACTTCTATTTGTGTTAAATTCATGCTGTAAAAGCGGTTTTCATTCTTAAACAATGAACTAAAGACATTTAATTGTTTTTACCTAAACTACCATATCTAAGTGCAGAGAACTAAAGAGATTACAGATTTTTTTTGTATTATCTACCATATATAAGTGAGATAAGCATGTTGAAACACTTTTTGTGTTCAATTCAGGCTGTAGAAGCGTTTTTCATTCTTAAACAGTGAACTAAAGACATTACATTGTGTTTGCCTAAACTAGCATATATTAGTTCAGAGAACTAAAGAGATTACATATTGTTTTTGCCTAAACTAGCATATATTAGTACAGATATGCATGTTGTACTTCTATTTGTGTTAAATTAATGCTCTAGAAGCGTTTTTCATTCTTAAACAGTGAACTAATGACATTACATTGTTGTTTCCTAAACTACCATATATTAGTGCACAGAACTAAAGAGATTAAATATTGTTTTTGCCTAAACTAGCATATATTAGTACAGATATGCATGTTGAACTTCTATTTGTGTTCAATTCATGCTCTAGAATCGTTTTTCATTCTTAAACAGTGAACTAATGACTTTACATTGTTGTTTCCTAAACTACCATATATTAGTGCAGAGAACTAAAGAGATTACATATTGTTTTTGCCTTATCTACCAAATATAAGTGCAGATAGGCATGTTGAAACACTTTTTGTGTTCAATTCAGGCTGTAGAAGCGTTTTTCATTATTAAACAGTGAACTAAAGACCTTACATTGTGTTTGCCTAAAATACCATTTATTAGTGCAGAGAAATAAAGAGATTACATATTGTTTTTGACTAAACTAGCATATATTAGTACAGATATGCATGTTGAACTTCTATTTGTGTTCAATTCCTGGTGTGAAAGTGGTTTAAATTCTTAAACAGTGAACTAAAGACATTTGATATTTTTTACCTAAATTACCATATATTAGTGCAGAGAACTAAAGAGATTACATATTGTTTTTGCCTAAACTAGCATATATTAGTACAGATATGCATGTTGTACTTCTATTTGTGTTCAATTCATGCTCTAGAAGCGTTTTTCATTCTTAAACAGTGAACTAATGACATTACATTGTTGTTTCCTAAACTACTATATATAAGTGCACAGAACTAAAGAGATTACATATTGTTTTTGCCTAAACTAGCATATATTAGTACAGATAGGCATGTTGAACTTCTATTTGTGTTCAATTCATGCTCTAGAAGCGTTTTTCATTCTTAAACAGTGAACTAATGACTTTACATTGTTGTTTCCTAAACTACCATATATTAGTGCAGAGAACTAAAGAGATTACATATTGTTTTTGCCTTATCTACCAAATATAAGTGCAGATAGGCATGTTGAAACACTTTTTGTGTTCAATTCAGGCTGTAGAAGCGTTTTTCATGATTAAACAGTGAACTAAAGACATTTAATTGTTTTTGCCTAAACTACCATATATTAGTGCAGAGAACTAAAGAGATTACATATTGTTTTTGACTAAACTAGCATATATTAGTACAGATATGCATGTTGTACTTCTATTTGTGTTAAATTCATGCTCTAGAAGCGTTTTTCATTCTTAAACAGTGAACTAATGACATTACATTGTTGTTTCCTAAACTACCATATATTAGTGCACAGAACTAAAGAGATTAAATATTGTTTTTGCTTAAACTAGCATATATTAGTACAGATATGCATGTTGTACTTCTATTTGTGTTAAATTCATGCTCTAGAAGCGTTTGTCATTCTTAAACAGTGAACTAATGACATTACATTGTTGTTTCCTAAACTACCATATATTAGTGCACAGAACTAAAGAGATTACATATTGTTTTTGCCTAAACTAGCATATATTAGTACAGATAGGCATGTTGAACTTCTATTTGTGTTAAATTCATGCTCTAGAAGCGTTTTTCATTCTTAAACAGTGAACTAATGACATTACATTTTTGTTTCCTAAACTACCATATATTAGTGCACAGAACTAAAGAGATTACATATTGTTTTTGACTAAACTAGCATATATTAGTACAGATATGCATGTTGTACTTCTATTTGTGTTAAATTCATGCTCTAGAAGCGTTTTTCATTCTTAAACAGTGAACTAATGAGATTACATTGTTGATTCCTAAACTACCATATATTAGTGCACAGAACTAAAGAGATTACATTTTCTTTTTGCCTAAACTAGCATATATTAGTACAGATATGCATGTTGAACTTCTATTTGTGTTCAATTCCTGTTGTAAAAGTGGTTTTCATTCTTAAACAGTGAACTAAAGACATTTCATTGTTTTTGCCTAAACAACCATATATTAGTGCACAGAACTAAAGAGATTACATATTGTTTTTGCATAAACTATCATATATTAGTGCAGATATGCATGTTGTCAAAAAGGTATGATTTCGTTATGTTACTCTCTTCACAATTCCAAGCCCCTAGTTAAATTAAAACACATGCTGTCATGGGAGGCGGAGCTGGGTACTCAATACAAACTTGAAGAGTGGTTCACTTTTTTTACAGCTCTGAAAGGTGTCTCATATTGTACCAACCACTTTGAGAATCACTACAAAATTTTGTATCGTTGGTACCTGGCTCCGTCAAAACTCCATAACATGAACAATACTTTTTCTGACCGGTGTTGGAGAGATTGCGGAGGTTTGGGTAACATGGCCCATATCTGGTGGTTCTGTCCTAAATTGACCAAATATTGGAAGCTAATACATGACTTAATTATCAAAGTGGACAGTACCATCAGCACTTTAACGTCAGAATTGGCCTTGTTTAAATGTTTCCCGTCATCCGTCAAGAAAATAGACAAAATAATTATAGGACACATCCTGATCGCTGCCTCGTCCTGTCTCCCTCGATATTGGAAATCACAGCTATTGCCATCTCTTAGAGAGGTTTTCAATTTGATTCTTGAAAATAAGGCGCACGAGCTCTCCCACAGGGCAACTATGCATAATTTTCCAACGTTAAAAGATAAATGGGATGTCTGGGAAGATAGCATTAAAAAGTTTTACCGTTTGTGATAACCCCTTTCTTTTTTCTTGTTTTTGCAACATCGTACTGGTGTACAAATACTTTCTTTGCCAAATGTTTCATATTGTTCATTGTTAAAATGGATGGCTACCCCTCCCCCATTTCCATGTTCCCCTTCCCTCACCAACCCCTGATTTACTGTTGTTAAAAATCAATAAAAATTATTTGAAAAGATATGCATGTTGTACTTCTATTTGTGTTAAATTCATGCTCTAGAAGCGTTTTTCATTATTAAACAGTGAACTAAAGACATTTAATTGTGTTTGCTTAAAACTACCATATATTAGTGCACAGAACTAAAGAGATTACATATTGTTTTTGCCTAAACTAGCATATATTAGTACAGATATGCATGTTGTACTTCTATTTGTGTTAAATTCATGCTCTAGAAGCGTTTTTCATTCTTAAACAGTGAACTAATGACATTACATTGTTGTTTCCTAAACTACCATATATTAGTGCACAGAACTAAAGAGATTACATATTGTTTTTGACTAAACTAGCATATATTAGTACAGATATGCATGTTGAACTTCTATTTGTGTTAAATTCATGCTCTAGAAGCGTTTTTCATTATTAAACAGTGAACTAAAGACATTTAATTGTTTTTGCCTAAAATACCATATATTAGTGCACAGAACTAAAGAGATTACATATTGTTTTTGACTAAACTAGCATATATTAGTACAGATATGCATTTTGAACTTCTATTTGTGTTCAATTCCTGGTGTGAAAGTGGTTTTCATTCTTAAACAGTGAACTAAAGACATTTGATATTTTTTGCCTAAATTACCATATATTAGTGCAGAGAACTAAAGAGATTACATATTGTTTTTGCCTAAACTAGCATATATTAGTACAGATATGCATGTTGTACTTCTATTTGTGTTAAATTCATGCTCTAGAAGCGTTTTTCATTCTTAAACAGTGAACTAATGACATTACATTGTTGTTTCCTAAACTACCATATATTAATGCACAGAACTAAAGAGTTTACATATTGTTTTTGCATAAACTATCATATATTAGTACAGATATGCATGTTGTACTTCTATTTGTGTTAAATTCATGCTCTAGAAGCGTTTTTCATTCTTAAACAGTGAACTAATGACATTACATTGTTGTTTCCTAAACTACCATATATTAGTGCACAGAACTAAAGAGATTACATTTTCTTTTTGCCTAAACTAGCATATATTAGTACAGATATGCATGTTGAACTTCTATTTGTGTTCAATTCATGCTCTAGAATCGTTTTTCATTCTTAAACAGTGAACTAATGACTTTACATTGTTGTTTCCTAAACTACCATATATTAGTGCAGAGAACTAAAGAGATTACATATTGTTTTTGCCTTATCTACCAAATATAAGTGCAGATAGGCATGTTGAAACACTTTTTGTGTTCAATTCAGGCTGTAGAAGCGTTTTTCATTATTAAACAGTGAACTAAAGACATTTAATTGTTTTTGCCTAAACTACCATATATTAGTGCAGAGAACTAAAGAGATTACATATTGTTTTTGACTAAACTAGCATATATTAGTACAGATATGCATGTTGTACTTATATTTGTGTTAAATTCATGCTCTAGAAGCATTTTTCATTCTTAAACAGTGAACTAATGACATTACATTGTTGTTTCCTAAACTACCATATATTAGTGCACAGAACTAAAGAAATTACATATTGTTTTTGACTAAACTAGGATATATTAGTACAGATATGCATGTTGAACTTCTATTTGTGTTTAATTACTGGTTTAAAAGCGGTTGTCATTCTTAAACAGTGAACTAAAGATATTTCATTGTTTTTGCCTACAATACCATATAGTAGTGCACAGAACTAAAGAGATTACATATTGTTTTTGACTAAACTAGCATATATTAGTACAGATATGCATGTTGAACTTCTATTTGTGTTCAATTCCTGGTGTGAAAGTGGTTTTCATTCTTAAACAGTGAACTAAAGACATTTGATATTTTTTGCCTAAATTACCATATATTAGTGCAGAGAACTAAAGAGATTACATATTGTTTTTGCCTAAACTAGCATATATTAGTACAGATATGCATGTTGTACTTCTATTTGTGTTAAATTCATGCTCTAGAAGCGTTTTTCATTCTTAAACAGTGAACTAATGACATTACATTGTTGTTTCCTAAACTACCATATATTAGTGCACAGAACTAAAGAGATTACATTTTCTTTTTGCCTAAACTAGCATATATTAGTACAGATATGCATGTTGAACTTCTATTTGTGTTCAATTCATGCTCTAGAATCGTTTTTCATTCTTAAACAGTGAACTAATGACTTTACATTGTTGTTTCCTAAACTACCATATATTAGTGCAGAGAACTAAAGAGATTACATATTGTTTTTGCCTTATCTACCAAATATAAGTGCAGATAGGCATGTTGAAACACTTTTTGTGTTCAATTCAGGCTGTAGAAGCGTTTTTCATTATTAAACAGTGAACTAAAGACATTTAATTGTTTTTGCCTAAACTACCATATATTAGTGCAGAGAACTAAAGAGATTACATATTGTTTTTGACTAAACTAGCATATATAAGTACAGATATGCATGTTGTACTTCTATTTGTGTTAAATTCATGCTCTAGAAGCATTTTTCATTCTTAAACAGTGAACTAATGACATTACATTGTTGTTTCCTAAACTACCATATATTAGTGCACAGAACTAAAGAAATTACATATTGTTTTTGACTAAACTAGCATATATTAGTACAGATATGCATGTTGAACTTCTATTTGTGTTCAATTCCTGGTGTGAAAGTGGTTTTCATTCTTAAACAGTGAACTAAAGACATTTGATATTTTTTGCCTAAATTACCATATATTAGTGCAGAGAACTAAAGAGATTACATATTGTTTTTGCCTAAACTAGCATATATTAGTACAGATATGCATGTTGTACTTCTATTTGTGTTAAATTCATGCTCTAGAAGCGTTTTTCATTCTTAAACAGTGAACTAATGACATTACATTGTTGTTTCCTAAACTACCATATATTAGTGCACAGAACTAAAGAGATTACATATTGTTTTTGACTAAACTAGCATATATTAGTACAGATATGCATGTTGAACTTCTATTTGTGTTCAATTCCTGGTGTGAAAGTGGTTTTCATTCTTAAACAGTGAACTAAAGACATTTGATATTTCTTGCCTAAATTACCATATATTAGTGCAGAGAACTAAAGAGATTACATATTGTTTTTGCCTAAACTAGCATATATTAGTACAGATATGCATGTTGTACTTCTATTTGTGTTAAATTCATGCTCTAGAAGAGTTTTTCATTCTTAAACAGTGAACTAATGACATTACATTGTTGTTTCCTAAACTACCATATATTAGTGCACAGAACTAAAGAGATTACATATTGTTTTTGCCTAAACTAGCATATATTAGTACAGATAGGCATGTTGAACTTCTATTTGTGTTAAATTCATGCTCTAGAAGCGTTTTGTTTTTCATTCTTAAACAGTGAACTAATGACATTACATTTTTGTTTACTAAACTACCATATATTAGTGCACAGAACTAAAGAGATTACATATTGTTTTTGACTAAACTAGCATATATTAGTACAGATAGGCATGTTGAACTTCTATTTGTGTTTAATTACTGGTTTAAAAGCTGTTGTCATTCTTAAACAGTGAACTAAAGACATTTCATTGTTTTTGCCTAAATTACCATATATTAGTGCAGAGAACTAAAGAGATTACATATTTTTTTTGCCATATCTACCATATATAAGTGCCAATAGGCATGTTGAAACACTTTTTGTGTTCAATTCAGGCTGTAGAAGCGTTTTTCATTCTTAAACAATGAACTAAATACCTTACATTGTGTTTGCCTAAAATACCATTTATTAGTGCAGAGAAATAAAGAGATTACATATTGTTTTTGCCTAAACTAGCATATATTAGAACAGATATGCATGTTGAACTTCTATTTGTGTTCAATTCATGCTCTAGAATCGTTTTTCATTCTTAAACAGTGAACTAATGACTTTACATTGTTGTTTCCTAAACTACCATATATTAGTGCAGAGAACTAAAGAGATTACATATTGTTTTTGCCTTATCTACCATATATAAGTGCCAATAGGCATGTTGAAACACTTTTTGTGTTCAATTCAGGCTGTAGAAGCGTTTTTCATTATTAAACAGTGAACTAAAGACATTTAATTGTTTTTGCCTAAACTACCATATATTAGTGCACAGAACTAAAGAGATTACATATTGTTTTTGACTAAACTAGCATATATTAGTACAGATATGCATGTTGTACTTCTATTTGTGTTAAATTCATGCTCTAGAAGCGTTTTTCATTCTTAAACAGTGAACTAATGACATTACATTGTTGTTTCCTAAACTACCATATATTAGTGCACAGAACTAAAGAGATTACATATTGTTTTTGCCTAAACTAGCATATATTAGTACAGATAGGCATGTTGAACTTCTATTTGTGTTAAATTCATGCTCTAGAAGCGTTTTTCATTCTTAAACAGTGAACTAATGACATTACATTTTTGTTTCCTAAACTACCATATATTAGTGCACAGAACTAAAGAGATTACATATTGTTTTTGACTAAACTAGCATATATTAGTACAGATATGCATGTTGTACTTCTATTTGTGTTAAATTCATGCTCTAGAAGCGTTTTTCATTCTTAAACAGTGAACTAATGACATTACATTGTTGATTCCTAAACTACCATATATTAGTGCACAGAACTAAAGAGATTACATTTTCTTTTTGCCTAAACTAGCATATATTAGTACAGATATGCATGTTGAACTTCTATTTGTGTTCAATTCCTGTTGTAAAAGTGGTTTTCATTCTTAAACAGTGAACTAAAGACAATTCATTGTTTTTGCCTAAACAACCATATATTAGTGCACAGAACTAAAGAGATTACATATTGTTTTTGCATAAACTATCATATATTAGTGCAGATATGCATGTAGTACTTCTATTTGTGTTAAATTCATGCTCTAGAAGCGTTTTTCATTATTAAACAGTGAACTAAAGACATTTAATTGTGTTTGCTTAAAACTACCATATATTAGTGCACAGAACTAAAGAGATTACATATTGTTTTTGCCTAAACTAGCATATATTAGTACAGATATGCATGTTGTACTTCTATTTGTGTTAAATTCATGTTCTAGAAGCGTTTTTCATTCTTAAACAGTGAACTAATGACATTACATTGTTGTTTCCTAAACTACCATATATTAGTGCACAGAACTAAAGAGATTACATATTGTTTTTGACTAAACTAGCATATATTAGTACAGATATGCATGTTGAACTTCTATTTGTGTTAAATTCATGCTCTAGAAGCGTTTTTCATTATTAAACAGTGAACTAAAGACATTTAATTGTTTTTGCCTAAAATACCATATATTAGTGCACAGAACTAAAGAGATTACATATTGTTTTTGACTAAACTAGCATATATTAGTACAGATATGCATTTTGAACTTCTATTTGTGTTCAATTCCTGGTGTGAAAGTGGTTTTCATTCTTAAACAGTGAACTAAAGACATTTGATATTTTTTGCCTAAATTACCATATATTAGTGCAGAGAACTAAAGAGATTACATATTGTTTTTGCCTAAACTAGCATATATTAGTACAGATATGCATGTTGTACTTCTATTTGTGTTAAATTCATGCTCTAGAAGCGTTTTTCATTCTTAAACAGTGAACTAATGACATTACATTGTTGTTTCCTAAACTACCATATATTAGTGCACAGAACTAAAGAGATTACATTTTGTTTTTGCCTAAACTAGCATATATTAGTACAGATATGCATGTTGTACTTCTATTTGTGTTAAATTCATGCTCTAGAAGCGTTTTTCATTCTTAAACAGTGAACTAAAGACATTTAATTGTTTTTACCTAAACTACCATATCTAAGTGCAGAGAACTAAAGAGATTACAGATTTTTTTTGTATTATCTACCATATATAAGTGCAGATAAGCATGTTGAAACACTTTTTGTGTTCAATTCAGGCTGTAGAAGCGTTTTTCATTCTTAAACAGTGAACTAAAGACATTACATTGTGTTTGCCTAAACTAGCATATATTAGTTCAGAGAACTAAAGAGATTACATATTGTTTTTGCCTAAACTAGCATATATTAGTACAGATATGCATGTTGTACTTCTATTTGTGTTAAATTAATGCTCTAGAAGCGTTTTTCATTCTTAAACAGTGAACTAATGACATTACATTGTTGTTTCCTAAACTACCATATATTAGTGCACAGAACTAAAGAGATTACATATTGTTTTTGCCTAAACTAGCATATATTAGTACAGATATGCATGTTGTACTTCTATTTGTGTTAAATTCATGCTCTAGAAGCGTTTTTCATTCTTAAACAGTGAACTAATGACATTACATTGTTGTTTCCTAAACTACCATATATTAGTGCACAGAACTAAAGAGATTACATTTTGTTTTTGCCTAAACTAGCATATATTAGTACAGATATGCATGTTGTACTTCTATTTGTGTTAAATTCATGCTCTAGAAGCGTTTTTCATTCTTAAACAGTGAACTAAAGACATTTAATTGTTTTTACCTAAACTACCATATCTAAGTGCAGAGAACTAAAGAGATTACAGATTTTTTTTGTATTATCTACCATATATAAGTGCAGATAAGCATGTTGAAACACTTTTTGTGTTCAATTCAGGCTGTAGAAGCGTTTTTCATTCTTAAACAGTGAACTAAAGACATTACATTGTGTTTGCCTAAACTAGCATATATTAGTTCAGAGAACTAAAGAGATTACATATTGTTTTTGACTAAACTAGCATATATTAGTACAGATATGCATGTTGAACTTCTATTTGTGTTCAATTCCTGTTTTAAAAGTGTTTTTCATTCTTAAACAGTGAACTAAAGACATTTAATTGTTTTTGCCTAAACAACCATATATTAGTGCACAGAACTAAAGAGATTACATATTGTTTTTGCATAAACTATCATATATTAGTGCAGATATGCATGTTGTACTTCTATTTGTGTTAAATTCATGCTCTAGAAGTGTTTTTCATTATTAAACAGTGAACTAAAGACATTTAATTGTGTTTGCTTTAATCTACCATATATTAGTGCACAGAACTAAAGAGATTACATATTGTTTTTGCCTAAACTAGCATATATTAGTACAGATATGCATGTTGTACTTCTATTTGTGTTAAATTCATGCTCTAGAAGCGTTTTTCATTCTTAAACAGTGAACTAATTACATTACATTGTTGTTTCCTAAACTACCATATATTAGTGCACAGAACTAAAGAGATTACATATTGTTTTTGCCTAAACTAGCATATATTAGTACAGATATGCATGTTGTACTTCTATTTGTGTTAAATTCATGCTCTAGAAGCGTTTTTCATTCTTAAACAGTGGACTAATGACATTACATTGTTGTTTCCTAAACTACCATATATTAGTGCAAAGAACTAAAGAGATTAAATATTGTTTTTGCCTAAACTAGCATATATTAGTACAGATATGCATGTTGAACTTCTATTTGTGTTCAATTCCTGGTGTAAAAGCTGTTATCATTCTTAAACAGTGAACTAAAGACATTTCATTGTTTTTGCCTAAATTACCATATATTAGTGCAGAGAACTAAAGAGATTACATATTGTTTTTGCCTAAACTAGCATATATTAGTACAGATATGCATGTTGTACTTCTATTTGTGTTAAATTCATGCTCTAGAAGCGTTTTTCATTCTTAAACAGTGAACTAATGACATTACATTGTTGTTTCCTAAACTACCATATATTAGTGCACAGAACTAAAGAGATTACATATTGTTTTTGCCTAAACTAGCATATATTAGTACAGATATGCATGTTGAACTTCTATTTGTGTTCAATTCCTGTTGTAAAAGTGGTTTTCATTCTTAAACAGTGAACTAAAGACATTTCATTGTTTTTGCCTAAACAACCATATATTAGTGCACAGAACTAAAGAGATTACATATTGTTTTTGCCTAAACTATCATATATTAGCACAGATATGCATGTTGTACTTCTATTTGTGTTAAATTCATGCTGTAAAAGCGGTTTTCATTCTTAAACAATGAACTAAAGACATTTAATTGTTTTTACCTAAACTACCATATCTAAGTGCAGAGAACTAAAGAGATTACAGATTTTTTTTGTATTATCTACCATATATAAGTGAGATAAGCATGTTGAAACACTTTTTGTGTTCAATTCAGGCTGTAGAAGCGTTTTTCATTCTTAAACAGTGAACTAAAGACATTACATTGTGTTTGCCTAAACTAGCATATATTAGTTCAGAGAACTAAAGAGATTACATATTGTTTTTGCCTAAACTAGCATATATTAGTACAGATATGCATGTTGTACTTCTATTTGTGTTAAATTAATGCTCTAGAAGCGTTTTTCATTCTTAAACAGTGAACTAATGACATTACATTGTTGTTTCCTAAACTACCATATATTAGTGCACAGAACTAAAGAGATTAAATATTGTTTTTGCCTAAACTAGCATATATTAGTACAGATATGCATGTTGAACTTCTATTTGTGTTCAATTCATGCTCTAGAATCGTTTTTCATTCTTAAACAGTGAACTAATGACTTTACATTGTTGTTTCCTAAACTACCATATATTAGTGCAGAGAACTAAAGAGATTACATATTGTTTTTGCCTTATCTACCAAATATAAGTGCAGATAGGCATGTTGAAACACTTTTTGTGTTCAATTCAGGCTGTAGAAGCGTTTTTCATTATTAAACAGTGAACTAAAGACCTTACATTGTGTTTGCCTAAAATACCATTTATTAGTGCAGAGAAATAAAGAGATTACATATTGTTTTTGACTAAACTAGCATATATTAGTACAGATATGCATGTTGAACTTCTATTTGTGTTCAATTCCTGGTGTGAAAGTGGTTTAAATTCTTAAACAGTGAACTAAAGACATTTGATATTTTTTACCTAAATTACCATATATTAGTGCAGAGAACTAAAGAGATTACATATTGTTTTTGCCTAAACTAGCATATATTAGTACAGATATGCATGTTGTACTTCTATTTGTGTTAAATTCATGCTCTAGAAGCGTTTTTCATTCTTAAACAGTGAACTAATGACATTACATTGTTGTTTCCTAAACTACTATATATAAGTGCACAGAACTAAAGAGATTACATATTGTTTTTGCCTAAACTAGCATATATTAGTACAGATAGGCATGTTGAACTTCTATTTGTGTTCAATTCATGCTCTAGAAGCGTTTTTCATTCTTAAACAGTGAACTAATGACTTTACATTGTTGTTTCCTAAACTACCATATATTAGTGCAGAGAACTAAAGAGATTACATATTGTTTTTGCCTTATCTACCAAATATAAGTGCAGATAGGCATGTTGAAACACTTTTTGTGTTCAATTCAGGCTGTAGAAGCGTTTTTCATGATTAAACAGTGAACTAAAGACATTTAATTGTTTTTGCCTAAACTACCATATATTAGTGCAGAGAACTAAAGAGATTACATATTGTTTTTGACTAAACTAGCATATATTAGTACAGATATGCATGTTGTACTTCTATTTGTGTTAAATTCATGCTCTAGAAGCGTTTTTCATTCTTAAACAGTGAACTAATGACATTACATTGTTGATTCCTAAACTACCATATATTAGTGCACAGAACTAAAGAGATTACATTTTCTTTTTGCCTAAACTAGCATATATTAGTACAGATATGCATGTTGAACTTCTATTTGTGTTCAATTCCTGTTGTAAAAGTGGTTTTCATTCTTAAACAGTGAACTAAAGACATTTCATTGTTTTTGCCTAAACAACCATATATTAGTGCACAGAACTAAAGAGATTACATATTGTTTTTGCCTAAACTAGCATATATTAGTACAGATATGCATGTTGTACTTCTATTTGTGTTAAATTCATGCTCTAGAAGCGTTTTTCATTCTTAAACAGTGAACTAATGACATTACATTGTTGTTTCCTAAACTACCATATATTAGTGCACAGAACTAAAGAGATTAAATATTGTTTTTGCTTAAACTAGCATATATTAGTACAGATATGCATGTTGTACTTCTATTTGTGTTAAATTCATGCTCTAGAAGCGTTTGTCATTCTTAAACAGTGAACTAATGACATTACATTGTTGTTTCCTAAACTACCATATATTAGTGCACAGAACTAAAGAGATTACATATTGTTTTTGCCTAAACTAGCATATATTAGTACAGATAGGCATGTTGAACTTCTATTTGTGTTAAATTCATGCTCTAGAAGCGTTTTTCATTCTTAAACAGTGAACTAATGACATTACATTTTTGTTTCCTAAACTACCATATATTAGTGCACAGAACTAAAGAGATTACATATTGTTTTTGACTAAACTAGCATATATTAGTACAGATATGCATGTTGTACTTCTATTTGTGTTAAATTCATGCTCTAGAAGCGTTTTTCATTCTTAAACAGTGAACTAATGAGATTACATTGTTGATTCCTAAACTACCATATATTAGTGCACAGAACTAAAGAGATTACATTTTCTTTTTGCCTAAACTAGCATATATTAGTACAGATATGCATGTTGAACTTCTATTTGTGTTCAATTCCTGTTGTAAAAGTGGTTTTCATTCTTAAACAGTGAACTAAAGACATTTCATTGTTTTTGCCTAAACAACCATATATTAGTGCACAGAACTAAAGAGATTACATATTGTTTTTGCATAAACTATCATATATTAGTGCAGATATGCATGTTGTACTTCTATTTGTGTTAAATTCATGCTCTAGAAGCGTTTTTCATTATTAAACAGTGAACTAAAGACATTTAATTGTGTTTGCTTAAAACTACCATATATTAGTGCACAGAACTAAAGAGATTACATATTGTTTTTGCCTAAACTAGCATATATTAGTACAGATATGCATGTTGTACTTCTATTTGTGTTAAATTCATGCTCTAGAAGCGTTTTTCATTCTTAAACAGTGAACTAATGACATTACATTGTTGTTTCCTAAACTACCATATATTAGTGCACAGAACTAAAGAGATTACATATTGTTTTTGACTAAACTAGCATATATTAGTACAGATATGCATGTTGAACTTCTATTTGTGTTAAATTCATGCTCTAGAAGCGTTTTTCATTATTAAACAGTGAACTAAAGACATTTAATTGTTTTTGCCTAAAATACCATATATTAGTGCACAGAACTAAAGAGATTACATATTGTTTTTGACTAAACTAGCATATATTAGTACAGATATGCATTTTGAACTTCTATTTGTGTTCAATTCCTGGTGTGAAAGTGGTTTTCATTCTTAAACAGTGAACTAAAGACATTTGATATTTTTTGCCTAAATTACCATATATTAGTGCAGAGAACTAAAGAGATTACATATTGTTTTTGCCTAAACTAGCATATATTAGTACAGATATGCATGTTGTACTTCTATTTGTGTTAAATTCATGCTCTAGAAGCGTTTTTCATTCTTAAACAGTGAACTAATGACATTACATTGTTGTTTCCTAAACTACCATATATTAATGCACAGAACTAAAGAGTTTACATATTGTTTTTGCATAAACTATCATATATTAGTACAGATATGCATGTTGTACTTCTATTTGTGTTAAATTCATGCTCTAGAAGCGTTTTTCATTCTTAAACAGTGAACTAATGACATTACATTGTTGTTTCCTAAACTACCATATATTAGTGCACAGAACTAAAGAGATTACATTTTCTTTTTGCCTAAACTAGCATATATTAGTACAGATATGCATGTTGAACTTCTATTTGTGTTCAATTCATGCTCTAGAATCGTTTTTCATTCTTAAACAGTGAACTAATGACTTTACATTGTTGTTTCCTAAACTACCATATATTAGTGCAGAGAACTAAAGAGATTACATATTGTTTTTGCCTTATCTACCAAATATAAGTGCAGATAGGCATGTTGAAACACTTTTTGTGTTCAATTCAGGCTGTAGAAGCGTTTTTCATTATTAAACAGTGAACTAAAGACATTTAATTGTTTTTGCCTAAACTACCATATATTAGTGCAGAGAACTAAAGAGATTACATATTGTTTTTGACTAAACTAGCATATATTAGTACAGATATGCATGTTGTACTTCTATTTGTGTTAAATTCATGCTCTAGAAGCATTTTTCATTCTTAAACAGTGAACTAATGACATTACATTGTTGTTTCCTAAACTACCATATATTAGTGCACAGAACTAAAGAAATTACATATTGTTTTTGACTAAACTAGGATATATTAGTACAGATATGCATGTTGAACTTCTATTTGTGTTCAATTCCTGGTGTGAAAGTGGTTTTCATTCTTAAACAGTGAACTAAAGACATTACATTGTTGTTTCCTAAACTACCATATATTAGTGCACAGAACTAAAGAAATTACATATTGTTTTTGACTAAACTAGGATATATTAGTACAGATATGCATGTTGAACTTCTATTTGTGTTCAATTCCTGGTGTGAAAGTGGTTTTCATTCTTAAACAGTGAACTAAAGACATTACATTGTTGTTTCCTAAACTACCATATATTAGTGCACAGAACTAAAGAAATTACATATTGTTTTTGACTAAACTAGGATATATTAGTACAGATATGCATGTTGAACTTCTATTTGTGTTCAATTCCTGGTGTGAAAGTGGTTTTCATTCTTAAACAGTGAACTAAAGACATTACATTGTTGTTTCCTAAACTACCATATATTAGTGCACAGAACTAAAGAAATTACATATTGTTTTTGACTAAACTAGGATATATTAGTACAGATATGCATGTTGAACTTCTATTTGTGTTCAATTCCTGGTGTGAAAGTGGTTTTCATTCTTAAACAGTGAACTAATGACATTACATTGTTGTTTCCTAAACTACCATATATTAGTGCACAGAACTAAAGAGATTACATATTGTTTTTGACTAAACTAGCATATATTAGTACAGATATGCATGTTGAACTTCTATTTGTGTTCAATTCCTGGTGTGAAAGTGGTTTTCATTCTTAAACAGTGAACTAAAGACATTTGATATTTTTTGCCTAAATTACCATATATTAGTGCAGAGAACTAAAGAGATTACATATTGTTTTTGCCTAAACTAGCATATATTAGTACAGATATGCATGTTGTACTTCTATTTGTGTTAAATTCATGCTCTAGAAGAGTTTTTCATTCTTAAACAGTGAACTAATGACATTACATTGTTGTTTCCTAAACTACCATATATTAGTGCACAGAACTAAAGAGATTACATATTGTTTTTGCCTAAACTAGCATATATTAGTACAGATAGGCATGTTGAACTTCTATTTGTGTTAAATTCATGCTCTAGAAGCGTTTTGTTTTTCATTCTTAAACAGTGAACTAATGACATTACATTTTTGTTTACTAAACTACCATATATTAGTGCACAGAACTAAAGAGATTACATATTGTTTTTGCCTAAACTAGCATATATTAGTACAGATATGCATGTTGAACTTCTATTTGTGTTTAATTACTGGTTTAAAAGCTGTTGTCATTCTTAAACAGTGAACTAAAGACATTTCATTGTTTTTGCCTAAATTACCATATATTAGTGCAGAGAACTAAAGAGATTACATATTTTTTTTTGCCATATCTACCATATATAAGTGCCAATAGGCATGTTGAAACACTTTTTGTGTTCAATTCAGGCTGTAGAAGCGTTTTTCATTCTTAAACAATGAACTAAATACCTTACATTGTGTTTGCCTAAAATACCATTTATTAGTGCAGAGAAATAAAGAGATTACATATTGTTTTTGCCTAAACTAGCATATATTAGTACAGATATGCATGTTGAACTTCTATTTGTGTTCAATTCATGCTCTAGAATCGTTTTTCATTCTTAAACAGTGAACTAATGACTTTACATTGTTGTTTCCTAAACTACCATATATTAGTGCAGAGAACTAAAGAGATTACATATTGTTTTTGCCTTATCTACCATATATAAGTGCCAATAGGCATGTTGAAACACTTTTTGTGTTCAATTCAGGCTGTAGAAGCGTTTTTCATTATTAAACAGTGAACTAAAGACATTTAATTGTTTTTGCCTAAACTACCATATATTAGTGCACAGAACTAAAGAGATTACATATTGTTTTTGACTAAACTAGCATATATTAGTACAGATATGCATGTTGTACTTCTATTTGTGTTAAATTCATGCTCTAGAAGCGTTTTTCATTCTTAAACAGTGAACTAATGACATTACATTGTTGTTTCCTAAACTACCATATATTAGTGCACAGAACTAAAGAGATTACATATTGTTTTTGCCTAAACTAGCATATATTAGTACAGATATGCATGTTGTAGAGGGGCGTGTTCTGGCCACCACCCAAGATGGCCACCTTCTAGAGGAGCTCCTGTGACAGTGGGACACAAATGTTCAAGAAACACCTTTTTCAACTTTAATTGACTGGAATCGAGCATTGCTACTACTTTAAAAAGATTGGATAATAATGCAGAAGCAAAAAAGAGTGGAGAAGATGACTTCTACACAGAGAAAAATCGAGGAGTCAGGGGTGAGTAAGGGCTTTCATGCCTGCTCCCCCCCACCAGCTGAAACCTCATATCATACCCCACCAGCTTCAGGCATCCCTTTTCCCATCTGCCCTCCTGTTAAAACTAAGACTTATGCTGGTGTGGCAGCAAGATCTCTGTCATATCAGGGGAGTGGGGTGAAATCGAGGTCTCCATCAGTGCCCTCATCTTCACAGATGTCAGCACAGGTGGGGACACGATCAAACCTCGCCACTGGGGCATTTAAACCCACACAATCCACTATGAGTAGTGAAGGGGATGCCCAGGACAGCTTAGAAGATATTGATGAAGAAGAGGAAGGGGATGGTATTCAGAGGGAAAAAACGGCTCATTTATCAGCTAAAACTGCCTCTAGCAAGATGGCTGCTGGTTCAAAATCTTTTTCCTCCACTAAGATGGCCACTGTCACTGAGGCAATTTCTGCCACATCCAAGATGGCCGCCGCCACATCCAAGATGGCCGCCGCCACATCCAAGATGGCCCCCGAAACAACTTTTAAAGCTGTAACATACCATTCTGATATGCCTGTGGAGATGGCAGAGGACTTGCCCCCATCAGCAGGCATGATCATCCAACTCCTTCAAAATTTAAGAGTTGATCTGAAAAACGATTTCAAAAAGGAATTTGATCATATTTATGGAGCTCTGGAGGGCATTAACCAGCGCACGGAAGATGTGGAAAACCAATTATATCTTCAGGCACAATCTCACTTGGATCTGGTGGATACTGTCCGGGAGTTACAAAAACAAGTTTCCCAACAGGCGGAGAAGTTAGCTGATGCCGAGGACAGAAGCCGGCGTAATAATTTAAGGATTAGGGGCATCCCTGATTCAGTTGAAATTAAAGATTTGCCTAACTATTTTGTGACAATGGTGGCAGCAGTTTTACCAATGGCCAAGGACTATGACTTGCTGTTAGATCGGATTCATAGGCTGCCTAAACCTGGTAATGCACCAGCAGCTGCGCCCAAAGATGTTATTGTCCGCTTCCATTATTTTCACATCAAAGAAGACTTCTTGGGTGCGGTACGCATGTCCGGCCTCCCTGATAATTACAACAATATAAAGGTCTTCCAAGATTTTTCATCATTCACGATGCGTAGAAGAAGGGAATTCCAGCATTTTACAGCGGAACTCCGTCAAAGAGGGATTCGATATAGATGGGGTTTTCCGGTGAAAGTTTTGTTCCGCATGGACGGTAAGAGTTTCGTCATCACCTCGCCTGAAGAAGGAGCGGAGGTTCTTCGATCTTTTAACAGACACCGTGGTACACAGCACTTGCTCCCACCACTGACTCCTGTACAGCCCAGTAAGAGGAGCAAACCAGATGTTTCTTAGATGTGCTGGAGAACTATAATATCTTTATCTTTTTCATTTTTTTGGATTCCCACACTAGGGCTGTTTTTCTTTTTCTCCCTCTTTTTTGCACTTTTTGCTCCACATCCTGCACAAATGTTGTTCTTTACCTATTTTTGTTTTTCTTGTTGTTTTTCTGTATTCTGATGATAGTCTCTATTCTGGTTTTTTTTAATTGTTTCCTTTTAAAAAAAAAAAAAAAAAATTCTTATTACTGTCCCCTTGTCCCTAGCGGGCTTCTCTCCCCCCAACCTGGGCCTAATACCCTGCGATGGAGAAGCTTTTTTTTGCTCTCCCTCATGGCCCTTTGTTCTTTTGTCCTTTTTTTCCCCCTGATAGGGGTATTTCTCCAAGTTACCTTACCCTTTTTTTTATTTTTATTCTTTTTTTTTGTTGTTATTTTGTTTTTATCCATCCATTTTTTATTGGTTGACAAAGTTGTCAACTCTTTTCATAATGTTACGATGTTACATGCAAGGCCTATCATTTTCCATAATTTGTGGCACCAGTTTTCTTCAAATATCGACTCATCTGGTCTATATATGTATTTCTGTACACAATTTGATTTTTGTTTCTTATTATGTTTGGATTTGATTTTCTCTCTTGCTTGGCGGTGTTTTGGAATCTCACATTTCTTGTTTTTCAGTAAAACTCCTGGTCCTTATTGCTCCATAATTAATGGTTCTGAAGTTTTTATCATTTAATGTGAGAGGCCTGAATACCGCACACAAGAGAAGATTATTATTTAAAGAAGTTAAGTCCAATCATTCTGATGTTGTTTGTGTACAGGAAACACATTTTAAAAACAATGGTAAAGATCACAAAATTATGTCGAAGCTCTTCCCAGTCCAACATCATAGTCCCTATGTATCTAAATCTAGAGGCACCTCGATTTTGTTCCATAGAAATGTGGCGTGCTTACCTACTAAAGTCCTTACAGATGACGGGGGGAGGTATGTTATCTGGATAGGTTCTATCAACGCCGTAGACTATACAATCGTGAATGTGTATTTTCCCAACACTGGTCAGTTGAAGTTTTTTAGGAAATTGATGGATCTTGTGTCTGAGAATTCTAGAGGTAATTTGGTTATGTGTGGCGATACGAATTTTGTTATGGATGGTGATTTGGATTACGCTAGGGAAGATTGTGATCAACAATACAAGAAAGATAGTGATAGATTGGCGCTCCAATATTCTAAGTTTATGACTGAATGTGCTCTATATGATCCCTGGAGACTGATGCATGAAACTGAGAGGGATTTTACTTATTACTCGGTTTCTAATAATATGTATTCCAGGCTGGACAGATTTATGGTTCAGGGTGCTTTACTCCCGCACATCTCGAAATCTGAAATTTTAGATATTAATTGGTCCGATCATGCCCCGGTGATTTTGCATATTGACGAAATTATATCTTCAGCACCAAATAGATCATGGAAATTGGGTGATTTTTTATTAACTGATATTACTAGTAAGTCACTGTCAGAAAAAATGCTGGTGGACTATTTTGCAGAAAATACTTCCCCTGAGGTTCCTGGTGACGTGACTTGGAATGCACATAAGGCTGTATTACGAGGGCATTTTATTTCTAGAGCGTCTTACCTGAAGAGAATTAATAATAATAACCTGCGTACCTTGGAAAAGGAACTTTACAATTTGAATCAGGCAAACAAATTTGGTCCATCATCCTCCCTAGCAGCAATGTTAGGTGAAGTTAAAGTAAAAATTAACAAAATAAATTTAGATCGTACATCTCTCATGGTAAGGCGTCTCAGGAAATCATTTTATTTAAAAGGCAACAGAGCCTCGACTCTCTTGGCATCTAAACTCCGTCATGTTAATGCTCAATCAAAAATTTCATTTTTATTGGATGAACAAGGACAAAAAGTGTTCCATCCAACTAAAATTAGCAATATGTTTGCAGATTATTATAGCAAACTTTACAATTTGGAACTCAATTCGGATATTCCCCAGCCCTCTGTGGCATCAATTGATCAATTTCTAGACAGGGTTTCATTGCCCCGGTTGTCCCAAGAGCATTTACAGAGATTGGAACGTGATATATCAGCTGATGAGATAGCCGGGGCAATCAAACTTATGCCCTCTGGAAAGGCCCCGGGCCCTGACGGGTTCACTATTTTATATTATAAAACCTTTTCAGATATTCTAATCCCCCATATGACGAAAATATTTAATTCTTACAAAAACGAGGGGAAAATGCCAGAGGAAGCCTTGAATGCACGAATAGTCACACTGCCAAAACCAGGGAAAAACCCTGACAGATGTTCTAATTTTCGTCCCATATCTCTGATCAATAACGACTCCAAAATTTATGCTAAAGTCCTCACTAATCGGCTAACTAAATTAATACCTTCATTAATTAACAGAGATCAGGTGGGTTTTGTGCAGAATAGACAGGCGCCAGATGGGACTAGGCGTTTTATTGATTTGATCCAGCATATTAATACTACAAAAACGCCTTCTCTGCTTCTTTCATTAGATGCGGAGAAGGCGTTTGACAGGATACATTGGGGATATCTGTGGAGAACCTTAGAAAAATTTAATATCCCCCCATCTTTTATTACTGCTATTAAAGCATTATACTGCGCTCCCTCTGCACATGTATCAGCCTCAGGATTTACATCCAAATTGTTCTCCCTTACCAATGGGACGCGCCAGGGTTGCCCTCTATCGCCAATCCTTTTTGTTTTAGCGATGGAACCCTTAGCTGAGTTGATTAGATCGACCCCTGAAATTGAAGGAATTACCATTAAAGAATCGATTCATAAAATTGGTCTGTTTGCTGATGATATAATTTTGTCAATAAAAAACCCAAAGGTATCTCTAGTAATTCTTAATAACATTTTGACCCAATTCGGTGAGATATCGTATTACAAATTGAACGTATCCAAGACCCAGGCCCTTCCATTTCATATCAATGCTTCAGCGATTGATGATCTAAAGAAACTTTACCCATATGAGTGGAAAACTGAGTGTATGGAATACTTGGGTATTAAATTATGTAAAAATTTAGACAAAATGCATTCACATAATTTGAAAAAAGCATGGTCGGAGCTACAACAAGAGATGGAGAGATGGGGCGGGATGGAGCTCTCATGGTTGGGAAGGGTGGCATCTATTAAGATGACTATTCTTCCTAAAATCTTGTATTTTTTCAGGGCCATACCTCTGTCCATTCCTTTATCCTTTTTTAAAACAATTCATTCGGCTATGTTGAAGTTCATCTGGGGGAATAAACCTGCTCGGATACGGCTCACTTCCCTGCAGCATCACAAATCTCATGGCGGTATTGGTATCCCAGATATCCGCAAATACTATTTTGCTACTAATGCTGCGGTGGTTGTGAGCTTTAACAATCAGGCAAGTAAACCCAGATGGATGGAAATTGAAGAATCTAACATATCTCCAGTCAATCTGGCAGAGCTACCTTGGTTAGATCCAAAAACAAGACCTGGAATTAAACGTTTATTTTTATCTACCAAGACCACGCTTAAGGCTTGGGACATTGTATTTAAAAATAACAATCCTTCCCCGAGGTTATATAGAGCTATGCCTGTCGAATGCTTGAGCAAACATATAACATCTTTGAACATCAAACTACTGAAAGATTCTTATATACACAACTTAGATAATTTTTTTCATGGTAATGCTATCCTTTCTTTGAAAAAATTGAAGCTTAAACATGTATTGTCAGATGAATGTGAACGGATGTGTATGCTTGTTATCGATAAATTAAAAGATATATATCATGTTTCCGATACTGACAAGAATTATGCATGTCTTGAAATTTCTCCTATAGAAACATTTTTCCTCCATAGCCCCATTCAAAAAGGTATGATTTCGTTATGTTACTCTCTTCACAATTCCAAGCCCCTAGTTAAATTAAAACACATGCTGTCATGGGAGGCGGAGCTGGGTACTCAATACAAACTTGAAGAGTGGTTCACTTTTCTTACAGCTCTGAAAGGTGTCTCATATTGTACCAACCACTTTGAGAATCACTACAAAATTTTGTATCGTTGGTACCTGGCTCCGTCAAAACTCCATAACATGAACAATACTTTTTCTGACCGGTGTTGGAGAGATTGCGGAGGTTTGGGTAACATGGCCCATATCTGGTGGTTCTGTCCTAAATTGACCAAATATTGGAAGCTAATACATGACTTAATTATCAAAGTGGACAGTACCATCAGCACTTTAACGTCAGAATTGGCCTTGTTTAAATGTTTCCCGTCATCCGTCAAGAAAATAGACAAAATAATTATAGGACACATCCTGATCGCTGCCTCGTCCTGTCTCCCTCGATATTGGAAATCACAGCTATTGCCATCTCTTAGAGAGGTTTTCAATTTGATTCTTGAAAATAAGGCGCACGAGCTCTCCCACAGGGCAACTATGCATAATTTTCCAACGTTAAAAGATAAATGGGATGTCTGGGAAGATAGCATTAAAAAGTTTTACCGTTTGTGATAACCCCTTTCTTTTTTCTTGTTTTTGCAACATCGTACTGGTGTACAAATACTTTCTTTGCCAAATGTTTCATATTGTTCATTGTTAAAATGGATGGCTACCCCTCCCCCATTTCCATGTTCCCCTTCCCTCACCAACCCTTGATTTACTGTTGTTAAAAATCAATAAAAATTATTTGAAAAGATATGCATGTTGTACTTCTATTTGTGTTAAATTCATGCTGTAAAAGCGGTTTTCATTCTTAAACAATGAACTAAAGACCTTACATTGTGTTTGCCTAAAATACCATTTATTAGTGCAGAGAAATAAAGAGATTACATATTGTTTTTGCCTAAACTAGCATATATAAGTACAGATATGCATGTTGAACTTCTATTTGTGTTCAATTCATGCTCTAGAATCGTTTTTCATTCTTAAACAGTGAACTAATGACTTTACATTGTTGTTTCCTAAACTACCATATATTAGTGCAGAGAACTAAAGAGATTACATATTGTTTTTGCCTTATCTACCAAATATAAGTGCAGATAGGCATGTTGAAACACTTTTTGTGTTCAATTCAGGCTGTAGAAGCGTTTTTCATTATTAAACAGTGAACTAAAGACCTTACATTGTGTTTGCCTAAAATACCATTTATTAGTGCAGAGAAATAAAGAGATTACATATTGTTTTTGACTAAACTAGCATATATTAGTACAGATATGCATGTTGAACTTCTATTTGTGTTCAATTCCTGGTGTGAAAGTGGTTTAAATTCTTAAACAGTGAACTAAAGACATTTGATATTTTTTACCTAAATTACCATATATTTGTGCAGAGAACTAAAGAGATTACATATTGTTTTTGCCTAAACTAGCATATATTAGTACAGATATGCATGTTGTACTTCTATTTGTGTTAAATTCATGCTCTAGAAGCGTTTTTCATTCTTAAACAGTGAACTAATGACATTACATTGTTGTTTCCTAAACTACTATATATAAGTGCACAGAACTAAAGAGATTACATATTGTTTTTGCCTAAACTAGCATATATTAGTACAGATAGGCATGTTGAACTTCTATTTGTGTTCAATTCATGCTCTAGAAGCGTTTTTCATTCTTAAACAGTGAACTAATGACTTTACATTGTTGTTTCCTAAACTACCATATATTAGTGCAGAGAACTAAAGAGATTACATATTGTTTTTGCCTTATCTACCAAATATAAGTGCAGATAGGCATGTTGAAACACTTTTTGTGTTCAATTCAGGCTGTAGAAGCGTTTTTCATGATTAAACAGTGAACTAAAGACATTTAATTGTTTTTGCCTAAACTACCATATATTAGTGCAGAGAACTAAAGAGATTACATATTGTTTTTGACTAAACTAGCATATATTAGTACAGATATGCATGTTGTACTTCTATTTGTGTTAAATTCATGCTCTAGAAGCGTTTTTCATTCTTAAACAGTGAACTAATGACATTACATTGTTGATTCCTAAACTACCATATATTAGTGCACAGAACTAAAGAGATTACATTTTCTTTTTGCCTAAACTAGCATATATTAGTACAGATATGCATGTTGAACTTCTATTTGTGTTCAATTCCTGTTGTAAAAGTGGTTTTCATTCTTAAACAGTGAACTAAAGACATTTCATTGTTTTTGCCTAAACAACCATATATTAGTGCACAGAACTAAAGAGATTACATATTGTTTTTGCCTAAACTAGCATATATTAGTACAGATATGCATGTTGTACTTCTATTTGTGTTAAATTCATGCTCTAGAAGCGTTTGTCATTCTTAAACAGTGAACTAATGACATTACATTGTTGTTTCCTAAACTACCATATATTAGTGCACAGAACTAAAGAGATTACACATTGTTTTTGCCTAAACTAGCATATATTAGTACAGATAGGCATGTTGAACTTCTATTTGTGTTAAATTCATGCTCTAGAAGCGTTTTTCATTCTTAAACAGTGAACTAATGACATTACATTGTTGATTCCTAAACTACCATATATTAGTGCACAGAACTAAAGAGATTACATTTTCTTTTTGCCTAAACTAGCATATATTAGTACAGATATGCATGTTGAACTTCTATTTGTGTTCAATTCCTGTTGTAAAAGTGGTTTTCATTCTTAAACAGTGAACTAAAGACATTTCATTGTTTTTGCCTAAACAACCATATATTAGTGCACAGAACTAAAGAGATTACATATTGTTTTTGCATAAACTATCATATATTAGTGCAGATATGCATGTTGTACTTCTATTTGTGTTAAATTCATGCTCTAGAAGCGTTTTTCATTATTAAACAGTGAACTAAAGACATTTAATTGTGTTTGCTTAAAACTACCATATATTAGTTCACAGAACTAAAGAGATTACATATTGTTTTTGCCTAAACTAGCATATATTAGTACAGATATGCATGTTGTACTTCTATTTGTGTTAAATTCATGCTCTAGAAGCGTTTTTCATTCTTAAACAGTGAACTAAAGACATTTAATTGTTTTTGCCTAAAATACCATATATTAGTGCACAGAACTAAAGAAATTACATATTGTTTTTGACTAAACTAGCATATATTAGTACAGATATGCATGTTGAACTTCTATTTGTGTTTAATTACTGGTTTAAAAGCGGTTGTCATTCTTAAACAGTGAACTAAAGATATTTCATTGTTTTTGCCTACAATACCATATAGTAGTGCACAGAACTAAAGAGATTACATATTGTTTTTGACTAAACTAGCATATATTAGTACAGATATGCATGTTGAACTTCTATTTGTGTTCAATTCCTGGTGTGAAAGTGGTTTTCATTCTTAAACAGTGAACTAAAGACATTTGATATTTTTTGCCTAAATTACCATATATTAGTGCAGAGAACTAAAGAGATTACATATTGTTTTTGCCTAAACTAGCATATATTAGTACAGATATGCATGTTGTACTTCTATTTGTGTTAAATTCATGCTCTAGAAGCGTTTTTCATTCTTAAACAGTGAACTAATGACATTACATTGTTGTTTCCTAAACTACCATATATTAGTGCACAGAACTAAAGAGATTACATATTGTTTTTGACTAAACTAGCATATATTAGTACAGATATGCATGTTGAACTTCTATTTGTGTTCAATTCCTGGTGTGAAAGTGGTTTTCATTCTTAAACAGTGAACTAAAGACATTTGATATTTTTTGCCTAAATTACCATATATTAGTGCACAGAACTAAAGAGATTACATATTGTTTTTGCCTAAACTATCATATATTAGCACAGATATGCATGTTGTACTTCTATTTGTGTTAAATTCATGCTGTAAAAGCGGTTTTCATTCTTAAACAATGAACTAAAGACCTTACATTGTGTTTGCCTAAAATACCATTTATTAGTGCAGAGAAATAAAGAGATTACATATTGTTTTTGCCTAAACTAGCATATATAAGTACAGATATGCATGTTGAACTTCTATTTGTGTTCAATTCATGCTCTAGAATCGTTTTTCATTCTTAAACAGTGAACTAATGACTTTACATTGTTGTTTCCTAAACTACCATATATTAGTGCAGAGAACTAAAGAGATTACATATTGTTTTTGCCTTATCTACCAAATATAAGTGCAGATAGGCATGTTGAAACACTTTTTGTGTTCAATTCAGGTTGTAGAAGCGTTTTTCATTATTAAACAGTGAACTAAAGACATTTAATTGTTTTTGCCTAAACTACCATATATTAGTGCAGAGAACTAAAGAGATTACATATTGTTTTTGACTAAACTAGCATATATTAGTACAGATATGCATGTTGTACTTCTATTTGTGTTAAATTCATGCTCTAGAAGCGTTTTTCATTCTTAAACAGTGAACTAATGACATTACATTGTTGTTTCCTAAACTACCATATATTAGTGCACAGAACTAAAGAAATTACATATTGTTTTTGACTAAACTAGCATATATTAGTACAGATATGCATGTTGAACTTCTATTTGTGTTTAATTACTGGTTTAAAAGCGGTTGTCATTCTTAAACAGTGAACTAAAGACATTTCATTGTTTTTGCCTACAATACCATATAGTAGTGCACAGAACTAAAGAGATTACATATTGTTTTTGACTAAACTAGCATATATTAGTACAGATATGCATGTTGAACTTCTATTTGTGTTCAATTCCTGGTGTGAAAGTGGTTTTCATTCTTAAACAGTGAACTAAAGACATTTGATATTTTTTGCCTAAATTACCATATTTTAGTGCAGAGAACTAAAGAGATTACATATTGTTTTTGCCTAAACTAGCATATATTAGTACAGATATGCATGTTGTACTTCTATTTGTGTTAAATTCATGCTCTAGAAGCGTTTTTCATTCTTAAACAGTGAACTAATGACATTACATTGTTGTTTCCTAAACTACCATATATTAGTGCACAGAACTAAAGAGATTACATTTTGTTTTTGCCTAAACTAGCATATATTAGTACAGATATGCATGTTGTACTTCTATTTGTGTTAAATTCATGCTCTAGAAGCGTTTTTCATTCTTAAACAGTGAACTAAAGACATTTAATTGTTTTTACCTAAACTACCATATCTAAGTGCAGAGAACTAAAGAGATTACAGATTTTTTTTGTATTATCTACCATATATAAGTGCAGATAAGCATGTTGAAACACTTTTTGTGTTCAATTCAGGCTGTAGAAGCGTTTTTCATTCTTAAACAGTGAACTAAAGACATTACATTGTGTTTGCCTAAACTAGCATATATTAGTTCAGAGAACTAAAGAGATTACATATTGTTTTTGCCTAAACTAGCATATATTAGTACAGATATGCATGTTGTACTTCTATTTGTGTTAAATTCATGCTCTAGAAGCGTTTTTCATTCTTAAACAGTGAACTAATGACATTACATTGTTGTTTCCTAAACTACCATATATTAGTGCACAGAACTAAAGAGATTACATATTGTTTTTGACTAAACTAGCATATATTAGTACAGATATGCATGTTGAACTTCTATTTGTGTTAAATTCATGCTCTAGAAGCGTTTTTCATTATTAAACAGTGAACTAAAGACATTTAATTGTGTTTGCTTAAAACTACCATATATTAGTGCACAGAACTAAAGAGATTACATATTGTTTTTGCCTAAACTAGCATATATTAGTACAGATATGCATGTTGTACTTCTATTTGTGTTAAATTCATGCTCTAGAAGCGTTTTTCATTCTTAAACAGTGAACTAATGACATTACATTGTTGTTTCCTAAACTACCATATATTAGTGCACAGAACTAAAGAGATTACATTTTCTTTTTGCCTAAACTAGCATATATTAGTACAGATATGCATGTTGAACTTCTATTTGTGTTCAATTCATGCTCTAGAATCGTTTTTCATTCTTAAACAGTGAACTAATGACTTTACATTGTTGTTTCCTAAACTACCATATATTAGTGCAGAGAACTAAAGAGATTACATATTGTTTTTGCCTTATCTACCAAATATAAGTGCAGATAGGCATGTTGAAACACTTTTTGTGTTCAATTCAGGCTGTAGAAGCGTTTTTCATTATTAAACAGTGAACTAAAGACATTTAATTGTTTTTGCCTAAACTACCATATATTAGTGCAGAGAACTAAAGAGATTACATATTGTTTTTGACTAAACTAGCATATATTAGTACAGATATGCATGTTGTACTTCTATTTGTGTTAAATTCATGCTCTAGAAGCATTTTTCATTCTTAAACAGTGAACTAATGACATTACATTGTTGTTTCCTAAACTACCATATATTAGTGCACAGAACTAAAGAAATTACATATTGTTTTTGACTAAACTAGCATATATTAGTACAGATATGCATGTTGAACTTCTATTTGTGTTCAATTCCTGGTGTGAAAGTGGTTTTCATTCTTAAACAGTGAACTAAAGACATTTGATATTTTTTGCCTAAATTACCATATATTAGTGCAGAGAACTAAAGAGATTACATATTGTTTTTGCCTAAACTAGCATATATTAGTACAGATATGCATGTTGTACTTCTATTTGTGTTAAATTCATGCTCTAGAAGCGTTTTTCATTCTTAAACAGTGAACTAATGACATTACATTGTTGTTTCCTAAACTACCATATATTAGTGCACAGAACTAAAGAGATTACATATTGTTTTTGACTAAACTAGCATATATTAGTACAGATATGCATGTTGAACTTCTATTTGTGTTCAATTCCTGGTGTGAAAGTGGTTTTCATTCTTAAACAGTGAACTAAAGACATTTGATATTTTTTGCCTAAATTACCATATATTAGTGCAGAGAACTAAAGAGATTACATATTGTTTTTGCCTAAACTAGCATATATTAGTACAGATATGCATGTTGTACTTCTATTTGTGTTAAATTCATGCTCTAGAAGAGTTTTTCATTCTTAAACAGTGAACTAATGACATTACATTGTTGTTTCCTAAACTACCATATATTAGTGCACAGAACTAAAGAGATTACATATTGTTTTTGCCTAAACTAGCATATATTAGTACAGATAGGCATGTTGAACTTCTATTTGTGTTAAATTCATGCTCTAGAAGCGTTTTGTTTTTCATTCTTAAACAGTGAACTAATGACATTACATTTTTGTTTACTAAACTACCATATATTAGTGCACAGAACTAAAGAGATTACATATTGTTTTTGCCTAAACTAGCATATATTAGTACAGATATGCATGTTGAACTTCTATTTGTGTTTAATTACTGGTTTAAAAGCTGTTGTCATTCTTAAACAGTGAACTAAAGACATTTCATTGTTTTTGCCTAAATTACCATATATTAGTGCAGAGAACTAAAGAGATTACATATTTTTTTTTGCCATATCTACCATATATAAGTGCCAATAGGCATGTTGAAACACTTTTTGTGTTCAATTCAGGCTGTAGAAGCGTTTTTCATTCTTAAACAATGAACTAAATACCTTACATTGTGTTTGCCTAAAATACCATTTATTAGTGCAGAGAAATAAAGAGATTACATATTGTTTTTGCCTAAACTAGCATATATTAGTACAGATATGCATGTTGAACTTCTATTTGTGTTCAATTCATGCTCTAGAATCGTTTTTCATTCTTAAACAGTGAACTAATGACTTTACATTGTTGTTTCCTAAACTACCATATATTAGTGCAGAGAACTAAAGAGATTACATATTGTTTTTGCCTTATCTACCATATATAAGTGCCAATAGGCATGTTGAAACACTTTTTGTGTTCAATTCAGGCTGTAGAAGCGTTTTTCATTATTAAACAGTGAACTAAAGACATTTAATTGTTTTTGCCTAAACTACCATATATTAGTGCACAGAACTAAAGAGATTACATATTGTTTTTGACTAAACTAGCATATATTAGTACAGATATGCATGTTGTACTTCTATTTGTGTTAAATTCATGCTCTAGAAGCGTTTTTCATTCTTAAACAGTGAACTAATGACATTACATTGTTGTTTCCTAAACTACCATATATTAGTGCACAGAACTAAAGAGATTACATATTGTTTTTGCCTAAACTAGCATATATTAGTACAGATATGCATGTTGTAGAGGGGCGTGTTCTGGCCACCACCCAAGATGGCCACCTTCTAGAGGAGCTCCTGTGACAGTGGGACACAAATGTTCAAGAAACACCTTTTTCAACTTTAATTGACTGGAATCGAGCATTGCTACTACTTTAAAAAGATTGGATAATAATGCAGAAGCAAAAAAGAGTGGAGAAGATGACTTCTACACAGAGAAAAATCGAGGAGTCAGGGGTGAGTAAGGGCTTTCATGCCTGCTCCCCCCCACCAGCTGAAACCTCATATCATACCCCACCAGCTTCAGGCATCCCTTTTCCCATCTGCCCTCCTGTTAAAACTAAGACTTATGCTGGTGTGGCAGCAAGATCTCTGTCATATCAGGGGAGTGGGGTGAAATCGAGGTCTCCATCAGTGCCCTCATCTTCACAGATGTCAGCACAGGTGGGGACACGATCAAACCTCGCCACTGGGGCATTTAAACCCACACAATCCACTATGAGTAGTGAAGGGGATGCCCAGGACAGCTTAGAAGATATTGATGAAGAAGAGGAAGGGGATGGTATTCAGAGGGAAAAAACGGCTCATTTATCAGCTAAAACTGCCTCTAGCAAGATGGCTGCTGGTTCAAAATCTTTTTCCTCCACTAAGATGGCCACTGTCACTGAGGCAATTTCTGCCACATCCAAGATGGCCGCCGCCACATCCAAGATGGCCCCCGAAACAACTTTTAAAGCTGTAACATACCATTCTGATATGCCTGTGGAGATGGCAGAGGACTTGCCCCCATCAGCAGGCATGATCATCCAACTCCTTCAAAATTTAAGAGTTGATCTGAAAAACGATTTCAAAAAGGAATTTGATCATATTTATGGAGCTCTGGAGGGCATTAACCAGCGCACGGAAGATGTGGAAAACCAATTATATCTTCAGGCACAATCTCACTTGGATCTGGTGGATACTGTCCGGGAGTTACAAAAACAAGTTTCCCAACAGGCGGAGAAGTTAGCTGATGCCGAGGACAGAAGCCGGCGTAATAATTTAAGGATTAGGGGCATCCCTGATTCAGTTGAAATTAAAGATTTGCCTAACTATTTTGTGACAATGGTGGCAGCAGTTTTACCAATGGCCAAGGACTATGACTTGCTGTTAGATCGGATTCATAGGCTGCCTAAACCTGGTAATGCACCAGCAGCTGCGCCCAAAGATGTTATTGTCCGCTTCCATTATTTTCACATCAAAGAAGACTTCTTGGGTGCGGTACGCATGCCCGGCCTCCCTGATAATTACAACAATATAAAGGTCTTCCAAGATTTTTCATCATTCACGATGCGTAGAAGAAGGGAATTCCAGCATTTTACAGCGGAACTCCGTCAAAGAGGGATTCGATATAGATGGGGTTTTCCGGTGAAAGTTTTGTTCCGCATGGACGGTAAGAGTTTCGTCATCACCTCGCCTGAAGAAGGAGCGGAGGTTCTTCGATCTTTTAACAGACACCGTGGTACACAGCACTTGCTCCCACCACTGACTCCTGTACAGCCCAGTAAGAGGAGCAAACCAGATGTTTCTTAGATGTGCTGGAGAACTATAATATCTTTATCTTTTTCATTTTTTTGGATTCCCACACTAGGGCTGTTTTTCTTTTTCTCCCTCTTTTTTGCACTTTTTGCTCCACATCCTGCACAGATGTTGTTCTTTACCTATTTTTGTTTTTCTTGTTGTTTTTCTGTATTCTGATGATAGTCTCTATTCTGGTTTTTTTTAATTGTTTCCTTTTAAAAAAAAAAAAAAAAAATTCTTATTACTGTCCCCTTGTCCCTAGCGGGCTTCTCTCCCCCCAACCTGGGCCTAATACCCTGCGATGGAGAAGCTTTTTTTTGCTCTCCCTCATGGCCCTTTGTTCTTTTGTCCTTTTTTTCCCCCTGATAGGGGTATTTCTCCAAGTTACCTTACCCTTTTTTTTATTTTTATTCTTTTTTTTTGTTGTTATTTTGTTTTTATCCATCCATTTTTTATTGGTTGACAAAGTTGTCAACTCTTTTCATAATGTTACGATGTTACATGCAAGGCCTATCATTTTCCATAATTTGTGGCACCAGTTTTCTTCAAATATCGACTCATCTGGTCTATATATGTATTTCTGTACACAATTTGATTTTTGTTTCTTATTATGTTTGGATTTGATTTTCTCTCTTGCTTGGCGGTGTTTTGGAATCTCACATTTCTTGTTTTTCAGTAAAACTCCTGGTCCTTATTGCTCCATAATTAATGGTTCTGAAGTTTTTATCATTTAATGTGAGAGGCCTGAATACCGCACACAAGAGAAGATTATTATTTAAAGAAGTTAAGTCCAATCATTCTGATGTTGTTTGTGTACAGGAAACACATTTTAAAAACAATGGTAAAGATCACAAAATTATGTCGAAGCTCTTCCCAGTCCAACATCATAGTCCCTATGTATCTAAATCTAGAGGCACCTCGATTTTGTTCCATAGAAATGTGGCGTGCTTACCTACTAAAGTCCTTACAGATGACGGGGGGAGGTATGTTATCTGGATAGGTTCTATCAACGCCGTAGACTATACAATCGTGAATGTGTATTTTCCCAACACTGGTCAGTTGAAGTTTTTTAGGAAATTGATGGATCTTGTGTCTGAGAATTCTAGAGGTAATTTGGTTATGTGTGGCGATACGAATTTTGTTATGGATGGTGATTTGGATTACGCTAGGGAAGATTGTGATCAACAATACAAGAAAGATAGTGATAGATTGGCGCTCCAATATTCTAAGTTTATGACTGAATGTGCTCTATATGATCCCTGGAGACTGATGCATGAAACTGAGAGGGATTTTACTTATTACTCGGTTTCTAATAATATGTATTCCAGGCTGGACAGATTTATGGTTCAGGGTGCTTTACTCCCGCACATCTCGAAATCTGAAATTTTAGATATTAATTGGTCCGATCATGCCCCGGTGATTTTGCATATTGACGAAATTATATCTTCAGCACCAAATAGATCATGGAAATTGGGTGATTTTTTATTAACTGATATTACTAGTAAGTCACTGTCAGAAAAAATGCTGGTGGACTATTTTGCAGAAAATACTTCCCCTGAGGTTCCTGGTGACGTGACTTGGAATGCACATAAGGCTGTATTACGAGGGCATTTTATTTCTAGAGCGTCTTACCTGAAGAGAATTAATAATAATAACCTGCGTACCTTGGAAAAGGAACTTTACAATTTGAATCAGGCAAACAAATTTGGTCCATCATCCTCCCTAGCAGCAATGTTAGGTGAAGTTAAAGTAAAAATTAACAAAATAAATTTAGATCGTACATCTCTCATGGTAAGGCGTCTCAGGAAATCATTTTATTTAAAAGGCAACAGAGCCTCGACTCTCTTGGCATCTAAACTCCGTCATGTTAATGCTCAATCAAAAATTTCATTTTTATTGGATGAACAAGGACAAAAAGTGTTCCATCCAACTAAAATTAGCAATATGTTTGCAGATTATTATAGCAAACTTTACAATTTGGAACTCAATTCGGATATTCCCCAGCCCTCTGTGGCATCAATTGATCAATTTCTAGACAGGGTTTCATTGCCCCGGTTGTCCCAAGAGCATTTACAGAGATTGGAACGTGATATATCAGCTGATGAGATAGCCGGGGCAATCAAACTTATGCCCTCTGGAAAGGCCCCGGGCCCTGACGGGTTCACTATTTTATATTATAAAACCTTTTCAGATATTCTAATCCCCCATATGACGAAAATATTTAATTCTTACAAAAACGAGGGGAAAATGCCAGAGGAAGCCTTGAATGCACGAATAGTCACACTGCCAAAACCAGGGAAAAACCCTGACAGATGTTCTAATTTTCGTCCCATATCTCTGATCAATAACGACTCCAAAATTTATGCTAAAGTCCTCACTAATCGGCTAACTAAATTAATACCTTCATTAATTAACAGAGATCAGGTGGGTTTTGTGCAGAATAGACAGGCGCCAGATGGGACTAGGCGTTTTATTGATTTGATCCAGCATATTAATACTACAAAAACGCCTTCTCTGCTTCTTTCATTAGATGCGGAGAAGGCGTTTGACAGGATACATTGGGGATATCTGTGGAGAACCTTAGAAAAATTTAATATCCCCCCATCTTTTATTACTGCTATTAAAGCATTATACTGCGCTCCCTCTGCACATGTATCAGCCTCAGGATTTACATCCAAATTGTTCTCCCTTACCAATGGGACGCGCCAGGGTTGCCCTCTATCGCCAATCCTTTTTGTTTTAGCGATGGAACCCTTAGCTGAGTTGATTAGATCGACCCCTGAAATTGAAGGAATTACCATTAAAGAATCGATTCATAAAATTGGTCTGTTTGCTGATGATATAATTTTGTCAATAAAAAACCCAAAGGTATCTCTAGTAATTCTTAATAACATTTTGACCCAATTCGGTGAGATATCGTATTACAAATTGAACGTATCCAAGACCCAGGCCCTTCCATTTCATATCAATGCTTCAGCGATTGATGATCTAAAGAAACTTTACCCATATGAGTGGAAAACTGAGTGTATGGAATACTTGGGTATTAAATTATGTAAAAATTTAGACAAAATGCATTCACATAATTTGAAAAAAGCATGGTCGGAGCTACAACAAGAGATGGAGAGATGGGGCGGGATGGAGCTCTCATGGTTGGGAAGGGTGGCATCTATTAAGATGACTATTCTTCCTAAAATCTTGTATTTTTTCAGGGCCATACCTCTGTCCATTCCTTTATCCTTTTTTAAAACAATTCATTCGGCTATGTTGAAGTTCATCTGGGGGAATAAACCTGCTCGGATACGGCTCACTTCCCTGCAGCATCACAAATCTCATGGCGGTATTGGTATCCCAGATATCCGCAAATACTATTTTGCTACTAATGCTGCGGTGGTTGTGAGCTTTAACAATCAGGCAAGTAAACCCAGATGGATGGAAATTGAAGAATCTAACATATCTCCAGTCAATCTGGCAGAGCTACCTTGGTTAGATCCAAAAACAAGACCTGGAATTAAACGTTTATTTTTATCTACCAAGACCACGCTTAAGGCTTGGGACATTGTATTTAAAAATAACAATCCTTCCCCGAGGTTATATAGAGCTATGCCTGTCGAATGCTTGAGCAAACATATAACATCTTTGAACATCAAACTACTGAAAGATTCTTATATACACAACTTAGATAATTTTTTTCATGGTAATGCTATCCTTTCTTTGAAAAAATTGAAGCTTAAACATGTATTGTCAGATGAATGTGAACGGATGTGTATGCTTGTTATCGATAAATTAAAAGATATATATCATGTTTCCGATACTGACAAGAATTATGCATGTCTTGAAATTTCTCCTATAGAAACATTTTTCCTCCATAGCCCCATTCAAAAAGGTATGATTTCGTTATGTTACTCTCTTCACAATTCCAAGCCCCTAGTTAAATTAAAACACATGCTGTCATGGGAGGCGGAGCTGGGTACTCAATACAAACTTGAAGAGTGGTTCACTTTTCTTACAGCTCTGAAAGGTGTCTCATATTGTACCAACCACTTTGAGAATCACTACAAAATTTTGTATCGTTGGTACCTGGCTCCGTCAAAACTCCATAACATGAACAATACTTTTTCTGACCGGTGTTGGAGAGATTGCGGAGGTTTGGGTAACATGGCCCATATCTGGTGGTTCTGTCCTAAATTGACCAAATATTGGAAGCTAATACATGACTTAATTATCAAAGTGGACAGTACCATCAGCACTTTAACGTCAGAATTGGCCTTGTTTAAATGTTTCCCGTCATCCGTCAAGAAAATAGACAAAATAATTATAGGACACATCCTGATCGCTGCCTCGTCCTGTCTCCCTCGATATTGGAAATCACAGCTATTGCCATCTCTTAGAGAGGTTTTCAATTTGATTCTTGAAAATAAGGCGCACGAGCTCTCCCACAGGGCAACTATGCATAATTTTCCAACGTTAAAAGATAAATGGGATGTCTGGGAAGATAGCATTAAAAAGTTTTACCGTTTGTGATAACCCCTTTCTTTTTTCTTGTTTTTGCAACATCGTACTGGTGTACAAATACTTTCTTTGTCAAATGTTTCGTATTGTTCATTGTTAAAATGGATGGCTACCCCTCCCCCACTTCCATGTTCCCCTTTCCTCACCAACCCCTGATTTACTGTTGTGAAAAACCAATAAAAATTATTTGAAAAGAGAACTAAAGAGATTACATATTGTTTTTGACTAAACTAGCATATATTAGTACAGATATGCATGTTGTACTTCTATTTGTGTTAAATTCATGCTCTAGAAGCATTTTTCATTCTTAAACAGTGAACTAATGACATTACATTGTTGTTTCCTAAACTACCATATATTAGTGCACAGAACTAAAGAAATTACATATTGTTTTTGACTAAACTAGCATATATTAGTACAGATATGCATGTTGAACTTCTATTTGTGTTTAATTACTGGTTTAAAAGCGGTTGTCATTCTTAAACAGTGAACTAAAGATATTTCATTGTTTTTGCCTACAATACCATATAGTAGTGCACAGAACTAAAGAGATTACATATTGTTTTTGACTAAACTAGCATATATTAGTACAGATATGCATGTTGAACTTCTATTTGTGTTCAATTCCTGGTGTGAAAGTGGTTTTCATTCTTAAACAGTGAACTAAAGACATTTGATATTTTTTGCCTAAATTACCATATATTAGTGCAGAGAACTAAAGAGATTACATATTGTTTTTGCCTAAACTAGCATATATTAGTACAGATATGCATGTTGTACTTCTATTTGTGTTAAATTCATGCTCTAGAAGCGTTTTTCATTCTTAAACAGTGAACTAATGACATTACATTGTTGTTTCCTAAACTACCATATATTAGTGCACAGAACTAAAGAGATTACATATTGTTTTTGACTAAACTAGCATATATTAGTACAGATATGCATGTTGAACTTCTATTTGTGTTCAATTCCTGGTGTGAAAGTGGTTTTCATTCTTAAACAGTGAACTAAAGACATTTGATATTTCTTGCCTAAATTACCATATATTAGTGCAGAGAACTAAAGAGATTACATATTGTTTTTGCCTAAACTAGCATATATTAGTACAGATATGCATGTTGTACTTCTATTTGTGTTAAATTCATGCTCTAGAAGAGTTTTTCATTCTTAAACAGTGAACTAATGACATTACATTGTTGTTTCCTAAACTACCATATATTAGTGCACAGAACTAAAGAGATTACATATTGTTTTTGCCTAAACTAGCATATATTAGTACAGATAGGCATGTTGAACTTCTATTTGTGTTAAATTCATGCTCTAGAAGCGTTTTGTTTTTCATTCTTAAACAGTGAACTAATGACATTACATTTTTGTTTACTAAACTACCATATATTAGTGCACAGAACTAAAGAGATTACATATTGTTTTTGACTAAACTAGCATATATTAGTACAGATATGCATGTTGAACTTCTATTTGTGTTTAATTACTGGTTTAAAAGCTGTTGTCATTCTTAAACAGTGAACTAAAGACATTTCATTGTTTTTGCCTAAATTACCATATATTAGTGCAGAGAACTAAAGAGATTACATATTTTTTTTGCCATATCTACCATATATAAGTGCCAATAGGCATGTTGAAACACTTTTTGTGTTCAATTCAGGCTGTAGAAGCGTTTTTCATTCTTAAACAATGAACTAAATACCTTACATTGTGTTTGCCTAAAATACCATTTATTAGTGCAGAGAAATAAAGAGATTACATATTGTTTTTGCCTAAACTAGCATATATTAGTACAGATATGCATGTTGAACTTCTATTTGTGTTCAATTCATGCTCTAGAATCGTTTTTCATTCTTAAACAGTGAACTAATGACTTTACATTGTTGTTTCCTAAACTACCATATATTAGTGCAGAGAACTAAAGAGATTACATATTGTTTTTGCCTTATCTACCATATATAAGTGCCAATAGGCATGTTGAAACACTTTTTGTGTTCAATTCAGGCTGTAGAAGCGTTTTTCATTATTAAACAGTGAACTAAAGACATTTAATTGTTTTTGCCTAAACTACCATATATTAGTGCACAGAACTAAAGAGATTACATATTGTTTTTGCCTAAACTAGCATATATTAGTACAGATATGCATGTTGTACTTCTATTTGTGTTAAATTAATGCTCTAGAAGCGTTTTTCATTCTTAAACAGTGAACTAATGACATTACATTGTTGTTTCCTAAACTACCATATATTAGTGCACAGAACTAAAGAGATTACATATTGTTTTTGCCTAAACTAGCATATATTAGTACAGATATGCATGTTGTACTTCTATTTGTGTTAAATTCATGCTCTAGAAGCGTTTTTCATTCTTAAACAGTGAACTAATGACATTACATTGTTGTTTCCTAAACTACTATATATTAGTGCACAGAACTAAAGAGATTACATATTGTTTTTGCCTAAACTAGCATATATTAGTACAGATAGGCATGTTGAACTTCTATTTGTGTTCAATTCATGCTCTAGAAGCGTTTTTCATTCTTAAACAGTGAACTAATGACTTTACATTGTTGTTTCCTAAACAACCATATATTAGTGCAGAGAACTAAAGAGATTACATATTGTTTTTGCCTTATCTACCAAATATAAGTGCAGATAGGCATGTTGAAACACTTTTTGTGTTCAATTCAGGCTATAGAAGCGTTTTTCATGATTAAACAGTGAACTAAAGACATTTAATTGTTTTTGCCTAAACTACCATATATTAGTGCAGAGAACTAAAGAGATTACATATTGTTTTTGACTAAACTAGCATATATTAGTACAGATATGCATGTTGTACTTCTATTTGTGTTAAATTCATGCTCTAGAAGCGTTTTTCATTCTTAAACAGTGAACTAATGACATTACATTGTTGATTCCTAAACTACCATATATTAGTGCACAGAACTAAAGAGATTACATTTTCTTTTTGCCTAAACTAGCATATATTAGTACAGATATGCATGTTGAACTTCTATTTGTGTTCAATTCCTGTTGTAAAAGTGGTTTTCATTCTTAAACAGTGAACTAAAGACATTTCATTGTTTTTGCCTAAACAACCATATATTAGTGCACAGAACTAAAGAGATTACATATTGTTTTTGCCTAAACTAGCATATATTAGTACAGATATGCATGTTGTACTTCTATTTGTGTTAAATTCATGCTCTAGAAGCGTTTTTCATTCTTAAACAGTGAACTAATGACATTACATTGTTGTTTCCTAAACTACCATATATTAGTGCACAGAACTAAAGAGATTACATATTGTTTTTGACTAAACTAGCATATATTAGTACAGATATGCATGTTGAACTTCTATTTGTGTTAAATTCATGCTCTAGAAGCGTTTTTCATTATTAAACAGTGAACTAAAGACATTTAATTGTTTTTGCCTAAAATACCATATATTAGTGCACAGAACTAAAGAGATTACATATTGTTTTTGACTAAACTAGCATATATTAGTACAGATATGCATTTTGAACTTCTATTTGTGTTCAATTCCTGGTGTGAAAGTGGTTTTCATTCTTAAACAGTGAACTAAAGACATTTGATATTTTTTGCCTAAATTACCATATATTAGTGCAGAGAACTAAAGAGATTACATATTGTTTTTGCCTAAACTAGCATATATTAGTACAGATATGCATGTTGTACTTCTATTTGTGTTAAATTCATGCTCTAGAAGCGTTTTTCATTCTTAAACAGTGAACTAATGACATTACATTGTTGTTTCCTAAACTACCATATATTAGTGCACAGAACTAAAGAGATTACATTTTGTTTTTGCCTAAACTAGCATATATTAGTACAGATATGCATGTTGTACTTCTATTTGTGTTAAATTCATGCTCTAGAAGCGTTTTTCATTCTTAAACAGTGAACTAAAGACATTTAATTGTTTTTACCTAAACTACCATATCTAAGTGCAGAGAACTAAAGAGATTACAGATTTTTTTTGTATTATCTACCATATATAAGTGCAGATAAGCATGTTGAAACACTTTTTGTGTTCAATTCAGGCTGTAGAAGCGTTTTTCATTCTTAAACAGTGAACTAAAGACATTACATTGTGTTTGCCTAAACTAGCATATATTAGTTCAGAGAACTAAAGAGATTACATATTGTTTTTGCCTAAACTAGCATATATTAGTACAGATATGCATGTTGTACTTCTATTTGTGTTAAATTAATGCTCTAGAAGCGTTTTTCATTCTTAAACAGTGAACTAATGACATTACATTGTTGTTTCCTAAACTACCATATATTAGTGCACAGAACTAAAGAGATTACATATTGTTTTTGCCTAAACTAGCATATATTAGTACAGATATGCATGTTGTACTTCTATTTGTGTTAAATTCATGCTCTAGAAGCGTTTTTCATTCTTAAACAGTGAACTAATGACATTACATTGTTGTTTCCTAAACTACTATATATTAGTGCACAGAACTAAAGAGATTACATATTGTTTTTGCCTAAACTAGCATATATTAGTACAGATAGGCATGTTGAATTTCTATTTGTGTTCAATTCATGCTCTAGAAGCGTTTTTCATTCTTAAACAGTGAACTAATGACTTTACATTGTTGTTTCCTAAACAACCATATATTAGTGCAGAGAACTAAAGAGATTACATATTGTTTTTGCCTTATCTACCAAATATAAGTGCAGATAGGCATGTTGAAACACTTTTTGTGTTCAATTCAGGCTGTAGAAGCGTTTTTCATGATTAAACAGTGAACTAAAGACATTTAATTGTTTTTGCCTAAACTACCATATATTAGTGCAGAGAACTAAAGAGATTACATATTGTTTTTGACTAAACTAGCATATATTAGTACAGATATGCATGTTGTACTTCTATTTGTGTTAAATTCATGCTCTAGAAGCGTTTTTCATTCTTAAACAGTGAACTAAAGACATTTCATTGTTTTTGCCTAAACAACCATATATTAGTGCACAGAACTAAAGAGATTACATATTGTTTTTGCCTAAACTAGCATATATTAGTACAGATAGGCATGTTGAACTTCTATTTGTGTTAAATTCATGCTCTAGAAGCGTTTTTCATTATTAAACAGTGAACTAAAGACATTTAATTGTTTTTGCCTAAAATACCATATATTAGTGCAAAGAACTAAAGAGATTACATATTGTTTTTGACTAAACTAGCATATATTAGTACAGATATGCATGTTGAACTTCTATTTGTGTTCAATTCCTGGTGTGAAAGTGGTTTTCATTCTTAAACAGTGAACTAAAGACATTTGATATTTTTTGCCTAAATTACCATATATATAGCATATATAGCAGAGAACTAAAGAGATTACATATTGTTTTTGCCTAAACTAGCATATATTAGTACAGATATGCATGTTGTACTTCTATTTGTGTTAAATTCATGCTCTAGAAGCGTTTTTCATTCTTAAACAGTGAACTAATGACATTACATTGTTGTTTCCTAAACTACTATATATTAGTGCAGAGAACTAAAGAGATTACATATTGTTTTTGCCTTATCTTCCAAATATAAGTGCAGATAGGCATGTTGAAACACTTTTTGTGTTCAATTCAGGCTGTAGAAGCGTTTTTCATTCTTAAACAGTGAACTAATGACTTTACATTGTTGTTTCCTAAACTACCATATATTAGTGCAGAGAACTAAAGAGATTACATATTGTTTTTGCCTTATCTACCAAATATAAGTGCAGATAGGCATGTTGAAACACTTTTTGTGTTCAATTCAGGCTGTAGAAGCGTTTTTCATTATTAAACAGTGAACTAAAGACATTTAATTGTTTTTGCCTAAACTACCATATATTAGTGCAGAGAACTAAAGAGATTACATATTGTTTTTGACTAAACTAGCATATATTAGTACAGATATGCATGTTGTACTTCTATTTGTGTTAAATTCATGCTCTAGAAGCATTTTTCATTCTTAAACAGTGAACTAATGACATTACATTGTTGTTTCCTAAACTACCATATATTAGTGCACAGAACTAAAGAAATTACATATTGTTTTTGACTAAACTAGCATATATTAGTACAGATATGCATGTTGAACTTCTATTTGTGTTTAATTACTGGTTTAAAAGCGGTTGTCATTCTTAAACAGTGAACTAAAGATATTTCATTGTTTTTGCCTACAATACCATATAGTAGTGCACAGAACTAAAGAGATTACATATTGTTTTTGACTAAACTAGCATATATTAGTACAGATATGCATGTTGAACTTCTATTTGTGTTCAATTCCTGGTGTGAAAGTGGTTTTCATTCTTAAACAGTGAACTAAAGACATTTGATATTTTTTGCCTAAATTACCATATATTAGTGCAGAGAACTAAAGAGATTACATATTGTTTTTGCCTAAACTAGCATATATTAGTACAGATATGCATGTTGTACTTCTATTTGTGTTAAATTCATGCTCTAGAAGCGTTTTTCATTCTTAAACAGTGAACTAATGACATTACATTGTTGTTTCCTAAACTACCATATATTAGTGCACAGAACTAAAGAGATTACATATTGTTTTTGACTAAACTAGCATATATTAGTACAGATATGCATGTTGAACTTCTATTTGTGTTCAATTCCTGGTGTGAAAGTGGTTTTCATTCTTAAACAGTGAACTAAAGACATTTGATATTTCTTGCCTAAATTACCATATATTAGTGCAGAGAACTAAAGAGATTACATATTGTTTTTGCCTAAACTAGCATATATTAGTACAGATATGCATGTTGTACTTCTATTTGTGTTAAATTCATGCTCTAGAAGCGTTTTTCATTCTTAAACAGTGAACTAATGACATTACATTGTTGATTCCTAAACAACCATATATTAGTGCACAGAACTAAAGAGATTACATTTTCTTTTTGCCTAAACTAGCATATATTAGTACAGATATGCATGTTGAACTTCTATTTGTGTTCAATTCCTGTTGTAAAAGTGGTTTTCATTCTTAAACAGTGAACTAAAGACATTTCATTGTTTTTGCCTAAACAACCATATATTAGTGCACAGAACTAAAGAGATTACATATTGTTTTTGCATAAACTATCATATATTAGTCTAGATATGCATGTTGAACTTCTATTTGTGTTAAATTCATGCTCTAGAAGCGTTTTTCATTATTAAACAGTGAACTAAAGACATTTAATTGTGTTTGCTTAAAACTACCATATATTAGTGCACAGAACTAAAGAGATTACATATTGTTTTTGCCTAAACTAGCACATATTAGTACAGATATGCATGTTGTACTTCTATTTGTGTTAAATTCATGCACTAGAAGCGTTTTTCATTCTTAAACAGTGAACTAATGACATTACATTGTTTTTGCCTAAACAACCATATATTAGTGCACAGAACTAAAGAGATTACATATTGTTTTTGACTAAACTAGCATATATTAGTACAGATATGCATGTTGTACTTCTATTTGTGGTAAATTCATGCTCAAGAAGCGTTTTTCATTCTTAAACAGTGAACTAATGACATTACATTGTTGTTTCCTAAACTACCATATATTAGTGCACAGAACTAAAGAGATTACATATTGTTTTTGACTAAACTAGCACATATTAGTACAGATATGCATGTTGAACTTCTATTTGTGTTTAATTACTGGTTTGAAAGCGGTTGTCATTCTTAAACAGTGAACTAAAGACATTTCATTGTTTTTGCCTACAATACCATATAGTAGTGCACAGAACTAAAGAGATTACATATTGTTTTTGACTAAACTAGCATATATTAGTACAGATATGCATGTTGAACTTCTATTTGTGTTCAATTCCTGGTGTGAAAGTGGTTTTCATTCTTAAACAGTGAACTAAAGACATTTGATATTTTTTGCCTAAATTACCATATATTAGTGCAGAGAACTAAAGAGATTACATATTGTTTTTGCCTAAACTAGCATATATTAGTACAGATATGCATGTTGTACTTCTATTTGTGTTAAATTCATGCTCTAGAAGCGTTTTTCATTCTTAAACAGTGAACTAAAGACATAATATTGTTTTTACCTAAACTACCATATCTAAGTGCAGAGAACTAAAGAGATTACATTTTGTTTTTGCCTAAACTAGCATATATTAGTACAGATATGCATGTTGAACTTCTATTTGTGTTCAATTCCTGTTGTAAAAGTGGTTTTCATTCTTAAACAGTGAACTAAAGACATTTCATTGTTTTTGCCCAAACAACCATATATTAGTGCACAGAACTAAAGAGATTACATATTGTTTTTGCCTAAACTAGCACATATTAGTACAGATATGCATGTTGTACTTCTATTTGTGTTAAATTCATGCTCTAGAAGCGTTTTTCATTCTTAAACAGTGAACTAATGACATTACATTGTTTTTGCCTAAACAACCATATCTTAGTGCACAGAACTAAAGAGATTACATATTGTTTTTGACTAAACTAGCATATATTAGTACAGATATGCATGTTGTACTTCTATTTGTGGTAAATTCATGCTCAAGAAGCGTTTTTCATTCTTAAACAGTGAACTAATGACATTACATTGTTGTTTCCTAAACTACCATATATTAGTGCACAGAACTAAAGAGATTACATATTGTTTTTGACTAAACTAGCACATATTAGTACAGATATGCATGTTGAACTTCTATTTGTGTTTAATTACTGGTTTGAAAGCGGTTGTCATTCTTAAACAGTGAACTAAAGACATTTCATTGTTTTTGCCTACAATACCATATAGTAGTGCACAGAACTAAAGAGATTACATATTGTTTTTGACTAAACTAGCATATATTAGTACAGATATGCATGTTGAACTTCTATTTGTGTTCAATTCCTGGTGTGAAAGTGGTTTTCATTCTTAAACAGTGAACTAAAGACATTTGATATTTTTTGCCTAAATTACCATATATTAGTGCAGAGAACTAAAGAGATTACATATTGTTTTTGCCTAAACTAGCATATATTAGTACAGATATGCATGTTGTACTTCTATTTGTGTTAAATTCATGCTCTAGAAGCGTTTTTCATTCTTAAACAGTGAACTAATGACATTACATTGTTGTTTCCTAAACTACCATATATTAGTGCACAGAACTAAAGAGATTACATTTTGTTTTTGCCTAAACTAGCATATATTAGTACAGATATGCATGTTGAACTTCTATTTGTGTTCAATTCCTGTTGTAAAAGTGGTTTTCATTCTTAAACAGTGAACTAAAGACATTTCATTGTTTTTGCCCAAACAACCATATATTAGTGCACAGAACTAAAGAGATTACATATTGTTTTTGCATAAACTATCATATATTAGTACAGATATGCATGTTGTACTTCTATTTGTGTTAAATTCATGCTCTAGAAGCGTTTTTCATTCTTAAACAGTGAACTAAAGACATAATATTGTTTTTACCTAAACTACCATATCTAAGTGCAGAGAACTAAAGAGATTACAGATTTTTTTTGTATTATCTACCATATATAAGTGCAGATAAGCATGTTGAAACACTTTTTGTGTTCAATTCAGGCTGTAGAAGCGTTTTTCATTCTTAAACAGTGAACTAAAGACATTACATTGTGTTTGCCTAAACTAGCATATATTAGTGCAGAGAACTAAAGAGATTAAATATTGTTTTTGACTAAACTAGCATATATTAGTACAGATATGCATGTTGTACTTCTATTTGTGTTAAATTCATGCTCTAGAAGCGTTTTTCATTCTTAAACAGTGAACTAATGACATTACATTGTTGATTCCTAAACTACCATATATTAGTGCACAGAACTAAAGAGATTACATTTTCTTTTTGCCTAAACTAGCATATATTAGTACAGATATGCATGTTGAACTTCTATTTGTGTTCAATTCCTGTTGTAAAAGTGGTTTTCATTCTTAAACAGTGAACTAAAGACATTTCATTGTTTTTGCCTAAACAACCATATATTAGTGCACAGAACTAAAGAGATTACATATTGTTTTTGCATAAACTATCATATATTAGTGCAGATATGCATGTTGAACTTCTATTTGTGTTAAATTCATGCTCTAGAAGCGTTTTTCATTATTAAACAGTGAACTAAAGACATTTAATTGTGTTTGCTTAAAACTACCATATATTAGTGCACAGAACTAAAGAGATTACATTTTCTTTTTGCCTAAACTAGCATATATTAGTACAGATATGCATGTTGAACTTCTATTTGTGTTCAATTCCTGTTGTAAAAGTGGTTTTCATTCTTAAACAGTGAACTAAAGACATTTCATTGTTTTTGCCTAAACAACCATATATTAGTGCACAGAACTAAAGAGATTACATATTGTTTTTGCCTAAACTAGCATATATTAGTACAGATATGCATGTTGTACTTCTATTTGTGTTAAATTCATGCTCTAGAAGCGTTTTTCATTCTTAAACAGTGAACTAATGACATTACATTGTTGTTTCCTAAACTACCATATATTAGTGCACAGAACTAAAGAGATTACATATTGTTTTTGCCTAAACTAGAATATATTAGTACAGATATGCCATTTGTACTTCTATTTGTGTTAAATTCATGCTCTAGAAGCGTTTTTCATTCTTAAACAGTGAACTAATGACATTTCATTGTTTTTGCCCAAACAACCATATATTAGTGCACAGAACTAAAGAGATTACATATTGTTTTTGCATAAACTATCATATATTAGTACAGATATGCATGTTGTACTTCTATTTGTGTTAAATTCATGCTCTAGAAGCGTTTTTCATTCTTAAACAGTGAACTAATGACATTACATTGTTGTTTCCTAAACTACCATATATTAGTGCACAGAACTAAAGAGATTACATATTGTTTTTGCCTAAACTAGCATATATTAGTACAGATATGCATGTTGTACTTCTATTTGTGTTAAATTCATGCTCTAGAAGCGTTTTTCATTCTTAAACAGTGAACTAATGACATTACATTGTTGTTTCCTAAACTACCATATATTAGTGCAGAGAACTAAAGAGATTTCATATTGTTTTTGCCTTATCTACCAAATATAAGTGCAGATAGGCATGTTGAAACACTTTTTGTGTTCAATTCAGGCTGTAGAAGCGTTTTTCATTATTAAACAGTGAACTAAAGACATTTAATTGTTTTTGCCTAAAATACCATATATTAGTGCAGAGAACTAAAGAGATTACATATTGTTTTTGACTAAACTAGCATATATTAGTACAGATATGCATGTTGAACTTCTATTTGTGTTAAATTCATGCTCTAGAAGCGTTTTTCATTCTTAAACAGTGAACTAATGACATTACATTGTTGTTTCCTAAACTACTATATATTAGTGCACAGAACTAAAGAGATTACATATTGTTTTTGCCTAAACTAGCATATATTAGTACAGATAGGCATGTTGAACTTCTATTTGTGTTCAATTCATGCTCTAGAAGCGTTTTTCATTCTTAAACAGTGAACGAATGACTTTACATTGTTGTTTCCTAAACTACCATATATTAGTGCAGAGAACTAAAGAGATGTCATATTGTTTTTGCCTTATCTACCAAATATAAGTGCAGATAGGCATGTTGAAACACTTTTTGTGTTCAATTCAGGCTGTAGAAGCGTTTTTCATTATTAAACAGTGAACTAAAGACATTTAATTGTTTTTGCCTAAACTACCATATATTAGTGCAGAGAACTAAAGAGATTACATATTGTTTTTGCCTTATCTACCAAATATAAGTGCAGATAGGCATGTTGAGGGGGCGTGTTCTGGCCACCACCCAAGATGGCCACCTTCTAGAGGAGCTCCTGTGACAGTGGGACACAAATGTTCAAGAAACACCTTTTTCAACTTTAATTGACTGGAATCGAGCATTGCTACTACTTTAAAAAGATTGGATAATAATGCAGAAGCAAAAAAGAGTGGAGAAGATGACTTCTACACAGAGAAAAATCGAGGAGTCAGGGGTGAGTAAGGGCTTTCATGCCTGCTCCCCCCCCACCAGCTGAAACCTCATATCATACCCCACCAGCTTCAGGCATCCCTGTGCCCATCTGCCCTCCTGTTAAAACTAAGACTTATGCTGGTGTGGCAGCAAGATCTCTGTCATATCAGGGGAGTGGGGTGAAATCGAGGTCTCCATCAGTGCCCTCATCTTCACAGATGTCAGCACAGGTGGGGACACGATCAAACCTCGCCACTGGGGCATTTAAACCCACACAATCCACTATGAGTAGTGAAGGGGATGCCCAGGACAGCTTAGAAGATATTGATGAAGAAGAGGAAGGGGATGGTATTCAGAGGGAAAAAACGGCTCATTTATCAGCTAAAACTGCCTCTAGCAAGATGGCTGCTGGTTCAAAATCTTTTTCCTCCACTAAGATGGCCACTGTCACTGAGGCAATTTCTGCCACATCCAAGATGGCCGCCGCCACATCCAAGATGGCCCCCGAAACAACTTTTAAAGCTGTAACATACCATTCTGATATGCCTGTGGAGATGGCAGAGGACTTGCCCCCATCAGCAGGCATGATCATCCAACTCCTTCAAAATTTAAGAGTTGATCTGAAAAACGATTTCAAAAAGGAATTTGATCATATTTATGGAGCTCTGGAGGGCATTAACCAGCGCACGGAAGATGTGGAAAACCAATTATATCTTCAGGCACAATCTCACTTGGATCTGGTGGATACTGTCCGGGAGTTACAAAAACAAGTTTCCCAACAGGCGGAGAAGTTAGCTGATGCCGAGGACAGAAGCCGGCGTAATAATTTAAGGATTAGGGGCATACCTGATTCAGTTGAAATTAAAGATTTGCCTAACTATTTTGTGACAATGGTGGCAGCAGTTTTACCAATGGCCAAGGACTATGACTTGCTGTTAGATCGGATTCATAGGCTGCCTAAACCTGGTAATGCACCAGCAGCTGCGCCTAAAGATGTTATTGTCCGCTTCCATTATTTTCACATCAAAGAAGACTTCTTGGGTGCGGTACGCATGTCCGGCCTCCCTGATAATTACAACAATATAAAGGTCTTCCAAGATTTTTCATCATTCACGATGCGTAGAAGAAGGGAATTCCAGCATTTTACAGCGGAACTCCGTCAAAGAGGGATTCGATATAGATGGGGTTTTCCGGTGAAAGTTTTGTTCCGCATGGACGGTAAGAGTTTCGTCATCACCTCGCCTGAAGAAGGAGCGGAGGTTCTTCGATCTTTTAACAGACACCGTGGTACACAGCACTTGCTCCCACCACTGACTCCTGTACAGCCCAGTAAGAGGAGCAAACCAGATGTTTCTTAGATGTGCTGGAGAACTATAATATCTTTATCTTTTTCATTTTTTTGGATTCCCACACTAGGGCTGTTTTTCTTTTTCTCCCTCTTTTTTGCACTTTTTGCTCCACATCCTGCACAGATGTTGGTCTTTACCTATATGTTTTTCTTGTTGTTTTTCTGTATTCTGATGATAGTCTCTATTCTGGTTTTTTTTAATTGTTTCCTTTTTAAAAAAAAAAAAAAAATTCTTATTACTGTCCCCTTGTCCCTAGCGGGCTTCTCTCCCCCCAACCTGGGCCTAATACCCTGAGATGGAGAACTTTTTTTTGCTCTCCCTCATGGCCCTTTGTTCTTTTGTCCTTTTTTTCCCCCTGATAGGGGTATTTCTCCAAGTTACCTTACCCTTTTTTTTATTTTTATTCTTTTTTTTTGTTGTTATTTTGTTTTTATCCATCCATTTTTTATTGGTCGACAAAGTTGTCAACTCTTTTCATAATGTTACGATGTTACATGCAAGGCCTATCATTTTCCATAATTTGTGGCACCAGTTTTCTTCAAATATCGACTCATCTGGTCTATATATGTATTTCTGTACACAATTTGATTTTTGTTTCTTATTATGTTTGGATTTGATTTTCTCTCTTGCTTGGCGGTGTTTTTGGAATCTCACATTTCTTGTTTTTCAGTAAAACTCCTGGTCCTTATTGCTCCATAATTAATGGTTCTGAAGTTTTTATCATTTAATGTGAGAGGCCTGAATACCGCACACAAGAGAAGATTATTATTTAAAGAAGTTAAGTCCAATCATTCTGATGTTGTTTGTGTACAGGAAACACATTTTAAAAACAATGGTAAAGATCACAAAATTATGTCGAAGCTCTTCCCAGTCCAACATCATAGTCCCTATGTATCTAAATCTAGAGGCACCTCGATTTTGTTCCATAGAAATGTGGCGTGCTTACCTACTAAAGTCCTTACAGATGACGGGGGGAGGTATGTTATCTGGATAGGTTCTATCAACGCCGTAGACTATACAATCGTGAATGTGTATTTTCCCAACACTGGTCAGTTGAAGTTTTTTAGGAAATTGATGGATCTTGTGTCTGAGAATTCTAGAGGTAATTTGGTTATGTGTGGCGATACGAATTTTGTTATGGATGGTGATTTGGATTACGCTAGGGAAGATTGTGATCAACAATACAAGAAAGATAGTGATAGATTGGCGCTCCAATGTTCTAAGTTTATGACTGAATGTGCTCTATATGATCCCTGGAGACTGATGCATGAAACTGAGAGGGATTTTACTTATTACTCGGTTTCTAATAATATGTATTCCAGGCTGGACAGATTTATGGTTCAGGGTGCTTTACTCCCGCACATCTCGAAATCTGAAATTTTAGATATTAATTGGTCCGATCATGCCCCGGTGATTTTGCATATTGACGAAATTATATCTTCAGCACCAAATAGATCATGGAAATTGGGTGATTTTTTATTAACTGATATTACTAGTAAGTCACTGTCAGAAAAAATGCTGGTGGACTATTTTGCAGAAAATACTTCCCCTGAGGTTCCTGGTGACGTGACTTGGAATGCACATAAGGCTGTATTACGAGGGCATTTTATTTCTAGAGCGTCTTACCTGAAGAGAATTAATAATAATAACCTGCGTACCTTGGAAAAGGAACTTTACAATTTGAATCAGGCAAACAAATTTGGTCCATCATCCTCCCTAGCAGCAATGTTAGGTGAAGTTAAAGTAAAAATTAACAAAATAAATTTAGATCGTACATCTCTCATGGTAAGGCGTCTCAGGAAATCATTTTATTTAAAAGGCAACAGAGCCTCGACTCTCTTGGCATCTAAACTCCGTCATGTTAATGCTCAATCAAAAATTTCATTTTTATTGGATGAACAAGGACAAAAAGTGTTCCATCCAACTAAAATTAGCAATATGTTTGCAGATTATTATAGCAAACTTTACAATTTGGAACTCAATTCGGATATTCCCCAGCCCTCTGTGGCATCAATTGATCAATTTCTAGACAGGGTTTCATTGCCCCGGTTGTCCCAAGAGCATTTACAGAGATTGGAACGTGATATATCAGCTGATGAGATAGCCGGGGCAATCAAACTTATGCCCTCTGGAAAGGCCCCGGGCCCTGACGGGTTCACTATTTTATATTATAAAACCTTTTCAGATATTCTAATCCCCCATATGACGAAAATATTTAATTCTTACAAAAACGAGGGGAAAATGCCAGAGGAAGCCTTGAATGCACGAATAGTCACACTGCCAAAACCAGGGAAAAACCCTGACAGATGTTCTAATTTTCGTCCCATATCTCTGATCAATAACGACTCCAAAATTTATGCTAAAGTCCTCACGAATCGGCTAACTAAATTAATACCTTCATTAATTAACAGAGATCAGGTGGGGTTTGTGCAGAATAGACAGGCGCCAGATGGGACTAGGCGTTTTATTGATTTGATCCAGCATATTAATACTACAAAAACGCCTTCTCTGCTTCTTTCATTAGATGCGGAGAAGGCGTTTGACAGGATACATTGGGGATATCTGTGGAGAACCTTAGAAAAATTTAATATCCCCCCATCTTTTATTACTGCTATTAAAGCATTATACTGCGCTCCCTCTGCACATGTATCAGCCACAGGATTTACATCCAAATTGTTCTCTCTTACCAATGGGACGCGCCAGGGTTGCCCTCTATCGCCAATCCTTTTTGTTTTAGCGATGGAACCCTTAGCTGAGTTGATTAGATCGACCCCTGAAATTGAAGGAATTACCATTAAAGAATCGATTCATAAAATTGGTCTGTTTGCTGATGATATAATTTTGTCAATAAAAAACCCAAAGGTATCTCTAGTAATTCTTAATAACATTTTGACCCAATTCGGTGAGATATCGTATTACAAATTGAACGTATCCAAGACCCAGGCCCTTCCATTTCATATCAATGCTTCAGCGATTGATGATCTAAAGAAACTTTACCCATATGAGTGGAAAACTGAGTGTATGGAATACTTGGGTATTAAATTATGTAAAAATTTAGACAAAATGCATTCACATAATTTGAAAAAAGCATGGTCGGAGCTACAACAAGAGATGGAGAGATGGGGCGGGATGGAGCTCTCATGGTTGGGAAGGGTGGCATCTATTAAGATGACTATTCTTCCTAAAATCTTGTATTTTTTCAGGGCCATACCTCTGTCCATTCCTTTATCCTTTTTTAAAACAATTCATTCGGCTATGTTGAAGTTCATCTGGGGGAATAAACCTGCTCGGATACGGCTCACTTCCCTGCAGCATCACAAATCTCATGGCGGTATTGGTATCCCAGATATCCGCAAATACTATTTTGCTACTAATGCTGCGGTGGTTGTGAGCTTTAACAATCAGGCAAGTAAACCCAGATGGATGGAAATTGAAGAATCTAACATATCTCCAGTCAATCTGGCAGAGCTACCTTGGTTAGATCCAAAAACAAGACCTGGAATTAAACGTTTATTTTTATCTACCAAGACCACGCTTAAGGCCTGGGACATTGTATTTAAAAATAACAATCCTTCCCCGAGGTTATATAGAGCTATGCCTGTCGAATGCTTGAGCAAACATATAACATCTTTGAACATCAAACTACTGAAAGATTCTTATATACACAACTTAGATAATTTTTTTCATGGTAATGCTATCCTTTCTTTGAAAAAATTGAAGCTTAAACATGTATTGTCAGATGAATGTGAACGGATGTGTATGCTTGTTATCGATAAATTAAAAGATATATATCATGTTTCCGATACTGACAAGAATTATGCATGTCTTGAAATTTCTCCTATAGAAACATTTTTCCTCCATAGCCCCATTCAAAAAGGTATGATTTCGTTATGTTACTCTCTTCACAATTCCAAGCCCCTAGTTAAATTAAAACACATGCTGTCATGGGAGGCGGAGCTGGGTACTCAATACAAACTTGAAGAGTGGTTCACTTTTCTTACAGCTCTGAAAGGTGTCTCATATTGTACCAACCACTTTGAGAATCACTACAAAATTTTGTATCGTTGGTACCTGGCTCCGTCAAAACTCCATAACATGAACAATACTTTTTCTGACCGGTGTTGGAGAGATTGCGGAGGTTTGGGTAACATGGCCCATATCTGGTGGTTCTGTCCTAAATTGACCAAATATTGGAAGCTAATATATGACTTAATTATCAAAGTGGACAGTACCATCAGCACTTTAACGTCAGAATTGGCCTTGTTTAAATGTTTCCCGTCATCCGTCAAGAAAATAGACAAAATAATTATAGGACACATCCTGATCGCTGCCTCGTCCTGTCTCCCTCGATATTGGAAATCACAGCTATTGCCATCTCTTAGAGAGGTTTTCAATTTGATTCTTGAAAATAAAGCGCACGAGCTCTCCCACAGGGCAACTATGCATAATTTTCCAACGTTAAAAGATAAATGGGATGTCTGGGAAGATAGCATTAAAAAGTTTTACCGTTTGTGATAACCCCTTTCTTTTTTCTTGTTTTTGCAACATCGTACTGGTGTACAAATACTTTCTTTGCCAAATGTTTCATATTGTTCATTGTTAAAATGGATGGCTACCCCTCCCCCATTTTCATGTTCCCCTTCCCTCACCAACCCCTGATTTACTGTTGTTAAAAATCAATAAAAATTATTTGAAAAGATATGCATGTTGTACTTCTATTTGTGTTAAATTCATGCTCTAGAAGCGTTTTTCATTCTTAAACAGTGAACTAATGACATTACATTGTTGTTTCCTAAACTACCATATATTAGTGCACAGAACTAAAGAGATTACATATTGTTTTTGCCTAAACTAGCATATATTAGTACAGATATGCATGTTGTACTTCTATTTGTGTTAAATTCATGCTCTAGAAGCGTTTTTCATTCTTAAACAGTGAACTAATGACATTACATTGTTGTTTCCTAAACTACCATATATTAGTGCACAGAACTAAAGAGATTACATATTGTTTTTGCCTAAACTAGCATATATTAGTACAGATATGCATGTTGTACTTCTATTTGTGTTAAATTCATGCTCTAGAAGCGTTTTTCATTTTTAAACAGTGAACTAATGACATTACATTGTTGATTCCTAAACTACCATATATTAGTGCACAGAACTAAAGAGATTACATTTTCTTTTTGCCTAAACTAGCATATATTAGTACAGATATGCATGTTGAACTTCTATTTGTGTTCAATTCCTGTTGTAAAAGTGGTTTTCATTCTTAAACAGTGAACTAAAGACATTTCATTGTTTTTGCCTAAACAACCATATATTAGTGCACAGAACTAAAGAGATTACATATTGTTTTTGCCTAAACTAGCATATATTAGTACAGATATGCATGTTGTACTTCTATTTGTGTTAAATTCATGCTCTAGAAGCGTTTTTCATTCTTAAACAGTGAACTAATGACATTACATTGTTGTTTCCTAAACTACCATATATTAGTGCACAGAACTAAAGAGATTACATATTGTTTTTGCCTAAACTAGCATATATTAGTACAGATATGCATGTTGTACTTCTATTTGTGTTAAATTCATGCTCTAGAAGCGTTTTTCATTCTTAAACAGTGAACTAATGACATTACATTGTTGTTTCCTAAACTACCATATATTAGTGCACAGAACTAAAGAGATTACATATTGTTTTTGACTAAACTAGCATATATTAGTACAGATAGGCATGTTGAACTTCTATTTGTGTTAAATTCATGCTCTAGAAGCGTTTTTCATTCTTAAACAGTGAACTAATGACATTACATTGTTGTTTCCTAAACTACTATATATTAGTGCACAGAACTAAAGAGATTACATATTGTTTTTGCCTAAACTAGCATATATTAGTACAGATAGGCATGTTGAACTTCTATTTGTGTTCAATTCATGCTCTAGAAGCGTTTTTCATTCTTAAACAGTGAACGAATGACTTTACATTGTTGTTTCCTAAACTACCATATATTAGTGCAGAGAACTAAAGAGATTTCATATTGTTTTTGCCTTATCTACCAAATATAAGTGCAGATAGGCATGTTGAAACACTTTTTGTGTTCAATTCAGGCTGTAGAAGCGTTTTTCATTATTAAACAGTGAACTAAAGACATTTAATTGTTTTTGCCTAAACTACCATATATTAGTGCAGAGAACTAAAGAGATTACATATTGTTTTTGCCTAAACTAGCATATATTAGTACAGATATGCATGTTGTACTTCTATTTGTGTTAAATTCATGCTCTAGAAGCGTTTTTCATTCTTAAACAGTGAACTAATGACATTACATTGTTGTTTCCTAAACTACCATATATTAGTGCACAGAACTAAAGAGATTACATATTGTTTTTGCCTAAACTAGCATATATTAGTACAGATATGCATGTTGTACTTCTATTTGTGTTAAATTCATGCTCTAGAAGCATTTTTCATTCTTAAACAGTGAACTAATGACATTACATTGTTGTTTCCTAAACTACCATATATTAGTGCACAGAACTAAAGAGATTACATATTGTTTTTGCCTAAACTAGCATATATTAGTACAGATATGCATGTTGTACTTCTATTTGTGTTAAATTCATGCTCTAGAAGCGTTTTTCATTCTTAAACAGTGAACTAATGACATTACATTGTTGTTTCCTAAACTACCATATATTAGTGCAGAGAACTAAAGAGATTTCATATTGTTTTTGCTTTATCTACCAAATATAAGTGCAGATAGGCATGTTGAAACACTTTTTGTGTTCAATTCAGGCTGTAGAAGCGTTTTTCATTATTAAACAGTGAACTAAAGACATTTAATTGTTTTTGCCTAAAATACCATATATTAGTGCAGAGAACTAAAGAGATTACATATTGTTTTTGACTAAACTAGCATATATTAGTACAGATATGCATGTTGAACTTCTATTTGTGTTAAATTCATGCTCTAGAAGCGTTTTTCATTCTTAAACAGTGAACTAATGACATTACATTGTTGTTTCCTAAACTACTATATATTAGTGCACAGAACTAAAGAGATTACATATTGTTTTTGCCTAAACTAGCATATATTAGTACAGATAGGCATGTTGAACTTCTATTTGTGTTCAATTCATGCTCTAGAAGCGTTTTTCATTCTTAAACAGTGAACGAATGACTTTACATTGTTGTTTCCTAAACTACCATATATTAGTGCAGAGAACTAAAGAGATGTCATATTGTTTTTGCCTTATCTACCAAATATAAGTGCAGATAGGCATGTTGAAACACTTTTTGTGTTCAATTCAGGCTGTAGAAGCGTTTTTCATTATTAAACAGTGAACTAAAGACATTTAATTGTTTTTGCCTAAACTACCATATATTAGTGCAGAGAACTAAAGAGATTACATATTGTTTTTGCCTTATCTACCAAATATAAGTGCAGATAGGCATGTTGAGGGGGCGTGTTCTGGCCACCACCCAAGATGGCCACCTTCTAGAGGAGCTCCTGTGACAGTGGGACACAAATGTTCAAGAAACACCTTTTTCAACTTTAATTGACTGGAATCGAGCATTGCTACTACTTTAAAAAGATTGGATAATAATGCAGAAGCAAAAAAGAGTGGAGAAGATGACTTCTACACAGAGAAAAATCGAGGAGTCAGGGGTGAGTAAGGGCTTTCATGCCTGCTCCCCCCCACCAGCTGAAACCTCATATCATACCCCACCAGCTTCAGGCATCCCTGTGCCCATCTGCCCTCCTGTTAAAACTAAGACTTATGCTGGTGTGGCAGCAAGATCTCTGTCATATCAGGGGAGTGGGGTGAAATCGAGGTCTCCATCAGTGCCCTCATCTTCACAGATGTCAGCACAGGTGGGGACACGATCAAACCTCGCCACTGGGGCATTTAAACCCACACAATCCACTATGAGTAGTGAAGGGGATGCCCAGGACAGCTTAGAAGATATTGATGAAGAAGAGGAAGGGGATGGTATTCAGAGGGAAAAAACGGCTCATTTATCAGCTAAAACTGCCTCTAGCAAGATGGCTGCTGGTTCAAAATCTTTTTCCTCCACTAAGATGGCCACTGTCACTGAGGCAATTTCTGCCACATCCAAGATGGCCGCCGCCACATCCAAGATGGCCCCCGAAACAACTTTTAAAGCTGTAACATACCATTCTGATTTGCCTGTGGAGATGGCAGAGGACTTGCCCCCATCAGCAGGCATGATCATCCAACTCCTTCAAAATTTAAGAGTTGATCTGAAAAACGATTTCAAAAAGGAATTTGATCATATTTATGGAGCTCTGGAGGGCATTAACCAGCGCACGGAAGATGTGGAAAACCAATTATATCTTCAGGCACAATCTCACTTGGATCTGGTGGATACTGTCCGGGAGTTACAAAAACAAGTTTCCCAACAGGCGGAGAAGTTAGCTGATGCCGAGGACAGAAGCCGGCGTAATAATTTAAGGATTAGGGGCATACCTGATTCAGTTGAAATTAAAGATTTGCCTAACTATTTTGTGACAATGGTGGCAGCAGTTTTACCAATGGCCAAGGACTATGACTTGCTGTTAGATCGGATTCATAGGCTGCCTAAACCTGGTAATGCACCAGCAGCTGCGCCTAAAGATGTTATTGTCCGCTTCCATTATTTTCACATCAAAGAAGACTTCTTGGGTGCGGTACGCATGTCCGGCCTCCCTGATAATTACAACAATATAAAGGTCTTCCAAGATTTTTCATCATTCACGATGCGTAGAAGAAGGGAATTCCAGCATTTTACAGCGGAACTCCGTCAAAGAGGGATTCGATATAGATGGGGTTTTCCGGTGAAAGTTTTGTTCCGCATGGACGGTAAGAGTTTCGTCATCACCTCGCCTGAAGAAGGAGCGGAGGTTCTTCGATCTTTTAACAGACACCGTGGTACACAGCACTTGCTCCCACCACTGACTCCTGTACAGCCCAGTAAGAGGAGCAAACCAGATGTTTCTTAGATGTGCTGGAGAACTATAATATCTTTATCTTTTTCATTTTTTTGGATTCCCACACTAGGGCTGTTTTTCTTTTTCTCCCTCTTTTTTGCACTTTTTGCTCCACATCCTGCACAGATGTTGTTCTTTACCTATTTTTGTTTTTCTTGTTGTTTTTCTGTATTCTGATGATAGTCTCTATTCTGGTTTTTTTTTAATTGTTTCCTTTTTAAAAAAAAAAAAAAAAAAAATATTATTACTGTCCCCTTGTCCCTAGCGGGCTTCTCTCCCCCCAACCTGGGCCTAATACCCTGAGATGGAGAACTTTTTTTTGCTCTCCCTCATGGCCCTTTGTTCTTTTGTCCTTTTTTTCCCCCTGATAGGGGTATTTCTCCAAGTTACCTTACCCTTTTTTTTATTTTTATTCTTTTTTTTTGTTGTTATTTTGTTTTTATCCATCCATTTTTTATTGGTTGACAAAGTTGTCAACTCTTTTCATAATGTTACGATGTTACATGCAAGGCCTATCATTTTCCATAATTTGTGGCACCAGTTTTCTTCAAATATCGACTCATCTGGTCTATATATGTATTTCTGTACACAATTTGATTTTTGTTTCTTATTATGTTTGGATTTGATTTTCTCTCTTGCTTGGCGGTGTTTTGGAATCTCACATTTCTTGTTTTTCAGTAAAACTCCTGGTCCTTATTGCTCCATAATTAATGGTTCTGAAGTTTTTATCATTTAATGTGAGAGGCCTGAATACCGCACACAAGAGAAGATTATTATTTAAAGAAGTTAAGTCCAATCATTCTGATGTTGTTTGTGTACAGGAAACACATTTTAAAAACAATGGTAAAGATCACAAAATTATGTCGAAGCTCTTCCCAGTCCAACATCATAGTCCCTATGTATCTAAATCTAGAGGCACCTCGATTTTGTTCCATAGAAATGTGGCGTGCTTACCTACTAAAGTCCTTACAGATGACGGGGGGAGGTATGTTATCTGGATAGGTTCTATCAACGCCGTAGACTATACAATCGTGAATGTGTATTTTCCCAACACTGGTCAGTTGAAGTTTTTTAGGAAATTGATGGATCTTGTGTCTGAGAATTCTAGAGGTAATTTGGTTATGTGTGGCGATACGAATTTTGTTATGGATGGTGATTTGGATTACGCTAGGGAAGATTGTGATCAACAATACAAGAAAGATAGTGATAGATTGGCGCTCCAATGTTCTAAGTTTATGACTGAATGTGCTCTATATGATCCCTGGAGACTAATGCATGAAACTGAGAGGGATTTTACTTATTACTCGGTTTCTAATAATATGTATTCCAGGCTGGACAGATTTATGGTTCAGGGTGCTTTACTCCCGCACATCTCGAAATCTGAAATTTTAGATATTAATTGGTCCGATCATGCCCCGGTGATTTTGCATATTGACGAAATTATATCTTCAGCACCAAATAGATCATGGAAATTGGGTGATTTTTTATTAACTGATATTACTAGTAAGTCACTGTCAGAAAAAATGCTGGTGGACTATTTTGCAGAAAATACTTCCCCTGAGGTTCCTGGTGACGTGACTTGGAATGCACATAAGGCTGTATTACGAGGGCATTTTATTTCTAGAGCGTCTTACCTGAAGAGAATTAATAATAATAACCTGCGTACCTTGGAAAAGGAACTTTACAATTTGAATCAGGCAAACAAATTTGGTCCATCATCCTCCCTAGCAGCAATGTTAGGTGAAGTTAAAGTAAAAATTAACAAAATAAATTTAGATCGTACATCTCTCATGGTAAGGCGTCTCAGGAAATCATTTTATTTAAAAGGCAACAGAGCCTCGACTCTCTTGGCATCTAAACTCCGTCATGTTAATGCTCAATCAAAAATTTCATTTTTATTGGATGAACAAGGACAAAAAGTGTTCCATCCAACTAAAATTAGCAATATGTTTGCAGATTATTATAGCAAACTTTACAATTTGGAACTCAATTCGGATATTCCCCAGCCCTCTGTGGCATCAATTGATCAATTTCTAGACAGGGTTTCATTGCCCCGGTTGTCCCAAGAGCATTTACAGAGATTGGAACGTGATATATCAGCTGATGAGATAGCCGGGGCAATCAAACTTATGCCCTCTGGAAAGGCCCCGGGCCCTGACGGGTTCACTATTTTATATTATAAAACCTTTTCAGATATTCTAATCCCCCATATGACGAAAATATTTAATTCTTACAAAAACGAGGGGAAAATGCCAGAGGAAGCCTTGAATGCACGAATAGTCACACTGCCAAAACCAGGGAAAAACCCTGACAGATGTTCTAATTTTCGTCCCATATCTCTGATCAATAACGACTCCAAAATTTATGCTAAAGTCCTCACGAATCGGCTAACTAAATTAATACCTTCATTAATTAACAGAGATCAGGTGGGTTTTGTGCAGAATAGACAGGCGCCAGATGGGACTAGGCGTTTTATTGATTTGATCCAGCATATTAATACTACAAAAACGCCTTCTCTGCTTCTTTCATTAGATGCGGAGAAGGCGTTTGACAGGATACATTGGGGATATCTGTGGAGAACCTTAGAAAAATTTAATATCCCCCCATCTTTTATTACTGCTATTAAAGCATTATACTGCGCTCCCTCTGCACATGTATCAGCCTCAGGATTTACATCCAAATTGTTCTCCCTTACCAATGGGACGCGCCAGGGTTGCCCTCTATCGCCAATCCTTTTTGTTTTAGCGATGGAACCCTTAGCTGAGTTGATTAGATCGACCCCTGAAATTGAAGGAATTACCATTAAAGAATCGATTCATAAAATTGGTCTGTTTGCTGATGATATAATTTTGTCAATAAAAAACCCAAAGGTATCTCTAGTAATTCTTAATAACATTTTGACCCAATTCGGTGAGATATCGTATTACAAATTGAACGTATCCAAGACCCAGGCCCTTCCATTTCATATCAATGCTTCAGCGATTGATGATCTAAAGAAACTTTACCCATATGAGTGGAAAACTGAGTGTATGGAATACTTGGGTATTAAATTATGTAAAAATTTAGACAAAATGCATTCACATAATTTGAAAAAAGCATGGTCGGAGCTACAACAAGAGATGGAGAGATGGGGCGGGATGGAGCTCTCATGGTTGGGAAGGGTGGCATCTATTAAGATGACTATTCTTCCTAAAATCTTGTATTTTTTCAGGGCCATACCTCTGTCCATTCCTTTATCCTTTTTTAAAACAATTCATTCGGCTATGTTGAAGTTCATCTGGGGGAATAAACCTGCTCGGATACGGCTCACTTCCCTGCAGCATCACAAATCTCATGGCGGTATTGGTATCCCAGATATCCGCAAATACTATTTTGCTACTAATGCTGCGGTGGTTGTGAGCTTTAACAATCAGGCAAGTAAACCCAGATGGATGGAAATTGAAGAATCTAACATATCTCCAGTCAATCTGGCAGAGCTACCTTGGTTAGATCCAAAAACAAGACCTGGAATTAAACGTTTATTTTTATCTACCAAGACCACGCTTAAGGCTTGGGACATTGTATTTAAAAATAACAATCCTTCCCCGAGGTTATATAGAGCTATGCCTGTCGAATGCTTGAGCAAACATATAACATCTTTGAACATCAAACTACTGAAAGATTCTTATATACACAACTTAGATAATTTTTTTCATGGTAATGCTATCCTTTCTTTGAAAAAATTGAAGCTTAAACATGTATTGTCAGATGAATGTGAACGGATGTGTATGCTTGTTATCGATAAATTAAAAGATATATATCATGTTTCCAATACTGACAAGAATTATGCATGTCTTGAAATTTCTCCTATAGAAACATTTTTCCTCCATAGCCCCATTCAAAAAGGTATGATTTCGTTATGTTACTCTCTTCACAATTCCAAGCCCCTAGTTAAATTAAAACACATGCTGTCATGGGAGGCGGAGCTGGGTACTCAATACAAACTTGAAGAGTGGTTCACTTTTCTTACAGCTCTGAAAGGTGTCTCATATTGTACCAACCACTTTGAGAATCACTACAAAATTTTGTATCGTTGGTACCTGGCTCCGTCAAAACTCCATAACATGAACAATACTTTTTCTGACCGGTGTTGGAGAGATTGCGGAGGTTTGGGTAACATGGCCCATATCTGGTGGTTCTGTCCTAAATTGACCAAATATTGGAAGCTAATACATGACTTAATTATCAAAGTGGACAGTACCATCAGCACTTTAACGTCAGAATTGGCCTTGTTTAAATGTTTCCCGTCATCCGTCAAGAAAATAGACAAAATAATTATAGGACACATCCTGATCGCTGCCTCGTCCTGTCTCCCTCGATATTGGAAATCACAGCTATTGCCATCTCTTAGAGAGGTTTTCAATTTGATTCTTGAAAATAAGGCGCACGAGCTCTCCCACAGGGCAACTATGCATAATTTTCCAACGTTAAAAGATAAATGGGATGTCTGGGAAGATAGCATTAAAAAGTTTTACCGTTTGTGATAACCCCTTTCTTTTTTCTTGTTTTTGCAACATCGTACTGGTGTACAAATACTTTCTTTGCCAAATGTTTCATATTGTTCATTGTTAAAATGGATGGCTACCCCTCCCCCATTTCCATGTTCCCCTTCCCTCACCAACCCCTGATTTACTGTTGTTAAAAATCAATAAAAATTATTTGAAAAGATATGCATGTTGTACTTCTATTTGTGTTAAATTCATGCTCTAGAAGCGTTTTTCATTCTTAAACAGTGAACTAATGACATTTCATTGTTGTTTCCTAAACTACTATATATTAGTGCACAGAACTAAAGAGATTACATATTGTTTTTGCCTAAACTAGCATATATTAGTACAGATAGGCATGTTGAACTTCTATTTGTGTTCAATTCATGCTCTAGAAGCGTTTTTCATTCTTAAACAGTGAACTAATGACTTTACATTGTTGTTTCCTAAACTACCATATATTAGTGCAGAGAACTAAAGAGATTACATATTGTTTTTGCCGTATCTACCAAATATAAGTGCAGATAGGCATGTTGAAACACTTTTTGTGTTCAATTCACTCTGTAGAAGCGTTTTTCATTATTAAACAGTGAACTAAAGACATTTAATTGTTTTTGCCTAAACTACCATATATTAGTGCAGAGAACTAAAGAGATTACATATTGTTTTTGCCTAAACTAGCATATATTAGTACAGATATGCATGTTGTACTTCTATTTGTGTTAAATTCATGCTCTAGAAGCGTTTTTCATTCTTAAACAGTGAACTAATGGCATTACATTGTTGTTTCCTAAACTACCATATATTAGTGCACAGAACTAAAGAGATTACATTTTCTTTTTGCCTAAACTAGCATATATTAGTACAGATATGCATGTTGAACTTTTATTTGTGTTAAATTCATGCTCTAGAAGCGTTTTTCATTCTTAAACAGTGAACTAATGACATTACATTGTTGTTTCCTAAACTACCATATATTAGTGCACAGAACTAAAGAAATTACATATTGCTTTTGCATTATCTACCAAATATAAGTGCAGATAGGCATGTTGAAACACTTTTTGAGTTCAATTCAGGCTGTAGAAGCGTTTTTCATTATTAAACAGTGAACTAAAGACATTTCATTGTTTTTGCCTAAATTACCATATATTAGTGCAGAGAACTAAAGAGATTACATATTGTTTTTGCCTTATCTACCATATATAAGTGCCAATAGGCATGTTGAAACACTTTTTGTGTTCAATTCAGGCTGTAGAAGCGTTTTTCATTATTAAACAGTGAACTAAAGACATTTAATTGTTTTTGCCTAAACTACCATATATTAGTGCAAAGAACTAAAGAGATTACATATTGTTTTTGACTAAACTAGCATATATTAGTACAGATATGCATGTTGAACTTCTATTTGTGTTCAATTCCTGGTGTGAAAGTGGTTTTCATTCTTAAACAGTGAACTAAAGACATTTGATATTTTTTGCCTAAACTACCATATATTAGTGCAGAGAACTAAAGAGATTACATATTGTTTTTGCCTAAACTAGCATATATTAGTACAGATATGCATGTAGTACTTCTATTTGTGTTCAATTCATGCTCTAGAAGCGTTTTTCATTCTTAAACAGTGAACTAATGACTTTACATTGTTGTTTCCTAAACTACCATATATTAGTGCAGAGAACTAAAGAGATTACATATTGTTTTTGCCGTATCTACCAAATATAAGTGCAGATAGGCATGTTGAAACACTTTTTGTGTTCAATTCAGGCTGTAGAAGCGTTTTTCATTATTAAACAGTGAACTAAAGACATTTAATTGTTTTTGCCTAAACTACCATATATTAGTGCAGAGAACTAAAGAGATTACATATTGTTTTTGCCTAAACTAGCATATATTAGTACAGATATGCATGTTGAACTTCTATTTGTGTTAAATTCATGCTCTAGAAGCGTTTTTCATTATTAAACAGTGAACTAAAGACATTTAATTGTTTTTGCCTAAAATACCATATATTAGTGCAAAGAACTAAAGAGATTACATATTGTTTTTGACTAAACTAGCATATATTAGTACAGATATGCATGTTGAACTTCTATTTGTGTTCAATTCCTGGTGTGAAAGTGGTTTTCATTCTTAAACAGTGAACTAAAGACATTTGATATTTTTTGCCTAAACTACCATATATTAGTGCAGAGAACTAAAGAGATTACATATTGTTTTTGCCTAAACTAGCATATATTAGTACAGATATGCATGTAGTACTTCTATTTGTGTTCAATTCATGCTCTAGAAGCGTTTTTCATTCTTAAACAGTGAACTAATGACTTTACATTGTTGTTTCCTAAACTACCATATATTAGTGCAGAGAACTAAAGAGATTACATATTGTTTTTGCCGTATCTACCAAATATAAGTGCAGATAGGCATGTTGAAACACTTTTTGTGTTCAATTCAGGCTGTAGAAGCGTTTTTCATTATTAAACAGTGAACTAAAGACATTTAATTGTTTTTGCCTAAACTACCATATATTAGTGCAGAGAACTAAAGAGATTACATATTGTTTTTGCCTAAACTAGCATATATTAGTACAGATATGCATGTTGAACTTCTATTTGTGTTAAATTCATGCTCTAGAAGCGTTTTTCATTATTAAACAGTGAACTAAAGACATTTAATTGTTTTTGCCTAAAATACCATATATTAGTGCAAAGAACTAAAGAGATTACATATTGTTTTTGACTAAACTAGCATATATTAGTACAGATATGCATGTTGAACTTCTATTTGTGTTCAATTCCTGGTGTGAAAGTGGTTTTCATTCTTAAACAGTGAACTAAAGACATTTGATATTTTTTGCCTAAACTACCATATATTAGTGCAGAGAACTAAAGAGATTACATATTGTTTTTGCCTAAACTAGCATATATTAGTACAGATATGCATGTTGTACTTCTATTTGTGTTCAATTCATGCTCTAGAAGCGTTTTTCATTCTTAAACAGTGAACTAATGACTTTACATAGTTGTTTCCTAAACTACCATATATTAGTGCAGAGAACTAAAGAGATTACATATTGTTTTTGCCGTATCTACCAAATATAAGTGCAGATAGGCATGTTGAAACACTTTTTGTGTTCAATTCAGGCTGTAGAAGCGTTTTTCATTATTAAACAGTGAACTAAAGACATTTAATTGTTTTTGCCTAAACTACCATATATTAGTGCAGAGAACTAAAGAGATTACATATTGTTTTTGCCTAAACTAGCATATATTAGTACAGATAGGCATGTTGAACTTCTATTTGTGTTCAATTCATGCTCTAGAAGCGTTTTTCATTCTTAAACAGTGAACTAATGACTTTACATTGTTGTTTCCTAAACTACCATATATTAGTGCAGAGAACTAAAGAGATTACATATTGTTTTTGCCGTATCTACCAAATATAAGTGCAGATAGGCATGTTGAAACACTTTTTGTGTTCAATTCAGGCTGTAGAAGCGTTTTTCATTATTAAACAGTGAACTAAAGACATTTAATTGTTTTTGCCTAAACTACCATATATTAGTGCAGAGAACTAAAGAGATTACATATTGTTTTTGCCTAAACTAGCATATATTAGTACAGATATGCATGTTGTACTTCTATTTGTGTTAAATTCATGCTCTAGAAGCGTTTTTCATTCTTAAACAGTGAACTAATGGCATTACATTGTTGTTTCCTAAACTACCATATATTAGTGCACAGAACTAAAGAAATTACATATTGCTTTTGCATTATCTACCAAATATAAGTGCAGATAGGCATGTTGAAACACTTTTTGAGTTCAATTCAGGCTGTAGAAGCGTTTTTCATTATTAAACAGTGAACTAAAGACATAATATTGTTTTTACCTAAACTACCATATATTAGTGCAGAGAACTAAAGAGATTACATATTGTTTTTGCCTAAACTAGCATATATTAGTACAGATATGCATGTTGTACTTCTATTTGTGTTAAATTCATGCTCTAGAAGCGTTTTTCGTTCTTAAACAGTGAACTAATGACATTACATTGTTGTTTCCTAAACTACCATATATTAGTGCACAGAACTAAAGAGATTACATATTGTTTTTGACTAAACAAGCATATATTAGTACAGATATGCATGTTGAACTTCTATTTGTGTTAAATTCATGCTCTAGAAGCGTTTTTCATTATTAAACAGTGAACTAAAGACATTTAATTGTTTTTGCCTAAAATAATATATATATGAGTGCAAAGAACTAAAGAGATTACATATTGTTTTTGACTAAACTAGCATATATTAGTACAGATATGCATGTTGAACTTCTATTTGTGTTCAATTCCTGGTGTGAAAGTGGTTTTCATTCTTAAACAGTGAACTAAAGACATTTGATATTTTTTGCCTAAACTACCATATATTAGTGCAGAGAACTAAAGAGATTACATATTGTTTTTGCCTAAACTAGCATATATTAGTACAGATATGCATGTTGTACTTCTATTTGTGTTCAATTCATGCTCTAGAAGCGTTTTTCATTCTTAAACAGTGAACTAATGACTTTACATAGTTGTTTCCTAAACTACCATATATTAGTGCAGAGAACTAAAGAGATTACATATTGTTTTTGCCGTATCTACCAAATATAAGTGCAGATAGGCATGTTGAAACACTTTTTGTGTTCAATTCAGGCTGTAGAAGCGTTTTTCATTATTAAACAGTGAACTAAAGACATTTAATTGTTTTTGCCTAAACTACCATATATTAGTGCAGAGAACTAAAGAGATTACATATTGTTTTTGCCTAAACTAGCATATATTAGTACAGATAGGCATGTTGAACTTCTATTTGTGTTCAATTCATGCTCTAGAAGCGTTTTTCATTCTTAAACAGTGAACTAATGACTTTACATTGTTGTTTCCTAAACTACCATATATTAGTGCAGAGAACTAAAGAGATTACATATTGTTTTTGCCGTATCTACCAAATATAAGTGCAGATAGGCATGTTGAAACACTTTTTGTGTTCAATTCAGGCTGTAGAAGCGTTTTTCATTATTAAACAGTGAACTAAAGACATTTAATTGTTTTTTACCTAAATTACCATATATTAGTGCAGAGAACTAAAGAGATTACATATTGTTTTTGCCTAAACTAGCATATATTAGTACAGATATGCATGTTGAACTTCTATTTGTGTTAAATTCATGCTCTAGAAGCGTTTTTCATTATTAAACAGTGAACTAAAGACATTTAATTGTTTTTGCCTAAAATACCATATATTAGTGCAAAGAACTAAAGAGATTACATATTGTTTTTGACTAAACTAGCATATATTAGTACAGATATGCATGTTGAACTTCTATTTGTGTTCAATTCCTGGTGTGAAAGTGGTTTTCATTCTTAAACAGTGAACTAAAGACATTTGATATTTTTTGCCTAAACTACCATATATTAGTGCAGAGAACTAAAGAGATTACATATTGTTTTTGCCTAAACTAGCATATATTAGTACAGATATGCATGTTGTACTTCTATTTGTGTTCAATTCATGCTCTAGAAGCGTTTTTCATTCTTAAACAGTGAACTAATGACTTTACATAGTTGTTTCCTAAACTACCATATATTAGTGCAGAGAACTAAAGAGATTACATATTGTTTTTGCCGTATCTACCAAATATAAGTGCAGATAGGCATGTTGAAACACTTTTTGTGTTCAATTCAGGCTGTAGAAGCGTTTTTCATTATTAAACAGTGAACTAAAGACATTTAATTGTTTTTGCCTAAACTACCATATATTAGTGCAGAGAACTAAAGAGATTACATATTGTTTTTCCCTAAACTAGCATATATTAGTACAGATATGCATGTTGTACTTCTATTTGTGTTAAATTCATGCTCTAGAAGCGTTTTTCATTCTTAAACAGTGAACTAATGACATTACATTGTTGTTTCCTAAACTACCATATATTAGTGCACAGAACTAAAGAGATTACATATTGTTTTTGACTAAACTAGCATATATTAGTACAGATATGCATGTTGAACTTCTATTTGTGTTAAATTCATGCTCTAGAAGCGTTTTTCATTATTAAACAGTGAACTAAAGACATTTAATTGTTTTTGCCTAAAATACCATATATTAGTGCACAGAACTAAAGAGATTACATATTGTTTTTGACTAAACTAGCATATATTAGTACAGATATGCATGTTGAACTTCTATTTGTGTTCAATTCCTGATGTGAAAGTGGTTTTCATTCTTAAACAGTGAACTAAAGACATTTGATATTTTTTGCCTAAATTACCATATATTAGTGCAGAGAACTAAAGAGATTACATATTGTTTCTGCCTAAACTAGCATATATTAGTACAGATATGCATGTTGAACTTTTATTTGTGTTAAATTCATGCTCTAGAAGCGTTTTTCATTCTTAAACAGTGAACTAATGACATTACATTGTTGATTCCTAAACTACCATATATTAGTGCACAGAACTAAAGAGATTACATTTTCTTTTTGCCTAAACTAGCATATATTAGTACAGATATGCATGTTGTACTTCTATTTGTGTTAAATTCATGCTCTAGAAGCGTTTTTCATTATTAAACAGTGAACTAAAGACATTTAATTGTGTTTGCTTTAAACTACCATATATTAGTGCACAGAACTAAAGAGATTACATATTGTTTTTGCCTAAACTAGCATATATTAGTACAGATATGCATGTTGTACTTCTATTTGTGTTAAATTCATGCTCTAGAAGCGTTTTTCATTATTAAACAGTGAACTAAAGACATTTAATTGTTTTTGCCTTAAATACCATATATTAGTGCAAAGAACTAAAGAGATTACATATTGTTTTTGCCTAAACTAGCATATATTAGTACAGATATGCATGTTGTACTTCTATTTGTGTTAAATTCATGCTCTAGAAGCGTTTTTCATTCTTAAACAGTGAACTAATGACATTACATTGTTGTTTCCTAAACTACCATATATTAGTGCATAGAACTAAAGAGATTACATATTGTTTTTGCCTAAACTAGCATATATTAGTACAGATATGCATGTTGTACTTCTATTTGTGTTAAATTCATGCTCTAGAAGCGTTTTTCATTCTTAAACAGTGGACTAATGACATTACATTGTTGTTTCCTAAACTACCATATATTAGTGCACAGAACTAAAGAGATTACATATTGTTTTTGCCTAAACTAGCATATATTAGTACAGATAGGCATGTTGAACTTCTATTTGTGTTAAATTCATGCTCTAGAAGCGTTTTTCATTCTTAAACAGTGAACTAATGACATTACATTGTTGTTTCCTAAACTACCATATATTAGTGCAGAGAACTAAAGAGATTACATATTGTTTTTGCCTTATCTACCATATATAAGTGCCAATAGGCATGTTGAAACACTTTTTGTGTTCAATTCAGGCTGTAGAAGCGTTTTTCATTATTAAACAGTGAACTAAAGACATTTAATTGTTTTTGCCTAAACTACCATATATTAGTGCAAAGAACTAAAGAGATTACATATTGTTTTTGACTAAACTAGCATATATTAGTACAGATATGCATGTTGAACTTCTATTTGTGTTCAATTCCTGGTGTGAAAGTGGTTTTCATTCTTAAACAGTGAACTAAAGACATTTGATATTTTTTGCCTAAACTACCATATATTAGTGCAGAGAACTAAAGAGATTACATATTGTTTTTGCCTAAACTGGCATATATTAGTACAGATATGCATGTTGTACTTCTATTTGTGTTCAATTCATGCTCTAGAAGCGTTTTTCATTCTTAAACAGTGAACTAATGACTTTACATTGTTGTTTCCTAAACTACCATATATTAGTGCAGAGAACTAAAGAGATTACATATTGTTTTTGCCGTATCTACCAAATATAAGTGCAGATAGGCATGTTGAAACACTTTTTGTGTTCAATTCAGGCTGTAGAAGCGTTTTTCATTATTAAACAGTGAACTAAAGACATTTAATTGTTTTTGCCTAAACTACCATATATTAGTGCAGAGAACTAAAGAGATTACATATTGTTTTTGCCTAAACTAGCATATATTAGTACAGATAGGCATGTTGAACTTCTATTTGTGTTCAATTCATGCTCTAGAAGCGTTTTTCATTCTTAAACAGTGAACTAATGACTTTACATTGTTGTTTCCTAAACTACCATATATTAGTGCAGAGAACTAAAGAGATTACATATTGTTTTTGCCGTATCTACCAAATATAAATGCAGATAGGCATGTTGAAACACTTTTTGTGTTCAATTCAGGCTGTAGAAGCGTTTTTCATTATTAAACAGTGAACTAAAGACATTTAATTGTTTTTGCCTAAACTACCATATATTAGTGCAGAGAACTAAAGAGATGACATATTGTTTTTGCCTAAACTAGCATATATTAGTACAGATATGCATGTTGTACTTCTATTTGTGTTAAATTCATGCTCTAGAAGCGTTTTTCATTCTTAAACAGTGAACTAATGACATTACATTGTTGATTCCTAAACTACCATATATTAGTGCACAGAACTAAAGAGATTACATTTTCTTTTTGCCTAAACTAGCATATATTAGTACAGATATGCATGTTGTACTTCTATTTGTGTTAAATTCATGCTCTAGAAGCGTTTTTCATTATTAAACAGTGAACTAAAGACATTTAATTGTGTTTGCTTTAAACTACCATATATTAGTGCACAGAACTAAAGAGATTACATATTGTTTTTGCCTAAACTAGCATATATTAGTACAGATATGCATGTTGTACTTCTATTTGTGTTAAATTCATGCTCTAGAAGCGTTTTTCATTATTAAACAGTGAACTAAAGACATTTAATTGTTTTTGCCTTAAATACCATATATTAGTGCAAAGAACTAAAGAGATTACATATTGTTTTTGCCTAAACTAGCATATATTAGTACAGATATGCATGTTGTACTTCTATTTGTGTTAAATTCATGCTCTAGAAGCGTTTTTCATTCTTAAACAGTGAACTAATGACATTACATTGTTGTTTCCTAAACTACCATATATTAGTGCATAGAACTAAAGAGATTACATATTGTTTTTGCCTAAACTAGCATATATTAGTACAGATATGCATGTTGTACTTCTATTTGTGTTAAATTCATGCTCTAGAAGCGTTTTTCATTCTTAAACAGTGGACTAATGACATTACATTGTTGTTTCCTAAACTACCATATATTAGTGCACAGAACTAAAGAGATTACATATTGTTTTTGCCTAAACTAGCATATATTAGTACAGATAGGCATGTTGAACTTCTATTTGTGTTAAATTCATGTTCTAGAAGCGTTTTTCATTCTTAAACAGTGAACTAATGACATTACATTGTTGTTTCCTAAACTACCATATATTAGTGCACAGAACTAAAGAGATTACATATTGTTTTTGACTAAACTAGCATATATTAGTACAGATATGCATGTTGAACTTCTATTTGTGTTTAATTACTGGTTTAAAAGCTGTTGTCATTCTTAAACAGTGAACTAAAGACATTTCATTGTTTTTGCCTAAATTACCATATATTAGTGCAGAGAACTAAAGAGATTACATATTGTTTTTGCCTTATCTACCATATATAAGTGCCAATAGGCATGTTGAAACACTTTTTGTGTTCAATTCAGGCTGTAGAAGCGTTTTTCATTATTAAACAGTGAACTAAAGACATTTAATTGTTTTTGCCTAAACTACCATATATTAGTGCACATAACTAAAGAGATTACATATTGTTTTTGACTAAACTAGCATATATTAGTACAGATATGCATGTTGTACTTCTATTTGTGTTAAATTCATGCTCAAGAAGCGTTTTTCATTCTTAAACAGTGAACTAATGACATTACATTGTTGTTTCCTAAACTACCATATATTAGTGCACAGAACTAAAGAGATTACATATTGTTTTTGACTAAACTAGCATATATTAGTACAGATATGCATGTTGTACTTCTATTTGTGTTAAATTCATGCTCTAGAAGCGTTTTTCATTCTTAAACAGTGAACTAATGACATTACATTGTTGTTTCCTAAACTACCATATATTAGTGCACAGAACTAAAGAGATTACATATTGTTTTTGACTAAACTAGCATATATTAGTACAGATATGCATGTTGAACTTCTATTTGTGTTTAATTACTGGTTTAAAAGCTGTTGTCATTCTTAAACAGTGAACTAAAGACATTTCATTGTTTTTGCCTAAATTACCATATATTAGTGCAGAGAACTAAAGAGATTACATATTGTTTTTGCCTAAACTAGCATATATTAGTACAGATAGGCATGTTGAACTTCTATTTGTGTTCAATTCCTGGTGTAAAAGCTATCATTCTTAAACAGTGAACTAAAGACATTTCATTGTTTTTGCCTAAATTACCATATATTAGTGCAGAGAACTAAAGAGACTACATATTGTTTTTGCCTTATCTACCATATATAAGTGCAGATAGGCTTGTTGAAACACTTTTTGTGTTTAATTCAGGTTGTAGAAGCGTTTTTCATTCTTAAACAGTGAACTAATGACATTACATTGTTGTTTCCTAAACTACCATATATTAGTGCACATAACTAAAGAGATTACATTTTGTTTTTGCCTAAACTAGCATATATTAGTACAGATATGCATGTTGAACTTCTATTTGTGTTCAATTCCTGTTGTAAAAGTGGTTTTCATTCTTAAACAGTGAACTAAAGACATTTCATTGTTTTTGCCTAAACAACCATATATTAGTGCACAGAACTAAAGAGTTTACATATTGTTTTTGCATAAACTATCATATATTAGTACAGATATGCATGTTGTACTTCTATTTGTGTTAAATTCATGCTCTAGAAGCGTTTTTCATTCTTAAACAGTGAACTAATGACATTACATTGTTGTTTCCTAAACTACCATATATTAGTGCACAGAACTAAAGAGATTACATTTTGTTTTTGCCTAAACTAGCATATATTAGTACAGATATGCATGTTGAACTTCTATTTGTGTTTAATTACTGGTTTAAAAGCGGTTGTCATTCTTAAACAGTGAACTAAAGACATTTCATTGTTTTTGCCTACAATACCATATAGTAGTGCACAGAACTAAAGAGATTAGGGGGGCGTGTTCTGGCCACCACCCAAGATGGCCACCTTCTAGAGGAGCTCCTGTGACAGTGGGACACAAATGTTCAAGAAACACCTTTTTCAACTTTAATTGACTGGAATCGAGCATTGCTACTACTTTAAAAAGATTGGATAATAATGCAGAAGCAAAAAAGAGTGGAGAAGATGACTTCTACACAGAGAAAAATCGAGGAGTCAGGGGTGAGTAAGGGCTTTCATGCCTGCTCCCCCCCACCAGCTGAAACCTCATATCATACCCCACCAGCTTCAAGCATTCCTGTGCCCATCTGCCCTCCTGTTAAAACTAAGACTTATGCTGGTGTGGCAGCAAGATCTCTGTTATATCAGGGGAGTGGGGTGAAATCGAGGTCTCCATCAGTGCCCTCATCTACACAGATGTCAGCACAGGTGGGGACACGATCAAACCTCGCCACTGGGACATTTAAACCCACACAATCCACTATGAGTAGTGAAGGGGATGCCCAGGACAGCTTAGAAGATATTGATGAAGAAGAGGAAGGGGATGCTATTCAGAGGGAAAAAACGGCTCATTTATCAGCTAAAACTGCCTCTAGCAAGATGGCTGCTGGTTCAAAATCTTTTTCCTCCACTAAGATGGCCACTGTCACTGAGGCAATTTCTGCCACATCCAAGATGGCCGCCGCCACATCCAAGATGGCCCCCGAAACAACTTTTAAAGCTGTAACATACCATTCTGATATGCCTGTGGAGATGGCAGAGGACTTGCCCCCATCAGCAGGCATGATCATCCAACTCCTTCAAAATTTAAGAGTTGATCTGAAAAACGATTTCAAAAAGGAATTTGATCATATTTATGGAGCTCTGGAGGGCATTAACAAGCGCACGGAAGATGTGGAAAACCAATTATATCTTCAGGCACAATCTCACTTGGATCTGGTGGATACTGTCCGGGAGTTACAAAAACAAGTTTCCCAACAGGCGGAGAAGTTAGCTGATGCCGAGGACAGAAGCCGGCGTAATAATTTAAGGATTAGGGGGATCCCTGATTCAGTTGAAATTAAAGATTTGCCTAACTATTTTGTGACAATGGTGGCAGCAGTTTTACCAATGGCCAAGGACTATGACTTGCTGTTAGATCGGATTCATAGGCTGCCTAAACCTGGTAATGCACCAGCAGCTGCGCCCAAAGATGTTATTGTCCGCTTCCATTATTTTCACATCAAAGAAGACTTCTTGGGTGCGGTACGCATGTCCGGCCTCCCTGATAATTACAACAATATAAAGGTCTTCCAAGATTTTTCATCATTCACGATGCGTAGAAGAAGGGAATTCCAGCATTTTACAGCGGAACTCCGCCAAAGAGGGATTCGATATAGATGGGGTTTTCCGGTGAAAGTTTTGTTCCGCATGGACGGTAAGAGTTTCGTCATCACCTCGCCTGAAGAAGGAGCGGAGGTTCTTCGATCTTTTAACAGACACCGTGGTACACAGCACTTGCTCCCACCACTGACTCCTGTACAGCCCAGTAAGAGGAGCAAACCAGATGTTTCTTAGATGTGCTGGAGAACTATAATATCTTTATCTTTTTCATTTTTTTGGATTCCCACACTAGGACTGTTTTTCTTTTTCTCCCTCTTTTTTGCACTTTTTGCTCCACATCCTGCACAGATGTTGTTCTTTACCTATTTTTGTTTTTCTTGTTGTTTTTCTGTATTCTGATGATTGTCTCTATTCTGGTTTTTTTTAATTGTTTCCTTTTAAAAAAAAAAAAAAAATTCTTATTACTGTCCCCTTGTCCCTAGCGGGCTTCTCTCCCCCCAACCTGGGCCTAATACCCTGAGATGGAGAACTTTTTTTTGCTCTCCCTCATGGCCCTTTGTTCTTTTGTCCTTTTTTTCCCCCTGATAGGGGTATTTCTCCAAGTTACCTTACCCTTTTTTTTATTTTTATTCTTCTTTTTTGTTGTTATTTTGTTTTTATCCATCCATTTTTTATTGGTTGACAAAGTTGTCAACTCTTTTCATAATGTTACGATGTTACATGCAAGGCTTATCATTTTCCATAATTTGTGGCACCAGCTTTCTTCAAATATCGACTCATCTGGTCTATATATGTATTTCTGTACACAATTTGATTTTTGTTTCTTATTATGTTTGGATTTGATTTTCTCTCTTGCTTGGCGGTGTTTTGGAATCTCACATTTCTTGTTTTTCAGTAAAACTCCTGGTCCTTATTGCTCCATAATTAATGGTTCTTAAGTTTTTATCATTTAATGTGAGAGGCCTGAATACCGCACACAAGAGAAGATTATTATTTAAAGAAGTTAAGTCCAATCATTCTGATGTTGTTTGTGTACAGGAAACACATTTTAAAAACAATGGTAAAGATCACAAAATTATGTCGAAGCTCTTCCCAGTCCAACATCATAGTCCCTATGTATCTAAATCTAGAGGCACCTCGATTTTGTTCCATAGAAATGTGGCGTGCTTACCTACTAAAGTCCTTACAGATGACGGGGGGAGGTATGTTATCTGGATAGGTTCTATCAATGCCGTAGACTATACAATCGTGAATGTGTATTTTCCCAACACTGGTCAGTTGAAGTTTTTTAGGAAATTGATGGATCTTGTGTCTGAGAATGCTAGAGGTAATTTGGTTATGTGTGGCGATACGAATTTTGTTATGGATGGTGATTTGGATTACGCTAGGGAAGATTGTGATCAACAATACAAGAAAGATAGTGATAGATTGGCGCTCCAATGTTCTAAGTTTATGACTGAATGTGCTCCATATGATCCCTGGAGACTGATGCATGAAACTGAGAGGGATTTTACTTATTACTCGGTTTCTAATAATATGTATTCCAGGCTGGACAGATTTATGGTTCAGGGTGCTTTACTCCCGCACATCTCGAAATCTGAAATTTTAGATATTAATTGGTCCGATCATGCCCCGGTGATTTTGCATATTGACGAAATTATATCTTCAGCACCAAATAGATCATGGAAATTGGGTGATTTTTTATTAACTGATATTACTAGTAAGTCAATGTCAGAAAAAATGCTGATGGACTATTTTGCAGAAAATACTTCCCCTGAGGTTCCTGGCGACGTGACTTGGAATGCACATAAGGCTGTATTACGAGGGCATTTTATTTCTAGAGCGTCTTACCTGAAGAGAATTAATAATAATAACCTGCGTACCTTGGAAAAGGAACTTTACAATTTGAATCAGGCAAACAAATTTGGCCCATCATCCTCCCTAGCAGCAATGTTAGGTGAAGTTAAAGTAAAAATTAACAAAATAAATTTAGATCGTACATCTCTCATGGTAAGGCGTCTCAGGAAATCCTTTTATTTAAAAGGCAACAGAGCCTCGACTCTCTTGGCATCTAAACTCCGTCATGTTAATGCTCAATCAAAAATTTCATTTTTATTGGATGAACAAGGACAAAAAGTGTTCCATCCAACTAAAATTAGCAATATGTTTGCAGATTATTATAGCAAACTTTACAATTTGGAACTCAATTCGGATATTCCCCAGCCCTCTGTGGCATCAATTGATCAATTTCTAGACAGGGTTTCATTGCCCCGGTTGTCCCAAGAGCATTTGCAGAGATTGGAACGTGATATATCAGCTGATGAGATAGCCGGGGCAATCAAACTTATGCCCTCTGGAAAGGCCCCGGGCCCTGACGGGTTCACTATTTTATATTATAAAACCTTTTCAGATATTCTAATCCCCCATATGACGAAAATATTTAACTCTTACAAAAACGAGGGAAAATGCCAGAGGAAGCCTTGAATGCACGAATAGTCACACTGCCAAAACCAGGGAAAAACCCTGACAGATGTTCTAATTTTCGTCCCATATCTCTGATCAATAACGACTCAAAAATTTATGCTAAAGTCCTCACGAATCGGCTAACTAAATTAATACCTTCATTAATTAACAGAGATCAGGTGGGTTTTGTGCAGAATAGACAGGCGCCAGATGGGACTAGGCGTTTTATTGATTTGATCCAGCATATTAATACTACAAAAACGCCTTCTCTGCTTCTTTCATTAGATGCGGAGAAGGCGTTTGACAGGATACATTGGGGATATCTGTGGAGAACCTTAGAAAAATTTAATATCCCCCCATCTTTTATTACTGCTATTAAAGCATTATACTGCGCTCCCTCTGCACATGTATCAGCCTCAGGATTTACATCCAAATTGTTCTCCCTTACCAATGGGACGCGCCAGGGTTGCCCTCTATCGCCAATCCTTTTTGTTTTAGCGATGGAACCCTTAGCTGAGTTGATTAGATCGACCCCTGAAATTGAAGGAATTACCATTAAAGAATCGATTCATAAAATTGGTCTGTTTGCTGATGATATAATTTTGTCAATAAAAAACCCAAAGGTATCTCTAGTAATTCTTAATAACATTTTGACCCAATTCGGTGAGATATCGTATTACAAATTGAACGTATCCAAGACCCAGGCCCTTCCATTTCATATCAATGCTTCAGCGATTGATGATCTAAAGAAACTTTACCCATATGAGTGGAAAACTGAGTGTATGGAATACTTGGGTATTAAATTATGTAAAAATTTAGACAAAATGCATTCACATAATTTGAAAAAAGCATGGTCGGAGCTACAACAAGAGATGGAGAGATGGGGCGGGATGGAGCTCTCATGGTTGGGAAGGGTGGCATCTATTAAGATGACTATTCTTCCTAAAATCTTGTATTTTTTCAGGGCCATACCTCTGTCTATTCCTTTATCCTTTTTTAAAACAATTCATTCGGCTATGTTGAAGTTCATCTGGGGGAATAAACCTGCTCGGATACGGCTCACTTCCCTGCAGCATCACAAATCTCATGGCGGTATTGGTATCCCAGATATCCGCAAATACTATTTTGCTACTAATGCTGCGGTGGTTGTGAGCTTTAACAATCAGGCAAGTAAACCCAGATGGATGGAAATTGAAGAATCTAACATATCTCCAGTCAATCTGGCAGAGCTACCTTGGTTAGATCCAAAAACAAGACCTGGAATTAAACGTTTATTTTTATCTACCAAGACCACGCTTAAGGCTTGGGACATTGTATTTAAAAATAACAATCCTTCCCCGAGGTTATATAGAGCTATGCCTGTCGAATGCTTGAGCAAACATATAACATCTTTGAACATCAAACTACTGAAAGATTCTTATATACACAACTTAGATAATTTTTTTCATGGTAATGCTATCCTTTTCTTTGAAAAAATTGAAGCTTAAACATGTATTGTCAGATGAATGTGAACGGATGTGTATGCTTGTTATCGATAAATTAAAAGATATATATCATGTTTCCGATACTGACAAGAATTATGCATGTCTTGAAATTTCTCCTATAGAAACATTTTTCCTCCATAGCCCCATTCAAAAAGGTATGATTTCGTTATGTTACTCTCTTCACAATTCCAAGCCCCTAGTTAAATTAAAACACATGCTGTCATGGGAGGCGGAGCTGGGTACTCAATACAAACTTGAAGAGTGGTTCACTTTTTTTACAGCTCTGAAAGGTGTCTCATATTGTACCAACCACTTTGAGAATCACTACAAAATTTTGTATCGTTGGTACCTGGCTCCGTCAAAACTCCATAACATGAACAATACTTTTTCTGACCGGTGTTGGAGAGATTGCGGAGGTTTGGGTAACATGGCCCATATCTGGTGGTTCTGTCCTAAATTGACCAAATATTGGAAGCTAATACATGACTTAATTATCAAAGTGGACAGTACCATCAGCACTTTAACGTCAGAATTGGCCTTGTTTAAATGTTTCCCGACATTCGTCAAGAAAATAGACAAAATAATTATAGGACACATCCTGATCGCTGCCTCGTCCTGTCTCCCTCGATATTGGAAATCACAACTATTGCCATCTCTTAGAGAGGTTTTCAATTTGATTCTTGAAAATAAGGCGCACGAGCTATCCCACAGGGCAACTATGCATAATTTTCCAACATTAAAAGATAAATGGGATGTCTGGGAAGATAGCATTAAAAAGTTTTACCGTTTGTGATAACCCCTTTCTTTTTTCTTGTTTTTGCAACATCGTACTGGTGTACAAATACTTTCTTTGTCAAATGTTTCGTATTGTTCATTGTTAAAATGGATGGCTACCCCTCCCCCACTTCCATGTTCCCCTTTCCTCACCAACCCCTGATTTACTGTTGTGAAAAACCAATAAAAATTATTTGAAAAGAACTAAAGAGATTACATATTGTTTTTGCCTAAAGTAGCATATATTAGTACAGATAGGCATGTTGAACTTCTATTTGTGTTCAATTCATGCTCTAGAAGCGTTTTTCATTCTTAAACAGTGGACTAATGACATTACATTGTTGTTTCCTAAACTACCATATATTAGTGCACAGAACTAAAGAGATTACATATTGTTTTTGACTAAACTAGCATATATTAGTACAGATATGCATGTTGTACTTCTATTTGTGTTAAATTCATGCTCTAGAAGCGTTTTTCATTCTTAAACAGTGAACTAATGACATTACATTGTTGTTTCCTAAACTACCATATATTAGTGCACAGAACTAAAGAGATTACATATTGTTTTTGACTAAACTAGCATATATTAGTACAGATATGCATGTTGAACTTCTATTTGTGTTAAATTCATGCTCTAGAAGCGTTTTTCATTATTAAACAGTGAACTAAAGACATTTAATTGTTTTTGCCTAAAATACCATATATTAGTGCAGAGAACTAAAGAGATTACATATTGTTTTTGCCTAAACTAGCATATATTAGTACAGATATGCATGTTGAACTTCTATTTGTGTTCAATTCCTGTTGTAAAAGTGGTTTTCATTCTTAAACAGTGAACTAAAGACATTTCATTGTTTTTGCCTAAACAACCATATATTAGTGCACAGAACTAAAGAGTTTACATATTGTTTTTGCATAAACTATCATATATTAGTACAGATATGCATGTTGTACTTCTATTTGTGTTAAATTCATGCTCTAGAAGCGTTTTTCATTCTTAAACAGTGAACTAAAGACATTTAATTGTTTTTACCTAAACTACCATATCTTAGTGCAGAGAACTAAAGAGATTACAGATTTTTTTTGTATTATCTACCATATATAAGTGCAGATAAGCATGTTGAAACACTTTTTGTGTTCAATTCAGGCTGTAGAAGCGTTTTTCATTCTTAAACAGAGAACTAAAGAGATTACATATTGTTTTTGACTAAACTAGCATATATTAGTACAGATATGCATGTTGTACTTCTATTTGTGTTAAATTCATGCTCTAGACGCGTTTTTCATTCTTAAACAGTGAACTAATGACATTACATTGTTGTTTCCTAAACTACCATATATTAGTGCACAGAACTAAAGAGATTACATATTGTTTTTGCCTAAACTAGCATATATTAGTACAGATAGGCATGTTGAACTTCTATTTGTGTTCAATTCATGCTCTAGAAGCGTTTTTCATTCTTAAACAGTGGACTAATGACATTACATTGTTGTTTCCTAAACTACCATATATTAGTGCACAGAACTAAAGAGATTACATTTTCTTTTTGCCTAAACTAGCATATATTAGTACAGATATGCATGTTGAACTTCTATTTGTGGTAAATTCATGCTCTAGAAGCGTTTTTCATTCTTAAACAGTGAACTAATGACATTACATTGTTGATTCCTAAACTACCATATATTAGTGCACAGAACTAAAGAGATTACATTTTCTTTTTGCCTAAACTAGCATATATTAGTACAGATATGCATGTTGAACTTCTATTTGTGTTAAATTCATGCTCTAGAAGCGTTTTTCATTCTTAAACAGTGAACTAATGACATTACATTGTTGATTCCTAAACTACCATATATTAGTGCACAGAACTAAAGAGATTACATTTTCTTTTTGCCTAAACTAGCATATATTAGTACAGATATGCATGTTGAACTTCTATTTGTGTTCAATTCCTGTTGTAAAAGTGGTTTTCATTCTTAAACAGTGAACTAAAGACATTTCATTGTTTTTGCCTAAACAACCATATATTAGTGCACAGAACTAAAGAGATTACATATTGTTATTGCCTAAACTATCATATATTAGCACAGATATGCATGTTGTACTTCTATTTGTGTTAAATTCCTGCTGAAAAAGCGGTTTTCATTCTTAAACAATGAACTAAAGACCTTACATTGTGTTTGCCTAAAATACCATTTATTAGTGCAGAGAAATAAAGAGATTACATATTGTTTTTGCCTAAACTAGCATATATTAGTACAGATAGGCATGTTGAACTTCTATTTGTGTTCAATTCATGCTCTAGAAGCGTTTTTCATTCTTAAACAGTGAACTAATGACTTTACATTGTTGTTTCCTAAACTACCATATATTAGTGCAGAGAACTAAAGAGATTACATATTGTTTTTGCCTTATCTACCAAATATAAGTGCAGATAGGCATGTTGAAACACTTTTTGTGTTCAATTCAGGCTGTAGAAGCGTTTTTCATGATTAAACAGTGAACTAAAGACATTTAATTGTTTTTGCCTAAACTACCATATATTAGTGCAGAGAACTAAAGAGATTACATATTGTTTTTGACTAAACTAGCATATATTAGTACAGATATGCATGTTGTACTTCTATTTGTGTTAAATTCATGCTCTAGAAGCGTTTTTCATTCTTAAACAGTGAACTAATGACATTACATTGTTGATTCCTAAACTACCATATATTAGTGCACAGAACTAAAGAGATTACATTTTCTTTTTGCCTAAACTAGCATATATTAGTACAGATATGCATGTTGAACTTCTATTTGTGTTCAATTCCTGTTGTAAAAGTGGTTTTCATTCTTAAACAGTGAACTAAAGACATTTCATTGTTTTTGCCTAAACAACCATATATTAGTGCACAGAACTAAAGAGATTACATATTGTTTTTGCCTAAACTAGCATATATTAGTACAGATATGCATGTTGTACTTCTATTTGTGTTAAATTCATGCTCTAGAAGCGTTTTTCATTCTTAAACAGTGAACTAATGACATTACATTGTTGTTTCCTAAACTACCATATATTAGTGCACAGAACTAAAGAGATTACATTTTCTTTTTGCCTAAACTAGCATATATTAGTACAGATATGCATGTTGAACTTCTATTTGTGTTCAATTCATGCTCTAGAATCGTTTTTCATTCTTAAACAGTGAACTAATGACTTTACATTGTTGTTTCCTAAACTACCATATATTAGTGCTGAGAACTAAAGAGATTACATATTGTTTTTGCCTAAACTAGCATATATTAGTACAGATAGGCATGTTGAACTTCTATTTGTGTTAAATTCATGCTCTAGAAGCGTTTTTCATTCTTAAACAGTGAACTAATGACATTACATTGTTGTTTCCTAAACTACCATATATTAGTGCACAGAACTAAAGAGATTACATTTTCTTTTTGCCTAAACTAGCATATATTAGTATAGATATGCATGTTGAACTTCTATTTGTGTTCAATTCCTGTTGTAAAAGTGGTTTTCATTCTTAAACAGTGAACTAAAGACATTTCATTGTTTTTGCCTAAACAACCATATATTAGTGCACAGAACTAAAGAGATTACATATTGTTTTTGCATAAACTATCATATATTAGTGCAGATATGCATGTTGTACTTCTATTTGTGTTAAATTCATGCTCTAGAAGCGTTTTTCATTATTAAACAGTGAACTAAAGACATTTAATTGTGTTTGCTTAAAACTACCATATATTAGTGCACAGAACTAAAGAGATTACATATTGTTTTTGCCTAAACTAGCATATATTAGTACAGATATGCATGTTGTACTTCTATTTGTGTTAAATTCATGCTCTAGAAGCGTTTTTCATTCTTAAACAGTGAACTAATGACATTACATTGTTATTTCCTAAACTACCATATATTAGTGCACAGAACTAAATAGATTACATATTGTTTTTGACTAAACTAGCATATATTAGTACAGATATGCATGTTGAACTTCTATTTGTGTTAAATTCATGCTCTAGAAGCGTTTTTCATTATTAAACAGTGAACTAAAGACATTTAATTGTTTTTGCCTAAAATACCATATATTAGTGCACAGAACTAAAGAGATTACATATTGTTTTTGACTAAACTAGCATATATTAGTACAGATATGCATGTTGAACTTCTATTTGTGTTCAATTCCTGATGTGAAAGTGGTTTTCATTCTTAAACAGTGAACTAAAGACATTTGATATTTTTTGCCTAAATTACCATATATTAGTGCAGAGAACTAAAGAGATTACATATTGTTTTTGCCTAAACTAGCATATATTAGTACAGATATGCATGTTGTACTTCTATTTGTGTTAAATTCATGCTCTAGAAGCGTTTTTCATTCTTAAACAGTGAACGAATGACATTACATTGTTGTTTCCTAAACTACCATATATTAGTGCACAGAACTAAAGAGATTACATATTGTTTTTGCCTAAACTAGCATATATTAGTACAGATAGGCATGTTGAACTTCTATTTGTGTTCAATTCCTGGTGTAAAAGCTGTTATCATTCTTAAACAGTGAACTAAAGACATTTCATTGTTTTTGCCTAAATTACCATATATTAGTGCAGAGAACTAAAGATACTACATATTGTTTTTGCCTTATCTACCATATATAAATGTAGATAGGCATGTTGATACACTTTTTGTGTTTAATTCAGGTTGTAGAAGCGTTTTTCATTCTTAAACAGTGAACTAATGACATTACATTGTTGTTTCCTAAACTACCATATATTAGTGCACAGAACTAAAGAGATTACATTTTCTTTTTGCCTAAACTAGCAAATATTAGTACAGATATGCATGTTGAACTTCTATTTGTGTTCAATTCCTGTTGTAAAAGTGGTTTTCATTCTTAAACAGTGAACTAAAGACATTTCATTGTTTTTGCCTAAACAACCATATATTAGTGCACAGAACTAAAGAGTTTACATATTGTTTTTGCATAAACTATCATATATTAGTACAGATATGCATGTTGTACTTCTATTTGTGTTAAATTCATGCTCTAGAAGCGTTTTTCATTCTTAAACAGTGAACTAATGACATTACATTGTTGTTTCCTAAACTACCATATATTAGTGCACAGAACTAAAGAGATTACATTTTCTTTTTGCCTAAACTAGCAAATATTAGTACAGATATGCATGTTGAACTTCTATTTGTGTTCAATTCATGCTCTAGAATCGTTTTTCATTCTTAAACAGTGAACTAATGACTTTACATTGTTGTTTCCTAAACTACCATATATTAGTGCAGAGAACTAAAGAGATTACATATTGTTTTTGCCTTATCTACCAAATATAAGTGCAGATAGGCATGTTGAAACACTTTTTGTGTTCAATTCAGGCTGTAGAAGCGTTTTTCATTATTAAACAGTGAACTAAAGACATTTAATTGTTTTTGCCTAAACTACCATATATTAGTGCAGAGAACTAAAGAGATTACATATTGTTTTTGACTAAACTAGCATATATTAGTACAGATATGCATGTTGTACTTCTATTTGTGTTAAATTCATGCTCTAGAAGCGTTTTTCATTCATAAACAGTGAACTAATGACATTACATTGTTGTTTCCTAAACTACCATATATTAGTGCACAGAACTAAAGAGATTACATTTTCTTTTTGCCTAAACTAGCATATATTAGTACAGATATGCATGTTGAACTTCTATTTATGTTAAATTCATGCTCTAGAAGCGTTTTTCATTCTTAAACAGTGAACTAATGACATTACATTGTTGATTCCTAAACTACCATATATTAGTGCACAGAACTAAAGAGATTACATTTTCTTTTTGCCTAAACTAGCATATATTAGTACAGATATGCATGTTGTACTTCTATTTGTGTTAAATTCATGCTCTAGAAGCGTTTTTCATTATTAAACAGTGAACTAAAGACATTTAATTGTGTTTGCGTTAAACTACCATATATTAGTGCACAGAACTAAAGAGATTACATATTGTTTTTGCCTAAACTAGCATATATTAGTACAGATATGCATGTTGTACTTCTATTTGTGTTAAATTCATGCTCTAGAAGCGTTTTTCATTATTAAACAGTGAACTAAAGACATTTAATTGTTTTTGCCTAAAATACCATACATTAGTGCAAAGAACTAAAGAGATTACATATTGTTTTTGCCTAAACTAGCATATATTAGTACAGATATGCATGTTGTACTTCTATTTGTGTTAAATTCATGCTCTAGAAGCGTTTTTCATTCTTAAACAGTGAACTAATGACATTACATTGTTGTTTCCTAAACTACCATATATTAGTGCAGAGAACTAAAGAGATTACATATTGTTTTTGCCTAAACTAACATATATTAGTACAGATATGCATGTTGTACTTCTATTTGTGTTAAATTCATGCTCTAGAAGCGTTTTTCATTCTTAAACAGTGAACTAATGACATTACATTGTTGTTTCCTAAACTACTATATATTAGTGCACAGAACTAAAGAGATTACATTTTCTTTTTGCCTAAACTAGCATATATTAGTACAGATATGCATGTTGAACTTCTATTTGTGTTCAATTCCTGTTGTAAAAGTGGTTTTCATTCTTAAACAGTGAACTAAAGACATTTCATTGTTTTTGCCTAAACAACCATATATTAGTGCACAGAACTAAAGAGATTACATATTGTTTTTGCATAAACTATCATATATTAGTGCAGATATGCATGTTGTAGGGGGGCGTGTTCTGGCCACCACCCAAGATGGCCACCTTCTAGAGGAGCTCCTGTGACAGTGGGACACAAATGTTCAAGAAACACCTTTTTCAACTTTAATTGACTGGAATCGAGCATTGCTACTACTTTAAAAAGATTGGATAATAATGCAGAAGCAAAAAAGAGTGGAGAAGATGACTTCTACACAGAGAAAAATCGAGGAGTCAGGGGTGAGTAAGGGCTTTCATGCCTGCTCCCCCCCACCAGCTGAAACCTCATATCATACCCCACCAGCTTCAGGCATCCCTGTGCCCATCTGCCCTCCTGTTAAAACTAAGACTTATGCTGGTGTGGCAGCAAGATCTCTGTCATATCAGGGGAGTGGGGTGAAATCGAGGTCTCCATCAGTGCCCTCATCTTCACAGATGTCAGCACAGGTGGGGACACGATCAAACCTCGCCACTGGGGCATTTAAACCCACACAATCCACTATGAGTAGTGAAGGGGATGCCCAGGACAGCTTAGAAGATATTGATGAAGAAGAGGAAGGGGATGGTATTCAGAGGGAAAAAACGGCTCATTTATCAGCTAAAACTGCCTCTAGCAAGATGGCTGCTGGTTCAAAATCTTTTTCCTCCACTAAGATGGCCACTGTCACTGAGGCAATTTCTGCCACATCCAAGATGGCCGCCGCCACATCCAAGATGGCCGCCGCCACATCCAAGATGGCCCCCGAAACAACTTTTAAAGCTGTAACATACCATTCTGATATGCCTGTGGAGATGGCAGAGGACTTGCCCCCATCAGCAGGCATGATCATCCAACTCCTTCAAAATTTAAGAGTTGATCTGAAAAACGATTTCAAAAAGGAATTTGATCATATTTATGGAGCTCTGGAGGGCATTAACCAGCGCACGGAAGATGTGGAAAACCAATTATATCTTCAGGCACAATCTCACTTGGATCTGGTGGATACTGTCCGGGAGTTACAAAAACAAGTTTCCCAACAGGCGGGGAAGTTAGCTGATGCCGAGGACAGAAGCCGGCGTAATAATTTAAGGATTAGGGGCATCCCTGATTCAGTTGAAATTAAAGATTTGCCTAACTATTTTGTGACAATGGTGGCAGCAGTTTTACCAATGGCCAAGGACTATGACTTGCTGTTAGATCGGTAATGCACCAGCAGCTGCGCCCAAAGATGTTATTGTCCGCTTCCATTATTTTCATCAAAGAAGACTTCTTGGGTGCGGTACGCATGTCCGGCCTCCCTGATAATTACAACAATATAAAGGTCTTCCAAGATTTTTCATCATTCACGATGCGTAGAAGAAGGGAATTCCAGCATTTTACAGCGGAACTCCGTCAAAGAGGGATTCGATATAGATGGGGTTTTCCGGTGAAAGTTTTGTTCCGCATGGACGGTAAGAGTTTCGTCATCACCTCGCCTGAAGAAGGAGCGGAGGTTCTTCGATCTTTTAATCTTTTAACAGACACCGTGGTACACAGCACTTGCTCCCACCACTGACTCCTGTACAGCCCAGTAAGAGGAGCAAACCAGATGTTTCTTAGATGTGCTGGAGAACTATAATATCTTTATCTTTTTCATTTTTTTGGATTCCCACACTAGGACTGTTTTTCTTTTTCTCCCTCTTTTTTGCACTTTTTGCTCCACATCCTGCACAGATGTTGTTCTTTACCTATTTTTGTTTTTCTTGTTGTTTTTCTGTATTCTGATGATTGTCTCTATTCTGGTTTTTTTTAATTGTTTCCTTTTTAAAAAAAAAAAAAAAAAAATTCTTATTACTGTCCCCTTGTCCCTAGCGGGCTTCTCTCCCCCCAACCTGGGCCTAATACCCTGAGATGGAGAACTTTTTTTTGCTCTCCCTCATGGCCCTTTGTTCTTTTGTCCTTTTTTTCCCCCTGATAGGGGTATTTCTCCAAGTTACCTTACCCTTTTTTTTATTTTTATTCTTTTTTTTTGTTGTTATTTTGTTTTTATCCATCCATTTTTTATTGGTTGACAAAGTTGTCAACTCTTTTCATAATGTTACGATGTTACATGCAAGGCCTATCATTTTCCATAATTTGTGGCACCAGTTTTCTTCAAATATCGACTCATCTGGTCTATATATGTATTTCTGTACACAATTTGATTTTTGTTTCTTATTATGTTTGGATTTGATTTTCTCTCTTGCTTGGCGGTGTTTTGGAATCTCACATTTCTTGTTTTTCAGTAAAACTCCTGGTCCTTATTGCTCCATAATTAATGGTTCTGAAGTTTTTATCATTTAATGTGAGAGGCCTGAATACCGCACACAAGAGAAGATTATTATTTAAAGAAGTTAAGTCCAATCATTCTGATGTTGTTTGTGTACAGGAAACACATTTTAAAAACAATGGTAAAGATCACAAAATTATGTCGAAGCTCTTCCCAGTCCAACATCATAGTCCCTATGTATCTAAATCTAGAGGCACCTCGATTTTGTTCCATAGAAATGTGGCGTGCTTACCTACTAAAGTCCTTACAGATGACGGGGGGAGGTATGTTATCTGGATAGGTTCTATCAATGCCGTAGACTATACAATCGTGAATGTGTATTTTCCCAACACTGGTCAGTTGAAGTTTTTTAGGAAATTGATGGATCTTGTGTCTGAGAATGCTAGAGGTAATTTGGTTATGTGTGGCGATACGAATTTTGTTATGGATGGTGATTTGGATTACGCTAGGGAAGATTGTGATCAACAATACAAGAAAGATAGTGATAGATTGGCGCTCCAATGTTCTAAGTTTATGACTGAATGTGCTCTATATGATCCCTGGAGACTGATGCATGAAACTGAGAGGGATTTTACTTATTACTCGGTTTCTAATAATATGTATTCCAGGCTGGACAGATTTATGGTTCAGGGTGCTTTACTCCCGCACATCTCGAAATCTGAAATTTTAGATATTAATTGGTCCGATCATGCCCCGGTGATTTTGCATATTGACGAAATTATATCTTCAGCACCAAATAGATCATGGAAATTGGGTGATTTTTTATTAACTGATATTACTAGTAAGTCACTGTCAGAAAAAATGCTGGTGGACTATTTTGCAGAAAATACTTCCCCTGAGGTTCCTGGTGACGTGACTTGGAATGCACATAAGGCTGTATTACGAGGGCATTTTATTTCTAGAGCGTCTTACCTGAAGAGAATTAATAATAATAACCTGCGTACCTTGGAAAAGGAACTTTACAATTTGAATCAGGCAAACAAATTTGGTCCATCATCCTCCCTAGCAGCAATGTTAGGTGAAGTTAAAGTAAAAATTAACAAAATAAATTTAGATCGTACATCTCTCATGGTAAGGCGTCTCAGGAAATCCTTTTATTTAAAAGGCAACAGAGCCTCGACTCTCTTGGCATCTAAACTCCGTCATGTTAATGCTCAATCAAAAATTTCATTTTTATTGGATGAACAAGGACAAAAAGTGTTCCATCCAACTAAAATTAGCAATATGTTTGCAGATTATTATAGCAAACTTTACAATTTGGAACTCAATTCGGATATTCCCCAGCCCTCTGTGGCATTAATTGATCAATTTCTAGACAGGGTTTCATTGCCCCGGTTGTCCCAAGAGCATTTACAGAGATTGGAACGTGATATATCAGCTGATGAGATAGCCGGGGCAATCAAACTTATGCCCTCTGGAAAGGCCCCGGGCCCTGACGGGTTCACTATTTTATATTATAAAACCTTTTCAGATATTCTAATCCCCCATATGACGAAAATATTTAATTCTTACAAAAACGAGGGGAAAATGCCAGAGGAAGCCTTGAATGCACGAATAGTCACACTGCCAAAACCAGGGAAAAACCCTGACAGATGTTCTAATTTTCGTCCCATATCTCTGATCAATAACGACTCCAAAATTTATGCTAAAGTCCTCACGAATCGGCTAACTAAATTAATACCTTCATTAATTAACAGAGATCAGGTGGGTTTTGTGCAGAATAGACAGGCGCCAGATGGGACTAGGCGTTTTATTGATTTGATCCAGCATATTAATACTACAAAAACGCCTTCTCTGCTTCTTTCATTAGATGCGGAGAAGGCGTTTGACAGGATACATTGGGGATATCTGTGGAGAACCTTAGAAAAATTTAATATCCCCCCATCTTTTATTACTGCTATTAAAGCATTATACTGCGCTCCCTCTGCACATGTATCAGCCTCAGGATTTACATCCAAATTGTTCTCCCTTACCAATGGGACGCGCCAGGGTTGCCCTCTATCGCCAATCCTTTTTGTTTTAGCGATGGAACCCTTAGCTGAGTTGATTAGATCGACCCCTGAAATTGAAGGAATTACCATTAAAGAATCGATTCATAAAATTGGTCTGTTTGCTGATGATATAATTTTGTCAATAAAAAACCCAAAGGTATCTCTAGTAATTCTTAATAACATTTTGACCCAATTCGGTGAGATATCGTATTACAAATTGAACGTATCCAAGACCCAGGCCCTTCCATTTCATATCAATGCTTCAGCGATTGATGATCTAAAGAAACTTTACCCATATGAGTGGAAAACTGAGTGTATGGAATACTTGGGTATTAAATTATGTAAAAATTTAGACAAAATGCATTCACATAATTTGAAAAAAGCATGGTCGGAGCTACAACAAGAGATGGAGAGATGGGGCGGGATGGAGCTCTCATGGTTGGGAAGGGTGGCATCTATTAAGATGACTATTCTTCCTAAAATCTTGTATTTTTTCAGGGCCATACCTCTGTCCATTCCTTTATCCTTTTTTAAAACAATTCATTCGGCTATGTTGAAGTTCATCTGGGGGAATAAACCTGCTCGGATACGGCTCACTTCCCTGCAGCATCACAAATCTCATGGCGGTATTGGTATCCCAGATATCCGCAAATACTATTTTGCTACTAATGCTGCGGTGGTTGTGAGCTTTAACAATCAGGCAAGTAAACCCAGATGGATGGAAATTGAAGAATCTAACATATCTCCAGTCAATCTGGCAGAGCTACCTTGGTTAGATCCAAAAACAAGACCTGGAATTAAACGTTTATTTTTATCTACCAAGACCACGCTTAAGGCTTGGGACATTGTATTTAAAAATAACAATCCTTCCCCGAGGTTATATAGAGCTATGCCTGTCGAATGCTTGAGCAAACATATAACATCTTTGAACATCAAACTACTGAAAGATTCTTATATACACAACTTAGATAATTTTTTTCATGGTAATGCTATCCTTTCTTTGAAAAAATTGAAGCTTAAACATGTATTGTCAGATGAATGTGAACGGATGTGTATGCTTGTTATCGATAAATTAAAAGATATATATCATGTTTCCGATACTGACAAGAATTATGCATGTCTTGAAATTTCTCCTATAGAAACATTTTTCCTCCATAGCCCCATTCAAAAAGGTATGATTTCGTTATGTTACTCTCTTCACAATTCCAAGCCCCTAGTTAAATTAAAACACATGCTGTCATGGGAGGCGGAGCTGGGTACTCAATACAAACTTGAAGAGTGGTTCACTTTTCTTACAGCTCTGAAAGGTGTCTCATATTGTACCAACCACTTTGAGAATCACTACAAAATTTTGTATCGTTGGTACCTGGCTCCGTCAAAACTCCATAACATGAACAATACTTTTTCTGACCGGTGTTGGAGAGATTGCGGAGGTTTGGGTAACATGGCCCATATCTGGTGGTTCTGTCCTAAATTGACCAAATATTGGAAGCTAATACATGACTTAATTATCAAAGTGGACAGTACCATCAGCACTTTAACGTCAGAATTGGCCTTGTTTAAATGTTTCCCGTCATCCGTCAAGAAAATAGACAAAATAATTATAGGACACATCCTGATCGCTGCCTCGTCCTGTCTCCCTCGATATTGGAAATCACAGCTATTGCCATCTCTTAGAGAGGTTTTCAATTTGATTCTTGAAAATAAGGCGCACGAGCTCTCCCACAGGGCAACTATGCATAATTTTCCAACGTTAAAAGATAAATGGGATGTCTGGGAAGATAGCATTAAAAAGTTTTACCGTTTGTGATAACCCCTTTCTTTTTTCTTGTTTTTGCAACATCGTACTGGTGTACAAATACTTTCTTTGCCAAATGTTTCATATTGTTCATTGTTAAAATGGATGGCTACCCCTCCCCCATTTCCATGTTCCCCTTCCCTCACCAACCCCTGATTTACTGTTGTTAAAAATCAATAAAAATTATTTGAAAAGAGAACTAAAGAGATTACATATTGTTTTTGACTAAACTAGCATATATTAGTACAGATATGCATGTTGTACTTCTATTTGTGTTAAATTCATGCTCTAGAAGCGTTTTTCATTCTTAAACAGTGAACTAATGACATTACATTGTTGTTTCCTAAACTACCATATATTAGTGCACAGAACTAAAGAAATTACATATTGTTTTTGACTAAACTAGCATATATTAGTACAGATATGCATGTTGAACTTCTATTTGTGTTTAATTACTGGTTTAAAAGCGGTTGTCATTCTTAAACAGTGAACTAAAGATATTTCATTGTTTTTGCCTACAATACCATATAGTAGTGCACAGAAATAAAGAGATTACATATTGTTTTTGACTAAACTAGCATATATTAGTACAGATATGCATGTTGTACTTCTATTTGTGTTAAATTCATGCTCTAGAAGCGTTTTTCATTCTTAAACAGTGAACTAATGACATTACATTGTTGTTTCCTAAACTACCATATATTAGTGCACAGAACTAAAGAGATTACATATTGTTTTTGACTAAACTAGCATATATTAGTACAGATATGCATGTTGAACTTCTATTTGTGTTCAATTCCTGGTGTAAAAGCTGTTATCATTCTTAAACAGTGAACTAAAGACATTTCATTGTTTTTGCCTAAATTACCATATATTAGTGCAGAGAACTAAAGTGATTACATATTGTTTTTGCCTAAACTAGCATATATTAGTACAGATATGCATGTTGTACTTCTATTTGTGTTAAATTCATGCTCTGGAAGCGTTTTTCATTCTTAGACAGTGAACTAAAGACATTTCATTGTTTTTGCCTAAACAACCATATATTAGTGCACAGAACTAAAGAGATTACATATTGTTTTTGCCTAAAGTAGCATATATTAGTACAGATAGGCATGTTGAACTTCTATTTGTGTTCAATTCATGCTCTAGAAGCGTTTTTCATTCTTAAACAGTGGACTAATGACATTACATTGTTGTTTCCTAAACTACCATATATTAGTGCACAGAACTAAAGAGATTACATATTGTTTTTGACTAAACTAGCATATATTAGTACAGATATGCATGTTGTACTTCTATTTGTGTTAAATTCATGCTCTAGAAGCGTTTTTCATTCTTAAACAGTGAACTAATGACATTACATTGTTGTTTCCTAAACTACCATATATTAGTGCACAGAACTAAAGAGATTACATATTGTTTTTGACTAAACTAGCATATATTAGTACAGATATGCATGTTGAACTTCTATTTGTGTTAAATTCATGCTCTAGAAGCGTTTTTCATTATTAAACAGTGAAATAAAGACATTTAATTGTTTTTGCCTAAAATACCATATATTAGTGCACAGAACTAAAGAGATTACATATTGTTTTTGACTAAACTAGCATATATTAGTACAGATATGCATGTTGAACTTCTATTTGTGTTCAATTCCTGGTGTGAAAGTGGTTTTCATTCTTAAACAGTGAACTAAAGACATTTGATATTTTTTGCCTAAATTACCATATATTAGTGCAGAGAACTAAAGAGATTACATATTGTTTTTGCCTAAACTAGCATATATTAGTACAGATATGCATGTTGTACTTCTATTTGTGTTAAATTCATGCTCTAGAAGCGTTTTTCATTCTTAAACAGTGAACTAATGACATTACATTGTTGTTTCCTAAACTACCATATATTAGTGCACAGAACTAAAGAGATTACATATTGTTTTTGCCTAAACTAGCATATATTAGTACAGATAGGCATGTTGAACTTCTATTTGTGTTCAATTCCTGGTGTAAAAGCTGTTATCATTCTTAAACAGTGAACTAAAGACATTTCATTGTTTTTGCCTAAATTACCATATATTAGTGCAGAGAACTAAAGAGACTACATATTGTTTTTGCCTTATCTACCATATATAAGTGTAGATAGGCATGTTGATACACTTTTTGTGTTTAATTCAGGTTGTAGAAGCGTTTTTCATTCTTAAACAGTGAACTAATGACATTACATTGTTGTTTCCTAAACTACCATATATTAGTGCACAGAACTAAAGAGATTACATTTTCTTTTTGCCTAAACTAGCATATATTAGTACAGATATGCATGTTGAACTTCTATTTGTGTTCAATTCATGCTCTAGAATCGTTTTTCATTCTTAAACAGTAAACTAATGACTTTACATTGTTGTTTCCTAAACTACCATATATTAGTGCAGAGAACTAAAGAGATTACATATTGTTTTTGCCTTATCTACCAAATATAAGTGCAGATAGGCATGTTGAAACACTTTTTGTGTTCAATTCAGGCTGTAGAATCGTTTTTCATTATTAAACAGTGAACTAAAGGCATTTAATTGTTTTTGCCTAAACTACCATATATTAGTGCAGAGAACTAAAGAGATTACATATTGTTTTTGACTAAACTAGCATATATTAGTACAGATATGCATGTTGTACTTCTATTTGTGTTAAATTCATGCTCTAGAAGCGTTTTTCATTCTTAAACAGTGAACTAATGACATTACATTGTTGTTTCCTAAACTACCATATATTAGTGCACAGAACTAAAGAGATTACATATTGTTTTTGACTAAACTAGCATATATTAGTACAGATATGCATGTTGAACTTCTATTTGTGTTTAATTACTGGTTTAAAAGCGGTTGTCATTCTTAAACAGTGAACTAAAGATATTTCATTGTTTTTGCCTACAATACCATATAGTAGTGCACAGAAATAAAGAGATTACATATTGTTTTTGACTAAACTAGCATATATTAGTACAGATATGCATGTTGTACTTCTATTTGTGTTAAATTCATGCTCTAGAAGCGTTTTTCATTCTTAAACAGTGAACTAATGACATTACATTGTTGTTTCCTAAACTACCATATATTAGTGCACAGAACTAAAGAAATTACATATTGTTTTTGACTAAACTAGCATATATTAGTACAGATATGCATGTTGAACTTCTATTTGTGTTTAATTACTGGTTTAAAAGCGGTTGTCATTCTTAAACAGTGAACTAAAGATATTTCATTGTTTTTGCCTACAATACCATATAGTAGTGCACAGAAATAAAGAGATTACATATTGTTTTTGACTAAACTAGCATATATTAGTACAGATATGCATGTTGTACTTCTATTTGTGTTAAATTCATGCTCTAGAAGCGTATTTCATTCTTAAACAGTGAACTAATGACATTACATTGTTGTTTCCTAAACTACCATATATTAGTGCACAGAACTAAAGAGATTAAATATTGTTTTTGCCTAAACTAGCATATATTAGTACAGATATGCATGTTGAACTTCTATTTGTGTTCAATTCCTGGTGTAAAAGCTGTTATCATTCTTAAACAGTGAACTAAAGACATTTCATTGTTTTTGCCTAAATTACCATATATTAGTGCAGAGAACTAAAGTGATTACATATTGTTTTTGCCTAAACTAGCATATATTAGTACAGATATGCATGTTGTACTTCTATTTGTGTTAAATTCATGCTCTGGAAGCGTTTTTCATTCTTAGACAGTGAACTAAAGACATTTCATTGTTTTTGCCTAAACAACCATATATTAGTGCACAGAACTAAAGAGATTACATATTGTTTTTGCCTAAAGTAGCATATATTAGTACAGATAGGCATGTTGTACTTCTATTTGTGTTAAATTCATGCTCTAGAAGCGTTTTTCATTCTTAAACAGTGGACTAATGACATTACATTGTTGTTTCCTAAACTACCATATATTAGGGCACAGAACTAAAGAGATTAAATATTGTTTTTGACTAAACTAGCATATATTAGTACAGATATGCATGTTGTACTTCTATTTGTGTTAAATTCATGCTCTAGAAGCGTTTTTCATTCTTAAACAGTGAACTAATGACATTACATTGTTGTTTCCTAAACTACCATATATTAGTGCACAGAACTAAAGAGATTACATATTGTTTTTGACTAAACTAGCATATATTAGTACAGATATGCATGTTGAACTTCTATTTGTGTTAAATTCATGCTCTAGAAGCGTTTTTCATTATTAAACAGTGAACTAAAGACATTTAATTGTTTTTGCCTAAAATACCATATATTAGTGCACAGAACTAAAGAGATTACATATTGTTTTTGACTAAACTAGCATATATTAGTACAGATATGCATGTTGAACTTCTATTTGTGTTCAATTCCTGGTGTGAAAGTGGTTTTCATTCTTAAACAGTGAACTAAAGACATTTGATATTTTTTGCCTAAATTACCATATATTAGTGCAGAGAACTAAAGAGATTACATATTGTTTTTGCCTAAACTAGCATATATTAGTACAGATATGCATGTTGTACTTCTATTTGTGTTAAATTCATGCTCTAGAAGCGTTTTTCATTCTTAAACAGTGAACTAATGACATTACATTGTTGTTTCCTAAACTACCATATATTAGTGCACAGAACTAAAGAGATTAAATATTGTTTTTGCCTAAACTAGCATATATTAGTACAGATATGCATGTTGAACTTCTATTTGTGTTCAATTCCTGGTGTAAAAGCTGTTATCATTCTTAAACAGTGAACTAAAGACATTTCATTGTTTTTGCCTAAATTACCATATATTAGTGCAGAGAACTAAAGAGATTACATATTGTATTTGACTAAACTAGCATATATTAGTACAGATATGCATGTTGAACTTCTATTTGTGTTCAATTCATGCTCTAGAATCGTTTTTCATTCTTAAACAGTGAACTAATGACTTTACATTGTTGATTCCTAAACTACCATATATTAGTGCACAGAACTAAAGAGATTACATTTTCTTTTTGCCTAAACTAGCATATATTAGTACAGATATGCATGTTGAACTTCTATTTGTGTTAAATTTATGCTCTAGAAGCGTTTTGTTTTTCATTCTTAAACAGTGAACTAATGACATTACATTGTTGTTTCCTAAACTACCATATATTAGTGCACAGAACTAAAGAGATTACATATTGTTTTTGCCTAAACTAGCATATATTAGTACAGATATGCATGTTGTACTTCTATTTGTGTTAAATTCATGCTCTAGAAGCGTTTTTCATTCTTAAACAGTGAACTAACGACATTACATTGTTGTTTCCTAAACTACCATATATTAGTGCACAGAACTAAAGAGATTACATATTGTTTTTGCCTAAACTAGCATATATTAGTACAGATAGGCATGTTGAACTTCTATTTGTGTTCAATTCATGCTCTAGAAGCGTTTTTCATTCTTAAACAGTGGACTAATGACATTACATTGTTGTTTCCTAAACTAACATATATTAGTGCACAGAACTAAAGAGATTACATATTGTTTTTGCCTAAACTAGCATATATTAGTACAGATATGCATGTTGAACTTCTATTTGTGTTAAATTCATGCTCTAGAAGCGTTTTTCATTATTAAACAGTGAACTAAAGACATTTAATTGTTTTTGCCTAAAATACCATATATTAGTGCACAGAACTAAAGAGATTACATATTTTTTTTGACTAAACTAGCATATATTAGTACAGATATGCATGTTGAACTTCTATTTGTGTTCAATTCCTGATGTGAAAGTGGTTTTCATTCTTAAACAGTGAACTAAAGACATTTGATATTTTTTGCCTAAATTACCATATATTAGTGCAGAGAACTAAAGAGATTACATATTGTTTTTGCCTAAACTAGCATATATTAGTACAGATATGCATGTTGAACTTCTATTTGTGTTCAATTCATGCTCTAGAATCGTTTTTCATTCTTAAACAGTGAACTAATGACTTTACATTGTTGATTCCTAAACTACCATATATTAGTGCACAGAACTAAAGAGATTACATTTTCTTTTTGCCTAAACTAGCATATATTAGTACTGATATGCATGTTGAACTTCTATTTGTGTTCAATTCCTGTTGTAAAAGTGGTTTTCATTCTTAGACAGTGAACTAATGACATTACATTGTTGTTTCCTAAACTACCATATATTAGTGCACAGAACTAAAGAGATTACATATTGTTTTTGCCTAAACTAGCATATATTAGTACAGATAGGCATGTTGAACTTCTATTTGTGTTAAATTTATGCTCTAGAAGCGTTTTGTTTTTCATTCTTAAACAGTGAACTAATGACATTACATTGTTGTTTCCTAAACTACCATATATTAGTGCACAGAACTAAAGAGATTACATATTGTTTTTGCCTAAACTAGCATATATTAGTACAGATATGCATGTTGTACTTCTATTTGTGTTAAATTCATGCTCTAGAAGCGTTTTTCATTCTTAAACAGTGAACTAACGACATTACATTGTTGTTTCCTAAACTACCATATATTAGTGCACAGAACTAAAGAGATTACATATTGTTTTTGCCTAAACTAGCATATATTAGTACAGATAGGCATGTTGAACTTCTATTTGTGTTCAATTCATGCTCTAGAAGCGTTTTTCATTCTTAAACAGTGGACTAATGACATTACATTGTTGTTTCCTAAACTACCATATATTAGTGCACAGAACTAAAGAGATTACATATTGTTTTTGCCTAAACTAGCATATATTAGTACAGATATGCATGTTGAACTTCTATTTGTGTTAAATTCATGCTCTAGAAGCGTTTTTCATTATTAAACAGTGAACTAAAGACATTTAATTGTTTTTGCCTAAAATACCATATATTAGTGCACAGAACTAAAGAGATTACATATTGTTTTTGACTAAACTAGCATATATTAGTACAGATATGCATGTTGTACTTCTATTTGTGTTAAATTCATGCTCTAGAAGCGTTTTTCATTCTTAAACAGTGAACTAATGACATTACATTGTTGTTTCCTAAACTACCATATATTAGTGCACAGAACTAAAGAGATTACATTTTCTTTTTGCCTAAACTAGCATATATTAGTACAGATATGCATGTTGAACTTCTATTTGTGTTCAATTCATGCTCTAGAATCGTTTTTCATTCTTAAACAGTGAACTAATGACTTTACATTGTTGATTCCTAAACTACCATATATTAGTGCACAGAACTAAAGAGATTACATATTGTTTTTGCCTAAACTAGCATATATTAGTACAGATAGGCATGTTGAACTTCTATTTGTGTTAAATTTATGCTCTAGAAGCGTTTTGTTTTTCATTCTTAAACAGTGAACTAATGACATTACATTGTTGTTTCCTAAACTACCATATATTAGTGCACAGAACTAAAGAGATTACATATTGTTTTTGCCTAAACTAGCATATATTAGTACAGATATGCATGTTGTACTTCTATTTGTGTTAAATTCATGCTCTAGAAGCGTTTTTCATTCTTAAACAGTGAACTAACGACATTACATTGTTGTTTCCTAAACTACCATATATTAGTGCACAGAACTAAAGAGATTACATATTGTTTTTGCCTAAACTAGCATATATTAGTACAGATAGGCATGTTGAACTTCTATTTGTGTTCAATTCATGCTCTAGAAGCGTTTTTCATTCTTAAACAGTGGACTAATGACATTACATTGTTGTTTCCTAAACTACCATATATTAGTGCACAGAACTAAAGAGATTACATATTGTTTTTGCCTAAACTAGCATATATTAGTACAGATATGCATGTTGAACTTCTATTTGTGTTAAATTCATGCTCTAGAAGCGTTTTTCATTATTAAACAGTGAACTAAAGACATTTAATTGTTTTTGCCTAAAATACCATATATTAGTGCACAGAACTAAAGAGATTACATATTGTTTTTGACTAAACTAGCATATATTAGTACAGATATGCATGTTGAACTTCTATTTGTGTTCAATTCCTGATGTGAAAGTGGTTTTCATTCTTAAACAGTGAACTAAAGACATTTGATATTTTTTGCCTAAATTACCATATATTAGTGCAGAGAACTAAAGAGATTACATATTGTTTCTGCCTAAACTAGCATATATTAGTACCGATATGCATGTTGTACTTCTATTTGTGTTAAATTCATGCTCTAGAAGCGTTTTTCATTCTTAAACAGTGAACTAACGACATTACATTGTTGTTTCCTAAACTACCATATATTAGTGCACAGAACTAAAGAGATTACATATTGTTTTTGCCTAAACTAGCATATATTAGTACAGATAGGCATGTTGAACTTCTATTTGTGTTCAATTCATGCTCTAGAAGCGTTTTTCATTCTTAAACAGTGGACTAATGACATTACATTGTTGTTTCCTAAACTACCATATATTAGTGCACAGAACTAAAGAGATTACATATTGTTTTTGCCTAAACTAGCATATATTAGTACAGATATGCATGTTGAACTTCTATTTGTGTTAAATTCATGCTCTAGAAGCGTTTTTCATTATTAAACAGTGAACTAAAGACATTTAATTGTTTTTGCCTAAAATACCATATATTAGTGCACAGAACTAAAGAGATTACATATTGTTTTTGACTAAACTAGCATATATTAGTACAGATATGCATGTTGTACTTCTATTTGTGTTAAATTCATGCTCTAGAAGCGTTTTTCATTCTTAAACAGTGAACTAATGACATTACAATGTTGTTTCCTAAACTACCATATATTAGTGCACAGAACTAAAGAGATTACATTTTCTTTTTGCCTAAACTAGCATATATTAGTACAGATATGCATGTTGAACTTCTATTTGTGTTCAATTCATGCTCTAGAATCGTTTTTCATTCTTAAACAGTGAACTAATGACTTTACATTGTTGATTCCTAAACTACCATATATTAGTGCACAGAACTAAAGAGATTACATATTGTTTTTGCCTAAACTAGCATATATTAGTACAGATAGGCATGTTGAACTTCTATTTGTGTTAAATTTATGCTCTAGAAGCGTTTTGTTTTTCATTCTTAAACAGTGAACTAATGACATTACATTGTTGTTTCCTAAACTACCATATATTAGTGCACAGAACTAAAGAGATTACATATTGTTTTTGCCTAAACTAGCATATATTAGTACAGATATGCATGTTGTACTTCTATTTGTGTTAAATTCATGCTCTAGAAGCGTTTTTCATTCTTAAACAGTGAACTAACGACATTACATTGTTGTTTCCTAAACTACCATATATTAGTGCACAGAACTAAAGAGATTACATATTGTTTTTGCCTAAACTAGCATATATTAGTACAGATAGGCATGTTGAACTTCTATTTGTGTTCAATTCATGCTCTAGAAGCGTTTTTCATTCTTAAACAGTGGACTAATGACATTACATTGTTGTTTCCTAAACTACCATATATTAGTGCACAGAACTAAAGAGATTACATATTGTTTTTGCCTAAACTAGCATATATTAGTACAGATATGCATGTTGAACTTCTATTTGTGTTAAATTCATGCTCTAGAAGCGTTTTTCATTATTAAACAGTGAACTAAAGACATTTAATTGTTTTTGCCTAAAATACCATATATTAGTGCACAGAACTAAAGAGATTACATATTGTTTTTGACTAAACTAGCATATATTAGTACAGATATGCATGTTGAACTTCTATTTGTGTTCAATTCCTGATGTGAAAGTGGTTTTCATTCTTAAACAGTGAACTAAAGACATTTGATATTTTTTGCCTAAATTACCATATATTAGTGCAGAGAACTAAAGAGATTACATATTGTTTCTGCCTAAACTAGCATATATTAGTACAGATATGCATGTTGTACTTCTATTTGTGTTAAATTCATGCTCTAGAAGCGTTTTTCATTCTTAAACAGTGAACTAATGACATTACATTGTTGTTTCCTAAACTACCATATATTAGTGCACAGAACTAAAGAGATTACATTTTCTTTTTGCCTAAACTAGCATATATTAGTACAGATATGCATGTTGAACTTCTATTTGTGTTCAATTCATGCTCTAGAATCGTTTTTCATTCTTAAACAGTGAACTAATGACTTTACAATGTTGATTCCTAAACTACCATATATTAGTGCACAGAACTAAAGAGATTACATTTTCTTTTTGCCTAAACTAGCATATATTAGTACAGATATGCATGTTGAACTTCTATTTGTGTTCAATTCATGTTGTAAAAGTGGTTTTCATTCTTAGACAGTGAACTAATGACATTACATTGTTGTTTCCTAAACTACCATATATTAGTGCACAGAACTAAAGAGATTACATATTGTTTTTGCCTAAACTAGCATATATTAGTACAGATAGGCATGTTGAACTTCTATTTGTGTTAAATTTATGCTCTAGAAGCGTTTTGTTTTTCATTCTTAAACAGTGAACTAATGACATTACATTGTTGTTTCCTAAACTACCATATATTAGTGCACAGAACTAAAGAGATTAAATATTGTTTTTGCCTAAACTAGCATATATTAGTACAGATATGCATGTTGAACTTCTATTTGTGTTCAATTCCTGGTGTAAAAGCTGTTATCATTCTTAAACAGTGAACTAAAGACATTTCATTGTTTTTGCCTAAATTACCATATATTAGTGCAGAGAACTAAAGTGATTACATATTGTTTTTGCCTAAACTAGCATATATTAGTACAGATATGCATGTTGTACTTCTATTTGTGTTAAATTCATGCTCTGGAAGCGTTTTTCATTCTTAGACAGTGAACTAAAGACATTTCATTGTTTTTGCCTAAACAACCATATATTAGTGCACAGAACTAAAGAGATTACATATTGTTTTTGCCTAAAGTAGCATATATTAGTACAGATAGGCATGTTGAACTTCTATTTGTGTTCAATTCATGCTCTAGAAGCGTTTTTCATTCTTAAACAGTGGACTAATGACATTACATTGTTGTTTCCTAAACTACCATATATTAGGGCACAGAACTAAAGAGATTAAATATTGTTTTTGACTAAACTAGCATATATTAGTACAGATATGCATGTTGTACTTCTATTTGTGTTAAATTCATGCTCTAGAAGCGTTTTTCATTCTTAAACAGTGAACTAATGACATTACATTGTTGTTTCCTAAACTACCATATATTAGTGCACAGAACTAAAGAGATTACATATTGTTTTTGACTACACTAGCATATATTAGTACAGATATGCATGTTGAACTTCTATTTGTGTTCAATTCCTGATGTGAAAGTGGTTTTCATTCTTAAACAGTGAACTAAAGACATTTGATATTTTTTGCCTAAATTACCATATATTAGTGCAGAGAACTAAAGAGATTACATATTGTTTTTGCCTAAACTAGCATATATTAGTACAGATATGCATGTTGAACTTCTATTTGTGTTCAATTCATGCTCTAGAATCGTTTTTCATTCTTAAACAGTGAACTAATGACTTTACATTGTTGATTCCTAAACTACCATATATTAGTGCACAGAACTAAAGAGATTACATTTTCTTTTTGCCTAAACTAGCATATATTAGTACAGATATGCATGTTGAACTTCTATTTGTGTTCAATTCCTGTTGTAAAAGTGGTTTTCATTCTTAGACAGTGAACTAATGACATTACATTGTTGTTTCCTAAACTACCATATATTAGTGCAAAGAACTAAAGAGATTACATATTGTTTTTGCCTAAACTAGCATATATTAGTACAGATAGGCATGTTGAACTTCTATTTGTGTTAAATTTATGCTCTAGAAGCGTTTTGTTTTTCATTCTTAAACAGTGAACTAATGACATTACATTGTTGTTTCCTAAACTACCATATATTAGTGCACAGAACTAAAGAGATTACATATTGTTTTTGCCTAAACTAGCATATATTAGTACAGATATGCATGTTGTACTTCTATTTGTGTTAAATTCATGCTCTAGAAGCGTTTTTCATTCTTAAACAGTTCATATAGTTCATAACGACATTACATTGTTGTTTCCTAAACTACCATATATTAGTGCACAGAACTAAAGAGATTACATATTGTTTTTGCCTAAACTAGCATATATTAGTACAGATAGGCATGTTGAACTTCTATTTGTGTTCAATTCATGCTCTAGAAGCGTTTTTCATTCTTAAACAGTGGACTAATGACATTACATTGTTGTTTCCTAAACTACCATATATTAGTGCACAGAAGTAAAGAGATTACATATTGTTTTTGATTAAACTAGCATATATTAGTACAGATATGCATGTTGATTACATATTACATATTACATAGAGATTACATATTGTTTTTGCCTAAACTAGCATATATTAGTACAGATAGGCATGTTGAACTTCTATTTGTGTTCAATTCATGCTCTAGAAGCGTTTTTCATTCTTAAACAGTGGACTAATGACATTACATTGTTGTTTCCTAAACTACCATATATTAGTGCACAGAACTAAAGAGATTACATATTGTTTTTGCCTAAACTAGCATATATTAGTACAGATATGCATGTTGAACTTCTATTTGTGTTAAATTCATGCTCTAGAAGCGTTTTTCATTATTAAACAGTGAACTAAAGACATTTAATTGTTTTTGCCTAAAATACCATATATTAGTGCACAGAACTAAAGAGATTACATATTGTTTTTGACTAAACTAGCATATATTAGTACAGATATGCATGTTGAACTTCTATTTGTGTTCAATTCCTGATGTGAAAGTGGTTTTCATTCTTAAACAGTGAACTAAAGACATTTGATATTTTTTGCCTAAATTACCATATATTAGTGCAGAGAACTAAAGAGATTACATATTGTTTTTGCCTAAACTAGCATATATTAGTACAGATATGCATGTTGTACTTCTATTTGTGTTAAATTCATGCTCTAGAAGCGTTTTTCATTCTTAAACAGTGAACTAATGACATTACATTGTTGTTTCCTAAACTACCATATATTAGTGCACAGAACTAAAGAGATTACATTTTCTTTTTGCCTAAACTAGCATATATTAGTACAGATATGCATGTTGAACTTCTATTTGTGTTCAATTCATGCTCTAGAATCGTTTTTCATTCTTAAACAGTGAACTAATGACTTTACATTGTTGATTCCTAAACTACCATATATTAGTGCACAGAACTAAAGAGATTACATTTTCTTTTTGCCTAAACTAGCATATATTAGTACAGATATGCATGTTGAACTTCTATTTGTGTTCAATTCCTGTTGTAAAAGTGGTTTTCATTCTTAGACAGTGAACTAAAGACATTTCATTGTTTTTGCCTAAACAACCATATATTAGTGCACAGAACTAAAGAGATTACATATTGTTTTTGCCTAAAGTAGCATATATTAGTACAGATAGGCATGTTGAACTTCTATTTGTGTTCAATTCATGCTCTAGAAGCGTTTTTCATTCTTAAACAGTGGACTAATGACATTACATTGTTGTTTCCTAAACTACCATATATTAGTGCACAGAACTAAAGAGATTACATATTGTTTTTGACTAAACTAGCATATATTAGTACAGATATGCATGTTGAACTTCTATTTGTGTTAAATTCATGCTCTAGAAGCGTTTTTCATTATTAAACAGTGAACTAAAGACATTTAATTGTTTTTGCCTAAAATACCATATATTAGTGCACAGAACTAAAGAGATTACATATTGTTTTTGCCTAAACTAGCATATATTAGTACAGATATGCATGTTGTACTTCTATTTGTGTTAAATTCATGCTCTAGAAGCGTTTTTCATTCTTAAACAGTGAACTAATGACATTACATTGTTGTTTCCTAAACTACCATATATTAGTGCACAGAACTAAAGAGATTACATATTGTTTTTGACTAAACTAGCATATATTAGTACAGATATGCATGTTGAACTTCTATTTGTGTTTAATTACTGGTTTAAAAGCTGTTGTCATTCTTAAACAGTGAACTAAAGACATTTCATTGTTTTTGCCTAAACTACCATATATTAGTGCACAGAACTAAAGAGATTACATATTGTTTTTGACTAAACTAGCATATATTAGTACAGATATGCATGTTGTTCTTCTATTTGTGTTAAATTCATGCTCAAGAAGCGTTTTTCATTCTTAAACAGTGAACTAATGACATTACATTGTTGTTTCCTAAACTACCATATATTAGTGCACAGAACTAAAGAGATTACATATTGTTTTTGACTAAACTAGCATATATTAGTACAGATATGCCTGTTGTACTTCTATTTGTGTTAAATTCATGCTCTAGAAGCGTTTTTCATTCTTAAACAGTGAACTAATGACATTACATTGTTGTTTCCTAAACTACCATATATTAGTGCACAGAACTAAAGAGATTACATATTGTTTTTGCCTAAACTAGCATATATTAGTACAGATATGCATGTTGAACTTCTATTTGTGTTAAATTCATGCTCTAGAAGCGTTTTTCATTATTAAACAGTGAACTAAAGACATTTAATTGTTTTTGCCTAAAATACCATATATTAGTGCACAGAACTAAAGAGATTACATATTGTTTTTGACTAAACTAGCATATATTAGTACAGATATGCATGTTGAACTTCTATTTGTGTTCAATTCCTGGTGTGAAAGTGGTTTTCATTCTTAAACAGTGAACTAAAGACATTTGATATTTTTTGCCTAAATTACCATATATTAGTGCAGAGAACTAAAGAGATTACATATTGTTTTTGCCTAAACTAGCATATATTAGTACAGATATGCATTTTGTACTTCTATTTGTGTTAAATTCATGCCCTAGAAGCGTTTTTCATTCTTAACCAGTGAACTAATGACATTACATTGTTGTTTCCTAAACTACTATATATTAGTGCACAGAACTAAAGAGATTACATATTGTTTTTGCCTAAACTAGCATATATTAGTACAGATAGGCATGTTGAACTTCTATTTGTGTTCAATTCATGCTCTAGAAGCGTTTTTCATTCTTAAACAGTGAACTAATGACTTTACATTGTTGTTTCCTAAACTACCATATATTAGTGCAGAGAACTAAAGAGATTACATATTGTTTTTGCCTTATCTACCAAATATAAGTGCAGATAGGCATGTTGAAACACTTTTTGTGTTCAATTCAGGCTGTAGAAGCGTTTTTCATTATTAAACAGTGAACTAAAGACATTTAATTGTTTTTGCCTAAACTACCATATATTAGTGCAGAGAACTAAAGAGATTACATATTGTTTTTGACTAAACTAGCATATATTAGTCCAGATATGCATGTTGTACTTCTATTTGTGTTAAATTCATGCTCTAGAAGCGTTTTTCATTCTTAAACAGTGAACTAATGACATTACATTGTTGTTTCCTAAACTACCATATATTAGTGCACAGAACTAAAGAGATTACATATTGTTTTTGACTAAACTAGCATATATTAGTACAGATATGCATGTTGAACTTCTATTTGTGTTCAATTCATGCTCTAGAAGCGTTTTTCATTCTTAGACAGTGAACTAATGACATTACATTGTTGTTTCCTAAACTACCATATATTAGTGCACAGAACTAAAGAGATTACATATTGTTTTTGCCTAAACTAGCATATATTAGTACAGATAGGCATGTTGAAATTCTATTTGTGTTAAATTTATGCACTAGAAGCGTTTTGTTTTTCATTCTTAAACAGTGAACTAATGACATTACATTGTTGTTTCCTAAACTACCATATATTAGTGCACAGAACTAAAGAGATTACATATTGTTTTTGACTAAACTAGCATATATTAGTACAGATATGCATGTTGAACTTCTATTTGTGTTAAATTCATGCTCTAGAAGCGTTTTTCATTATTAAACAGTGAACTAAAGACATTTAATTGTTTTTGCCTAAAATACCATATATTAGTGCACAGAACTAAAGAGATTACATATTGTTTTTGCCTAAACTAGCATATATTAGTACAGATATGCATGTTGTACTTCTATTTGTGTTAAATTCATGCTCTAGAAGCGTTTTTCATTCTTAAACAGTGAACTAATGACATTACATTGTTGTTTCCTAAACTACCATATATTAGTGCACAGAACTAAAGAGATTAAATATTGTTTTTGCCTAAACTAGCATATATTAGTACAGATATGCATGTTGAACTTCTATTTGTGTTCAATTCCTGGTGTAAAAGCTGTTATCATTCTTAAACAGTGAACTAAAGACATTTCATTGTTTTTGCCTAAATTACCATATATTAGTGCAGAGAACTAAAGTGATTACATATTGTTTTTGCATAAACTAGCATATATTAGTACTGATATGCATGTTGTACTTCTATTTGTGTTAAATTCATGCTCTGGAAGCGTTTTTCATTCTTAGACAGTGAACTAAAGACATTTCATTGTTTTTGCCTAAACAACCATATATTAGTGCACAGAACTAAAGAGATTACATATTGTTTTTGCCTAAAGTAGCATATATTAGTACAGATAGGCATGTTGTACTTCTATTTGTGTTAAATTCATGCTCTAGAAGCGTTTTTCATTCTTAAACAGTGGACTAATGACATTACATTGTTGTTTCCTAAACTACCATATATTAGGGCACAGAACTAAAGAGATTAAATATTGTTTTTGACTAAACTAGCATATATTAGTACAGATATGCATGTTGTACTTCTATTTGTGTTAAATTCATGCTCTAGAAGCGTTTTTCATTCTTAAACAGTGAACTAATGACATTACATTGTTGTTTCCTAAACTACCATATATTAGTGCACAGAACTAAAGAGATTACATATTGTTTTTGACTAAACTAGCATATATTAGTACAGATATGCATGTTGAACTTCTATTTGTGTTAAATTCATGCTCTAGAAGCGTTTTTCATTATTAAACAGTGAACTAAAGACATTTAATTGTTTTTGCCTAAAATACCATATATTAGTGCACAGAACTAAAGAGATTACATATTGTTTTTGACTAAACTAGCATATATTAGTACAGATATGCATGTTGAACTTCTATTTGTGTTCAATTCCTGGTGTGAAAGTGGTTTTCATTCTTAAACAGTGAACTAAAGACATTTGATATTTTTTGCCTAAATTACCATATATTAGTGCAGAGAACTAAAGAGATTACATATTGTTTTTGCCTAAACTAGCATATATTAGTACAGATATGCATGTTGTACTTCTATTTGTGTTAAATTCATGCTCTAGAAGCGTTTTTCATTCTTAAACAGTGAACTAATGACATTACATTGTTGTTTCCTAAACTACCATATATTAGTGCACAGAACTAAAGAGATTACATATTGTTTTTGCCTAAACTAGCATATATTAGTACAGATATGCATGTTGAACTTCTATTTGTGTTCAATTCCTGGTGTGAAAGTGGTTTTCATTCTTAAACAGTGAACTAAAGACATTTGATATTTTTTGCCTAAATTACCATATATTAGTGCAGAGAACTAAAGAGATTACATATTGTTTTTGCCTAAACTAGCATATATTAGTACAGATATGCATGTTGTACTTCTATTTGTGTTAAATTCATGCTCTAGAAGCGTTTTTCATTCTTAAACAGTGAACTAATGACATTACATTGTTGTTTCCTAAACTACCATATATTAGTGCACAGAACTAAAGAGATTACATTTTCTTTTTGCCTAAACTAGCATATATTAGTACAGATATGCATGTTGAACTTCTATTTGTGTTCAATTCATGCTCTAGAATCGTTTTTCATTCTTAAACAGTGAACTAATGACTTTACATTGTTGATTCCTAAACTACCATATATTAGTGCACAGAACTAAAGAGATTACATTTTCTTTTTGCCTAAACTAGCATATATTAGTACAGATATGCATGTTGAACTTCTATTTGTGTTAAATTTATGCTCTAGAAGCGTTTTGTTTTTCATTCTTAAACAGTGAACTAATGACATTACATTGTTGTTTCCTAAACTACCATATATTAGTGCACAGAACTAAAGAGATTACATATTGTTTTTGCCTAAACTAGCATATATTAGTACAGATATGCATGTTGTACTTCTATTTGTGTTAAATTCATGCTCTAGAAGCGTTTTTCATTCTTAAACAGTGAACTAACGACATTACATTGTTGTTTCCTAAACTACCATATATTAGTGCACAGAACTAAAGAGATTACATATTGTTTTTGCCTAAACTAGCATATATTAGTACAGATAGGCATGTTGAACTTCTATTTGTGTTCAATTCATGCTCTAGAAGCGTTTTTCATTCTTAAACAGTGGACTAATGACATTACATTGTTGTTTCCTAAACTAACATATATTAGTGCACAGAACTAAAGAGATTACATATTGTTTTTGCCTAAACTAGCATATATTAGTACAGATATGCATGTTGAACTTCTATTTGTGTTAAATTCATGCTCTAGAAGCGTTTTTCATTATTAAACAGTGAACTAAAGACATTTAATTGTTTTTGCCTAAAATACCATATATTAGTGCACAGAACTAAAGAGATTACTTATTTTTTTTGACTAAACTAGCATATATTAGTACAGATATGCATGTTGAACTTCTATTTGTGTTCAATTCCTGATGTGAAAGTGGTTTTCATTCTTAAACAGTGAACTAAAGACATTTGATATTTTTTGCCTAAATTACCATATATTAGTGCAGAGAACTAAAGAGATTACATATTGTTTTTGCCTAAACTAGCATATATTAGTACAGATATGCATGTTGAACTTCTATTTGTGTTCAATTCATGCTCTAGAATCGTTTTTCATTCTTAAACAGTGAACTAATGACTTTACATTGTTGATTCCTAAACTACCATATATTAGTGCACAGAACTAAAGAGATTACATTTTCTTTTTGCCTAAACTAGCATATATTAGTACTGATATGCATGTTGAACTTCTATTTGTGTTCAATTCCTGTTGTAAAAGTGGTTTTCATTCTTAGACAGTGAACTAATGACATTACATTGTTGTTTCCTAAACTACCATATATTAGTGCACAGAACTAAAGAGATTACATATTGTTTTTGCCTAAACTAGCATATATTAGTACAGATAGGCATGTTGAACTTCTATTTGTGTTAAATTTATGCTCTAGAAGCGTTTTGTTTTTCATTCTTAAACAGTGAACTAATGACATTACATTGTTGTTTCCTAAACTACCATATATTAGTGCACAGAACTAAAGAGATTACATATTGTTTTTGCCTAAACTAGCATATATTAGTACAGATATGCATGTTGTACTTCTATTTGTGTTAAATTCATGCTCTAGAAGCGTTTTTCATTCTTAAACAGTGAACTAACGACATTACATTGTTGTTTCCTAAACTACCATATATTAGTGCACAGAACTAAAGAGATTACATATTGTTTTTGCCTAAACTAGCATATATTAGTACAGATAGGCATGTTGAACTTCTATTTGTGTTCAATTCATGCTCTAGAAGCGTTTTTCATTCTTAAACAGTGGACTAATGACATTACATTGTTGTTTCCTAAACTACCATATATTAGTGCACAGAACTAAAGAGATTACATATTGTTTTTGCCTAAACTAGCATATATTAGTACAGATATGCATGTTGAACTATTATTTGTGTTAAATTCATGCTCTAGAAGCGTGTTTCATTATTAAACAGTGAACTAAAGACATTTAATTGTTTTTGCCTAAAATACCATATATTAGTGCACAGAACTAAAGAGATTACATATTGTTTTTGACTAAACTAGCATATATTAGTACAGATATGCATGTTGTACTTCTATTTGTGTTAAATTCATGCTCTAGAAGCGTTTTTCATTCTTAAACAGTGAACTAATGACATTACATTGTTGTTTCCTAAACTACCATATATTAGTGCACAGAACTAAAGAGATTACATTTTCTTTTTGCCTAAACTAGCATATATTAGTACAGATATGCATGTTGAACTTCTATTTGTGTTCAATTCATGCTCTAGAATCGTTTTTCATTCTTAAACAGTGAACTAATGACTTTACATTGTTGATTCCTAAACTACCATATATTAGTGCACAGAACTAAAGAGATTACATATTGTTTTTGCCTAAACTAGCATATATTAGTACAGATAGGCATGTTGAACTTCTATTTGTGTTAAATTTATGCTCTAGAAGCGTTTTGTTTTTCATTCTTAAACAGTGAACTAATGACATTACATTGTTGTTTCCTAAACTACCATATATTAGTGCACAGAACTAAAGAGATTACATATTGTTTTTGCCTAAACTAGCATATATTAGTACAGATATGCATGTTGTACTTCTATTTGTGTTAAATTCATGCTCTAGAAGCGTTTTTCATTCTTAAACAGTGAACTAACGACATTACATTGTTGTTTCCTAAACTACCATATATTAGTGCACAGAACTAAAGAGATTACATATTGTTTTTGCCTAAACTAGCATATATTAGTACAGATAGGCATGTTGAACTTCTATTTGTGTTCAATTCATGCTCTAGAAGCGTTTTTCATTCTTAAACAGTGGACTAATGACATTACATTGTTGTTTCCTAAACTACCATATATTAGTGCACAGAACTAAAGAGATTACATATTGTTTTTGCCTAAACTAGCATATATTAGTACAGATATGCATGTTGAACTTCTATTTGTGTTAAATTCATGCTCTAGAAGCGTTTTTCATTATTAAACAGTGAACTAAAGACATTTAATTGTTTTTGCCTAAAATACCATATATTAGTGCACAGAACTAAAGAGATTACATATTGTTTTTGACTAAACTAGCATATATTAGTACAGATATGCATGTTGAACTTCTATTTGTGTTCAATTCCTGATGTGAAAGTGGTTTTCATTCTTAAACAGTGAACTAAAGACATTTGATATTTTTTGCCTAAATTACCATATATTAGTGCAGAGAACTAAAGAGATTACATATTGTTTCTGCCTAAACTAGCATATATTAGTACAGATATGCATGTTGTACTTCTATTTGTGTTAAATTCATGCTCTAGAAGCGTTTTTCATTCTTAAACAGTGAACTAACGACATTACATTGTTGTTTCCTAAACTACCATATATTAGTGCACAGAACTAAAGAGATTACATATTGTTTTTGCCTAAACTAGCATATATTAGTACAGATAGGCATGTTGAACTTCTATTTGTGTTCAATTCATGCTCTAGAAGCGTTTTTCATTCTTAAACAGTGGACTAATGACATTACATTGTTGTTTCCTAAACTACCATATATTAGTGCACAGAACTAAAGAGATTACATATTGTTTTTGCCTAAACTAGCATATATTAGTACAGATATGCATGTTGAACTTCTATTTGTGTTAAATTCATGCTCTAGAAGCGTTTTTCATTATTAAACAGTGAACTAAAGACATTTAATTGTTTTTGCCTAAAATACCATATATTAGTGCACAGAACTAAAGAGATTACATATTGTTTTTGACTAAACTAGCATATATTAGTACAGATATGCATGTTGTACTTCTATTTGTGTTAAATTCATGCTCTAGAAGCGTTTTTCATTCTTAAACAGTGAACTAATGACATTACAATGTTGTTTCCTAAACTACCATATATTAGTGCACAGAACTAAAGAGATTACATTTTCTTTTTGCCTAAACTAGCATATATTAGTACAGATATGCATGTTGAACTTCTATTTGTGTTCAATTCATGCTCTAGAATCGTTTTTCATTCTTAAACAGTGAACTAATGACTTTACATTGTTGATTCCTAAACTACCATATATTAGTGCACAGAACTAAAGAGATTACATATTGTTTTTGCCTAAACTAGCATATATTAGTACAGATAGGCATGTTGAACTTCTATTTGTGTTAAATTTATGCTCTAGAAGCGTTTTGTTTTTCATTCTTAAACAGTGAACTAATGACATTACATTGTTGTTTCCTAAACTACCATATATTAGTGCACAGAACTAAAGAGATTACATATTGTTTTTGCCTAAACTAGCATATATTAGTACAGATATGCATGTTGTACTTCTATTTGTGTTAAATTCATGCTCTAGAAGCGTTTTTCATTCTTAAACAGTGAACTAACGACATTACATTGTTGTTTCCTAAACTACCATATATTAGTGCACAGAACTAAAGAGATTACATATTGTTTTTGCCTAAACTAGCATATATTAGTACAGATAGGCATGTTGAACTTCTATTTGTGTTCAATTCATGCTCTAGAAGCGTTTTTCATTCTTAAACAGTGGACTAATGACATTACATTGTTGTTTCCTAAACTACCATATATTAGTGCACAGAACTAAAGAGATTACATATTGTTTTTGACTAAACTAGCATATATTAGTACAGATATGCATGTTGAACTTCTATTTGTGTTAAATTCATGCTCTAGAAGCGTTTTTCATTATTAAACAGTGAACTAAAGACATTTAATTGTTTTTGCCTAAAATACCATATATTAGTGCACAGAACTAAAGAGATTACATATTGTTTTTGACTAAACTAGCATATATTAGTACAGATATGCATGTTGAACTTCTATTTGTGTTCAATTCCTGATGTGAAAGTGGTTTTCATTCTTAAACAGTGAACTAAAGACATTTGATATTTTTTGCCTAAATTACCATATATTAGTGCAGAGAACTAAAGAGATTACATATTGTTTCTGCCTAAACTAGCATATATTAGTACAGATATGCATGTTGTAGAGGGGCGTGTTCTGGCCACCACCCAAGATGGCCACCTTCTAGAGGAGCTCCTGTGACAGTGGGACACAAATGTTCAAGAAACACCTTTTTCAACTTTAATTGACTGGAATCGAGCATTGCTACTACTTTAAAAAGATTGGGTAATAATGCAGAAGCAAAAAAGAGTGGAGAAGATGACTTCTACACAGAGAAAAATCGAGGAGTCAGGGGTGAGTAAGGGCTTTCATGCCTGCTCCCCCCCACCAGCTGAAACCTCATATCATACCCCACCAGCTTCAGGCATCCCTGTGCCCATCTGCCCTCCTGTTAAAACTAAGACTTATGCTGGTGTGGCAGCAAGATCTCTGTCATATCAGGGGAGTGGGGTGAAATCGAGGTCTCCATCAGTGCCCTCATCTTCACAGATGTCAGCACAGGTGGGGACACGATCAAACCTCGCCACTGGGGCATTTAAACCCACACAATCCACTATGAGTAGTGAAGGGGATGCCCAGGACAGCTTAGAAGATATTGATGAAGAAGAGGAAGGGGATGGTATTCAGAGGGAAAAAACGGCTCATTTATCAGCTAAAACTGCCTCTAGCAAGATGGCTGCTGGTTCAAAATCTTTTTCCTCCACTAAGATGGCCACTGTCACTGAGGCAATTTCTGCCACATCCAAGATGGCCGCCGCCACATCCAAGATGGCCGCCGCCACATCCAAGATGGCCCCCGAAACAACTTTTAAAGCTGTAACATACCATTCTGATATGCCTGTGGAGATGGCAGAGGACTTGCCCCCATCAGCAGGCATGATCATCCAACTCCTTCAAAATTTAAGAGTTGATCTGAAAAACGATTTCAAAAAGGAATTTGATCATATTTATGGAGCTCTGGAGGGCATTAACCAGCGCACGGAAGATGTGGAAAACCAATTATATCTTCAGGCACAATCTCACTTGGATCTGGTGGATACTGTCCGGGAGTTACAAAAACAAGTTTCCCAACAGGCGGAGAAGTTAGCTGATGCCGAGGACAGAAGCCGGCGTAATAATTTAAGGATTAGGGGCATCCCTGATTCAGTTGAAATTAAAGATTTGCCTAACTATTTTGTGACAATGGTGGCAGCAGTTTTACCAATGGCCAAGGACTATGACTTGCTGTTAGATCGGATTCATAGGCTGCCTAAACCTGGTAATGCACCAGCAGCTGCGCCCAAAGATGTTATTGTCCGCTTCCATTATTTTCACATCAAAGAAGACTTCTTGGGTGCGGTACGCATGTCCGGCCTCCCTGATAATTACAACAATATAAAGGTCTTCCAAGATTTTTCATCATTCACGATGCGTAGAAGAAGGGAATTCCAGCATTTTACAGCGGAACTCCGTCAAAGAGGGATTCGATATAGATGGGGTTTTCCGGTGAAAGTTTTGTTCCGCATGGACGGTAAGAGTTTCGTCATCACCTCGCCTGAAGAAGGAGCGGAGGTTCTTCGATCTTTTAACAGACACCGTGGTACACAGCACTTGCTCCCACCACTGACTCCTGTACAGCCCAGTAAGAGGAGCAAACCAGATGTTTCTTAGATGTGCTGGAGAACTATAATATCTTTATCTTTTTCATTTTTTTGGATTCCCACACTAGGGCTGTTTTTCTTTTTCTCCCTCTTTTTTGCACTTTTTGCTCCACATCCTGCACAGATGTTGTTCTTTACCTATTTTTGTTTTTCTTGTTGTTTTTCTGTATTCTGATGATAGTCTCTATTCTGGTTTTTTTTAATTGTTTCCTTTTAAAAAAAAAAAAAAAAATTCTTATTACTGTCCCCTTGTCCCTAGCGGGCTTCTCTCCCCCCAACCTGGGCCTAATACCCTGAGATGGAGAACGTTTTTTTGCTCTCCCTCATGGCCCTTTGTTCTTTTGTCCTTTTTTTCCCCCTGATAGGGGTATTTCTCCAAGTTACCTTACCCTTTTTTTTATTTTTATTCTTTTTTTTTGTTGTTATTTTGTTTTTATCCATCCATTTTTTATTGGTTGACAAAGTTGTCAACTCTTTTCATAATGTTACGATGTTACATGCAAGGCTTATCATTTTCCATAATTTGTGGCACCAGCTTTCTTCAAATATCGACTCATCTGGTCTATATATGTATTTCTGTACACAATTTGATTTTTGTTTCTTATTATGTTTGGATTTGATTTTCTCTCTTGCTTGGCGGTGTTTTGGAATCTCACATTTCTTGTTTTTCAGTAAAACTCCTGGTCCTTATTGCTCCATAATTAATGGTTCTTAAGTTTTTATCATTTAATGTGAGAGGCCTGAATACCGCACACAAGAGAAGATTATTATTTAAAGAAGTTAAGTCCAATCATTCTGATGTTGTTTGTGTACAGGAAACACATTTTAAAAACAATGGTAAAGATCACAAAATTATGTCGAAGCTCTTCCCAGTCCAACATCATAGTCCCTATGTATCTAAATCTAGAGGCACCTCGATTTTGTTCCATAGAAATGTGGCGTGCTTACCTACTAAAGTCCTTACTGATGACGGGGGGAGGTATGTCATCTGGATTGGTTCTATCAATGCCGTAGACTATACAATCGTGAATGTGTATTTTCCCAACACTGGTCAGTTGAAGTTTTTTAGGAAATTGATGGATCTTGTGTCTGAGAATGCTAGAGGTAATTTGGTTATGTGTGGCGATACGAATTTTGTTATGGATGGTGATTTGGATTACGCTAGGGAAGATTGTGATCAACAATACAAGAAAGATAGTGATAGATTGGCGCTCCAATGTTCTAAGTTTATGACTGAATGTGCTCTATATGATCCCTGGAGACTGATGCATGAAACTGAGAGGGATTTTACTTATTACTCGGTTTCTAATAATATGTATTCCAGGCTGGACAGATTTATGGTTCAGGGTGCTTTACTCCCGCACATCTCGAAATCTGAAATTTTAGATATTAATTGGTCCGATCATGCCCCGGTGATTTTGCATATTGACGAAATTATATCTTCAGCACCAAATAGATCATGGAAATTGGGTGATTTTTTATTAACTGATATTACTAGTAAGTCACTGTCAGAAAAAATGCTGGTGGACTATTTTGCAGAAAATACTTCCCCTGAGGTTCCTGGTGACGTGACTTGGAATGCACATAAGGCTGTATTACGAGGGCATTTTATTTCTAGAGCGTCTTACCTGAAGAGAATTAATAATAATAACCTGCGTACCTTGGAAAAGGAACTTTACAATTTGAATCAGGCAAACAAATTTGGTCCATCATCCTCCCTAGCAGCAATGTTAGGTGAAGTTAAAGTAAAAATTAACAAAATAAATTTAGATCGTACATCTCTCATGGTAAGGCGTCTCAGGAAATCATTTTATTTAAAAGGCAACAGAGCCTCGACTCTCTTGGCATCTAAACTCCGTCATGTTAATGCTCAATCAAAAATTTCATTTTTATTGGATGAACAAGGACAAAAAGTGTTCCATCCAACTAAAATTAGCAATATGTTTGCAGATTATTATAGCAAACTTTACAATTTGGAACTCAATTCGGATATTCCCCAGCCCTCTGTGGCATCAATTGATCAATTTCTAGACAGGGTTTCATTGCCCCGGTTGTCCCAAGAGCATTTACAGAGATTGGAACGTGATATATCAGCTGATGAGATAGCCGGGGCAATCAAACTTATGCCCTCTGGAAAGGCCCCGGGCCCTGACGGGTTCACTATTTTATATTATAAAACCTTTTCAGATATTCTAATCCCCCATATGACGAAAATATTTAATTCTTACAAAAACGAGGGGAAAATGCCAGAGGAAGCCTTGAATGCACGAATAGTCACACTGCCAAAACCAGGGAAAAACCCTGACAGATGTTCTAATTTTCGTCCCATATCTCTGATCAATAACGACTCCAAAATTTATGCTAAAGTCCTCACGAATCGGCTAACTAAATTAATACCTTCATTAATTAACAGAGATCAGGTGGGTTTTGTGCAGAATAGACAGGCGCCAGATGGGACTAGGCGTTTTATTGATTTGATCCAGCATATTAATACTACAAAAACGCCTTCTCTGCTTCTTTCATTAGATGCGGAGAAGGCGTTTGACAGGATACATTGGGGATATCTGTGGAGAACCTTAGAAAAATTTAATATCCCCCCATCTTTTATTACTGCTATTAAAGCATTATACTGCGCTCCCTCTGCACATGTATCAGCCTCAGGATTTACATCCAAATTGTTCTCCCTTACCAATGGGACGCGCCAGGGTTGCCCTCTATCGCCAATCCTTTTTGTTTTAGCGATGGAACCCTTAGCTGAGTTGATTAGATCGACCCCTGAAATTGAAGGAATTACCATTAAAGAATCGATTCATAAAATTGGTCTGTTTGCTGATGATATAATTTTGTCAATAAAAAACCCAAAGGTATCTCTAGTAATTCTTAATAACATTTTGACCCAATTCGGTGAGATATCGTATTACAAATTGAACGTATCCAAGACCCAGGCCCTTCCATTTCATATCAATGCTTCAGCGATTGATGATCTAAAGAAACTTTACCCATATGAGTGGAAAACTGAGTGTATGGAATACTTGGGTATTAAATTATGTAAAAATTTAGACAAAATGCATTCACATAATTTGAAAAAAGCATGGTCGGAGCTACAACAAGAGATGGAGAGATGGGGCGGGATGGAGCTCTCATGGTTGGGAAGGGTGGCATCTATTAAGATGACTATTCTTCCTAAAATCTTGTATTTTTTCAGGGCCATACCTCTGTCCATTCCTTTATCCTTTTTTAAAACAATTCATTCGGCTATGTTGAAGTTCATCTGGGGGAATAAACCTGCTCGGATACGGCTCACTTCCCTGCAGCATCACAAATCTCATGGCGGTATTGGTATCCCAGATATCCGCAAATACTATTTTGCTACTAATGCTGCGGTGGTTGTGAGCTTTAACAATCAGGCAAGTAAACCCAGATGGATGGAAATTGAAGAATCTAACATATCTCCAGTCAATCTGGCAGAGCTACCTTGGTTAGATCCAAAAACAAGACCTGGAATTAAACGTTTATTTTTATCTACCAAGACCACGCTTAAGGCTTGGGACATTGTATTTAAAAATAACAATCCTTCCCCGAGGTTATATAGAGCTATGCCTGTCGAATGCTTGAGCAAACATATAACATCTTTGAACATCAAACTACTGAAAGATTCTTATATACACAACTTAGATAATTTTTTTCATGGTAATGCTATCCTTTCTTTGAAAAAATTGAAGCTTAAACATGTATTGTCAGATGAATGTGAACGGATGTGTATGCTTGTTATCGATAAATTAAAAGATATATATCATGTTTCCGATACTGACAAGAATTATGCATGTCTTGAAATTTCTCCTATAGAAACATTTTTCCTCCATAGCCCCATTCAAAAAGGTATGATTTCGTTATGTTACTCTCTTCACAATTCCAAGCCCCTAGTTAAATTAAAACACATGCTGTCATGGGAGGCGGAGCTGGGTACTCAATACAAACTTGAAGAGTGGTTCACTTTTCTTACAGCTCTGAAAGGTGTCTCATATTGTACCAACCACTTTGAGAATCACTACAAAATTTTGTATCGTTGGTACCTGGCTCCGTCAAAACTCCATAACATGAACAATACTTTTTCTGACCGGTGTTGGAGAGATTGCGGAGGTTTGGGTAACATGGCCCATATCTGGTGGTTCTGTCCTAAATTGACCAAATATTGGAAGCTAATACATGACTTAATTATCAAAGTGGACAGTACCATCAGCACTTTAACGTCAGAATTGGCCTTGTTTAAATGTTTCCCGTCATCCGTCAAGAAAATAGACAAAATAATTATAGGACACATCCTGATCGCTGCCTCGTCCTGTCTCCCTCGATATTGGAAATCACAGCTATTGCCATCTCTTAGAGAGGTTTTCAATTTGATTCTTGAAAATAAGGCGCACGAGCTCTCCCACAGGGCAACTATGCATAATTTTCCAACGTTAAAAGATAAATGGGATGTCTGGGAAGATAGCATTAAAAAGTTTTACCGTTTGTGATAACCCCTTTCTTTTTTCTTGTTTTTGCAACATCGTACTGGTGTACAAATACTTTCTTTGCCAAATGTTTCATATTGTTCATTGTTAAAATGGATGGCTACCCCTCCCCCATTTCCATGTTCCCCTTCCCTCACCAACCCCTGATTTACTGTTGTTAAAAATCAATAAAAATTATTTGAAAAGATATGCATGTTGTACTTCTATTTGTGTTAAATTCATGCTCTAGAAGCGTTTTTCATTCTTAAACAGTGAACTAATGACATTACATTGTTGTTTCCTAAACTACCATATATTAGTGCAAAGAACTAAAGAGATTACATTTTCTTTTTGCCTAAACTAGCATATATTAGTACAGATATGCATGTTGAACTTCTATTTGTGTTCAATTCATGCTCTAGAATCGTTTTTCATTCTTAAACAGTGAACTAATGACTTTACAATGTTGATTCCTAAACTACCATATATTAGTGCACAGAACTAAAGAGATTACATTTTCTTTTTGCCTAAACTAGCATATATTAGTACAGATATGCATGTTGAACTTCTATTTGTGTTCAATTCCTGTTGTAAAAGTGGTTTTCATTCTTAGACAGTGAACTAATGACATTACATTGTTGTTTCCTAAACTACCATATATTAGTGCACAGAACTAAAGAGATTACATATTGTTTTTGCCTAAACTAGCATATATTAGTACAGATAGGCATGTTGAACTTCTATTTGTGTTAAATTTATGCTCTAGAAGCGTTTTGTTTTTCATTCTTAAACAGTGAACTAATGACATTACATTGTTGTTTCCTAAACTACCATATATTAGTGCACAGAACTAAAGAGATTAAATATTGTTTTTGCCTAAACTAGCATATATTAGTACAGATATGCATGTTGAACTTCTATTTGTGTTCAATTCCTGGTGTAAAAGCTGTTATCATTCTTAAACAGTGAACTAAAGACATTTCATTGTTTTTGCCTAAATTACCATATATTAGTGCAGAGAACTAAAGTGATTACATATTGTTTTTGCCTAAACTAGCATATATTAGTACAGATATGCATGTTGTACTTCTATTTGTGTTAAATTCATGCTCTGGAAGCGTTTTTCATTCTTAGACAGTGAACTAAAGACATTTCATTGTTTTTGCCTAAACAACCATATATTAGTGCACAGAACTAAAGAGATTACATATTGTTTTTGCCTAAAGTAGCATATATTAGTACAGATAGGCATGTTGAACTTCTATTTGTGTTCAATTCATGCTCTAGAAGCGTTTTTCATTCTTAAACAGTGGACTAATGACATTACATTGTTGTTTCCTAAACTACCATATATTAGGGCACAGAACTAAAGAGATTAAATATTGTTTTTGACTAAACTAGCATATATTAGTACAGATATGCATGTTGTACTTCTATTTGTGTTAAATTCATGCTCTAGAAGCGTTTTTCATTCTTAAACAGTGAACTAATGACATTACATTGTTGTTTCCTAAACTACCATATATTAGTGCACAGAACTAAAGAGATTACATATTGTTTTTGACTACACTAGCATATATTAGTACAGATATGCATGTTGAACTTCTATTTGTGTTCAATTCCTGATGTGAAAGTGGTTTTCATTCTTAAACAGTGAACTAAAGACATTTGATATTTTTTGCCTAAATTACCATATATTAGTGCAGAGAACTAAAGAGATTACATATTGTTTTTGCCTAAACTAGCATATATTAGTACAGATATGCATGTTGAACTTCTATTTGTGTTCAATTCATGCTCTAGAATCGTTTTTCATTCTTAAACAGTGAACTAATGACTTTACATTGTTGATTCCTAAACTACCATATATTAGTGCACAGAACTAAAGAGATTACATTTTCTTTTTGCCTAAACTAGCATATATTAGTACAGATATGCATGTTGAACTTCTATTTGTGTTCAATTCCTGTTGTAAAAGTGGTTTTCATTCTTAGACAGTGAACTAATGACATTACATTGTTGTTTCCTAAACTACCATATATTAGTGCAAAGAACTAAAGAGATTACATATTGTTTTTGCCTAAACTAGCATATATTAGTACAGATAGGCATGTTGAACTTCTATTTGTGTTAAATTTATGCTCTAGAAGCGTTTTGTTTTTCATTCTTAAACAGTGAACTAATGACATTACATTGTTGTTTCCTAAACTACCATATATTAGTGCACAGAACTAAAGAGATTACATATTGTTTTTGCCTAAACTAGCATATATTAGTACAGATATGCATGTTGTACTTCTATTTGTGTTAAATTCATGCTCTAGAAGCGTTTTTCATTCTTAAACAGTTCATATAGTTCATAACGACATTACATTGTTGTTTCCTAAACTACCATATATTAGTGCACAGAACTAAAGAGATTACATATTGTTTTTGCCTAAACTAGCATATATTAGTACAGATAGGCATGTTGAACTTCTATTTGTGTTCAATTCATGCTCTAGAAGCGTTTTTCATTCTTAAACAGTGGACTAATGACATTACATTGTTGTTTCCTAAACTACCATATATTAGTGCACAGAAGTAAAGAGATTACATATTGTTTTTGATTAAACTAGCATATATTAGTACAGATATGCATGTTGATTACATATTACATATTACATAGAGATTACATATTGTTTTTGCCTAAACTAGCATATATTAGTACAGATAGGCATGTTGAACTTCTATTTGTGTTCAATTCATGCTCTAGAAGCGTTTTTCATTCTTAAACAGTGGACTAATGACATTACATTGTTGTTTCCTAAACTACCATATATTAGTGCACAGAACTAAAGAGATTACATATTGTTTTTGCCTAAACTAGCATATATTAGTACAGATATGCATGTTGAACTTCTATTTGTGTTAAATTCATGCTCTAGAAGCGTTTTTCATTATTAAACAGTGAACTAAAGACATTTAATTGTTTTTGCCTAAAATACCATATATTAGTGCACAGAACTAAAGAGATTACATATTGTTTTTGACTAAACTAGCATATATTAGTACAGATATGCATGTTGTACTTCTATTTGTGTTAAATTCATGCTCTGGAAGCGTTTTTAATTCTTAGACAGTGAACTAAAGACATTTCATTGTTTTTGCCTAAACAACCATATATTAGTGCACAGAACTAAAGAGATTACATATTGTTTTTGCCTAAAGTAGCATATATTAGTACAGATAGGCATGTTGAACTTCTATTTGTGTTCAATTCATGCTCTAGAAGCGTTTTTCATTCTTAAACAGTGGACTAATGACATTACATTGTTGTTTCCTAAACTACCATATATTAGGGCACAGAACTAAAGAGATTAAATATTGTTTTTGACTAAACTAGCATATATTAGTACAGATATGCATGTTGTACTTCTATTTGTGTTAAATTCATGCTCTAGAAGCGTTTTTCATTCTTAAACAGTGAACTAATGACATTACATTGTTGTTTCCTAAACTACCATATATTAGTGCACAGAACTAAAGAGATTACATATTGTTTTTGACTACACTAGCATATATTAGTACAGATATGCATGTTGAACTTCTATTTGTGTTAAATTCATGCTCTAGAAGCGTTTTTCATTATTAAACAGTGAACTAAAGACATTTAATTGTTTTTGCCTAAAATACCATATATTAGTGCACAGAACTAAAGAGATTACATATTGTTTTTGACTAAACTAGCATATATTAGTACAGATATGCATGTTGAACTTCTATTTGTGTTCAATTCCTGGTGTGAAAGTGGTTTTCATTCTTAAACAGTGAACTAAAGACATTTGATATTTTTTGCCTAAATTACCATATATTAGTGCAGAGAACTAAAGAGATTACATATTGTTTTTCCCTAAACTAGCATATATTAGTACAGATATGCATGTTGTACTTCTATTTGTGTTAAATTCATGCTCTAGAAGCGTTTTTCATTCTTAAACAGTGAACTAATGACATTACATTGTTGTTTCCTAAACTACCATATATTAGTGCACAGAACTAAAGAGATTACATATTGTTTTTGACTAAACTAGCATATATTAGTACAGATATGCATGTTGAACTTCTATTTGTGTTCAATTCCTGGTGTGAAAGTGGTTTTCATTCTTAAACAGTGAACTAAAGACATTTGATATTTTTTGCCTAAATTACCATATATTAGTGCAGAGAACTAAAGAGATTACATATTGTTTTTGCCTAAACTAGCATATATTAGTACAGATATGCATGTTGTACTTCTATTTGTGTTAAATTCATGCTCTAGAAGCGTTTTTCATTCTTAAACAGTGAACTAATGACATTACATTGTTGTTTCCTAAACTACCATATATTAGTGCACAGAACTAAAGAGATTACATTTTCTTTTTGCCTAAACTAGCATATATTAGTACAGATATGCATGTTGAACTTCTATTTGTGTTCAATTCATGCTCTAGAATCGTTTTTCATTCTTAAACAGTGAACTAATGACTTTACATTGTTGATTCCTAAACTACCATATATTAGTGCACAGAACTAAAGAGATTACATTTTCTTTTTGCCTAAACTAGCATATATTAGTACAGATATGCATGTTGAACTTCTATTTGTGTTAAATTTATGCTCTAGAAGCGTTTTGTTTTTCATTCTTAAACAGTGAACTAATGACATTACATTGTTGTTTCCTAAACTACCATATATTAGTGCACAGAACTAAAGAGATTACATATTGTTTTTGCCTAAACTAGCATATATTAGTACAGATATGCATGTTGTACTTCTATTTGTGTTAAATTCATGCTCTAGAAGCGTTTTTCATTCTTAAACAGTGAACTAACGACATTACATTGTTGTTTCCTAAACTACCATATATTAGTGCACAGAACTAAAGAGATTACATATTGTTTTTGCCTAAACTAGCATATATTAGTACAGATAGGCATGTTGAACTTCTATTTGTGTTCAATTCATGCTCTAGAAGCGTTTTTCATTCTTAAACAGTGGACTAATGACATTACATTGTTGTTTCCTAAACTAACATATATTAGTGCACAGAACTAAAGAGATTACATATTGTTTTTGCCTAAACTAGCATATATTAGTACAGATATGCATGTTGAACTTCTATTTGTGTTAAATTCATGCTCTAGAAGCGTTTTTCATTATTAAACAGTGAACTAAAGACATTTAATTGTTTTTGCCTAAAATACCATATATTAGTGCACAGAACTAAAGAGATTACATATTGTTTTTGACTAAACTAGCATATATTAGTACAGATATGCATGTTGAACTTCTATTTGTGTTCAATTCCTGATGTGAAAGTGGTTTTCATTCTTAAACAGTGAACTAAAGACATTTGATATTTTTTGCCTAAATTACCATATATTAGTGCAGAGAACTAAAGAGATTACATATTGTTTTTGCCTAAACTAGCATATATTAGTACAGATATGCATGTTGAACTTCTATTTGTGTTCAATTCATGCTCTAGAATCGTTTTTCATTCTTAAACAGTGAACTAATGACTTTACATTGTTGATTCCTAAACTACCATATATTAGTGCACAGAACTAAAGAGATTACATTTTCTTTTTGCCTAAACTAGCATATATTAGTACAGATATGCATGTTGAACTTCTATTTGTGTTCAATTCCTGTTGTAAAAGTGGTTTTCATTCTTAGACAGTGAACTAATGACATTACATTGTTGTTTCCTAAACTACCATATATTAGTGCACAGAACTAAAGAGATTACATATTGTTTTTGCCTAAACTAGCATATATTAGTACAGATAGGCATGTTGAACTTCTATTTGTGTTAAATTTATGCTCTAGAAGCGTTTTGTTTTTCATTCTTAAACAGTGAACTAATGACATTACATTGTTGTTTCCTAAACTACCATATATTAGTGCACAGAACTAAAGAGATTACATATTGTTTTTGCCTAAACTAGCATATATTAGTACAGATATGCATGTTGTACTTCTATTTGTGTTAAATTCATGCTCTAGAAGCGTTTTTCATTCTTAAACAGTGAACTAACGACATTACATTGTTGTTTCCTAAACTACCATATATTAGTGCACAGAACTAAAGAGATTACATATTGTTTTTGCCTAAACTAGCATATATTAGTACAGATAGGCATGTTGAACTTCTATTTGTGTTCAATTCATGCTCTAGAAGCGTTTTTCATTCTTAAACAGTGGACTAATGACATTACATTGTTGTTTCCTAAACTAACATATATTAGTGCACAGAACTAAAGAGATTACATATTGTTTTTGCCTAAACTAGCATATATTAGTACAGATATGCATGTTGAACTTCTATTTGTGTTAAATTCATGCTCTAGAAGCGTTTTTCATTATTAAACAGTGAACTAAAGACATTTAATTGTTTTTGCCTAAAATACCATATATTAGTGCACAGAACTAAAGAGATTACATATTGTTTTTGACTAAACTAGCATATATTAGTACAGATATGCATGTTGAACTTCTATTTGTGTTCAATTCCTGATGTGAAAGTGGTTTTCATTCTTAAACAGTGAACTAAAGACATTTGATATTTTTTGCCTAAATTACCATATATTAGTGCAGAGAACTAAAGAGATTACATATTGTTTTTGCCTAAACTAGCATATATTAGTACAGATATGCATGTTGAACTTCTATTTGTGTTCAATTCATGCTCTAGAATCGTTTTTCATTCTTAAACAGTGAACTAATGACTTTACATTGTTGATTCCTAAACTACCATATATTAGTGCACAGAACTAAAGAGATTACATTTTCTTTTTGCCTAAACTAGCATATATTAGTACAGATATGCATGTTGAACTTCTATTTGTGTTCAATTCCTGTTGTAAAAGTGGTTTTCATTCTTAGACAGTGAACTAATGACATTACATTGTTGTTTCCTAAACTACCATATATTAGTGCACAGAACTAAAGAGATTACATATTGTTTTTGCCTAAACTAGCATATATTAGTACAGATAGGCATGTTGAACTTCTATTTGTGTTAAATTTATGCTCTAGAAGCATTTTGTTTTTCATTCTTAAACAGTGAACTAATGACATTACATTGTTGTTTCCTAAACTACCATATATTAGTGCACAGAACTAAAGAGATTACATATTGTTTTTGCCTAAACTAGCATATATTAGTACAGATATGCATGTTGTACTTCTATTTGTGTTAAATTCATGCTCTAGAAGCGTTTTTCATTCTTAAACAGTGAACTAACGACATTACATTGTTGTTTCCTAAACTACCATATATTAGTGCACAGAACTAAAGAGATTACATATTGTTTTTGCCTAAACTAGCATATATTAGTACAGATAGGCATGTTGAACTTCTATTTGTGTTCAATTCATGCTCTAGAAGCGTTTTTCATTCTTAAACAGTGGACTAATGACATTACATTGTTGTTTCCTAAAATACCATATATTAGTGCACAGAACTAAAGAGATTACATATTGTTTTTGACTAAACTAGCATATATTAGTACAGATATGCATGTTGTACTTCTATTTGTGTTCAATTCCTGGTGTGAAAGTGGTTTTCATTCTTAAACAGTGAACTAAAGACATTTGATATTTTTTGCCTAAATTACCATATATTAGTGCAGAGAACTAAAGAGATTACATATTGTTTTTGCCTAAACTAGCATATATTAGTACAGATATGCATGTTCTACTTCTATTTGTGTTAAATTCATGCTCAAGAAGCGTTTTTCATTCTTAAACAGTGAACTAATGACATTACATTGTTGTTTCCTAAACTACTATATATTAGTGCACAGAACTAAAGAGATTACATATTGTTTTTGCCTAAACTAGCATATATTAGTACAGATAGGCATGTTGAACTTCTATTTGTGTTCAATTCATGCTCTAGAAGCGTTTTTCAATCTTAAACAGTGAACTAATGACTTTACATAGTTGTTTCCTAAACTACCATATATTAGTGCAGAGAACTAAAGAGATTACATATTGTTTTTGCCGTATCTACCAAATATAAGTGCAGATAGGCATGTTGAAACACTTTTTGTGTTCAATTCAGGCTGTAGAAGCGTTTTTCATTATTAAACAGTGAACTAAAGACATTTGATATTTTTTGCCTAAATTACCATATATTAGTGCAGAGAACTAAAGAGATTACATATTGTTTTTGCCTAAACTAGCATATATTAGTACAGATATGCATGTTGTACTTCTATTTGTGTTAAATTCATGCTCTAGAAGCGTTTTTCATTATTAAATAGTGAACTAATGACATTACATTGTTGATTCCTAAACTACCATATATTAGTGCACAGAACTAAAGAGATTACATTTTCTTTTTGCCTAAACTAGCATATATTAGTACAGATATGCATGTTGTACTTCTATTTGTGTTAAATTCATGCTCTAGAAGCGTTTTTCATTATTAAACATTGAACTAAAGACATTTAATTGTGTTTGCTTTAAACTACCATATATTAGTGCACAGAACTAAAGAGATTACATATTGTTTTTGCCTAAACTAGCATATATTAGTACAGATATGCATGTTGTACTTCTATTTGTGTTAAATTCATGCTCTAGAAGCGTTTTTCATTATTACACAGTGAACTAAAGACATTTAATTGTTTTTGCCTAAAATACCATATATTAGTGCAAAGAACTAAAGAGATTACATATTGTTTTTGCCTAAACTAGCATATATTAGTACAGATATGCATGTTGTACTTCTATTTGTGTTAAATTCATGCTCTAGAAGCGTTTTTCATTCTTAAACAGTGGACTAATGACATTACATTGTTGTTTCCTAAACTACCATATATTAGTGCACAGAACTAAAGAGATTACATATTGTTTTTGACTAAACTAGCATATATTAGTACAGATATGCATGTTGAACTTCTATTTGTGTTAAATTCATGCTCTAGAAGCGTTTTTCATTATTAAACAGTGAACTAAAGACATTTAATTGTTTTTGCCTAAAATACCATATATTAGTGCACAGAACTAAAGAGATTACATATTGTTTTTGACTAAACTAGCATATATTAGTGCAGATATGCATGTTGTACTTCTATTTGTGTTAAATTCATGCTCTAGAAGCGTTTTTCATTATTAAACAGTGAACTAAAGACATTTAATTGTGTTTGCTTTAAACTACAATATATTAGTGCACAGAACTAAAGAGATTACATATTGTTTTTGCCTAAACTAGCATATATTAGTACAGATATGCATGTTGTACTTCTATTTGTGTTAAATTCATGCTCTAGAAGCGTTTTTCATTCTTAAACAGTGGACTAATGACATTACATTGTTGTTTCCTAAACTACCATATATTAGTGCACAGAACTAAAGAGATTACATATTGTTTTTGACTAAACTAGCATATATTAGTACAGATAGGCATGTTGAACTTCTATTTGTGTTAAATTCATGCTCTAGAAGCGTTTTTCATTATTAAACAGTGAACTAAAGACATTTAATTGTTTTTGCCTAAAATACCATATATTAGTGCACAGAACTAAAGAGATTACATATTGTTTTTGACTAAACTAGCATATATTAGTACAGATATGCATGTTGTACTTCTATTTGTGTTAAATTCATGCTCTAGAAGCGTTTTTCATTCTTAAACAGTGAACTAATGACATTACATTGTTGTTTCCTAAACTACCATATATTAGTGCACAGAACTAAAGAGATTACATATTGTTTTTGACTAAACTAGCATATTTTAGTACAGATATGCATGTTGAACTTCTATTTGTGTTAAATTCATGCTCTAGAAGCGTTTTTCATTATTAAACAGTGAACTAAAGACATTTAATTGTTTTTGCCTAAAATACCATATATTAGTGCACAGAACTAAAGAGATTACATATTGTTTTTGACTAAACTAGCATATATTAGTACAGATATGCATGTTGAACTTCTATTTGTGTTCAATTCCTGGTGTGAAAGTGGTTTTCATTCTTAAACAGTGAACTAAAGACATTTGATATTTTTTGCCTAAATTACCATATATTAGTGCAGAGAACTAAAGAGATTACATATTGTTTTTGCCTAAACTAGCATATATTAGTACAGATATGCATGTTGTACTTCTATTTGTGTTAAATTCATGCTCTAGAAGCGTTTTTCATTCTTAAACAGTGAACTAATGACATTACATTGTTGTTTCCTAAACTACCATATATTAGTGCACAGAACTAAAGAGATTAAATATTGTTTTTGCCTAAACTAGCATATATTAGTACAGATATGCATGTTGAACTTCTATTTGTGTTCAATTCCTGGTGTAAAAGCTGTTATCATTCTTAAACAGTGAACTAAAGACATTTCATTCTTTTTGCCTAAATTACCATATATTAGTGCAGAGAACTAAAGTGATTACATATTGTTTTTGCCTAAACTAGCATATATTAGTACAGAAATGCATGTTGTACTTCTATTTGTGTTAAATTCATGCTCTGGAAGCGTTTTTCATTCTTAAACAGTGAACTAATGACATTACATTGTTGTTTCCTAAACTACCATATATTAGTGCACAGAACTAAAGAGATTAAATATTGTTTTTGCCTAAACTAGCATATATTAGTACAGATATGCATGTTGAACTTCTATTTGTGTTCAATTCCTGGTGTAAAAGCTGTTATCATTCTTAAACAGTGAACTAAAGACATTTCATTGTTTTTGCCTAAATTACCATATATTAGTGCAGAGAACTAAAGTGATTACATATTGTTTTTGCCTAAACTAGCATATATTAGTACAGATATGCATGTTGTACTTCTAGTTGTGTTAAATTCATGCTCTGGAAGAATTTTTCATTCTTAAACAGTGAACTAATGACATTACATTGTTGTTTCCTAAACTACCATATATTAGTGCACAGAACTAAAGAGATTACATATTGTTTTTGACTAAACTAGCATATATTAGTACAGATATGCATGTTGAACTTCTATTTGTGTTAAATTCATGCTCTAGAAGCGTTTTTCATTATTAAACAGTGAACTAAAGACATTTAATTGTGTTTGCCTAAAATACCATATATTAGTGCAAAGAACTAAAGAGATTACATATTGATTTTGACTAAACTAGCATATATTAGTACAGATATGCATGTTGTACTTCTATTTGTGTTCAATTCCTGGTGTGAAAGTGGTTTTCATTCTTAAACAGTGAACTAAAGACATTTGATATTTTTTGCCTAAATTACCATATATTAGTGCAGAGAACTAAAGAGATTACATATTGTTTTTGCCTAAACTAGCATATATTAGTACAGATATGCATGTTGTACTTCTATTTGTGTTAAATTCATGCTCAAGAAGCGTTTTTCATTCTTAAACAGTGAACTAATGACATTACATTGTTGTTTCCTAAACTACTATATATTAGTGCACAGAACTAAAGAGATTACATATTGTTTTTGCCTAAACTAGCATATATTAGTACAGATAGGCATGTTGAACTTCTATTTGTGTTCAATTCATGCTCTAGAAGCGTTTTTCAATCTTAAACAGTGAACTAATGACTTTACATAGTTGTTTCCTAAACTACCATATATTAGTGCAGAGAACTAAAGAGATTACATATTGTTTTTGCCGTATCTACCAAATATAAGTGCAGATAGGCATGTTGAAACACTTTTTGTGTTCAATTCAGGCTGTAGAAGCGTTTTTCATTATTAAACAGTGAACTAAAGACATTTGATATTTTTTGCCTAAATTACCATATATTAGTGCAGAGAACTAAAGAGATTACATATTGTTTTTGCCTAAACTAGCATATTTTAGTACAGATATGCATGTTGTACTTCTATTTGTGTTAAATTCATGCTCTAGAAGCGTTTTTCATTCTTAAATAGTGAACTAATGACATTACATTGTTGATTCCTAAACTACCATATATTAGTGCACAGAACTAAAGAGATTACATTTTCTTTTTGCCTAAACTAGCATATATTAGTACAGATATGCATGTTGTACTTCTATTTGTGTTAAATTCATGCTCTAGAAGCGTTTTTCATTATTAAACATTGAACTAAAGACATTTAATTGTGTTTGCTTTAAACTACCATATATTAGTGCACAGAACTAAAGAGATTACATATTGTTTTTGCCTAAACTAGCATATATTAGTACAGATATGCATGTTGTACTTCTATTTGTGTTAAATTCATGCTCTAGAAGCGTTTTTCATTATTACACAGTGAACTAAAGACATTTAATTGTTTTTGCCTAAAATACCATATATTAGTGCAAAGAACTAAAGAGATTACATATTGTTTTTGCCTAAACTAGCATATATTAGTACAGATATGCATGTTGTACTTCTATTTGTGTTAAATTCATGCTCTAGAAGCGTTTTTCATTCTTAAACAGTGGACTAATGACATTACATTGTTGTTTCCTAAACTACCATATATTAGTGCACAGAACTAAAGAGATTACATATTGTTTTTGACTAAACTAGCATATATTAGTACAGATATGCATGTTGAACTTCTATTTGTGTTAAATTCATGCTCTAGAAGCGTTTTTCATTATTAAACAGTGAACTAAAGACATTTAATTGTTTTTGCCTAAAATACCATATATTAGTGCACAGAACTAAAGAGATTACATATTGTTTTTGACTAAACTAGCATATATTAGTGCAGATATGCATGTTGTACTTCTATTTGTGTTAAATTCATGCTCTAGAAGCGTTTTTCATTATTAAACAGTGAACTAAAGACATTTAATTGTGTTTGCTTTAAACTACAATATATTAGTGCACAGAACTAAAGAGATTACATATTGTTTTTGCCTAAACTAGCATATATTAGTACAGATATGCATGTTGTACTTCTATTTGTGTTAAATTCATGCTCTAGAAGCGTTTTTCATTCTTAAACAGTGGACTAATGACATTACATTGTTGTTTCCTAAACTACCATATATTAGTGCACAGAACTAAAGAGATTACATATTGTTTTTGACTAAACTAGCATATATTAGTACAGATAGGCATGTTGAACTTCTATTTGTGTTAAATTCATGCTCTAGAAGCGTTTTTCATTATTAAACAGTGAACTAAAGACATTTAATTGTTTTTGCCTAAAATACCATATATTAGTGCACAGAACTAAAGAGATTACATATTGTTTTTGACTAAACTAGCATATATTAGTACAGATATGCATGTTGTACTTCTATTTGTGTTAAATTCATGCTCTAGAAGCGTTTTTCATTCTTAAACAGTGAACTAATGACATTACATTGTTGTTTCCTAAACTACCATATATTAGTGCACAGAACTAAAGAGATTACATATTGTTTTTGACTAAACTAGCATATTTTAGTACAGATATGCATGTTGAACTTCTATTTGTGTTAAATTCATGCTCTAGAAGCGTTTTTCATTATTAAACAGTGAACTAAAGACATTTAATTGTTTTTGCCTAAAATACCATATATTAGTGCACAGAACTAAAGAGATTACATATTGTTTTTGACTAAACTAGCATATATTAGTACAGATATGCATGTTGAACTTCTATTTGTGTTCAATTCCTGGTGTGAAAGTGGTTTTCATTCTTAAACAGTGAACTAAAGACATTTGATATTTTTTGCCTAAATTACCATATATTAGTGCAGAGAACTAAAGAGATTACATATTGTTTTTGCCTAAACTAGCATATATTAGTACAGATATGCATGTTGTACTTCTATTTGTGTTAAATTCATGCTCTAGAAGCGTTTTTCATTCTTAAACAGTGAACTAATGACATTACATTGTTGTTTCCTAAACTACCATATATTAGTGCACAGAACTAAAGAGATTAAATATTGTTTTTGCCTAAACTAGCATATATTAGTACAGATATGCATGTTGAACTTCTATTTGTGTTCAATTCCTGGTGTAAAAGCTGTTATCATTCTTAAACAGTGAACTAAAGACATTTCATTCTTTTTGCCTAAATTACCATATATTAGTGCAGAGAACTAAAGTGATTACATATTGTTTTTGCCTAAACTAGCATATATTAGTACAGAAATGCATGTTGTACTTCTATTTGTGTTAAATTCATGCTCTGGAAGCGTTTTTCATTCTTAAACAGTGAACTAATGACATTACATTGTTGTTTCCTAAACTACCATATATTAGTGCACAGAACTAAAGAGATTAAATATTGTTTTTGCCTAAACTAGCATATATTAGTACAGATATGCATGTTGAACTTCTATTTGTGTTCAATTCCTGGTGTAAAAGCTGTTATCATTCTTAAACAGTGAACTAAAGACATTTCATTGTTTTTGCCTAAATTACCATATATTAGTGCAGAGAACTAAAGTGATTACATATTGTTTTTGCCTAAACTAGCATATATTAGTACAGATATGCATGTTGTACTTCTAGTTGTGTTAAATTCATGCTCTGGAAGAATTTTTCATTCTTAAACAGTGAACTAATGACATTACATTGTTGTTTCCTAAACTACCATATATTAGTGCACAGAACTAAAGAGATTACATATTGTTTTTGACTAAACTAGCATATATTAGTACAGATATGCATGTTGAACTTCTATTTGTGTTAAATTCATGCTCTAGAAGCGTTTTTCATTATTAAACAGTGAACTAAAGACATTTAATTGTGTTTGCCTAAAATACCATATATTAGTGCAAAGAACTAAAGAGATTACATATTGATTTTGACTAAACTAGCATATATTAGTACAGATATGCATGTTGTACTTCTATTTGTGTTCAATTCCTGGTGTGAAAGTGGTTTTCATTCTTAAACAGTGAACTAAAGACATTTGATATTTTTTGCCTAAATTACCATATATTAGTGCAGAGAACTAAAGAGATTACATATTGTTTTTGCCTAAACTAGCATATATTAGTACAGATATGCATGTTGTACTTCTATTTGTGTTAAATTCATGCTCAAGAAGCGTTTTTCATTCTTAAACAGTGAACTAATGACATTACATTGTTGTTTCCTAAACTACTATATATTAGTGCACAGAACTAAAGAGATTACATATTGTTTTTGCCTAAACTAGCATATATTAGTACAGATAGGCATGTTGAACTTCTATTTGTGTTCAATTCATGCTCTAGAAGCGTTTTTCAATCTTAAACAGTGAACTAATGACTTTACATAGTTGTTTCCTAAACTACCATATATTAGTGCAGAGAACTAAAGAGATTACATATTGTTTTTGCCGTATCTACCAAATATAAGTGCAGATAGGCATGTTGAAACACTTTTTGTGTTCAATTCAGGCTGTAGAAGCGTTTTTCATTATTAAACAGTGAACTAAAGACATTTGATATTTTTTGCCTAAATTACCATATATTAGTGCAGAGAACTAAAGAGATTACATATTGTTTTTGCCTAAACTAGCATATTTTAGTACAGATATGCATGTTGTACTTCTATTTGTGTTAAATTCATGCTCTAGAAGCGTTTTTCATTCTTAAATAGTGAACTAATGACATTACATTGTTGATTCCTAAACTACCATATATTAGTGCACAGAACTAAAGAGATTACATTTTCTTTTTGCCTAAACTAGCATATATTAGTACAGATATGCATGTTGTACTTCTATTTGTGTTAAATTCATGCTCTAGAAGCGTTTTTCATTATTAAACATTGAACTAAAGACATTTAATTGTGTTTGCTTTAAACTACCATATATTAGTGCACAGAACTAAAGAGATTACATATTGTTTTTGCCTAAACTAGCATATATTAGTACAGATATGCATGTTGTACTTCTATTTGTGTTAAATTCATGCTCTAGAAGCGTTTTTCATTATTACACAGTGAACTAAAGACATTTAATTGTTTTTGCCTAAAATACCATATATTAGTGCAAAGAACTAAAGAGATTACATATTGTTTTTGCCTAAACTAGCATATATTAGTACAGATATGCATGTTGTACTTCTATTTGTGTTAAATTCATGCTCTAGAAGCGTTTTTCATTCTTAAACAGTGGACTAATGACATTACATTGTTGTTTCCTAAACTACCATATATTAGTGCACAGAACTAAAGAGATTACATATTGTTTTTGACTAAACTAGCATATATTAGTACAGATATGCATGTTGAACTTCTATTTGTGTTAAATTCATGCTCTAGAAGCGTTTTTCATTATTAAACAGTGAACTAAAGACATTTAATTGTTTTTGCCTAAAATACCATATATTAGTGCACAGAACTAAAGAGATTACATATTGTTTTTGACTAAACTAGCATATATTAGTGCAGATATGCATGTTGTACTTCTATTTGTGTTAAATTCATGCTCTAGAAGCGTTTTTCATTATTAAACAGTGAACTAAAGACATTTAATTGTGTTTGCTTTAAACTACAATATATTAGTGCACAGAACTAAAGAGATTACATATTGTTTTTGCCTAAACTAGCATATATTAGTACAGATATGCATGTTGTACTTCTATTTGTGTTAAATTCATGCTCTAGAAGCGTTTTTCATTCTTAAACAGTGGACTAATGACATTACATTGTTGTTTCCTAAACTACCATATATTAGTGCACAGAACTAAAGAGATTAAATATTGTTTTTGCCTAAACTAGCATATATTAGTACAGATATGCATGTTGAACTTCTATTTGTGTTCAATTCCTGGTGTAAAAGCTGTTATCATTCTTAAACAGTGAACTAAAGACATTTCATTGTTTTTGCCTAAATTACCATATATTAGTGCAGAGAACTAAAGAGATTACATATGGTTTTTGCCTAAACTAGCATATATTAGTACAGATATGCATGTTGTACTTCTATTTGTGTTCAATTCATGCTCTAGAAGCGTTTTTCAATCTTAAACAGTGAACTAATGACTTTACATAGTTGTTTCCTAAACTACCATATATTAGTGCAGAGAACTAAAGAGATTACATATTGTTTTTGCCGTATCTACCAAATATAAGTGCAGATAGGCATGTTGAAACACTTTTTGTGTTAAATTCATGCTCTGGAAGCGTTTTTCATTCTTAAACAGTGAACTAATGACATTACATTGTTGTTTCCTAAACTACTATATATTAGTGCACAGAACTAAAGAGATTACATATTGTTTTTGCCTAAACTAGCATATATTAGTACAGATAGGCATGTTGAACTTCTATTTGTGTTCAATTCATGCTCTAGAAGCGTTTTTCAATCTTAAACAGTGAACTAATGACTTTACATAGTTGTTTCCTAAACTACCATATATTAGTGCAGAGAACTAAAGAGATTACATATTGTTTTTGCCGTATCTACCAAATATAAGTGCAGATAGGCATGTTGAAACACTTTTTGTGTTCAATTCAGGCTGTAGAAGCGTTTTTCATTATTAAACAGTGAACTAAAGACATTTAATTGTTTTTGCCTAAACTACCATATATTAGTGCAGAGAACTAAAGAGATTACATATTGTATTTGACTAAACTAGCATATATTAGTACAGATATGCATGTTGTACTTCTATTTGTGTTAAATTCATGCTCTAGAAGCGTTTTTCATTCTTAAACAGTGAACTAATGACATTACATTGTTGTTTCCTAAACTACTATATATTAGTGCACAGAACTAAAGAGATTACATATTGTTTTTGCCTAAACTAGCATATATTAGTACAGATAGGCATGTTGAACTTCTATTTGTGTTCAATTCATGCTCTAGAAGCGTTTTTCAATCTTAAACAGTGAACTAATGACTTTACATAGTTGTTTCCTAAACTACCATATATTAGTGCAGAGAACTAAAGAGATTACATATTGTTTTTGCCGTATCTACCAAATATAAGTGCAGATAGGCATGTTGAAACACTTTTTGTGTTCAATTCAGGCTGTAGAAGCGTTTTTCATTATTAAACAGTGAACTAAAGACATTTGATATTTTTTGCCTAAATTACCATATATTAGTGCAGAGAACTAAAGAGATTACATATTGTTTTTGCCTAAACTAGCATATATTAGTACAGATATGCATGTTGTACTTCTATTTGTGTTAAATTCATGCTCTAGAAGCGTTTTTCATTCTTAAATAGTGAACTAATGACATTACATTGTTGATTCCTAAACTACCATATATTAGTGCACAGAACTAAAGAGATTACATTTTCTTTTTGCCTAAACTAGCATATATTAGTACAGATATGCATGTTGTACTTCTATTTGTGTTAAATTCATGCTCTAGAAGCGTTTTTCATTATTAAACATTGAACTAAAGACATTTAATTGTGTTTGCTTTAAACTACCATATATTAGTGCACAGAACTAAAGAGATTACATATTGTTTTTGCCTAAACTAGCATATATTAGTACAGATATGCATGTTGTACTTCTATTTGTGTTAAATTCATGCTCTAGAAGCGTTTTTCATTATTAAACAGTGAACTAAAGACATTTAATTGTTTTTGCCTAAAATACCATATATTAGTGCAAAGAACTAAAGAGATTACATATTGTTTTTGACTAAACTAGCATATATTAGTACAGATATGCATGTTGAACTTCTATTTGTGTTAAATTCATGCTCTAGAAGCGTTTTTCATTATTAAACAGTGAACTAAAGACATTTAATTGTTTTTGCCTAAAATACCATATATTAGTGCACAGAACTAAAGAGATTACATATTGTTTTTGACTAAACTAGCATATATTAGTGCAGATATGCATGTTGTACTTCTATTTGTGTTAAATTCATGCTCTAGAAGCGTTTTTCATTATTAAACAGTGAACTAAAGACATTTAATTGTTTTTGCCTAAAATACCATATATTAGTGCACAGAACTAAAGAGATTACATATTGTTTTTGACTAAACTAGCATATATTAGTACAGATATGCATGTTGAACTTCTATTTGTGTTAAATTCATGCTCTAGAAGCGTTTTTCATTATTAAACAGTGAACTAAAGACATTTAATTGTTTTTGCCTAAAATACCATATATTAGTGCACAGAACTAAAGAGATTACATATTGTTTTTGACTAAACTAGCATATATTAGTGCAGATATGCATGTTGTACTTCTATTTGTGTTAAATTCATGCTCTAGAAGCGTTTTTCATTATTAAACAGTGAACTAAAGACATTTAATTGTGTTTGCTTTAAACTACAATATATTAGTGCACAGAACTAAAGAGATTACATATTGTTTTTGCCTAAACTAGCATATATTAGTACAGATATGCATGTTGTACTTCTATTTGTGTTAAATTCATGCTCTAGAAGCGTTTTTCATTCTTAAACAGTGGACTAATGACATTACATTGTTGTTTCCTAAACTACCATATATTAGTGCACAGAACTAAAGAGATTAAATATTGTTTTTGCCTAAACTAGCATATATTAGTACAGATATGCATGTTGAACTTCTATTTGTGTTCAATTCCTGGTGTAAAAGCTGTTATCATTCTTAAACAGTGAACTAAAGACATTTCATTGTTTTTGCCTAAATTACCATATATTAGTGCAGAGAACTAAAGAGATTACATATGGTTTTTGCCTAAACTAGCATATATTAGTACAGATATGCATGTTGTACTTCTATTTGTGTTCAATTCATGCTCTAGAAGCGTTTTTCAATCTTAAACAGTGAACTAATGACTTTACATAGTTGTTTCCTAAACTACCATATATTAGTGCAGAGAACTAAAGAGATTACATATTGTTTTTGCCGTATCTACCAAATATAAGTGCAGATAGGCATGTTGAAACACTTTTTGTGTTAAATTCATGCTCTGGAAGCGTTTTTCATTCTTAAACAGTGAACTAATGACATTACATTGTTGTTTCCTAAACTACTATATATTAGTGCACAGAACTAAAGAGATTACATATTGTTTTTGCCTAAACTAGCATATATTAGTACAGATAGGCATGTTGAACTTCTATTTGTGTTCAATTCATGCTCTAGAAGCGTTTTTCAATCTTAAACAGTGAACTAATGACTTTACATAGTTGTTTCCTAAACTACCATATATTAGTGCAGAGAACTAAAGAGATTACATATTGTTTTTGCCGTATCTACCAAATATAAGTGCAGATAGGCATGTTGAAACACTTTTTGTGTTCAATTCAGGCTGTAGAAGCGTTTTTCATTATTAAACAGTGAACTAAAGACATTTAATTGTTTTTGCCTAAACTACCATATATTAGTGCAGAGAACTAAAGAGATTACATATTGTATTTGACTAAACTAGCATATATTAGTACAGATATGCATGTTGTACTTCTATTTGTGTTAAATTCATGCTCTAGAAGCGTTTTTCATTCTTAAACAGTGAACTAATGACATTACATTGTTGTTTCCTAAACTACTATATATTAGTGCACAGAACTAAAGAGATTACATATTGTTTTTGCCTAAACTAGCATATATTAGTACAGATAGGCATGTTGAACTTCTATTTGTGTTCAATTCATGCTCTAGAAGCGTTTTTCAATCTTAAACAGTGAACTAATGACTTTACATAGTTGTTTCCTAAACTACCATATATTAGTGCAGAGAACTAAAGAGATTACATATTGTTTTTGCCGTATCTACCAAATATAAGTGCAGATAGGCATGTTGAAACACTTTTTGTGTTCAATTCAGGCTGTAGAAGCGTTTTTCATTATTAAACAGTGAACTAAAGACATTTGATATTTTTTGCCTAAATTACCATATATTAGTGCAGAGAACTAAAGAGATTACATATTGTTTTTGCCTAAACTAGCATATATTAGTACAGATATGCATGTTGTACTTCTATTTGTGTTAAATTCATGCTCTAGAAGCGTTTTTCATTCTTAAATAGTGAACTAATGACATTACATTGTTGATTCCTAAACTACCATATATTAGTGCACAGAACTAAAGAGATTACATTTTCTTTTTGCCTAAACTAGCATATATTAGTACAGATATGCATGTTGTACTTCTATTTGTGTTAAATTCATGCTCTAGAAGCGTTTTTCATTATTAAACATTGAACTAAAGACATTTAATTGTGTTTGCTTTAAACTACCATATATTAGTGCACAGAACTAAAGAGATTACATATTGTTTTTGCCTAAACTAGCATATATTAGTACAGATATGCATGTTGTACTTCTATTTGTGTTAAATTCATGCTCTAGAAGCGTTTTTCATTATTAAACAGTGAACTAAAGACATTTAATTGTTTTTGCCTAAAATACCATATATTAGTGCAAAGAACTAAAGAGATTACATATTGTTTTTGCCTAAACTAGCATATATTAGTACAGATATGCATGTTGTACTTCTATTTGTGTTAAATTCATGCTCTAGAAGCGTTTTTCATTATTAAACAGTGAACTAATGACATTACATTGTTGTTTCCTAAACTACCATATATTAGTGCACAGAACTAAAGAGATTACATATTGTTTTTGACTAAACTAGCATATATTAGTACAGATATGCATGTTGAACTTCTATTTGTGTTAAATTCATGCTCTAGAAGCGTTTTTCATTATTAAACAGTGAACTAAAGACATTTAATTGTGTTTGCCTAAAATACCATATATTAGTGCAAAGAACTAAAGAGATTACATATTGATTTTGACTAAACTAGCATATATTAGTACAGATATGCATGTTGTACTTCTATTTGTGTTCAATTCCTGGTGTGAAAGTGGTTTTCATTCTTAAACAGTGAACTAAAGACATTTGATATTTTTTGCCTAAATTACCATATATTAGTGCAGAGAACTAAAGAGATTACATATTGTTTTTGCCTAAACTAGCATATATTAGTACAGATATGCATGTTGTACTTCTATTTGTGTTAAATTCATGCTCAAGAAGCGTTTTTCATTCTTAAACAGTGAACTAATGACATTACATTGTTGTTTCCTAAACTACTATATATTAGTGCACAGAACTAAAGAGATTACATATTGTTTTTGCCTAAACTAGCATATATTAGTACAGATAGGCATGTTGAACTTCTATTTGTGTTCAATTCATGCTCTAGAAGCGTTTTTCAATCTTAAACAGTGAACTAATGACTTTACATAGTTGTTTCCTAAACTACCATATATTAGTGCAGAGAACTAAAGAGATTACATATTGTTTTTGCCGTATCTACCAAATATAAGTGCAGATAGGCATGTTGAAACACTTTTTGTGTTCAATTCAGGCTGTAGAAGCGTTTTTCATTATTAAACAGTGAACTAAAGACATTTGATATTTTTTGCCTAAATTACCATATATTAGTGCAGAGAACTAAAGAGATTACATATTGTTTTTGCCTAAACTAGCATATTTTAGTACAGATATGCATGTTGTACTTCTATTTGTGTTAAATTCATGCTCTAGAAGCGTTTTTCATTCTTAAATAGTGAACTAATGACATTACATTGTTGATTCCTAAACTACCATATATTAGTGCACAGAACTAAAGAGATTACATTTTCTTTTTGCCTAAACTAGCATATATTAGTACAGATATGCATGTTGTACTTCTATTTGTGTTAAATTCATGCTCTAGAAGCGTTTTTCATTATTAAACATTGAACTAAAGACATTTAATTGTGTTTGCTTTAAACTACCATATATTAGTGCACAGAACTAAAGAGATTACATATTGTTTTTGCCTAAACTAGCATATATTAGTACAGATATGCATGTTGTACTTCTATTTGTGTTAAATTCATGCTCTAGAAGCGTTTTTCATTATTACACAGTGAACTAAAGACATTTAATTGTTTTTGCCTAAAATACCATATATTAGTGCAAAGAACTAAAGAGATTACATATTGTTTTTGCCTAAACTAGCATATATTAGTACAGATATGCATGTTGTACTTCTATTTGTGTTAAATTCATGCTCTAGAAGCGTTTTTCATTCTTAAACAGTGGACTAATGACATTACATTGTTGTTTCCTAAACTACCATATATTAGTGCACAGAACTAAAGAGATTACATATTGTTTTTGACTAAACTAGCATATATTAGTACAGATATGCATGTTGAACTTCTATTTGTGTTAAATTCATGCTCTAGAAGCGTTTTTCATTATTAAACAGTGAACTAAAGACATTTAATTGTTTTTGCCTAAAATACCATATATTAGTGCACAGAACTAAAGAGATTACATATTGTTTTTGACTAAACTAGCATATATTAGTGCAGATATGCATGTTGTACTTCTATTTGTGTTAAATTCATGCTCTAGAAGCGTTTTTCATTATTAAACAGTGAACTAAAGACATTTAATTGTGTTTGCTTTAAACTACAATATATTAGTGCACAGAACTAAAGAGATTACATATTGTTTTTGCCTAAACTAGCATATATTAGTACAGATATGCATGTTGTACTTCTATTTGTGTTAAATTCATGCTCTAGAAGCGTTTTTCATTCTTAAACAGTGGACTAATGACATTACATTGTTGTTTCCTAAACTACCATATATTAGTGCACAGAACTAAAGAGATTAAATATTGTTTTTGCCTAAACTAGCATATATTAGTACAGATATGCATGTTGAACTTCTATTTGTGTTCAATTCCTGGTGTAAAAGCTGTTATCATTCTTAAACAGTGAACTAAAGACATTTCATTGTTTTTGCCTAAATTACCATATATTAGTGCAGAGAACTAAAGAGATTACATATGGTTTTTGCCTAAACTAGCATATATTAGTACAGATATGCATGTTGTACTTCTATTTGTGTTCAATTCATGCTCTAGAAGCGTTTTTCAATCTTAAACAGTGAACTAATGACTTTACATAGTTGTTTCCTAAACTACCATATATTAGTGCAGAGAACTAAAGAGATTACATATTGTTTTTGCCGTATCTACCAAATATAAGTGCAGATAGGCATGTTGAAACACTTTTTGTGTTAAATTCATGCTCTGGAAGCGTTTTTCATTCTTAAACAGTGAACTAATGACATTACATTGTTGTTTCCTAAACTACTATATATTAGTGCACAGAACTAAAGAGATTACATATTGTTTTTGCCTAAACTAGCATATATTAGTACAGATAGGCATGTTGAACTTCTATTTGTGTTCAATTCATGCTCTAGAAGCGTTTTTCAATCTTAAACAGTGAACTAATGACTTTACATAGTTGTTTCCTAAACTACCATATATTAGTGCAGAGAACTAAAGAGATTACATATTGTTTTTGCCGTATCTACCAAATATAAGTGCAGATAGGCATGTTGAAACACTTTTTGTGTTCAATTCAGGCTGTAGAAGCGTTTTTCATTATTAAACAGTGAACTAAAGACATTTAATTGTTTTTGCCTAAACTACCATATATTAGTGCAGAGAACTAAAGAGATTACATATTGTATTTGACTAAACTAGCATATATTAGTACAGATATGCATGTTGTACTTCTATTTGTGTTAAATTCATGCTCTAGAAGCGTTTTTCATTCTTAAACAGTGAACTAATGACATTACATTGTTGTTTCCTAAACTACTATATATTAGTGCACAGAACTAAAGAGATTACATATTGTTTTTGCCTAAACTAGCATATATTAGTACAGATAGGCATGTTGAACTTCTATTTGTGTTCAATTCATGCTCTAGAAGCGTTTTTCAATCTTAAACAGTGAACTAATGACTTTACATAGTTGTTTCCTAAACTACCATATATTAGTGCAGAGAACTAAAGAGATTACATATTGTTTTTGCCGTATCTACCAAATATAAGTGCAGATAGGCATGTTGAAACACTTTTTGTGTTCAATTCAGGCTGTAGAAGCGTTTTTCATTATTAAACAGTGAACTAAAGACATTTGATATTTTTTGCCTAAATTACCATATATTAGTGCAGAGAACTAAAGAGATTACATATTGTTTTTGCCTAAACTAGCATATATTAGTACAGATATGCATGTTGTACTTCTATTTGTGTTAAATTCATGCTCTAGAAGCGTTTTTCATTCTTAAATAGTGAACTAATGACATTACATTGTTGATTCCTAAACTACCATATATTAGTGCACAGAACTAAAGAGATTACATTTTCTTTTTGCCTAAACTAGCATATATTAGTACAGATATGCATGTTGTACTTCTATTTGTGTTAAATTCATGCTCTAGAAGCGTTTTTCATTATTAAACATTGAACTAAAGACATTTAATTGTGTTTGCTTTAAACTACCATATATTAGTGCACAGAACTAAAGAGATTACATATTGTTTTTGCCTAAACTAGCATATATTAGTACAGATATGCATGTTGTACTTCTATTTGTGTTAAATTCATGCTCTAGAAGCGTTTTTCATTATTAAACAGTGAACTAAAGACATTTAATTGTTTTTGCCTAAAATACCATATATTAGTGCAAAGAACTAAAGAGATTACATATTGTTTTTGCCTAAACTAGCATATATTAGTACAGATATGCATGTTGTACTTCTATTTGTGTTAAATTCATGCTCTAGAAGCGTTTTTCATTCTTAAACAGTGGACTAATGACATTACATTGTTGTTTCCTAAACTACCATATATTAGTGCACAGAACTAAAGAGATTACATATTGTTTTTGACTAAACTAGCATATATTAGTACAGATATGCATGTTGAACTTCTATTTGTGTTAAATTCATGCTCTAGAAGCGTTTTTCATTATTAAACAGTGAACTAAAGACATTTAATTGTTTTTGCCTAAAATACCATATATTAGTGCACAGAACTAAAGAGATTACATATTGTTTTTGACTAAACTAGCATATATTAGTACAGATATGCATGTTGTACTTCTATTTGTGTTCAATTCATGCTCTAGAAGCGTTTTTCATTCTTAAACAGTGAACTAATGACATTACATTGTTGTTTCCTAAACTACCATATATTAGTGCACAGAACCAAAGAGATTACATATTGTTTTTGACTAAACTAGCATATATTAGTACAGATATGCATGTTGTACTTCTATTTGTGTTAAATTCATGCTCTAGAAGCGTTTTTCATTCTTAAACAGTGAACTAATGACATTACATTGTTGATTCCTAAACTACCATATATTAGTGCACAGAACTAAAGAGATTACATTTTCTTTTTGCCTAAACTAGCATATATTAGTACAGATATGCATGTTGAACTTCTATTTGTGTTCAATTCCTGTTGTAAAAGTGGTTTTCTTTCTTAAACAGTGAACAAAAGACATTTCATTGTTTTTGCCTAAACAACCATATATTAGTGCGCAGAACTAAAGAGATTACATATTGTTTTTGCATAAACTATCATATATTAGTGCAGATATGCATGTTGTACTTCTATTTGTGTTAAATTCATGCTCTAGAAGCGTTTTTCATTATTAAACAGTGAACTAAAGACATTTAATTGTGTTTGCTTTAAACTACAATATATTAGTGCACAGAACTAAAGAGATTACATATTGTTTTTGCCTAAACTAGCATATATTAGTACAGATATGCATGTTGTACTTCTATTTGTGTTAAATTCATGCTCTAGAAGCGTTTTTCATTCTTAAACAGTGGACTAATGACATTACATTGTTGTTTCCTAAACTACCATATATTAGTGCACAGAACTAAAGAGATTAAATATTGTTTTTGCCTAAACTAGCATATATTAGTACAGATATGCATGTTGAACTTCTATTTGTGTTCAATTCCTGGTGTAAAAGCTGTTATCATTCTTAAACAGTGAACTAAAGACATTTCATTGTTTTTGCCTAAATTACCATATATTAGTGCAGAGAACTAAAGAGATTACATATGGTTTTTGCCTAAACTAGCATATATTAGTACAGATATGCATGTTGTACTTCTATTTGTGTTAAATTCATGCTCTGGAAGCGTTTTTCATTCTTAAACAGTGAACTAATGACATTACATTGTTGTTTCCTAAACTACTATATATTAGTGCACAGAACTAAAGAGATTACATATTGTTTTTGACTAAACTAGCATATATTAGTACAGATATGCATGTTGAACTTCTATTTGTGTTCAATTCCTGGTGTAAAAGTGGTTTTCATTCTTAAACAGTGAACTAAAGACATTTGATATTTTTTGCCTAAATTACCATATATTAGTGCAGAGAACTAAAGAGATTACATATTGTTTTTGCCTAAACTTGCATATATTAGTACAGATATGCATGTTGTACTTCTATTTGTGTTAAATTCATTTTCTAGAAGCGTTTTTCATTCTTAAACAGTGAACTAATGACATTACATTGTTGTTTCCTAAACTACCATATATTAGTGCACAGAACTAAAGAGATTACATATTGTTTTTGCCTAAACTAGCATATATTAGTACAGATAGGCATGTTGAACTTCTATTTGTGTTAAATTTATGCTCTAGAAGCGTTTTGTTTTTCATTCTTAAACAGTGAACTAATGACATTACATTGTTGTTTCCTAAACTACCATATATTAGTGCACAGAACTAAAGAGATTACATATTGTTTTTGCCTAAACTAGCATATATTAGTACAGATATGCATGTTGTACTTCTATTTGTGTTAAATTCATGCTCTAGAAGCGTTTTTCATTCTTAAACAGTGAACTAACGACATTACATTGTTGTTTCCTAAACTACCATATATTAGTGCACAGAACTAAAGAGATTACATATTGTTTTTGCCTAAACTAGCATATATTAGTACAGATAGGCATGTTGAACTTCTATTTGTGTTCAATTCATGCTCTAGAAGCGTTTTTCATTCTTAAACAGTGGACTAATGACATTACATTGTTGTTTCCTAAACTACCATATATTAGTGCACAGAACTAAAGAGATTACATTTTCTTTTTGCCTAAACTAGCATATATTAGTACAGATATGCATGTTGAACTTCTATTTGTGTTAAATTCATGCTCTAGAAGCGTTTTTCATTCTTAAATAGTGAACTAATGACATTACATTGTTGATTCCTAAACTACCATATATTAGTGCAGAGAACTAAAGAGATTACATATTGTTTTTGCCGTATCTACCAAATATAAGTGCAGATAGGCATGTTGAAACACTTTTTGTGTTCAATTCAGGCTGTAGAAGCGTTTTTCATTATTAAACAGTGAACTAAAGACATTTAATTGTTTTTGCCTAAACTACCATATATTAGTGCAGAGAACTAAAGAGATTACATATTGTTTTTGCCTAAACTAGCATATATTAGTACAGATATGCATGTTGAACTTCTATTTGTGTTAAATTCATGCTCTAGAAGCGTTTTTCATTATTAAACAGTGAACTAAAGACATTTAATTGTTTTTGCCTAAAATACCATATATTAGTGCACAGAACTAAAGAGATTACATATTGTTTTTGACTAAACTAGCATATATTAGTACAGATATGCATGTTGAACTTCTATTTGTGTTAAATTCATGATCTAGAAGCGTTTTTCATTATTAAACAGTGAACTAAAGACATTTAATTGTTTTTGCCTAAAATACCATATATTAGTGCAAAGAACTAAAGAGATTACATATTGTTTTTGCCTAAACTAGCATATATTAGTACAGATATGCATGTTGTACTTCTATTTGTGTTAAATTCATGCTCTAGAAGCGTTTTTCATTCTTAAACAGTGGACTAATGACATTACATTGTTGTTTCCTAAACTACCATATATTAGTGCACAGAACTAAAGAGATTACATATTGTTTTTGACTAAACTAGCATATATTAGTACAGATATGCATGTTGAACTTCTATTTGTGTTAAATTCATGCTCTAGAAGCGTTTTTCATTATTAAACAGTGAACTAAAGACATTTAATTGTTTTTGCCTAAAATACCATATATTAGTGCACAGAACTAAAGGGATTACATATTGTTTTTGACTAAACTAGCATATATTAGTACAGATATGCATGTTGTACTTCTATTTGTGTTCAATTCATGCTCTAGAAGCGTTTTTCATTCTTAAACAGTGAACTAATGACATTACATTGTTGTTTCCTAAACTACCATATATTAGTGCACAGAACTAAAGAGATTACATATTGTTTTTGACTAAACTAGCATATATTAGTACAGATATGCATGTTGTACTTCTATTTGTGTTAAATTCATGCTCTAGAAGCGTTTTTCATTCTTAAACAGTAAACTAATGACATTACATTGTTGATTCCTAAACTACCATATATTAGTGCACAGAACTAAAGAGATTACATTTTCTTTTTGCCTAAACTAGCATATATTAGTACAGATATGCATGTTGAACTTCTATTTGTGTTCAATTCCTGTTGTAAAAGTGGTTTTCTTTCTTAAACAGTGAACTAAAGACATTTCATTGTTTTTGCCTAAACAACCATATATTAGTGCGCAGAACTAAAGAGATTACATATTGTTTTTGCATAAACTATCATATATTAGTGCAGATATGCATGTTGTACTTCTATTTGTGTTAAATTCATGCTCTAGAAGCGTTTTTCATTATTAAACAGTGAACTAAAGACATTTAATTGTGTTTGCTTTAAACTACCATATATTAGTGCACAGAACTAAAGAGATTACATATTGTTTTTGCCTAAACTAGCATATATTAGTACAGATATGCATGTTGTACTTCTATTTGTGTTAAATTCATGCTCTAGAAGCGTTTTTCATTCTTAAACAGTGAACTAATGACATTACATTGTTGTTTCCTAAACTACCATATATTAGTGCACAGAACTAAAGAGATTAAATATTGTTTTTGCCTAAACTAGCATATATTAGTACAGATATGCATGTTGAACTTCTATTTGTGTTCAATTCCTGGTGTAAAAGCTGTTATCATTCTTAAACAGTGAACTAAAGACATTTCATTGTTTTTGCCTAAATTACCATATATTAGTGCAGAGAACTAAAGTGATTACATATTGTTTTTGCCTAAACTAGCATATATTAGTACAGATATGCATGTTGTACTTCTATTTGTGTTAAATTCATGCTCTGGAAGCGTTTTTCATTCTTAGACAGTGAACTAAAGACATTTCATTGTTTTTGCCTAAACAACCATATATTAGTGCACAGAACTAAAGAGATTACATATTGTTTTTGCCTAAAGTAGCATATATTAGTACAGATAGGCATGTTGTACTTCTATTTGTGTTAAATTCATGCTCTAGAAGCGTTTTTCATTCTTAAACAGTGGACTAATGACATTACATTGTTGTTTCCTAAACTACCATATATTAGGGCACAGAACTAAAGAGATTAAATATTGTTTTTGACTAAACTAGCATATATTAGTACAGATATGCATGTTGTACTTCTATTTGTGTTAAATTCATGCTCTAGAAGCGTTTTTCATTCTTAAACAGTGAACTAATGACATTACATTGTTGTTTCCTAAACTACCATATATTAGTGCACAGAACTAAAGAGATTACATATTGTTTTTGACTAAACTAGCATATATTAGTACAGATATGCATGTTGAACTTCTATTTGTGTTAAATTCATGCTCTAGAAGCGTTTTTCATTATTAAACAGTGAACTAAAGACATTTAATTGTTTTTGCCTAAAATACCATATATTAGTGCACAGAACTAAAGAGATTACATATTGTTTTTGACTAAACTAGCATATATTAGTACAGATATGCATGTTGAACTTCTATTTGTGTTCAATTCCTGGTGTGAAAGTGGTTTTCATTCTTAAACAGTGAACTAAAGACATTTGATATTTTTTGCCTAAATTACCATATATTAGTGCAGAGAACTAAAGAGATTACATATTGTTTTTGCCTAAACTAGCATATATTAGTACAGATATGCATGTTGTACTTCTATTTGTGTTAAATTCATGCTCTAGAAGCGTTTTTCATTCTTAAACAGTGAACTAATGACATTACATTGTTGTTTCCTAAACTACCATATATTAGTGCACAGAACTAAAGAGATTACATATTGTTTTTGCCTAAACTAGCATATATTAGTACAGATATGCATGTTGAACTTCTATTTGTGTTCAATTCCTGGTGTGAAAGTGGTTTTCATTCTTAAACAGTGAACTAAAGACATTTGATATTTTTTGCCTAAATTACCATATATTAGTGCAGAGAACTAAAGAGATTACATATTGTTTTTGCCTAAACTAGCATATATTAGTACAGATATGCATGTTGTACTTCTATTTGTGTTAAATTCATGCTCTAGAAGCGTTTTTCATTCTTAAACAGTGAACTAATGACATTACATTGTTGTTTCCTAAACTACCATATATTAGTGCACAGAACTAAAGAGATTACATTTTCTTTTTGCCTAAACTAGCATATATTAGTACAGATATGCATGTTGAACTTCTATTTGTGTTCAATTCATGCTCTAGAATCGTTTTTCATTCTTAAACAGTGAACTAATGACTTTACATTGTTGATTCCTAAACTACCATATATTAGTGCACAGAACTAAAGAGATTACATTTTCTTTTTGCCTAAACTAGCATATATTAGTACAGATATGCATGTTGAACTTCTATTTGTGTTAAATTTATGCTCTAGAAGCGTTTTGTTTTTCATTCTTAAACAGTGAACTAATGACATTACATTGTTGTTTCCTAAACTACCATATATTAGTGCACAGAACTAAAGAGATTACATATTGTTTTTGCCTAAACTAGCATATATTAGTACAGATATGCATGTTGTACTTCTATTTGTGTTAAATTCATGCTCTAGAAGCGTTTTTCATTCTTAAACAGTGAACTAACGACATTACATTGTTGTTTCCTAAACTACCATATATTAGTGCACAGAACTAAAGAGATTACATATTGTTTTTGCCTAAACTAGCATATATTAGTACAGATAGGCATGTTGAACTTCTATTTGTGTTCAATTCATGCTCTAGAAGCGTTTTTCATTCTTAAACAGTGGACTAATGACATTACATTGTTGTTTCCTAAACTAACATATATTAGTGCACAGAACTAAAGAGATTACATATTGTTTTTGCCTAAACTAGCATATATTAGTACAGATATGCATGTTGAACTTCTATTTGTGTTAAATTCATGCTCTAGAAGCGTTTTTCATTATTAAACAGTGAACTAAAGACATTTAATTGTTTTTGCCTAAAATACCATATATTAGTGCACAGAACTAAAGAGATTACATATTGTTTTTGACTAAACTAGCATATATTAGTACAGATATGCATGTTGAACTTCTATTTGTGTTCAATTCCTGATGTGAAAGTGGTTTTCATTCTTAAACAGTGAACTAAAGACATTTGATATTTTTTGCCTAAATTACCATATATTAGTGCAGAGAACTAAAGAGATTACATATTGTTTTTGCCTAAACTAGCATATATTAGTACAGATATGCATGTTGAACTTCTATTTGTGTTCAATTCATGCTCTAGAATCGTTTTTCATTCTTAAACAGTGAACTAATGACTTTACATTGTTGATTCCTAAACTACCATATATTAGTGCACAGAACTAAAGAGATTACATTTTCTTTTTGCCTAAACTAGCATATATTAGTACAGATATGCATGTTGAACTTCTATTTGTGTTCAATTCCTGTTGTAAAAGTGGTTTTCATTCTTAGACAGTGAACTAATGACATTACATTGTTGTTTCCTAAACTACCATATATTAGTGCACAGAACTAAAGAGATTACATATTGTTTTTGCCTAAACTAGCATATATTAGTACAGATAGGCATGTTGAACTTCTATTTGTGTTAAATTTATGCTCTAGAAGCGTTTTGTTTTTCATTCTTAAACAGTGAACTAATGACATTACATTGTTGTTTCCTAAACTACCATATATTAGTGCACAGAACTAAAGAGATTACATATTGTTTTTGCCTAAACTAGCATATATTAGTACAGATATGCATGTTGTACTTCTATTTGTGTTAAATTCATGCTCTAGAAGCGTTTTTCATTCTTAAACAGTGAACTAACGACATTACATTGTTGTTTCCTAAACTACCATATATTAGTGCACAGAACTAAAGAGATTACATATTGTTTTTGCCTAAACTAGCATATATTAGTACAGATAGGCATGTTGAACTTCTATTTGTGTTCAATTCATGCTCTAGAAGCGTTTTTCATTCTTAAACAGTGGACTAATGACATTACATTGTTGTTTCCTAAACTACCATATATTAGTGCACAGAACTAAAGAGATTACATATTGTTTTTGCCTAAACTAGCATATATTAGTACAGATATGCATGTTGAACTTCTATTTGTGTTAAATTCATGCTCTAGAAGCGTTTTTCATTATTAAACAGTGAACTAAAGACATTTAATTGTTTTTGCCTAAAATACCATATATTAGTGCACAGAACTAAAGAGATTACATATTGTTTTTGACTAAACTAGCATATATTAGTACAGATATGCATGTTGAACTTCTATTTGTGTTAAATTCATGCTCTAGAAGCGTTTTTCATTCTTAAACAGTGAACTAATGACATTACATTGTTGATTCCTAAACTACCATATATTAGTGCACAGAACTAAAGAGATTACATATTGTTTTTGCCTAAACTAGCATATATTAGTACAGATAGGCATGTTGAACTTCTATTTGTGTTAAATTCATGCTCTAGAAGCGTTTTGTTTTTCATTCTTAAACAGTGAACTAATGACATTACATTGTTGTTTCCTAAACTACCATATATTAGTGCACAGAACTAAAGAGATTACATATTGTTTTTGCCTAAACTAGCATATATTAGTACAGATATGCATGTTGTACTTCTATTTGTGTTAAATTCATGCTCTAGAAGCGTTTTTCATTCTTAAACAGTGAACTAACGACATTACATTGTTGTTTCCTAAACTACCATATATTAGTGCACAGAACTAAAGAGATTACATATTGTTTTTGCCTAAACTAGCATATATTAGTACAGATAGGCATGTTGAACTTCTATTTGTGTTCAATTCATGCTCTAGAAGCGTTTTTCATTCTTAAACAGTGGACTAATGACATTACATTGTTGTTTCCTAAACTACCATATATTAGTGCACAGAACTAAAGAGATTACATATTGTTTTTGCCTAAACTAGCATATATTAGTACAGATATGCATGTTGAACTTCTATTTGTGTTAAATTCATGCTCTAGAAGCGTTTTTCATTATTAAACAGTGAACTAAAGACATTTAATTGTTTTTGCCTAAAATACCATATATTAGTGCACAGAACTAAAGAGATTACATATTGTTTTTGACTAAACTAGCATATATTAGTACAGATATGCATGTTGAACTTCTATTTGTGTTCAATTCCTGATGTGAAAGTGGTTTTCATTCTTAAACAGTGAACTAAAGACATTTGATATTTTTTGCCTAAATTACCATATATTAGTGCAGAGAACTAAAGAGATTACATATTGTTTTTGCCTAAACTAGCATATATTAGTACAGATATGCATGTTGTACTTCTATTTGTGTTAAATTCATGCTCTAGAAGCGTTTTTCATTCTTAAACAGTGAACTAACGACATTACATTGTTGTTTCCTAAACTACCATATATTAGTGCACAGAACTAAAGAGATTACATATTGTTTTTGCCTAAACTAGCATATATTAGTACAGATAGGCATGTTGAACTTCTATTTGTGTTCAATTCATGCTCTAGAAGCGTTTTTCATTCTTAAACAGTGGACTAATGACATTACATTGTTGTTTCCTAAACTACCATATATTAGTGCACAGAACTAAAGAGATTACATATTGTTTTTGCCTAAACTAGCATATATTAGTACAGATATGCATGTTGAACTTCTATTTGTGTTAAATTCATGCTCTAGAAGCGTTTTTCATTATTAAACAGTGAACTAAAGACATTTAATTGTTTTTGCCTAAAATACCATATATTAGTGCACAGAACTAAAGAGATTACATATTGTTTTTGACTAAACTAGCATATATTAGTACAGATATGCATGTTGTACTTCTATTTGTGTTAAATTCATGCTCTAGAAGCGTTTTTCATTCTTAAACAGTGAACTAATGACATTACAATGTTGTTTCCTAAACTACCATATATTAGTGCACAGAACTAAAGAGATTACATTTTGTTTTTGCCTAAACTAGCATATATTAGTACAGATATGCATGTTGAACTTCTATTTGTGTTCAATTCATGCTCTAGAATCGTTTTTCATTCTTAAACAGTGAACTAATGACTTTACATTGTTGATTCCTAAACTACCATATATTAGTGCACAGAACTAAAGAGATTACATATTGTTTTTGCCTAAACTAGCATATATTAGTACAGATAGGCATGTTGAACTTCTATTTGTGTTAAATTCATGCTCTAGAAGCGTTTTGTTTTTCATTCTTAAACAGTGAACTAATGACATTACATTGTTGTTTCCTAAACTACCATATATTAGTGCACAGAACTAAAGAGATTACATATTGTTTTTGCCTAAACTAGCATATATTAGTACAGATATGCATGTTGTACTTCTATTTGTGTTAAATTCATGCTCTAGAAGCGTTTTTCATTCTTAAACAGTGAACTAACGACATTACATTGTTGTTTCCTAAACTACCATATATTAGTGCACAGAACTAAAGAGATTACATATTGTTTTTGCCTAAACTAGCATATATTAGTACAGATAGGCATGTTGAACTTCTATTTGTGTTCAATTCATGCTCTAGAAGCGTTTTTCATTCTTAAACAGTGGACTAATGACATTACATTGTTGTTTCCTAAACTACCATATATTAGTGCACAGAACTAAAGAGATTACATATTGTTTTTGACTAAACTAGCATATATTAGTACAGATATGCATGTTGAACTTCTATTTGTGTTAAATTCATGCTCTAGAAGCGTTTTTCATTATTAAACAGTGAACTAAAGACATTTAATTGTTTTTGCCTAAAATACCATATATTAGTGCACAGAACTAAAGAGATTACATATTGTTTTTGACTAAACTAGCATATATTAGTACAGATATGCATGTTGAACTTCTATTTGTGTTCAATTCCTGATGTGAAAGTGGTTTTCATTCTTAAACAGTGAACTAAAGACATTTGATATTTTTTGCCTAAATTACCATATATTAGTGCAGAGAACTAAAGAGATTACATATTGTTTCTGCCTAAACTAGCATATATTAGTACAGATATGCATGTTGTAGAGGGGCGTGTTCTGGCCACCACCCAAGATGGCCACCTTCTAGAGGAGCTCCTGTGACAGTGGGACACAAATGTTCAAGAAACACCTTTTTCAACTTTAATTGACTGGAATCGAGCATTGCTACTACTTTAAAAAGATTGGATAATAATGCAGAAGCAAAAAAGAGTGGAGAAGATGACTTCTACACAGAGAAAAATCGAGGAGTCAGGGGTGAGTAAGGGCTTTCATGCCTGCTCCCCCCCACCAGCTGAAACCTCATATCATACCCCACCAGCTTCAGGCATCCCTGTGCCCATCTGCCCTCCTGTTAAAACTAAGACTTATGCTGGTGTGGCAGCAAGATCTCTGTCATATCAGGGGAGTGGGGTGAAATCGAGGTCTCCATCAGTGCCCTCATCTTCACAGATGTCAGCACAGGTGGGGACACGATCAAACCTCGCCACTGGGGCATTTAAACCCACACAATCCACTATGAGTAGTGAAGGGGATGCCCAGGACAGCTTAGAAGATATTGATGAAGAAGAGGAAGGGGATGGTATTCAGAGGGAAAAAACGGCTCATTTATCAGCTAAAACTGCCTCTAGCAAGATGGCTGCTGGTTCAAAATCTTTTTCCTCCACTAAGATGGCCACTGTCACTGAGGCAATTTCTGCCACATCCAAGATGGCCGCCGCCACATCCAAGATGGCCGCCGCCACATCCAAGATGGCCCCCGAAACAACTTTTAAAGCTGTAACATACCATTCTGATATGCCTGTGGAGATGGCAGAGGACTTGCCCCCATCAGCAGGCATGATCATCCAACTCCTTCAAAATTTAAGAGTTGATCTGAAAAACGATTTCAAAAAGGAATTTGATCATATTTATGGAGCTCTGGAGGGCATTAACCAGCGCACGGAAGATGTGGAAAACCAATTATATCTTCAGGCACAATCTCACTTGGATCTGGTGGATACTGTCCGGGAGTTACAAAAACAAGTTTCCCAACAGGCGGAGAAGTTAGCTGATGCCGAGGACAGAAGCCGGCGTAATAATTTAAGGATTAGGGGCATCCCTGATTCAGTTGAAATTAAAGATTTGCCTAACTATTTTGTGACAATGGTGGCAGCAGTTTTACCAATGGCCAAGGACTATGACTTGCTGTTAGATCGGATTCATAGGCTGCCTAAACCTGGTAATGCACCAGCAGCTGCGCCCAAAGATGTTATTGTCCGCTTCCATTATTTTCACATCAAAGAAGACTTCTTGGGTGCGGTACGCATGTCCGGCCTCCCTGATAATTACAACAATATAAAGGTCTTCCAAGATTTTTCATCATTCACGATGCGTAGAAGAAGGGAATTCCAGCATTTTACAGCGGAACTCCGTCAAAGAGGGATTCGATATAGATGGGGTTTTCCGGTGAAAGTTTTGTTCCGCATGGACGGTAAGAGTTTCGTCATCACCTCGCCTGAAGAAGGAGCGGAGGTTCTTCGATCTTTTAACAGACACCGTGGTACACAGCACTTGCTCCCACCACTGACTCCTGTACAGCCCAGTAAGAGGAGCAAACCAGATGTTTCTTAGATGTGCTGGAGAACTATAATATCTTTATCTTTTTCATTTTTTTGGATTCCCACACTAGGGCTGTTTTTCTTTTTCTCCCTCTTTTTTGCACTTTTTGCTCCACATCCTGCACAGATGTTGTTCTTTACCTATTTTTGTTTTTCTTGTTGTTTTTCTGTATTCTGATGATAGTCTCTATTCTGTTTTTTTTTAATTGTTTCCTTTTAAAAAAAAAAAAAAAAATTCTTATTACTGTCCCCTTGTCCCTAGCGGGCTTCTCTCCCCCCAACCTGGGCCTAATACCCTGAGATGGAGAACTTTTTTTTGCTCTCCCTCATGGCCCTTTGTTCTTTTGTCCTTTTTTTCCCCCTGATAGGGGTATTTCTCCAAGTTACCTTACCCTTTTTTTTATTTTTATTCTTTTTTTTTGTTGTTATTTTGTTTTTATCCATCCATTTTTTATTGGTTGACAAAGTTGTCAACTCTTTTCATAATGTTACGATGTTACATGCAAGGCTTATCATTTTCCATAATTTGTGGCACCAGTTTTCTTCAAATATCGACTCATCTGGTCTATATATGTATTTCTGTACACAATTTGATTTTTGTTTCTTATTATGTTTGGATTTGATTTTCTCTCTTGCTTGGCGGTGTTTTGGAATCTCACATTTCTTGTTTTTCAGTAAAACTCCTGGTCCTTATTGCTCCATAATTAATGGTTCTTAAGTTTTTATCATTTAATGTGAGAGGCCTGAATACCGCACACAAGAGAAGATTATTATTTAAAGAAGTTAAGTCCAATCATTCTGATGTTGTTTGTGTACAGGAAACACATTTTAAAAACAATGGTAAAGATCACAAAATTATGTCGAAGCTCTTCCCAGTCCAACATCATAGTCCCTATGTATCTAAATCTAGAGGCACCTCGATTTTGTTCCATAGAAATGTGGCGTGCTTACCTACTAAAGTCCTTACAGATGACGGGGGGAGGTATGTCATCTGGATTGGTTCTATCAATGCCGTAGACTATACAATCGTGAATGTGTATTTTCCCAACACTGGTCAGTTGAAGTTTTTTAGGAAATTGATGGATCTTGTGTCTGAGAATGCTAGAGGTAATTTGGTTATGTGTGGCGATACGAATTTTGTTATGGATGGTGATTTGGATTACGCTAGGGAAGATTGTGATCAACAATACAAGAAAGATAGTGATAGATTGGCGCTCCAATGTTCTAAGTTTATGACTGAATGTGCTCTATATGATCCCTGGAGACTGATGCATGAAACTGAGAGGGATTTTACTTATTACTCGGTTTCTAATAATATGTATTCCAGGCTGGACAGATTTATGGTTCAGGGTGCTTTACTCCCGCACATCTCGAAATCTGAAATTTTAGATATTAATTGGTCCGATCATGCCCCGGTGATTTTGCATATTGACGAAATTATATCTTCAGCACCAAATAGATCATGGAAATTGGGTGATTTTTTATTAACTGATATTACTAGTAAGTCACTGTCAGAAAAAATGCTGGTGGACTATTTTGCAGAAAATACTTCCCCTGAGGTTCCTGGTGACGTGACTTGGAATGCACATAAGGCTGTATTACGAGGGCATTTTATTTCTAGAGCGTCTTACCTGAAGAGAATTAATAATAATAACCTGCGTACCTTGGAAAAGGAACTTTACAATTTGAATCAGGCAAACAAATTTGGTCCATCATCCTCCCTAGCAGCAATGTTAGGTGAAGTTAAAGTAAAAATTAACAAAATAAATTTAGATCGTACATCTCTCATGGTAAGGCGTCTCAGGAAATCATTTTATTTAAAAGGCAACAGAGCCTCGACTCTCTTGGCATCTAAACTCCGTCATGTTAATGCTCAATCAAAAATTTCATTTTTATTGGATGAACAAGGACAAAAAGTGTTCCATCCAACTAAAATTAGCAATATGTTTGCAGATTATTATAGCAAACTTTACAATTTGGAACTCAATTCGGATATTCCCCAGCCCTCTGTGGCATCAATTGATCAATTTCTAGACAGGGTTTCATTGCCCCGGTTGTCCCAAGAGCATTTACAGAGATTGGAACGTGATATATCAGCTGATGAGATAGCCGGGGCAATCAAACTTATGCCCTCTGGAAAGGCCCCGGGCCCTGACGGGTTCACTATTTTATATTATAAAACCTTTTCAGATATTCTAATCCCCCATATGACGAAAATATTTAATTCTTACAAAAACGAGGGGAAAATGCCAGAGGAAGCCTTGAATGCACGAATAGTCACACTGCCAAAACCAGGGAAAAACCCTGACAGATGTTCTAATTTTCGTCCCATATCTCTGATCAATAACGACTCCAAAATTTATGCTAAAGTCCTCACGAATCGGCTAACTAAATTAATACCTTCATTAATTAACAGAGATCAGGTGGGTTTTGTGCAGAATAGACAGGCGCCAGATGGGACTAGGCGTTTTATTGATTTGATCCAGCATATTAATACTACAAAAACGCCTTCTCTGCTTCTTTCATTAGATGCGGAGAAGGCGTTTGACAGGATACATTGGGGATATCTGTGGAGAACCTTAGAAAAATTTAATATCCCCCCATCTTTTATTACTGCTATTAAAGCATTATACTGCGCTCCCTCTGCACATGTATCAGCCTCAGGATTTACATCCAAATTGTTCTCCCTTACCAATGGGACGCGCCAGGGTTGCCCTCTATCGCCAATCCTTTTTGTTTTAGCGATGGAACCCTTAGCTGAGTTGATTAGATCGACCCCTGAAATTGAAGGAATTACCATTAAAGAATCGATTCATAAAATTGGTCTGTTTGCTGATGATATAATTTTGTCAATAAAAAACCCAAAGGTATCTCTAGTAATTCTTAATAACATTTTGACCCAATTCGGTGAGATATCGTATTACAAATTGAACGTATCCAAGACCCAGGCCCTTCCATTTCATATCAATGCTTCAGCGATTGATGATCTAAAGAAACTTTACCCATATGAGTGGAAAACTGAGTGTATGGAATACTTGGGTATTAAATTATGTAAAAATTTAGACAAAATGCATTCACATAATTTGAAAAAAGCATGGTCGGAGCTACAACAAGAGATGGAGAGATGGGGCGGGATGGAGCTCTCATGGTTGGGAAGGGTGGCATCTATTAAGATGACTATTCTTCCTAAAATCTTGTATTTTTTCAGGGCCATACCTCTGTCCATTCCTTTATCCTTTTTTAAAACAATTCATTCGGCTATGTTGAAGTTCATCTGGGGGAATAAACCTGCTCGGATACGGCTCACTTCCCTGCAGCATCACAAATCTCATGGCGGTATTGGTATCCCAGATATCCGCAAATACTATTTTGCTACTAATGCTGCGGTGGTTGTGAGCTTTAACAATCAGGCAAGTAAACCCAGATGGATGGAAATTGAAGAATCTAACATATCTCCAGTCAATCTGGCAGAGCTACCTTGGTTAGATCCAAAAACAAGACCTGGAATTAAACGTTTATTTTTATCTACCAAGACCACGCTTAAGGCTTGGGACATTGTATTTAAAAATAACAATCCTTCCCCGAGGTTATATAGAGCTATGCCTGTCGAATGCTTGAGCAAACATATAACATCTTTGAACATCAAACTACTGAAAGATTCTTATATACACAACTTAGATAATTTTTTTCATGGTAATGCTATCCTTTCTTTGAAAAAATTGAAGCTTAAACATGTATTGTCAGATGAATGTGAACGGATGTGTATGCTTGTTATCGATAAATTAAAAGATATATATCATGTTTCCGATACTGACAAGAATTATGCATGTCTTGAAATTTCTCCTATAGAAACATTTTTCCTCCATAGCCCCATTCAAAAAGGTATGATTTCGTTATGTTACTCTCTTCACAATTCCAAGCCCCTAGTTAAATTAAAACACATGCTGTCATGGGAGGCGGAGCTGGGTACTCAATACAAACTTGAAGAGTGGTTCACTTTTCTTACAGCTCTGAAAGGTGTCTCATATTGTACCAACCACTTTGAGAATCACTACAAAATTTTGTATCGTTGGTACCTGGCTCCGTCAAAACTCCATAACATGAACAATACTTTTTCTGACCGGTGTTGGAGAGATTGCGGAGGTTTGGGTAACATGGCCCATATCTGGTGGTTCTGTCCTAAATTGACCAAATATTGGAAGCTAATACATGACTTAATTATCAAAGTGGACAGTACCATCAGCACTTTAACGTCAGAATTGGCCTTGTTTAAATGTTTCCCGTCATCCGTCAAGAAAATAGACAAAATAATTATAGGACACATCCTGATCGCTGCCTCGTCCTGTCTCCCTCGATATTGGAAATCACAGCTATTGCCATCTCTTAGAGAGGTTTTCAATTTGATTCTTGAAAATAAGGCGCACGAGCTCTCCCACAGGGCAACTATGCATAATTTTCCAACGTTAAAAGATAAATGGGATGTCTGGGAAGATAGCATTAAAAAGTTTTACCGTTTGTGATAACCCCTTTCTTTTTTCTTGTTTTTGCAACATCGTACTGGTGTACAAATACTTTCTTTGCCAAATGTTTCATATTGTTCATTGTTAAAATGGATGGCTACCCCTCCCCCATTTCCATGTTCCCCTTCCCTCACCAACCCCTGATTTACTGTTGTTAAAAATCAATAAAAATTATTTGAAAAGATATGCATGTTGTACTTCTATTTGTGTTAAATTCATGCTCTAGAAGCGTTTTTCATTCTTAAACAGTGAACTAATGACATTACATTGTTGTTTCCTAAACTACCATATATTAGTGCACAGAACTAAAGAGATTACATTTTCTTTTTGCCTAAACTAGCATATATTAGTACAGATATGCATGTTGAACTTCTATTTGTGTTCAATTCATGCTCTAGAATCGTTTTTCATTCTTAAACAGTGAACTAATGACTTTACAATGTTGATTCCTAAACTACCATATATTAGTGCACAGAACTAAAGAGATTACATTTTCTTTTTGCCTAAACTAGCATATATTAGTACAGATATGCATGTTGAACTTCTATTTGTGTTCAATTCCTGTTGTAAAAGTGGTTTTCATTCTTAGACAGTGAACTAATGACATTACATTGTTGTTTCCTAAACTACCATATATTAGTGCACAGAACTAAAGAGATTACATATTGTTTTTGCCTAAACTAGCATATATTAGTACAGATAGGCATGTTGAACTTCTATTTGTGTTAAATTTATGCTCTAGAAGCGTTTTGTTTTTCATTCTTAAACAGTGAACTAATGACATTACATTGTTGTTTCCTAAACTACCATATATTAGTGCACAGAACTAAAGAGATTAAATATTGTTTTTGCCTAAACTAGCATATATTAGTACAGATATGCATGTTGAACTTCTATTTGTGTTCAATTCCTGGTGTAAAAGCTGTTATCATTCTTAAACAGTGAACTAAAGACATTTCATTGTTTTTGCCTAAATTACCATATATTAGTGCAGAGAACTAAAGTGATTACATATTGTTTTTGCCTAAACTAGCATATATTAGTACAGATATGCATGTTGTACTTCTATTTGTGTTAAATTCATGCTCTGGAAGCGTTTTTCATTCTTAGACAGTGAACTAAAGACATTTCATTGTTTTTGCCTAAACAACCATATATTAGTGCACAGAACTAAAGAGATTACATATTGTTTTTGCCTAAAGTAGCATATATTAGTACAGATAGGCATGTTGAACTTCTATTTGTGTTCAATTCATGCTCTAGAAGCGTTTTTCATTCTTAAACAGTGGACTAATGACATTACATTGTTGTTTCCTAAACTACCATATATTAGGGCACAGAACTAAAGAGATTAAATATTGTTTTTGACTAAACTAGCATATATTAGTACAGATATGCATGTTGTACTTCTATTTGTGTTAAATTCATGCTCTAGAAGCGTTTTTCATTCTTAAACAGTGAACTAATGACATTACATTGTTGTTTCCTAAACTACCATATATTAGTGCACAGAACTAAAGAGATTACATATTGTTTTTGACTACACTAGCATATATTAGTACAGATATGCATGTTGAACTTCTATTTGTGTTCAATTCCTGATGTGAAAGTGGTTTTCATTCTTAAACAGTGAACTAAAGACATTTGATATTTTTTGCCTAAATTACCATATATTAGTGCAGAGAACTAAAGAGATTACATATTGTTTTTGCCTAAACTAGCATATATTAGTACAGATATGCATGTTGAACTTCTATTTGTGTTCAATTCATGCTCTAGAATCGTTTTTCATTCTTAAACAGTGAACTAATGACTTTACATTGTTGATTCCTAAACTACCATATATTAGTGCACAGAACTAAAGAGATTACATTTTCTTTTTGCCTAAACTAGCATATATTAGTACAGATATGCATGTTGAACTTCTATTTGTGTTCAATTCCTGTTGTAAAAGTGGTTTTCATTCTTAGACAGTGAACTAATGACATTACATTGTTGTTTCCTAAACTACCATATATTAGTGCAAAGAACTAAAGAGATTACATATTGTTTTTGCCTAAACTAGCATATATTAGTACAGATAGGCATGTTGAACTTCTATTTGTGTTAAATTTATGCTCTAGAAGCGTTTTGTTTTTCATTCTTAAACAGTGAACTAATGACATTACATTGTTGTTTCCTAAACTACCATATATTAGTGCACAGAACTAAAGAGATTACATATTGTTTTTGCCTAAACTAGCATATATTAGTACAGATATGCATGTTGTACTTCTATTTGTGTTAAATTCATGCTCTAGAAGCGTTTTTCATTCTTAAACAGTTCATATAGTTCATAACGACATTACATTGTTGTTTCCTAAACTACCATATATTAGTGCACAGAACTAAAGAGATTACATATTGTTTTTGCCTAAACTAGCATATATTAGTACAGATAGGCATGTTGAACTTCTATTTGTGTTCAATTCATGCTCTAGAAGCGTTTTTCATTCTTAAACAGTGGACTAATGACATTACATTGTTGTTTCCTAAACTACCATATATTAGTGCACAGAAGTAAAGAGATTACATATTGTTTTTGATTAAACTAGCATATATTAGTACAGATATGCATGTTGATTACATATTACATATTACATAGAGATTACATATTGTTTTTGCCTAAACTAGCATATATTAGTACAGATAGGCATGTTGAACTTCTATTTGTGTTCAATTCTTGCTCTAGAAGCGTTTTTCATTCTTAAACAGTGGACTAATGACATTACATTGTTGTTTCCTAAACTACCATATATTAGTGCACAGAACTAAAGAGATTACATATTGTTTTTGCCTAAACTAGCATATATTAGTACAGATATGCATGTTGAACTTCTATTTGTGTTAAATTCATGCTCTAGAAGCGTTTTTCATTATTAAACAGTGAACTAAAGACATTTAATTGTTTTTGCCTAAAATACCATATATTAGTGCACAGAACTAAAGAGATTACATATTGTTTTTGACTAAACTAGCATATATTAGTACAGATATGCATGTTGTACTTCTATTTGTGTTAAATTCATGCTCTGGAAGCGTTTTTCATTCTTAGACAGTGAACTAAAGACATTTCATTGTTTTTGCCTAAACAACCATATATTAGTGCACAGAACTAAAGAGATTACATATTGTTTTTGCCTAAAGTAGCATATATTAGTACAGATAGGCATGTTGAACTTCTATTTGTGTTCAATTCATGCTCTAGAAGCGTTTTTCATTCTTAAACAGTGGACTAATGACATTACATTGTTGTTTCCTAAACTACCATATATTAGGGCACAGAACTAAAGAGATTAAATATTGTTTTTGACTAAACTAGCATATATTAGTACAGATATGCATGTTGTACTTCTATTTGTGTTAAATTCATGCTCTAGAAGCGTTTTTCATTCTTAAACAGTGAACTAATGACATTACATTGTTGTTTCCTAAACTACCATATATTAGTGCACAGAACTAAAGAGATTACATATTGTTTTTGACTACACTAGCATATATTAGTACAGATATGCATGTTGAACTTCTATTTGTGTTAAATTCATGCTCTAGAAGCGTTTTTCATTATTAAACAGTGAACTAAAGACATTTAATTGTTTTTGCCTAAAATACCATATATTAGTGCACAGAACTAAAGAGATTACATATTGTTTTTGACTAAACTAGCATATATTAGTACAGATATGCATGTTGAACTTCTATTTGTGTTCAATTCCTGGTGTGAAAGTGGTTTTCATTCTTAAACAGTGAACTAAAGACATTTGATATTTTTTGCCTAAATTACCATATATTAGTGCAGAGAACTAAAGAGATTACATATTGTTTTTCCCTAAACTAGCATATATTAGTACAGATATGCATGTTGTACTTCTATTTGTGTTAAATTCATGCTCTAGAAGCGTTTTTCATTCTTAAACAGTGAACTAATGACATTACATTGTTGTTTCCTAAACTACCATATATTAGTGCACAGAACTAAAGAGATTACATATTGTTTTTGACTAAACTAGCATATATTAGTACAGATATGCATGTTGAACTTCTATTTGTGTTCAATTCCTGGTGTGAAAGTGGTTTTCATTCTTAAACAGTGAACTAAAGACATTTGATATTTTTTGCCTAAATTACCATATATTAGTGCAGAGAACTAAAGAGATTACATATTGTTTTTGCCTAAACTAGCATATATTAGTACAGATATGCATGTTGTACTTCTATTTGTGTTAAATTCATGCTCTAGAAGCGTTTTTCATTCTTAAACAGTGAACTAATGACATTACATTGTTGTTTCCTAAACTACCATATATTAGTGCACAGAACTAAAGAGATTACATTTTCTTTTTGCCTAAACTAGCATATATTAGTACAGATATGCATGTTGAACTTCTATTTGTGTTCAATTCATGCTCTAGAATCGTTTTTCATTCTTAAACAGTGAACTAATGACTTTACATTGTTGATTCCTAAACTACCATATATTAGTGCACAGAACTAAAGAGATTACATTTTCTTTTTGCCTAAACTAGCATATATTAGTACAGATATGCATGTTGAACTTCTATTTGTGTTAAATTTATGCTCTAGAAGCGTTTTGTTTTTCATTCTTAAACAGTGAACTAATGACATTACATTGTTGTTTCCTAAACTACCATATATTAGTGCACAGAACTAAAGAGATTACATATTGTTTTTGCCTAAACTAGCATATATTAGTACAGATATGCATGTTGTACTTCTATTTGTGTTAAATTCATGCTCTAGAAGCGTTTTTCATTCTTAAACAGTGAACTAACGACATTACATTGTTGTTTCCTAAACTACCATATATTAGTGCACAGAACTAAAGAGATTACATATTGTTTTTGCCTAAACTAGCATATATTAGTACAGATAGGCATGTTGAACTTCTATTTGTGTTCAATTCATGCTCTAGAAGCGTTTTTCATTCTTAAACAGTGGACTAATGACATTACATTGTTGTTTCCTAAACTAACATATATTAGTGCACAGAACTAAAGAGATTACATATTGTTTTTGCCTAAACTAGCATATATTAGTACAGATATGCATGTTGAACTTCTATTTGTGTTAAATTCATGCTCTAGAAGCGTTTTTCATTATTAAACAGTGAACTAAAGACATTTAATTGTTTTTGCCTAAAATACCATATATTAGTGCACAGAACTAAAGAGATTACATATTGTTTTTGACTAAACTAGCATATATTAGTACAGATATGCATGTTGAACTTCTATTTGTGTTCAATTCCTGATGTGAAAGTGGTTTTCATTCTTAAACAGTGAACTAAAGACATTTGATATTTTTTGCCTAAATTACCATATATTAGTGCAGAGAACTAAAGAGATTACATATTGTTTTTGCCTAAACTAGCATATATTAGTACAGATATGCATGTTGAACTTCTATTTGTGTTCAATTCATGCTCTAGAATCGTTTTTCATTCTTAAACAGTGAACTAATGACTTTACATTGTTGATTCCTAAACTACCATATATTAGTGCACAGAACTAAAGAGATTACATTTTCTTTTTGCCTAAACTAGCATATATTAGTACAGATATGCATGTTGAACTTCTATTTGTGTTCAATTCCTGTTGTAAAAGTGGTTTTCATTCTTAGACAGTGAACTAATGACATTACATTGTTGTTTCCTAAACTACCATATATTAGTGCACAGAACTAAAGAGATTACATATTGTTTTTGCCTAAACTAGCATATATTAGTACAGATAGGCATGTTGAACTTCTATTTGTGTTAAATTTATGCTCTAGAAGCGTTTTGTTTTTCATTCTTAAACAGTGAACTAATGACATTACATTGTTGTTTCCTAAACTACCATATATTAGTGCACAGAACTAAAGAGATTACATATTGTTTTTGCCTAAACTAGCATATATTAGTACAGATATGCATGTTGTACTTCTATTTGTGTTAAATTCATGCTCTAGAAGCGTTTTTCATTCTTAAACAGTGAACTAACGACATTACATTGTTGTTTCCTAAACTACCATATATTAGTGCACAGAACTAAAGAGATTACATATTGTTTTTGCCTAAACTAGCATATATTAGTACAGATAGGCATGTTGAACTTCTATTTGTGTTCAATTCATGCTCTAGAAGCGTTTTTCATTCTTAAACAGTGAACTAAAGACATTTAATTGTTTTTGCCTAAAATACCATATATTAGTGCACAGAACTAAAGAGATTACATATTGTTTTTGACTAAACTAGCATATATTAGTACAGATATGCATGTTGAACTTCTATTTGTGTTCAATTCCTGATGTGAAAGTGGTTTTCATTCTTAAACAGTGAACTAAAGACATTTGATATTTTTTGCCTAAATTACCATATATTAGTGCAGAGAACTAAAGAGATTACATATTGTTTTTGCCTAAACTAGCATATATTAGTACAGATATGCATGTTGAACTTCTATTTGTGTTCAATTCATGCTCTAGAATCGTTTTTCATTCTTAAACAGTGAACTAATGACTTTACATTGTTGATTCCTAAACTACCATATATTAGTGCACAGAACTAAAGAGATTACATTTTCTTTTTGCCTAAACTAGCATATATTAGTACAGATATGCATGTTGAACTTCTATTTGTGTTCAATTCCTGTTGTAAAAGTGGTTTTCATTCTTAGACAGTGAACTAATGACATTACATTGTTGTTTCCTAAACTACCATATATTAGTGCACAGAACTAAAGAGATTACATATTGTTTTTGCCTAAACTAGCATATATTAGTACAGATAGGCATGTTGAACTTCTATTTGTGTTAAATTTATGCTCTAGAAGCGTTTTGTTTTTCATTCTTAAACAGTGAACTAATGACATTACATTGTTGTTTCCTAAACTACCATATATTAGTGCACAGAACTAAAGAGATTACATATTGTTTTTGCCTAAACTAGCATATATTAGTACAGATATGCATGTTGTACTTCTATTTGTGTTAAATTCATGCTCTAGAAGCGTTTTTCATTCTTAAACAGTGAACTAACGACATTACATTGTTGTTTCCTAAACTACCATATATTAGTGCACAGAACTAAAGAGATTACATATTGTTTTTGCCTAAACTAGCATATATTAGTACAGATAGGCATGTTGAACTTCTATTTGTGTTCAATTCATGCTCTAGAAGCGTTTTTCATTCTTAAACAGTGGACTAATGACATTACATTGTTGTTTCCTAAACTAACATATATTAGTGCACAGAACTAAAGAGATTACATATTGTTTTTGCCTAAACTAGCATATATTAGTACAGATATGCATGTTGAACTTCTATTTGTGTTAAATTCATGCTCTAGAAGCGTTTTTCATTATTAAACAGTGAACTAAAGACATTTAATTGTTTTTGCCTAAAATACCATATATTAGTGCACAGAACTAAAGAGATTACATATTGTTTTTGACTAAACTAGCATATATTAGTACAGATATGCATGTTGAACTTCTATTTGTGTTCAATTCCTGATGTGAAAGTGGTTTTCATTCTTAAACAGTGAACTAAAGACATTTGATATTTTTTGCCTAAATTACCATATATTAGTGCAGAGAACTAAAGAGATTACATATTGTTTTTGCCTAAACTAGCATATATTAGTACAGATATGCATGTTGAACTTCTATTTGTGTTCAATTCATGCTCTAGAATCGTTTTTCATTCTTAAACAGTGAACTAATGACTTTACATTGTTGATTCCTAAACTACCATATATTAGTGCACAGAACTAAAGAGATTACATTTTCTTTTTGCCTAAACTAGCATATATTAGTACAGATATGCATGTTGAACTTCTATTTGTGTTAAATTCATGCTCTAGAAGCGTTTTTCATTATTAAACAGTGAACTAAAGACATTTAATTGTTTTTGCCTAAAATACCATATATTAGTGCACAGAACTAAAGAGATTACATATTGTTTTTGACTAAACTAGCATATATTAGTACAGATATGCATGTTGTACTTCTATTTGTGTTAAATTCATGCTCTAGAAGCGTTTTTCATTCTTAAACAGTGAACTAATGATATTACATTGTTGTTTCCTAAACTACCATATATTAGTGCACAGAACTAAAGAGATTACATATTGTTTTTGCCTAAACTAGCATATATTAGTACAGATATGCATGTTGTACTTCTATTTGTGTTAAATTCATGCTCTAGAAGCGTTTTTCATTCTTAAACAGTGAACTAATGACATTACATTGTTGTTTCCTAAACTACCATATATTAGTGCACAGAACTAAAGAGATTACATTTTCTTTTTGCCTAAACTAGCATATATTAGTACAGATATGCATGTTGAACTTCTATTTGTGTTCAATTCATGCTCTAGAATCGTTTTTCATTCTTAAACAGTGAACTAATGACTTTACATTGTTGATTCCTAAACTACCATATATTAGTGCACAGAACTAAAGAGATTACATTTTCTTTTTGCCTAAACTAGCATATATTAGTACAGATATGCATGTTGAACTTCTATTTGTGTTAAATTTATGCTCTAGAAGCGTTTTGTTTTTCATTCTTAAACAGTGAACTAATGACATTACATTGTTGTTTCCTAAACTACCATATATTAGTGCACAGAACTAAAGAGATTACATATTGTTTTTGCCTAAACTAGCATATATTAGTACAGATATGCATGTTGTACTTCTATTTGTGTTAAATTCATGCTCTAGAAGCGTTTTTCATTCTTAAACAGTGAACTAACGACATTACATTGTTGTTTCCTAAACTACCATATATTAGTGCACAGAACTAAAGAGATTACATATTGTTTTTGCCTAAACTAGCATATATTAGTACAGATAGGCATGTTGAACTTCTATTTGTGTTCAATTCATGCTCTAGAAGCGTTTTTCATTCTTAAACAGTGGACTAATGACATTACATTGTTGTTTCCTAAACTAACATATATTAGTGCACAGAACTAAAGAGATTACATATTGTTTTTGCCTAAACTAGCATATATTAGTACAGATATGCATGTTGAACTTCTATTTGTGTTAAATTCATGCTCTAGAAGCGTTTTTCATTATTAAACAGTGAACTAAAGACATTTAATTGTTTTTGCCTAAAATACCATATATTAGTGCACTGAACTAAAGAGATTACATATTGTTTTTGACTAAACTAGCATATATTAGTACAGATATGCATGTTGAACTTCTATTTGTGTTCAATTCCTGATGTGAAAGTGGTTTTCATTCTTAAACAGTGAACTAAAGACATTTGATATTTTTTGCCTAAATTACCATATATTAGTGCAGAGAACTAAAGAGATTACATATTGTTTTTGCCTAAACTAGCATATATTAGTACAGATATGCATGTTGAACTTCTATTTGTGTTCAATTCATGCTCTAGAATCGTTTTTCATTCTTAAACAGTGAACTAATGACTTTACATTGTTGATTCCTAAACTACCATATATTAGTGCACAGAACTAAAGAGATTACATTTTCTTTTTGCCTAAACTAGCATATATTAGTACAGATATGCATGTTGAACTTCTATTTGTGTTCAATTCCTGTCGTAAAAGTGGTTTTCATTCTTAGACAGTGAACTAATGACATTACATTGTTGTTTCCTAAACTACCATATATTAGTGCACAGAACTAAAGAGATTACATATTGTTTTTGCCTAAACTAGCATATATTAGTACAGATAGGCATGTTGAACTTCTATTTGTGTTAAATTTATGCTCTAGAAGCGTTTTGTTTTTCATTCTTAAACAGTGAACTAATGACATTACATTGTTGTTTCCTAAACTACCATATATTAGTGCACAGAACTAAAGAGATTACATATTGTTTTTGCCTAAACTAGCATATATTAGTACAGATATGCATGTTGTACTTCTATTTGTGTTAAATTCATGCTCTAGAAGCGTTTTTCATTCTTAAACAGTGAACTAACGACATTACATTGTTGTTTCCTAAACTACCATATATTAGTGCACAGAACTAAAGAGATTACATATTGTTTTTGCCTAAACTAGCATATATTAGTACAGATAGGCATGTTGAACTTCTATTTGTGTTCAATTCATGCTCTAGAAGCGTTTTTCATTCTTAAACAGTGGACTAATGACATTACATTGTTGTTTCCTAAACTACCATATATTAGTGCACAGAACTAAAGAGATTACATATTGTTTTTGCCTAAACTAGCATATATTAGTACAGATATGCATGTTGAACTTCTATTTGTGTTAAATTCATGCTCTAGAAGCGTTTTTCATTATTAAACAGTGAACTAAAGACATTTAATTGTTTTTGCCTAAAATACCATATATTAGTGCACAGAACTAAAGAGATTACATATTGTTTTTGACTAAACTAGCATATATTAGTACAGATATGCATGTTGTACTTCTATTTGTGTTAAATTCATGCTCTAGAAGCGTTTTTCATTCTTAAACAGTGAACTAATGATATTACATTGTTGTTTCCTAAACTACCATATATTAGTGCACAGAACTAAAGAGATTACATATTGTTTTTGCCTAAACTAGCATATATTAGTACAGATATGCATGTTGTACTTCTATTTGTGTTAAATTCATGCTCTAGAAGCGTTTTTCATTCTTAAACAGTGAACTAACGACATTACATTGTTGTTTCCTAAACTACCATATATTAGTGCACAGAACTAAAGAGATTACATATTGTTTTTGCCTAAACTAGCATATATTAGTACAGATAGGCATGTTGAACTTCTATTTGTGTTCAATTCATGCTCTAGAAGCGTTTTTCATTCTTAAACAGTGGACTAATGACATTACATTGTTGTTTCCTAAACTAACATATATTAGTGCACAGAACTAAAGAGATTACATATTGTTTTTGCCTAAACTAGCATATATTAGTACAGATATGCATGTTGAACTTCTATTTGTGTTAAATTCATGCTCTAGAAGCGTTTTTCATTATTAAACAGTGAACTAAAGACATTTAATTGTTTTTGCCTAAAATACCATATATTAGTGCACTGAACTAAAGAGATTACATATTGTTTTTGACGAAACTAGCATATATTAGTACAGATATGCATGTTGAACTTCTATTTGTGTTCAATTCCTGATGTGAAAGTGGTTTTCATTCTTAAACAGTGAACTAAAGACATTTGATATTTTTTGCCTAAATTACCATATATTAGTGCAGAGAACTAAAGAGATTACATATTGTTTTTGCCTAAACTAGCATATATTAGTACAGATATGCATGTTGAACTTCTATTTGTGTTCAATTCATGCTCTAGAATCGTTTTTCATTCTTAAACAGTGAACTAATGACTTTACATTGTTGATTCCTAAACTACCATATATTAGTGCACAGAACTAAAGAGATTACATTTTCTTTTTGCCTAAACTAGCATATATTAGTACAGATATGCATGTTGAACTTCTATTTGTGTTCAATTCCTGTTGTAAAAGTGGTTTTCATTCTTAGACAGTGAACTAATGACATTACATTGTTGTTTCCTAAACTACCATATATTAGTGCACAGAACTAAAGAGATTACATTTTCTTTTTGCCTAAACTAGCATATATTAGTACAGATATGCATGTTGAACTTCTATTTGTGTTCAATTCCTGTTGTAAAAGTGGTTTTCATTCTTAAACAGTGAACTAAAGACATTTCATTGTTTTTGCCTAAACAACCATATATTAGTGCACAGAACTAAAGAGTTTACATATTGTTTTTGCATAAACTATCATATATTAGTACAGATATGCATGTTGTACTTCTATTTGTGTTAAATTCATGCTCTAGAAGCGTTTTTCATTCTTAAACAGTGAACTAATGACATTACATTGTTGTTTCCTAAACTACCATATATTAGTGCACAGAACTAAAGAGATTACATTTTCTTTTTGCCTAAACTAGCATATATTAGTACAGATATGCATGTTGAACTTCTATTTGTGTTAAATTCATGCTCTAGAAGCGTTTTTCATTATTAAACAGTGAACTAAAGACATTTAATTGTTTTTGCCTAAAATACCATATATTAGTGCAAAGAACTAAAGAGATTACATATTGTTTTTGACTAAAGTAGCATATATTAGTACAGATAGGCATGTTGAACTTCTATTTGTGTTCAATTCATGCTCTAGAAGCGTTTTTCATTCTTAAACAGTGGACTAATGACATTACATTGTTGTTTCCTAAACTACCATATATTAGTGCACAGAACTAAAGAGATTACATATTGTTTTTGACTAAACTAGCATATATTAGTACAGATATGCATGTTGAACTTCTATTTGTGTTAAATTCATGCTCTAGAAGCGTTTTTCATTATTAAACAGTGAACTAAAGACATTTAATTGTTTTTGCCTAAAATACCATATATTAGTGCACAGAACTAAAGAGATTACATATTGTTTTTGACTAAACTAGCATATATTAGTACAGATATGCATGTTGAACTTCTATTTGTGTTCAATTCCTGGTGTGAAAGTGGTTTTCATTCTTAAACAGTGAACTAAAGACATTTGATATTTTTTGCCTAAATTACCATATATTAGTGCAGAGAACTAAAGAGATTACATATTGTTTTTGCCTAAACTAGCATATATTAGTACAGATATGCATGTTGTACTTCTATTTGTGTTAAATTCATGCTCTAGAAGCGTTTTTCATTCTTAAACAGTGAACTAATGACATTACATTGTTGTTTCCTAAACTACCATATATTAGTGCACAGAACTAAAGAGATTAAATATTGTTTTTGCCTAAACTAGCATATATTAGTACAGATATGCATGTTGAACTTCTATTTGTGTTCAATTCCTGGTGTAAAAGCTGTTATCATTCTTAAACAGTGAACTAAAGACATTTCATTGTTTTTGCCTAAATTACCATATATTAGTGCAGAGAACTAAAGTGATTACATATTGTTTTTGCCTAAACTAGCATATATTAGTACAGATATGCATGTTGTACTTCTATTTGTGTTAAATTCATGCTCTGGAAGCGTTTTTCATTCTTAGACAGTGAACTAAAGACATTTCATTGTTTTTGCCTAAACAACCATATATTAGTGCACAGAACTAAAGAGATTACATATTGTTTTTGCCTAAAGTAGCATATATTAGTACAGATAGGCATGTTGAACTTCTATTTGTGTTCAATTCATGCTCTAGAAGCGTTTTTCATTCTTAAACAGTGGACTAATGACATTACATTGTTGTTTCCTAAACTACCATATATTAGGGCACAGAACTAAAGAGATTAAATATTGTTTTTGACTAAACTAGCATATATTAGTACAGATATGCATGTTGTACTTCTATTTGTGTTAAATTCATGCTCTAGAAGCGTTTTTCATTCTTAAACAGTGAACTAATGACATTACATTGTCGTTTCCTAAACTACCATATATTAGTGCACAGAACTAAAGAGATTACATATTGTTTTTGACTAAACTAGCATATATTAGTACAGATATGCATGTTGAACTTCTATTTGTGTTAAATTCATGCTCTAGAAGCGTTTTTCATTATTAAACAGTGAACTAAAGACATTTAATTGTTTTTGCCTAAAATACCATATATTAGTGCACAGAACTAAAGAGATTACATATTGTTTTTGACTAAACTAGCATATATTAGTACAGATATGCATGTTGAACTTCTATTTGTGTTCAATTCCTGGTGTGAAAGTGGTTTTCATTCTTAAACAGTGAACTAAAGACATTTGATATTTTTTGCCTAAATTACCATATATTAGTGCAGAGAACTAAAGAGATTACATATTGTTTTTGCCTAAACTAGCATATATTAGTACAGATATGCATGTTGTACTTCTATTTGTGTTAAATTCATGCTCTAGAAGCGTTTTTCATTCTTAAACAGTGAACTAATGACATTACATTGTTGTTTCCTAAACTACCATATATTAGTGCACAGAACTAAAGAGATTAAATATTGTTTTTGCCTAAACTAGCATATATTAGTACAGATATGCATGTTGAACTTCTATTTGTGTTCAATTCCTGGTGTAAAAGCTGTTATCATTCTTAAACAGTGTACTAAAGACATTTCATTGTTTTTGCCTAAATTACCATATATTAGTGCAGAGAACTAAAGTGATTACATATTGTTTTTGCCTAAACTAGCATATATTAGTACAGATATGCATGTTGTACTTCTATTTGTTTTAAATTCATGCTCTAGAAGCGTTTTTCATTCTTAAACAGTGAACTAAAGACATTTAATTGTTTTTGCCTAAAATACCATATATTAGTGCACAGAACTAAAGAGATTACATATTGTTTTTGACTAAAGTAGCATATATTAGTACAGATAGGCATGTTGAACTTCTATTTGTGTTCAATTCATGCTCTAGAAGCGTTTTTCATTCTTAAACAGTGGACTAATGACATTACATTGTTGTTTCCTAAACTACCATATATTAGTGCACAGAACTAAAGAGATTACATATTGTTTTTGACTAAACTAGCATATATTAGTACAGATATGCATGTTGAACTTCTATTTGTGTTAAATTCATGCTCTAGAAGCGTTTTTCATTATTAAACAGTGAACTAAAGACATTTAATTGTTTTTGCCTAAAATACCATATATTAGTGCACAGAACTAAAGAGATTACATATTGTTTTTGACTAAACTAGCATATATTAGTACAGATATGCATGTTGAACTTCTATTTGTGTTCAATTCCTGGTGTGAAAGTGGTTTTCATTCTTAAACAGTGAACTAAAGACATTTGATATTTTTTGCCTAAATTACCATATATTAGTGCAGAGAACTAAAGAGATTACATATTGTTTTTGCCTAAACTAGCATATATTAGTACAGATATGCATGTTGTACTTCTATTTGTGTTAAATTCATGCTCTAGAAGCGTTTTTCATTCTTAAACAGTGAACTAATGACATTACATTGTTGTTTCCTAAACTACCATATATTAGTGCACAGAACTAAAGAGATTAAATATTGTTTTTGCCTAAACTAGCATATATTAGTACAGATATGCATGTTGAACTTCTATTTGTGTTCAATTCCTGGTGTAAAAGCTGTTATCATTCTTAAACAGTGTACTAAAGACATTTCATTGTTTTTGCCTAAATTACCATATATTAGTGCAGAGAACTAAAGTGATTACATATTGTTTTTGCCTAAACTAGCATATATTAGTACAGATATGCATGTTGTACTTCTATTTGTGTTAAATTCATGCTCTGGAAGCGTTTTTCATTCTTAGACAGTGAACTAAAGACATTTCATTGTTTTTGCCTAAACAACCATATATTAGTGCACAGAACTAAAGAGATTACATATTGTTTTTGCCTAAAGTAGCATATATTAGTACAGATAGGCATGTTGAACTTCTATTTGTGTTCAATTCATGCTCTAGAAGCGTTTTTCATTCTTAAACAGTGGACTAATGATATTACATTGTTGTTTCCTAAACTACCATATATTAGTGCACAGAACTAAAGAGATTACATATTGTTTTTGACTAAACTAGCATATATTAGTACAGATATGCATGTTGTACTTCTATTTGTGTTAAATTCATGCTCTAGAAGCGTTTTTCATTATTAAACAGTGAACTAAAGACATTTAATTGTGTTTGCTTTAAACTACCATATATTAGTGCACAGAACTAAAGAGATTACATATTGTTTTTGCCTAAACTAGCATATATTAGTACAGATATGCATGTTGTACTTCTATTTGTGTTAAATTCATGCTCTAGAAGCGTTTTTCATTATTAACAGTGAACTAATGACATTACATTGTTGTTTCCTAAACTACCATATATTAGTGCACAGAACTAAAGAGATTACATTTTCTTTTTGCCTAAACTAGCATATATTAGTACAGATATGCATGTTGAACTTCTATTTGTGTTCAATTCATGCTCTAGAATCGTTTTTCATTCTTAAACAGTGAACTAATGACTTTACATTGTTGTTTCCTAAACTACCATATATTAGTGCACAGAACTAAAGAGATTACATATTGTTTTTGACTAAACTAGCATATATTAGTACAGATATGCATGTTGTACTTCTATTTGTGTTAAATTCATGCTCTAGAAGCGTTTTTCATTCTTAAACAGTGAACTAATGACATTACATTGTTGATTCCTAAACTACCATATATTAGTGCACAGAACTAAAGAGATTACATTTTCTTTTTGCCTAAACTAGCATATATTAGTACAGATATGCATGTTGAACTTCTATTTGTGTTCAATTCCTGTTGTAAAAGTGGTTTTCTTTCTTAAACAGTGAACTAAAGACATTTCATTGTTTTTGCCTAAACAACCATATATTAGTGCGCAGAACTAAAGAGATTACATATTGTTTTTGCATAAACTATCATATATTAGTGCAGATATGCATGTTGTACTTCTATTTGTGTTAAATTCATGCTCTAGAAGCGTTTTTCATTATTAAACAGTGAACTAAAGACATTTAATTGTGTTTGCTTTAAACTACCATATATTAGTGCACAGAACTAAAGAGATTACATATTGTTTTTGCCTAAACTAGCATATATTAGTACAGATATGCATGTTGTACTTCTATTTGTGTTAAATTCATGCTCTAGAAGCGTTTTTCATTCTTAAACAGTGAACTAATGACATTACATTGTTGTTTCCTAAACTACCATATATTAGTGCACAGAACTAAAGAGATTAAATATTGTTTTTGCCTAAACTAGCATATATTAGTACAGATATGCATGTTGAACTTCTATTTGTGTTCAATTCCTGGTGTAAAAGCTGTTATCATTCTTAAACAGTGAACTAAAGACATTTCATTGTTTTTGCCTAAATTACCATATATTAGTGCAGAGAACTAAAGTGATTACATATTGTTTTTGCCTAAACTAGCATATATTAGTACAGATATGCATGTTGTACTTCTATTTGTGTTAAATTCATGCTCTGGAAGCGTTTTTCATTCTTAGACAGTGAACTAAAGACATTTCATTGTTTTTGCCTAAACAACCATATATTAGTGCACAGAACTAAAGAGATTACATATTGTTTTTGCCTAAAGTAGCATATATTAGTACAGATAGGCATGTTGAACTTCTATTTGTGTTCAATTCATGCTCTAGAAGCGTTTTTCATTCTTAAACAGTGGACTAATGACATTACATTGTTGTTTCCTAAACTACCATATATTAGGGCACAGAACTAAAGAGATTAAATATTGTTTTTGACTAAACTAGCATATATTAGTACAGATATGCATGTTGTACTTCTATTTGTGTTAAATTCATGCTCTAGAAGCGTTTTTCATTCTTAAACAGTGAACTAATGACATTACATTGTTGTTTCCTAAACTACCATATATTAGTGCACAGAACTAAAGAGATTACATATTGTTTTTGACTAAACTAGCATATATTAGTACAGATATGCATGTTGAACTTCTATTTGTGTTAAATTCATGCTCTAGAAGCGTTTTTCATTATTAAACAGTGAACTAAAGACATTTAATTGTTTTTGCCTAAAATACCATATATTAGTGCACAGAACTAAAGAGATTACATATTGTTTTTGACTAAACTAGCATATATTAGTACAGATATGCATGTTGAACTTCTATTTGTGTTCAATTCCTGGTGTGAAAGTGGTTTTCATTCTTAAACAGTGAACTAAAGACATTTGATATTTTTTGCCTAAATTACCATATATTAGTGCAGAGAACTAAAGAGATTACATATTGTTTTTGCCTAAACTAGCATATATTAGTACAGATATGCATGTTGTACTTCTATTTGTGTTAAATTCATGCTCTAGAAGCGTTTTTCATTCTTAAACAGTGAACTAATGACATTACATTGTTGTTTCCTAAACTACCATATATTAGTGCACAGAACTAAAGAGATTAAATATTGTTTTTGCCTAAACTAGCATATATTAGTACAGATATGCATGTTGAACTTCTATTTGTGTTCAATTCCTGGTGTAAAAGCTGTTATCATTCTTAAACAGTGAACTAAAGACATTTCATTGTTTTTGCCTAAATTACCATATATTAGTGCAGAGAACTAAAGTGATTACATATTGTTTTTGCCTAAACTAGCATATATTAGTACAGATATGCATGTTGTACTTCTATTTGTGTTAAATTCATGCTCTGGAAGCGTTTTTCATTCTTAGACAGTGAACTAAAGACATTTCATTGTTTTTGCCTAAACAACCATATATTAGTGCACAGAACTAAAGAGATTACATATTGTTTTTGCCTAAAGTAGCATATATTAGTACAGATAGGCATGTTGAACTTCTATTTGTGTTCAATTCATGCTCTAGAAGCGTTTTTCATTCTTAAACAGTGGACTAATGACATTACATTCTTGTTTCCTAAACTACCATATATTAGTGCACAGAACTAAAGAGATTACATATTGTTTTTGACTAAACTAGCATATATTAGTACAGATATGCATGTTGTACTTCTATTTGTGTTAAATTCATGCTCTAGAAGCGTTTTTCATTCTTAAACAGTGAACTAATGACATTACATTGTTGTTTCCTAAACTACCATATATTAGTGCACAGAACTAAAGAGATTACATATTGTTTTTGACTAAACTAGCATATATTAGTACAGATATGCATGTTGAACTTCTATTTGTGTTAAATTCATGCTCTAGAAGCGTTTTTCATTATTAAACAGTGAACTAAAGACATTTAATTGTTTTTGCCTAAAATACCATATATTAGTGCACAGAACTAAAGAGATTACATATTGTTTTTGACTAAACTAGCATATATTAGTACAGATATGCATGTTGAACTTCTATTTGTGTTCAATTCCTGGTGTGAAAGTGGTTTTCATTCTTAAACAGTGAACTAAAGACATTTGATATTTTTTGCCTAAATTACCATATATTAGTGCAGAGAACTAAAGAGATTACATATTGTTTTTGCCTAAACTAGCATATATTAGTACAGATATGCATGTTGTACTTCTATTTGTGTTAAATTCATGCTCTAGAAGCGTTTTTCATTCTTAAACAGTGAACTAATGACATTACATTGTTGTTTCCTAAACTACCATATATTAGTGCACAGAACTAAAGAGATTAAATATTGTTTTTGCCTAAACTAGCATATATTAGTACAGATATGCATGTTGAACTTCTATTTGTGTTCAATTCCTGGTGTAAAAGCTGTTATCATTCTTAAACAGTGAACTAAAGACATTTCATTGTTTTTGCCTAAATTACCATATATTAGTGCAGAGAACTAAAGAGATTACATATTGTTTTTGCCTAAACTAGCATATATTAGTACAGATATGCATGTTGTACTTCTATTTGTGTTAAATTCATGCTCTAGAAGCGTTTTTCATTCTTAAACAGTGAACTAATGACATTACATTGTTGTTTCCTAAACTACCATATATTAGTGCACAGAACTAAAGAGATTACATATTGTTTTTGCCTAAACTAGCATATATTAGTACAGATAGGCATGTTGAACTTCTATTTGTGTTCAATTCCTGGTGTAAAAGCTGTTATCATTCTTAAACAGTGAACTAAAGACATTTCATTGTTTTTGCCTAAATTACCATATATTAGTGCAGAGAACTAAAGAGACTACATATTGTTTTTGCCTTATCTACCATATATAAGTGTAGATAGGCATGTTGATACACTTTTTGTGTTTAATTCAGGTTGTAGAAGCGTTTTTCATTCTTAAACAGTGAACTAATGACATTACATTGTTGTTTCCTAAACTACCATATATTAGTGCAAAGAACTAAAGAGATTACATTTTGTTTTTGCCTAAACTAGCATATATTAGTACAGATATGCATGTTGAACTTCTATTTGTGTTCAATTCCTGTTGTAAAAGTGGTTTTCATTCTTAAACAGTGAACTAAAGACATTTCATTGTTTTTGCCTAAACAACCATATATTAGTGCACAGAACTAAAGAGTTTACATATTGTTTTTGCATAAACTATCATATATTAGTACAGATATGCATGTTGTACTTCTATTTGTTTTAAATTCATGCTCTAGAAGCGTTTTTCATTCTTAAACAGTGAACTAATGACATTACATTGTTGTTTCCTAAACTACCATATATTAGTGCACAGAACTAAAGAGATTACATTTTCTTTTTGCCTAAACTAGCATATATTAGTACAGATATGCATGTTGAACTTCTATTTGTGTTAAATTCATGCTCTAGAAGCGTTTTTCATTATTAAACAGTGAACTAAAGACATTTAATTGTTTTTGCCTAAAATACCATATATTAGTGCAAAGAACTAAAGAGATTACATATTGTTTTTGACTAAAGTAGCATATATTAGTACAGATAGGCATGTTGAACTTCTATTTGTGTTCAATTCATGCTCTAGAAGCGTTTTTCATTCTTAAACAGTGGACTAATGACATTACATTGTTGTTTCCTAAACTACCATATATTAGTGCACAGAACTAAAGAGATTACATATTGTTTTTGACTAAACTAGCATATATTAGTACAGATATGCATGTTGAACTTCTATTTGTGTTAAATTCATGCTCTAGAAGCGTTTTTCATTATTAAACAGTGAACTAAAGACATTTAATTGTTTTTGCCTAAAATACCATATATTAGTGCACAGAACTAAAGAGATTACATATTGTTTGTGACTAAACTAGCATATATTAGTACAGATATGCATGTTGAACTTCTATTTGTGTTCAATTCCTGGTGTGAAAGTGGTTTTCATTCTTAAACAGTGAACTAAAGACATTTGATATTTTTTGCCTAAATTACCATATATTAGTGCAGAGAACTAAAGAGATTACATATTGTTTTTGCCTAAACTAGCATATATTAGTACAGATATGCATGTTGTACTTCTATTTGTGTTAAATTCATGCTCTAGAAGCGTTTTTCATTCTTAAACAGTGAACTAATGACATTACATTGTTGTTTCCTAAACTACCATATATTAGTGCACAGAACTAAAGAGATTACATATTGTTTGTGACTAAACTAGCATATATTAGTACAGATATGCATGTTGAACTTCTATTTGTGTTCAATTCCTGGTGTGAAAGTGGTTTTCATTCTTAAACAGTGAACTAAAGACATTTGATATTTTTTGCCTAAATTACCATATATTAGTGCAGAGAACTAAAGAGATTACATATTGTTTTTGCCTAAACTAGCATATATTAGTACAGATATGCATGTTGTACTTCTATTTGTGTTAAATTCATGCTCTAGAAGCGTTTTTCATTCTTAAACAGTGAACTAATGACATTACATTGTTGTTTCCTAAACTACCATATATTAGTGCACAGAACTAAAGAGATTAAATATTGTTTTTGCCTAAACTAGCATATATTAGTACAGATATGCATGTTGAACTTATATTTGTGTTCAATTCCTGGTGTAAAAGCTGTTATCATTCTTAAACAGTGAACTAAAGACATTTCATTGTTTTTGCCTAAATTACCATATATTAGTGCAGAGAACTAAAGAGACTACATATTGTTTTTGCCTTATCTACCATATATAAGTGTAGATAGGCATGTTGATACACTTTTTGTGTTTAATTCAGGTTGTAGAAGCGTTTTTCATTCTTAAACAGTGAACTAATGACATTACATTGTTGTTTCCTAAACTACCATATATTAGTGCAAAGAACTAAAGAGATTACATTTTGTTTTTGCCTAAACTAGCATATATTAGTACAGATATGCATGTTGAACTTCTATTTGTGTTCAATTCCTGTTGTAAAAGTGGTTTTCATTCTTAAACAGTGAACTAAAGACATTTCATTGTTTTTGCCTAAACAACCATATATTAGTGCACAGAACTAAAGAGTTTACATATTGTTTTTGCATAAACTATCATATATTAGTACAGATATGCATGTTGTACTTCTATTTGTGTTAAATTCATGCTCTAGAAGCGTTTTTCATTCTTAAACAGTGAACTAATGACATTACATTGTTGTTTCCTAAACTACCATATATTAGTGCACAGAACTAAAGAGATTACATTTTCTTTTTGCCTAAACTAGCATATATTAGTACAGATATGCATGTTGAACTTCTATTTGTGTTCAATTCATGCTCTAGAATCGTTTTTCATTCTTAAACAGTGAACTAATGACTTTACATTGTTGTTTCCTAAACTACCATATATTAGTGCAGAGAACTAAAGAGATTACATATTGTTTTTGCCTTATCTACCAAATATAAGTGCAGATAGGCATGTTGAAACACTTTTTGTGTTCAATTCAGGCTGTAGAAGCGTTTTTCATTATTAAACAGTGAACTAAAGACATTTAATTGTTTTTGCCTAAACTACCATATATTAGTGCAGAGAACTAAAGAGATTACATATTGTTTTTGCCTAAACTAGCATATATTAGTACAGATATGCATGTTGTACTTCTATTTGTGTTAAATTCATGCTCTAGAAGCGTTTTTCATTATTAAACAGTGAACTAAAGACATTTAATTGTTTTTGCCTAAAATACCATATATTAGTGCAAAGAACTAAAGAGATTACATATTGTTTTTGCCTAAACTAGCATATATTAGTACAGATATGCATGTTGTACTTCTATTTGTGTTAAATTCATGCTCTAGAAGCGTTTTTCATTCTTAAACAGTGGACTAATGACATTACATTGTTGTTTCCTAAACTACCATATATTAGTGCACAGAACTAAAGAGATTACATATTGTTTTTGCCTAAACTAGCATATATTAGTACAGATATGCATGTTGAACTTCTATTTGTGTTAAATTCATGCTCTAGAAGCGTTTTTCATTATTAAACAGTGAACTAAAGACATTTAATTGTTTTTGCCTAAAATACCATATATTAGTGCACAGAACTAAAGAGATTACATATTGTTTTTGACTAAACTAGCATATATTAGTACAGATATGCATGTTGAACTTCTATTTGTGTTAAATTCATGATCTAGAAGCGTTTTTCATTATTAAACAGTGAACTAAAGACATTTAATTGTTTTTGCCTAAAATACCATATATTAGTGCAAAGAACTAAAGAGATTACATATTGTTTTTGCCTAAACTAGCATATATTAGTACAGATATGCATGTTGTACTTCTATTTGTGTTAAATTCATGCTCTAGAAGCGTTTTTCATTCTTAAACAGTGGACTAATGACATTACATTGTTGTTTCCTAAACTACCATATATTAGTGCACAGAACTAAAGAGATTACATATTGTTTTTGACTAAACTAGCATATATTAGTACAGATATGCATGTTGAACTTCTATTTGTGTTAAATTCATGCTCTAGAAGCGTTTTTCATTATTAAACAGTGAACTAAAGACATTTAATTGTTTTTGCCTAAACTACCATATATTAGTGCACAGAACTAAAGGGATTACATATTGTTTTTGACTAAACTAGCATATATTAGTACAGATATGCATGTTGTACTTCTATTTGTGTTCAATTCATGATCTAGAAGCGTTTTTCATTCTTAAACAGTGGACTAATGATATTACATTGTTGTTTCCTAAACTACCATATATTAGTGCACAGAACTAAAGAGATTACATATTGTTTTTGACTAAACTAGCATATATTAGTACAGATATGCATGTTGTACTTCTATTTGTGTTAAATTCATGCTCTAGAAGCGTTTTTCATTCTTAAACAGTGAACTAATGACATTACATTGTTGTTTCCTAAACTACCATATATTAGTGCACAGAACTAAAGAGATTACATATTGTTTTTGCCTAAACTAGCATATATTAGTACAGATATGCATGTTGTACTTCTATTTGTGTTAAATTCATGCTCTAGAAGCGTTTTTCATTATTAAACAGTGAACTAAAGACATTTAATTGTTTTTGCCTAAAATACCATATATTAGTGCAAAGAACTAAAGAGATTACATATTGTTTTTGCCTAAACTAGCATATATTAGTACAGATATGCATGTTGTACTTCTATTTGTGTTAAATTCATGCTCTAGAAGCGTTTTTCATTCTTAAACAGTGGACTAATGACATTACATTGTTGTTTCCTAAACTACCATATATTAGTGCACAGAACTAAAGAGATTACATATTGTTTTTGCCTAAACTAGCATATATTAGTACAGATATGCATGTTGAACTTCTATTTGTGTTAAATTCATGCTCTAGAAGCGTTTTTCATTATTAAACAGTGAACTAAAGACATTTCATTGTTTTTGCCTAAAATACCATATATTAGTGCACAGAACTAAAGAGATTACATATTGTTTTTGACTAAACTAGCATATATTAGTACAGATATGCATGTTGAACTTCTATTTGTGTTAAATTCATGATCTAGAAGCGTTTTTCATTATTAAACAGTGAACTAAAGACATTTAATTGTTTTTGCCTAAAATACCATATATTAGTGCAAAGAACTAAAGAGATTACATATTGTTTTTGCCTAAACTAGCATATATTAGTACAGATATGCATGTTGTACTTCTATTTGTGTTAAATTCATGCTCTAGAAGCGTTTTTCATTCTTAAACAGTGGACTAATGACATTACATTGTTGTTTCCTAAACTACCATATATTAGTGCACAGAACTAAAGAGATTACATATTGTTTTTGACTAAACTAGCATATATTAGTACAGATATGCATGTTGAACTTCTATTTGTGTTAAATTCATGCTCTAGAAGCGTTTTTCATTATTAAACAGTGAACTAAAGACATTTAATTGTTTTTGCCTAAACTACCATATATTAGTGCACAGAACTAAAGGGATTACATATTGTTTTTGACTAAACTAGCATATATTAGTACAGATATGCATGTTGTACTTCTATTTGTGTTCAATTCATGCTCTAGAAGCGTTTTTCATTCTTAAACAGTGAACTAATGACATTACATTGTTGTTTCCTAAACTACCATATATTAGTGCACAGAACTAAAGAGATTACATATTGTTTTTGACTAAACTAGCATATATTAGTACAGATATGCATGTTGTACTTCTATTTGTGTTAAATTCATGCTCTAGAAGCGTTTTTCATTCTTAAACAGTGAACTAATGACATTACATTGTTGATTCCTAAACTACCATATATTAGTGCACAGAACTAAAGAGATTAAGGGGCGTGTTCTGGCCACCACCCAAGATGGCCACCTTCTAGAGGAGCTCCTGTGACAGTGGGACACAAATGTTCAAGAAACACCTTTTTCAACTTTAATTGACTGGAATCGAGCATTGCTACTACTTTAAAAAGATTGGATAATAATGCAGAAGCAAAAAAGAGTGGAGAAGATGACTTCTACACAGAGAAAAATCGAGGAGTCAGGGGTGAGTAAGGGCTTTCATGCCTGCTCCCCCCCACCAGCTGAAACCTCATATCATACCCCAACAGCTTCAGGCATCCCTGTGCCCATCTGCCCTCCTGTTAAAAGTAAGACTTATGCTGGTGTGGCAGCAAGATCTCTGTCATATCAGGGGAGTGGGGTGAAATCGAGGTCTCCATCAGTGCCCTCATCTTCACAGATGTCAGCACAGGTGGGGACACGATCAAACCTCGCCACTGGGGCATTTAAACCCACACAATCCACTATGAGTAGTGAAGGGGATGCCCAGGACAGCTTAGAAGATATTGATGAAGAAGAGGAAGGGGATGGTATTCAGAGGGAAAAAACGGCTCATTTATCAGCTAAAACTGCCTCTAGCAAGATGGCTGCTGGTTCAAAATCTTTTTCCTCCACTAAGATGGCCACTGTCACTGAGGCAATTTCTGCCACATCCAAGATGGCCGCCGCCACATCCAAGATGGCCGCCGCCACATCCAAGATGGCCCCCGAAACAACTTTTAAAGCTGTAACATACCATTCTGATATGCCTGTGGAGATGGCAGAGGACTTGCCCCCATCAGCAGGCATGATCATCCAACTCCTTCAAAATTTAAGAGTTGATCTGAAAAACGATTTCAAAAAGGAATTTGATCATATTTATGGAGCTCTGGAGGGCATTAACCAGCGCACGGAAGATGTGGAAAACCAATTATATCTTCAGGCACAATCTCACTTGGATCTGGTGGATACTGTCCGGGAGTTACAAAAACAAGTTTCCCAACAGGCGGAGAAGTTAGCTGATGCCGAGGACAGAAGCCGGCGTAATAATTTAAGGATTAGGGGCATCCCTGATTCAGTTGAAATTAAAGATTTGCCTAACTATTTTGTGACAATGGTGGCAGCAGTTTTACCAATGGCCAAGGACTATGACTTGCTGTTAGATCGGATTCATAGGCTGCCTAAACCTGGTAATGCACCAGCAGCTGCGCCCAAAGATGTTATTGTCCGCTTCCATTATTTTCACATCAAAGAAGACTTCTTGGGTGCGGTACGCATGTCCGGCCTCCCTGATAATTACAACAATATAAAGGTCTTCCAAGATTTTTCATCATTCACGATGCGTAGAAGAAGGGAATTCCAGCATTTTACAGCGGAACTCCGTCAAAGAGGGATTCGATATAGATGGGGTTTTCCGGTGAAAGTTTTGTTCCGCATGGACGGTAAGAGTTTCGTCATCACCTCGCCTGAAGAAGGAGCGGAGGTTCTTCGATCTTTTAACAGACACCGTGGTACACAGCACTTGCTCCCACCACTGACTCCTGTACAGCCCAGTAAGAGGAGCAAACCAGATGTTTCTTAGATGTGCTGGAGAACTATAATATCTTTATCTTTTTCATTTTTTTGGATTCCCACACTAGGGCTGTTTTTCTTTTTCTCCCTCTTTTTTGCACTTTTTGCTCCACATCCTGCACAGATGTTGTTCTTTACCTATTTTTGTTTTTCTTGTTGTTTTTCTGTATTCTGATGATAGTCTCTATTCTGGTTTTTTTTTAATTGTTTCCTTTTTAAAAAAAAAAAAAAAAAAATTATTATTACTGTCCCCTTGTCCCTAGCGGGCTTCTCTCCCCCCAACCTGGGCCTAATACCCTGAGATGGAGAACTTTTTTTTGCTCTCCCTCATGGCCCTTTGTTCTTTTGTCCTTTTTTTCCCCCTGATAGGGGTATTTCTCCAAGTTACCTTACCCTTTTTTTTATTTTTATTCTTTTTTTTTGTTGTTATTTTGTTTTTATCCATCCATTTTTTATTCGTTGACAAAGTTGTCAACTCTTTTCATAATGTTACGATGTTACATGCAAGGCCTATCATTTTCCATAATTTGTGGCACCAGTTTTCTTCAAATATCGACTCATCTGGTCTATATATGTATTTCTGTACACAATTTGATTTTTGTTTCTTATTATGTTTGGATTTGATTTTCTCTCTTGCTTGGCGGTGTTTTGGAATCTCACATTTCTTGTTTTTCAGTAAAACTCCTGGTCCTTATTGCTCCATAATTAATGGTTCTGAAGTTTTTATCATTTAATGTGAGAGGCCTGAATACCGCACACAAGAGAAGATTATTATTTAAAGAAGTTAAGTCCAATCATTCTGATGTTGTTTGTGTACAGGAAACACATTTTAAAAACAATGGTAAAGATCACAAAATTATGTCGAAGCTCTTCCCAGTCCAACATCATAGTCCCTATGTATCTAAATCTAGAGGCACCTCGATTTTGTTCCATAGAAATGTGGCGTGCTTACCTACTAAAGTCCTTACAGATGACGGGGGGAGGTATGTTATCTGGATAGGTTCTATCAACGCCGTAGACTATACAATCGTGAATGTGTATTTTCCCAACACTGGTCAGTTGAAGTTTTTTAGGAAATTGATGGATCTTGTGTCTGAGAATTCTAGAGGTAATTTGGTTATGTGTGGCGATACGAATTTTGTTATGGATGGTGATTTGGATTACGCTAGGGAAGATTGTGATCAACAATACAAGAAAGATAGTGATAGATTGGCGCTCCAATGTTCTAAGTTTATGACTGAATGTGCTCTATATGATCCCTGGAGACTGATGCATGAAACTGAGAGGGATTTTACTTATTACTCGGTTTCTAATAATATGTATTCCAGGCTGGACAGATTTATGGTTCAGGGTGCTTTACTCCCGCACATCTCGAAATCTGAAATTTTAGATATTAATTGGTCCGATCATGCCCCGGTGATTTTGCATATTGACGAAATTATATCTTCAGCACCAAATAGATCATGGAAATTGGGTGATTTTTTATTAACTGATATTACTAGTAAGTCACTGTCAGAAAAAATGCTGGTGGACTATTTTGCAGAAAATACTTCCCCTGAGGTTCCTGGTGACGTGACTTGGAATGCACATAAGGCTGTATTACGAGGGCATTTTATTTCTAGAGCGTCTTACCTGAAGAGAATTAATAATAATAACCTGCGTACCTTGGAAAAGGAACTTTACAATTTGAATCAGGCAAACAAATTTGGTCCATCATCCTCCCTAGCAGCAATGTTAGGTGAAGTTAAAGTAAAAAT